>JAAGVU020000019.1:24217219-24252418 GCA_011763525.2 Mormyrus iriodes
TCATACTCTGTTTTGGCGTTTCGATTGCTTACGTACGATCCCTCACCCTCTCCTTGTATACACACACACACACACACTGACACACACACACACACACACACACTCTGACACACATCAATTCGAGGTCTGCGTACTGACACATTTAATTTCAGGTTCTTAGCACATCTGAATTACAGAAAAGTAATGGGGACACAGGTCAGGCCTCTCCGGGCTGATTAGCATCGTTTAAGAAAGCATTCACTTCTCCCGCTCTGGCAGACTCCTGACTCCATAACTTGTAGTTCCAATAGTCGATACTGGCTAAATCACATTTTAAATGATCCTGGTCATCTCCTGTTTTTTTTATAATTATTTTTTACTGGGATTTGGATTCATTTCATTAATTACTTATTTGATTTTCTTTTATTTTTACCTGTTCTGCTGTTTATGAACAGTACAAAAGGTGAAACGCCCATACATACAAAATCTGTCTTTAAGGGTGTAAATTTATATTTTCCCCCCTTATTCTTTCTTCGTAAATTAGATAAGCCATTCAAATGGCTTAAAATTTTGTAGAGCTTTGGGAAAATCCTACTTATGGTGGCAGTCCTGTGCCAGAAAGTTCATCTGGCCTGTAAATTTTAAGCATGGATTACAAATATTCAAATCATGAGCTTACTGCTCAAATACACATTTCCTACAGGGAGAAAGTTGCAAGGCATACACTTTCAATATAATTCCTCCCATCTAGCCCTCCCCTCGCTAGAAAACCACAAAGAAAGAATGCCAAATAAAGTTAAGACATTTTCTTAGAATTACACGTAATATACTATTTGCTTCATTAGTGGAACTGTGAGAACTTTCTCAGTTACACTTATACAGACCAGTCAGCTTCAGTCTTTCCACCTGAGAAAACAGCATTTTTTTGCACAGAGGAAAACAGGTACTATTTCATCAGGTGCCTGGAAATGAAGCCATTTTTTTTCCTCCTAGTGTTGGGGCTTGTTAAGACTGGCCTTCACCTCTCTAGGTCTTTATATAAAGGTAAAGAACCCACCTTGGACCGTTGTGCCCCTTCATGCTAAATGCCCAGCGTCATCCAAGGATTAGGATGGCACTTTTCAAATGGAGTTGTGCATTAACTTCTTCCACATTTGTGAAATTGCAGGCAGATGCAACTGAAGTATCTGGAAATGAACTGCCAAGATGACATTTAAAAGGGTGATTGGGAGTCATTAGGACTTTTTATGATGAATGGGCAACATCAGTGTCTCAACAAACAAATGGGCACCACTCAAGCTGATTACTATATACTATTAACAGCCTGGATTCAGTATTTCAGTATTCCAGATATTTTTCACGTAATTGTTCGGCTGCGTGCCGTAACTCTAACCAGGATAAATGGGTAGAAAATGGATGGAGAGTGTTCAATACATGCTTTGCCATCTTAGTTATAAATCAGGGCTTTCTGAAGGAGCCCCCCCAGCCCCCCACCACCACCACATTCAAAAATCTGTACAACTCTAAAGACGTGAATCAGACCTGTAGTTTTTTGTTGATATGTTATTTAATTTACTATTGTTTTACATAATGATGATATATCCATCCATCCATCCATTTTCCAGAACCGCTTATTCCATTCGGGTATCTAAATATTTAAATTAATATTCAGAGTGAACTGCAGCAAATCTTAACACATATCACAAAATCTCCAAAGAACCGTGTGTTAGTAAGTAATATTGTAATTGTGAGGTTAAGTCATTTAGCAATAAAACATTTTAATCCAATACAATGTGATTAGAGTAAATTGCAAAACAACTAAATGCAGAACCGACAGTGTTAATTAACAGAATTGACCCTCTGTTCCTACATCCCACAAAACACAAGCCTTCCATTGAAACCATAAGCATTAAACTCTGCGTTCAAACCTCCTACACTTGTGGCATCTGAGGCATCCCAGCCCCAAACGAACACATTCTATCTGCACATTCAAACGACAGAAATCAAGTGCGTTTGAATCCGAGGAATGCGAACAACTGAGTGATTTCTCTCAGCCACCCATATTATTCTTTCCTGCTTCACTCTAGCTGGCAAAAGAAAATTCCATAATTGAGTGGTACAGGACATGTGCCCCCCCATGCAAAGATGACAGATGGATTATAAAAACTTCAAAGGCGAGCATTTGGAGCACCGAGGGAGGGGGAGTAGGTATCTGAACTATCATCCTTTACCCGGGAGACAATGGCAGCATGACATGGCAGATACATCAAGGAACAGAGCAACCAGAAAGGCATAATCTTTCTTTTCACTATATATTCAACATCCTGTTATGAGCAAGTTTCAGCCAAGCGTAAAATCTGTGAGGAACAGAGAAGGAAATGGTAAGCTACTCCTAGCCCTCGAAAGGTTAGCTGATAGCTTTAGGTCTTTCTTTTTTTTTTTATTAGGGTGACTGTTTGTTGCTTGCTGGACGGTGTATGCGTCATTGCTGTTGATTCTATAGCTCGACTGAGACGTATTAAATGTTGAACGAAGTTGTAATGATACAATACAAACAATGAAGATATAGAGAACTTTTGAACACAGGGATTGACTTTAATTATAATTAACCTCCACACCCTGCCCACCCCGACACACACAAACCCACACACACCCGAAACAGCCCTTCAACCTCGCTGCAAACAAAGCTACAGGAAGATAGATCGTTAACGATGGCGATGATCAGAGCAGTGTGCTGATGTACCCAAGCGGGCTGAGATATACAGCCCCTGTGCAATAGGTTAGACAAGAGGCTAATCAGTCCTGACCTCCACAGTCACACCATTTAACATCAGTTTCGCAGCTCAGCCCTGCTGGAGTCCAGAAAAGTCTGAGTTATGCTGATGGAAATTCCACTGAGGCCCAGAACAACTTCTCTCTAATGTATCCAGTGTTGCCACTTCTTACACACACAGGCACACACATACACCCCATTACAAAAAAACAAAAGGCAGCGTGTACTCTAAATGCCCCATTGTGTCATTCATATCATTTTTATCTCATCTTTTTTCTTCATTTAGGCTTTCATTTTCTTTTTACGAGGCACATAAAACAGTGAAAGTTACTTTTTTAAGCACACCATGAATTAAACCTGGCCTTTATTAATGCGATTATATCCCAAAACGACTGCCTCCTGACTTCTCCTCACCTCACCAGTGCCTCCTCCATAGCCATGGAGACCTCACTGGTTCGCGTGTAACAATGGAGCCAGTGTACGGCTATCCAGTGTGTGATAACCTTTTCAGCGTGTTCATCCGGATTTTCTTTTTCGATCTCACTCGCCATGACCCCCGATAATGGGAAGGTTGTTTGGATGTAATGGACTCCTTCTCTCCCTTCACTTCACTCATTTCCCCTCCTCTGCTGTTTTAACCACTTTGTTTACCATCTGAAAGTGGGACTCGTGCAAGGCTTGAACAGGAATCTAAAAAACCATTAACATGAATGAACGAGAAGCTTCATACCCTTATTATACCATAAGAACATTTAATAATGAGCAAATTCTCTCAGTTCAACCAACTTAGACAGTGGTTCACCTCTTTATATTGTTCAGTTTTTCAATAAAGCAGATCAAGTTAAGCACCCCACTCAAGCAAACAAAAAAAGCGCACCTCCAGGGGCCATTAAAAAACACCACGTTTTGAAAGACACCGTTTACACACACTCTGGCAATTCTGTACAGCATCAAGCAGCACAGACCTCCTTCATCCATGGATCATAATAGCCAAAAAAATTACTTCATTAAATGAATGATGTGAATGGTACAAAATATGATGACCGGGTTCACCTTGACTTTAGTCAACCAACTCCAAGTCCATCTATATTTCAAGGGTTGTGAAATTAACTCCCACAACTGTTTGATAAGTCTGACAAATATTTCCTTCTTTCCTTCTACCAAACACCTTTGGCCTTTTTGGAGTAACCGAACCAAATATTTATGGACATGTTAAGCTTGCTTTCTGTAGTTAGCATAGCTTACTCAGTTTGGCTGTTCAGTGGAGCACATCTACACATCTCTCTCTCTCTCGCTCTCTCTCGCTCTCTCTCTCTCGCTCTCTCTCTCTCTCTCTTTGCTTGTAGTAGAGGACTGAAAAATGAGAACTTTGTCAGATGAAATAACTCAATGTGGTACAAGGACTTGCAACAACAGTTAGCAGGAACATATTAGTGTTCTACATTTTGATGAAAACCATGTCTAAACTGTACAGGGCCTCCATAATTAAGATTGTTGCTCATACAAATATGGACAGCAAACCTTGAGAGCATTTAGAGAGCAAAAGAAAAGGAAAAATAATGGATGGAAGGGAAAATAGAAAAGGCCACATCACCTATATGTTCAGCGCCCCATGCATTGGATATCAAGTAGAGTGTAAAGGGACCCCCTAGAGGACAAAGTATGAAGACTTAACTGAAAAATAGCTCCTACATTTCCGTTGAAAACAAAATAACTTTAAAATACTCCAAATTCCTTTTGTTATTCTATTATTCCGTTCAAAAAGAAAATATGTTATACAGAATTCAGATAAAAGACATGAAACAAATTCTATGATATTAGTAAAGGTTCTCATCATTATGGGAAATTTGAGTGATTTTAATGCCGACCGCTCAAGGTAAACAAGTTTGTATTTCATGAAGTTGTTTTTTTTTTTTTTTTTAGATCAAACTGTAATTCATTATATTACTGCATAATTACAGCTACAAGCAATACATGTCCGATATGCAGGTAAAATGTATCCAAAAATATTATTTCATCTACAATAAATATACATGTATTTAAAAACGGTTCCCGAAAAGATATCTTTATGTCATTAACACGATTAATATAAGTAGATTTACAACACATTAGGACATGAAATACAGGGAAGATGCAGAAATATAATTTTAATTGTTGTAATTCATTCCATCTTAAAACAAAAAGACTCCAGGATACAAGCTAAAAGGGATGTGATCCAAAAGGGAGCAATACAAAATAAGTGAATGTACTTTTTTAAGGCTGTAGGCTGTGGCAGAGTAATCCGTGGACTGAAGTTAAAGAAAATAAGCAGATGAGTAACTCCTGTTTATCTCCATTGGAAGAGGAATCTATGCTGAAACTACTACTGATGGTGCAGTACCATAAAATGAAGAACTGCTGTTTTAGGACTACAAATCTTGTCAACTGCAAGCGGTATGAACGGGGAAATGATTGCCCTATTAATGTTAAAACAGAGAATAAATGCTGGATCTCACCCATTTTTTTCCCCAAACTGACTTCTGAAAATGGGTCACATTTTATTTTAAGGAGCTCTTTATATTGTTGATATTGCATGATCACTTATTAATGAAGAGTGATATCAACTGCAAGAGAAGAAATAACACATAGGTAAAGATTTCTGTTGTTTATACACATCTGTTTCTCTGTTAGGATTGCAAAACCTAGACAAAATTAATTAAAACCAACCAGTATGAATAGAAAGTGAATTTCACAGTCAAAAAATTCTCATACGAAATTGTTCTGCTTTTGTGATACTTTGTAGCTGCTTACAGATTCCAGTCAATGTTACCAAACCAAAATGAATATATTAAATTCTAATAATATACAAGGGTAATTAAAGTCAACATTGATGTCTACCTCTTATAACGTTGATCACACATAACTTTAAATGAAGCATGATTTGTGTTGTGCATGAAAGACTGACAGATCTGGACAAACATTCTAATAAGCATAAACAAAACAAAAGCGAAAGAGCAGTAATCTGCAGTCTAGCATCTTCCGTTGACATTCTTATAATTAATCTGACTGATATGCAAAAGAAAATCAAGCAAATACTCACTGAAGTATAAAACCAAGCAGAATAAAGATGATCAAAATTTTGGCAAAAAAAAAAAAAATGTGTGGAAGCCATGTTTTTTTAAACAGCGTAACTGCTTTAACGGTGTAGCTGTAGGAGGGACACATCAGCATGAATGAGATAAACCTTAGGGCCCAAACAAGTACGTGAAGAGAGTCTGTGTCAGGGGACTTGCCTGAAAAGCCTTTTTAAATTCAGCACCGTAATAACACAGCTAAATAAAGATGAATTCCCCAAAGTAAACACTGTTTATTTTATATCTTGGGCTGTGGTTGAAAGTATTTTAGACAGAACTGACAAATCTCTCTCTCTTTAGCTTTTCTTCTTGTAATACACCTGTAGGTAATCTGCAGGGATGGCGTAGGCACTTGGGGCTTTCTCAGGGAATGACAAATCCCCAGTCAACCACAGCAGGGCCTATTCTACTTTGGTCCATCTTTTTTTTTTTTAAACACTATGACTTCCATTTCTAGCTTTATCCCACATACCTGCACACCTTAACCATGTGTTGTTTTCATTCTTTAAAAGCTAAAATGTTAAACTTTGATCAGATGCATTTTTAGTTCCATCTGGCTCACACTTGTAAAAATAAATTCCATTTTCCGTCTATTTATACTATGACAATACCACCCGTTTGTCTTTGATGTCTACATATAAACCATTGCAGCATAATCGCATGTCGGGTTTTACCAAATCACAAAACGACTCATCCTTTATATATTTCATTATAAATAACACATAAATGTCTCTGTGTACTACGTCACGCTTCCGATAAGTGAAATTCTCACCATATTCTTGGAAACCTGGAAAAAAAGATGCTTTTTCCCCATTTACATGACCAATCACTATCTCATGTTAGACACTAATCTGTCTCAGAGCGAAAGAAAAAAAAGGCAATGCTATCATTACCAGCCAAATCAACCAGCCGGTGTACGGAGAAAATCTGGAGGCGTTTGCTCCCTCTACTAACGCGGTGACATCATTACCGAAAGAATTAACAGCAAGAGCTGTTGGTCCACGGGGGGCACAAAAACAATGCTGTAGTTAAAGCTTTAGTGATTCATTGAGGAATTAACACGGGTGGCCTCCAATAACACAAGGTTTCTATGGCTCTTCTGAAAGCCATGCTAACATGCTAAGGGTGTTTTCAAAACTGACGACAAACAGCCCAGAAAAACTGATAGCCCTGCAGCTTAGGCTAACAAGCTTCTATATACCATCAATGTGAAAATCAAAGGTAAAAGTGTTTAGTACATCCATGTTTAATTGACTTTTCATTTCTAAAAGACTAACTGTTTCACTAACGCAACTGAAATCTTTAAAACTACATTTTAAATGTATTACGCGCTTTAGTGGCTTATCCTTTTCTCTGTCATTTGAAGTGAAACATAAATAATCCAGGTTTAATTCTTCTTTTATTCCTAAACGAGAAGCCCATCAAAAAGACAAAATGTGTGACCAATTATATTTAATTCCCTGTAACATTCATAATGAATTGGAAACAGCTATATTTAACATCTGAACCTTCACCTACAGAAAACTATCTAAAAAAAAACAATGCTTTTTAATTAAGCAATAATAAAATATTTCAGTGACACTAAGCAAAGAGAGGGGGAGAAATGGAAAGGCTTTTAAAAAGCTTCAATAAAAACATTCTGAATGCATTCTTGAAATCTGACTGCTCTGGATTAGAAACTGTCAAAATATTTGCTACTGAGGAATTCCAACTGATCAGTGCACTGCAACAAAAGAGCTATCTTCCCCGTGTAACAATTATATGAAATGAGTACAGTCAGAAAACCTAAAATCCCCCAGGCTAAACAAAAAAAAACAGCTATTGTAATAATCACCCATGAGGCCTGGCTGGGAATGTACAGCTCTCAGGAATACTTCTCCTCCTATTTGTAGTTACACCGTTGATGGCCTATAGCTCAGGGAGGTCAGGAGGATCTTAAAAGTGCATTTATCATAGAAAAAAAATCAGGTGGAACTTCACATTGCAGTACTTAAGTTTGCTAATGAACAAAAGAAAACAGAAAGAAAAGGGATAGCATTATGTTCCATGACAAAAATTTCAATAAAGATCCAATTATGCAAATTCGGTCCAGGGAAGGCAGTTGAATATGCAGTATAATACCGTACAGTAATAGCTTGACACAATATACAGCATTAGGCATATTTACAAGGCAACATAACATGCTTATATTCTTCCAAGGAATCCTGTGGATGATACTTGATTTGTGTCCTTTTTCCCCAACAATCATCTTACAGGAACGTCAGAGCAGAACCGGTGCTCAGTGATGGGAACCAACTGAATGAAAACTAAAATAAGTTACAGCTATGACAGGACCATGCACCCGCCCCCCCCCCCATCCACCTCCCCATGGCAACCCTCCAATTAAATTTACTCCAGCATTGCAGATATTTGCTACCATGTAAAGTATGCCTCCTAGAATGTAAAAGTATACACAGGGACACTTCAAATTGGGTGATTGATGTGCAGTTGCCTATTTGTGCGAAGCTCTTGTCTAAAAATGACGTGGCTATAATTGTTTGTTCTTCAAAAGATCAAACAAGTCCTCCAGAAACGACGCATTACTGATTCAAATGCAAAGTGTTCTCTTCAAACTTAAAGAAATAAACAAAAATGTAATCATTATTCCTCTCATTTTTAATTTTGACAATGATAAATAACAATATGTTAGGTTCATTCGTATTTAAACGAAATCTGGTTTATGAAAACAATATCTTGAAGTTAGAAGGTTACTCATGTAGAAAAATGGGGGGGCCAGAGTGCTAAGCGATCATGTCTCTCAAGGCTGAACAAACGGTTCCACCTTAACACATTCAATTATCGAATATAAACATCAATCCAAATCTCCAGGTTGGGAATCCATATTGATTTTTCCCAAAGCTCTGGGGACATGTGTGAAGCTGCTGCAGACAGACCTGAGAGGTGAGCCGTAAGTATAAATGAGAATGCGGGATTATTTCTGTCCCATCAACCCGCCTGTGGAATCGATAAAAAAACTTACGGTATAGGGGTACGAAGCTTCAAGAAACATGATGCCCCTCCAGAACAGCCCTGCCTTAGAGTCATCAAACCCACATCGTGCTGACTTACACATACTGCCTTATTACGAGATCCAGCCTGTTATTAGACCTATATTAAGTTCTCTTAAAACAGCAGGGTTAATTTAACACTAAGAGTGTTTTATAGAGAAATAAGGCTGTAAGTCTATGATAAGGGTGAGCTCAGATTGTCCTTACACCATACTGATATGAAGCTTTTAAACACCTTAGTGAAAACTGTCTCCTGCAATTCATGTGGAGAACCTGTCTTTTAAAGCTGTTAAAGTTAGGAATGTGTACAAATCAAATTTGGCGATTTCAAACAGATTTTAAACCCTAGCTTTAGAGATAATAAAAAAAATACATTTTTTTCCTGTTTGTTTCCTCAGACAAAATGTTAATCCGAGGTCAAAACACTGAAAGATCTGAGGCCTGTTCCCTAACCTCTGCTCTTACGTTAAAAACCTGCAGCCACATTTTGTAATAAACACAAATCCAAGAAAGTTTTGACTTCGACATTTTTAATTGGTCCAAAACATAAAAGGTCACCACGACCTCTGTTCTGCAGTTGTGTTTAGACTTTCTTAGTTGATGTTTATTTCTCAGGACACCTTTTCTATTCTTGTTACACTTTCGCTGAAAGAACATCACCACCACTTCAGAGGACCGAACTATTTTGGAACTATAGTTTGTTTTTTAGATGCCAAAGATGTTCACTGAGACACCGATAAGAGGCCACTGCCAAGTGGGCAACATCCTCAACACTTTGAGTCTGGTTGAGTTGTGGTGGTAGTGGTAGTGGGGGTGGCGGGTGGGTGGGTGGGGGGGGGGGGGGGGGGGGGGGGGGGGGGGGGGGGGCGGTGCTCCACTACACGTATCAGTTAACATAGGATCTGCAGCATCGCAGTCTCCCACTGAGACCTAACAAAAGCCATGCATCTGAAAGACTGGAAGACAATTTCAAGCAATTAATAAAGTAATCAGTTAAGTGTGGAATGCCTGCTTGATACCATCTCCAGACTGGACTCACTTGACTGCCCAGAGACTGACAGCAATGAAAACAAGTGAGGAAACAGTTTGTGTCCATCTCTGATAGAGCATCACACAGCTCCAAAGATGCACAGGGAATTATTCAACTATGGTACAAGACTGATGGAGTATGAGCAAAAAGGGCCAGCCCTCTTCCTCCTTAAGAGACCCCTGCTCTCGTTACATACTTGAATCAGATGAGAGTTTATGTTTAATAACAAACTTTACATGTTAACTAGCAGTTACAAGTCAGGAAACTGAGACATCTACCGCAAGCATTGCAGATTTTATTTTTTATTTTTTTTATTTATCATTGTTACTAGTAGTAGCTATTGTATTTATTTATTTATACTTTTTCTTACTTTTAAATGGCCTATGGAACTGAAGTAATTCCTGTCCATTGTATAAAAGGGCAGTAAAGACATAATATCCGCTTAACAAATACCAGTGAACAATGAATGCTGTTTCACGCGCATCTGCATGCACACCCGCTATTCGTCTCTTTCCTATAACAATGCATCTGAGGGGGAAAAAAAAACAGTTATCTAATTTAAACTTTGCGGAAGATGTAAAAAATAAAAAAAACTAAAATAATTAAATATGCATTGTTTCAAGCTACAAGAAGTCATGTCCCCTTAAAAAATTAAACACTTGGATTACGCGGCTTTTAAGTCGTCCGCATACTCAGACGGTTGGCACCTGAGAAACATCCTTTTCTTTTTTAGGATTTGGCCGTGTATAGATGCGTGATTATCTTACACGCGTTTTATATTAAAATCAGTTTCAAATATTTAGATAATGACACTATTTTAAGACAAGATACTACCAAAAGTCGTCCTCTAAAAGTTGAAATTAGAGATAACAGGCTTCTGCAGAATAACAGTTCGCCTTTTTTGAGTCTATAATAGACACGTATCGTTTACTCCTATAACCATTATTATTTTAAACAAACTTTTTCAATGACTTGTGTCATAAACATTTGATTTCTTCTGATATATTTTTCAGAATAATTGACATATGTAGCCTACTCAATGAGCAGTTTTTTTTTTCCAAGAGATGCGATCACCCCAAATATTACCCCCTGTCAATATTAAATGCCCCAATGTTATTCCAATGAAGAATAATTATTTTCCTGAATATTTTCGAGCGGCCCGATAAGGCTGGAGAAACGTGGTTTTTATGCGTATTTATATTACAGATATTACATATAAATATCTAATCTTTTATGGCAGGCATTTCTTAATTGTATTGCCGTCATAAGGTCCCTCAAAGCATAACGCGGCGCTCCTATTCATGAGGTCGATCACTGCACAAAATGGCAGGTCTCTCAAGCCATCCCCTGCCATCTCCCAAGTTTTTTTGACACATGGCATGCTCCAGCAAAACTTTTATCGCGATTCCCCCCGCGATCCGTACTCGGGTCCCCCGAATTTGTTAGCTGAAGCCACTGAGAGCAGAAAGTTTGAGGAAAGGATTGAAAGGGGAAAGTTTTGCATAGCATATACCGCGATGAGTGCCTGGCTGCTTGGCGAACGCCATCCCTCTCAAAGTGAGATGTTTACTCTCACGTCAGTCTTTTGCGCAGTTTTAAATATTATATCTCTGTGAGTTGCACAGATTTAAAGGAACGACAGCGGTCAAATGAACCATCCATACGCGAATGCGTTTTACAACGGTGTTCAATGGCTTTCTGATTTGCTTTCACTATGTTGCTGTTTTCTCCCTTGATAGTCCCATATGCAGACGTCACTGCTATGGATATTTAATTATGCCGTATTTTTAATCATAAAACTGAGCTTCGCCGCGATGCTTAAAAAGACACAAACCACTCCTAACCGACTTAAGTAAATCCCATTTCCTGTTGTTAAAAGAGTCTAAAAGCTTGGTGCTTCTTACCTTAAAATCCTACCGCAACGGGCAGAAGAAACTCCTGCACGTTAATGAAGCAGTGAAAAAAAATGTGTTTATTGAATAATGAAGCATGTCCACATGATTGACTTGATCATTTCCTGAGCTGATGAGAGGAAAAGTGCGTCTCGGACCTGTTAGGTTTTGCCCGCTCCTAATATCTCGCTGTAACTGTTCCACTCGCAGCCGGGCTGGAGGAGCGTTTTATTTTATTCCGTCTCTTTTCAGGACAGAAGTGTCCATTGATAGCGATCATCCAACATCACACGGCATTTCCATCTTTCAGCTCGGACACCCCCCTTTCCCTTATCTAATAGGTGAAATGTATTGTACCGTTAAAAAAGGAAAGGGGGGGAAACAAGCCCATTGTCGTCCTTTCGCGTAATTCACAACAGTCTTGCAGCGTATTGTGGTTCTGATGAGCCAAAACCTAAAGCCTTGATAAAATAACCGGGAACATACGGAAGCGTCTAATCAACAGTCTTAGCCATGTGTAGCAATTATAAGAGCATTTAGTAAAGCACAGGCTGCTGTTGACCTTGAGCTCCCCTAAACATTCATTAAATTGTGTTTCTTAATAACGCACTCGGATAGTCAGTCTGCACTGTTAGGCAGAGATTCCCGGCTTAATATGCACTGATACAGAACAAGCAAGTAAGAATTATAACAATCGGCGTTACACGGAAATATGCTCAAATATCCGTGTAGTTAAACGTTAATTCTTACCTTTTTCCGAGAAACTACTTGAAGTGGGCTTTTTTTCTGGCGAAAAAGTCCGGGGTACATGTGCGATAGACGGCGCGTCCTGAGCATCAGTCAGCGCTCTGGCGCTTAAGAGAAGTAATCAGCGATAAAATGACGCTGATCTGCACTGTAACCTTGTGGCGTGTTTAATGTAAATAAGCCAGTTATGCCTCCCATCGTTTGCACACATGCCCAAAACACGTCCGGCAAAGAAGCACTGTTACCCTTTTTTTAACTCTCCTTGGAGAACCAGCTCTCCATTTAACGCGTAGTTTCAGGAGCGATGTTTTCAGAAACAATGGAAACATTTATTTGTAAGTATGCATTCGTTTAGTGACAGACGTGCGCCAAGATGGACAGATCTGACTACGCTGTAACAAAGCGTGAACGTTGTTTTATGTGGGTTTTCCGAGAAGGTAAATGTGACAAACTTTTTTTTTTTTTACTCCAACTTTAGAGAGTAATATGTGGATGGCACAGGCATGAAAAATTAAATGTTAAGAAGTTTTATGGTAGGTTAGTTTTAAAGAGAGAGGGGGAAAGTTTAATGAAATCATCACATATTTCACATACTTGTACCCACAAAAAGCATGTATGTGTGTCCGTGTGTATGTATGTTTGTATGTATGTATATATGTATGTGTATATATGCGCGTGTGTGTGTGTTTCCCGATTTAATATTCCGTTATTACACATCAAATTGTCACTCAGAATAAAAAAGAAGAGAAATATATGACTAATTGTCATTCAGTCTTTACCAAGCACACTGCTCCCTGTGCTTTTTAATCATTGGGAATCCTGTCCTTGTTTCTGCTTCCAAGCATAAACAAATACCTTTCCAATGAAACTACATGTCTATCCCATCAATTTTATTAACATCTCTATTAGTTATTCAAGGATAAATAGCTAATTATGTGGTGCTTGTTTAAAACTATTGTACCACTCAAGGTATTTTCACCAATTGTAAAGCAGTTAAAATAATATTATATAGATTTTGATAAACTTCTTCGGCCTTTGATAAACGTCTGTGTATATGTATAGACAATAAAATGACATATACAAATATGTGTGTCTGTGTCTCTGTGTGGCTGTAAACCTAAATAAAGAAATAAGAAGAACTGAAACTCAGCTAACAGAACAAGTGCCTAAAACTACTTCTTGCACGTAGAAGTAAATTTTCGCAGGTGCAATTCAGCTTTTCTGGACGGAACTTCACAGAGCAGCAGTGCTTTATTCTCGCAAACCTAATTCCTTACCATTGCAGCACCTGTTCCTCTAATAGCCAGTACTGTGCCATAGACTTGTGGACCCTTAAAAGAACTGAAGCTGTTCTGGTTGTTAACCAAGCACCATGAGGGGTCCAAAGACGCAGGTTTTTGAAGAAACATCTTCCTGTTGCCTTTGAGATGATTTATGATGTTTCTTCACACAATATGATATATCATAATAAAGCTATAGAGGACAACAGAATTGCAACTTATATTTTTACAGACCTTTCTGTATGTTTCTAACACCTTAGCAATGTTTTGACACCTACATCTGAGCCATATTTTCAAATATATTTTAAACACTCTTAATGAAAAGTTTTAAACTAAGTTACTCAGAGTATAAGTCTTTTACTGAACACACAATCTTCAGGTTTATCCATGAAATTGTCCATCATTTACCCTGAAAATATATATCTGCAATAGTGAGTCACTATGATTCATTAGTATAGATCAATTGGTTTCTAATCGCAGTAATGTTCTGGCTTTCCTTAGCACCATGGTTACATTAATGGGCTTTGGATATGCTGTGGGTGTTAAATACTTAAAGCCTCTTGTTATTAGTTCTGAATGACCTTCTTGGTTACTGTTATCATGCAGTCATAACCTTTTACACCAATGCTCACCTCACCTCGCTAGTCATGTCCTGGTCTTCTTCACTTCTATAATGCTTAGATCCCTGTCACGATTCATCGTCGGACCTGTGTGCCTCTCAAACTCGCTCCTGTCACTGCCAGTTACTTTGGATGTTTTGGAAAACCCCATAGCACCATGGTGGCAAAAAACTTCTAGAGACATAACTTGTAGACATCTTGTATGTCTAATGCTCCAAGGAGATGTCAAAAGATAAGACAGACATATCAGTTTGTCTTAATCCCTGAGAGTGAGAGAGGTTAAACTTGACAGTGTGAAAGATAAGTTGGAATCAGTGCATATGTTTCCTCTCTCCTCTGTGAGTTACTATGTTTTCATCTGCAATATGCTAGCATAAAATATTGACACCACTGCTGTGCAAAGGAATATCTTTTACAGAACTTTTCCTTCACCTCAGATATTCTTATGCATAATTAAGTGGTGAATGTAGAATCATTTTTCACCAATGTATTTCATAACTCATTGCATACAGAAATACACCCCTGTAATGACCAAAAAAGTGTGCTTCTGTACTTTTAGTGCAAGTGATTAAATTCCAGATTGATACCCTGGATTCTGTTTTCTTGTAATAAAACAGTTTACATTTTATACAATCCAGCAGTATTGAAGGTTATTCAGTGAAAGTAGGGAATGGAAGACGGCTGATCTGGGGTGACACAGAGGCCCAGCTGGGAGCGTCATCACCTCACACCTGCAGGGTTGCAGGTTCAAATGTATTCTTATCAAGTTTGTGTTAATGTCTTCCCACGATCAAATAGCATGCTGTTAGGTGAATTAGTAACACTAAAATGTCCTTGGTGAGTGACTGTGTGTGTCGCCTATGATGGTTAATCCCATTCAGGTCTGCCTTGAACTTCCTGGGATAGATTCCAGATTCCCAAAACCCTAATTAGATAAGTGATTATTAAAAATGGATGGTTGTATGGTAACAAAAAAGACTGCCTTGTGGAAGTCTAACAGGGTTATTTTAAGCTACCAAACTGTGAAAAATTTAACCTAAGAGTTACATCTCACAGTGTGGTATCAAATTTCGAAGTATTCAGGTTCACAAAAAGAAGCTTCAGGGTCGATGGAATACAAGAACTATACATGGTATATGTATGAAAATCTAGTTTCTGTAATAAATGTTCACTAAATGGGCCAAAGATTACTAAAGCATGTATAAAGGTCAGTCTTCTGGTAATATACTTGTAGAGGACATTACAATCATTTGCTGTTTAGAAGTACCAATTAGTACCTCTTTCTAATAGGAAATTACTGACATTCTATAATGGAATGAGATGCGCATCATTTATAAATTTTTTCAAAATATGTGTTAACTAAGCTTTCTGTGTTTTAGGTACGTTGAATAAATGTGTTAAATTTGATCTGAGTAATATTTAGTCATGTGAACCTCTAAAGCTATTGTCCAGTTATTTCATTGTTTCTTAGCATTTCCCCCCCACCAAACTTTTAATAGGTTTTTTTATTTTTTATGAAGCTTATGCATGCATTGTTATAAATACCCAGTGTGCTTCATGCCATATTTCTAATGAAGATTCTTACGTTTCTGCCATCCTGATACAGGATATGTTTTTTTCTTTAAAGGTGGTGACCGCCGATTCTGCATTTACATGTAAACAGAAGAGGAAGTGCACAGCATCTTATTAGAATAAGTTTGTTACATTGATCCTTGTCAGCTTAGTGACCTTTAAAGTTGCCTGTGCATATTAATATAACTGGTTTCCCTATGCAGTAAAACAGTAGAATTCTCTGTGCACGCACAGACAAAACATCACAATATATATATATATATATATATATATATATGTGTGTGTGTGTGTGTGTGTGTGTGTGTGTGTTTCAGTATGTTTACATCCTTGCTGTATACATATATACATACTTTTTTAAATTCCAGATAGTCATTTCAATCATAAGAGCCTGAGCATTTTAAGTTGAATTCAATCAAAGTGAATTCCACATCTCTTTGGCTACAAGCTGTAAGGTGGTAATGGAAACGCTTGGGGGTGGGGCGTTCAAGTCGAACTTAACATTCTGCAGTGTTTCCCTTAAGGAATAAAAGGGATGAGTGCAGAGTTTAAATTAATTGTGCTACTCACACGATCTTTTATTGTAATTGTGAGAAACGTGAAAGCGGAAAAAAAAATAGCTATAGGTTAATTTCATCAACCCCAGCACCCAAGGGAGAAGCTGAGCGTGTGCTCCCGCGTGGCTTTAACATAGGGCCAGAAAAGTAATGAAAGTTGAACAATTTAAAAAAATATTCAGGTGACTTTGATGCCAGTTTTCACTGAATGCTACAAATGATACAAGTCATATTACTGTAAACTGCGCATAAGTGTGTGTGTGTGTGGGGGGGGGGGTGGTCATGTATATATTACATTGATAAAAATTTGTAATTTTGACATTGTGGGGACCTTTTTTTCACTCCCCACAAGGGAAAATCTATTTCATAACGACCCATGAATGCAGTCAAAAAATTAAAAATTCCAAAAATGTTAGATTTTGTTTGGTTACTTAGGGTTAAGGGTAGGACTAGGGGTTAAGGTTGTCATAGTTGGGATTAGAGTTTTGCCCATATAAATGAATGGAGAGTCCCCACAAAGATATGAATACAAACATGTGTGTGCACATGTGTTAAACCCATATTGCTTATAAAGATGTTTTTTTCAGATGTGATCCCATAAGCATTGGACATGATTTGTTAATTTACTAGTACAAACTAAAACATCAAACTTAAAGCTATTAATAAACTAAGAGTTTATTAATCAATTTCTCACACCAGAGAAATAAGAAATACATAATTTAAAACAACTAACAAGAACACACCTTGAAGTCTTTTCTAATATCTTATGATACTTGTTCCATCATGTCCACAAGAGGGAGGGTCACTAATCTCCTCCAGCCATATCAAACCAACAATCTGATCATTACATTCATATAGATTCAGTTCCAGTACAGGCCAATCTCATTTTTCACATTTAAGAAGCTTGAATACTGAAAATCGTGCTGTGAGGAGCTGTTGTGCTTTTCCTGCTCATAATCTAGAATTAGATTAGCATTACTGAGCACAGGTACGAAGGGGATGCTACAGTCTTCTGAGCAATAGGTGAGACCATTCCTGTAACTTGGCTTTTAGTTGATCTGCCATTAACAGATTCCCAAAACTCCTAAACAGGAAATCATTACAAGAATAAAAGGTAGACATTCTTTACACTCCACCAAGCTAGTCTTCTAATTCAGGATCAGTTAGTGTTGCGTATTCACCAATGAATAACACCAATATGTGTGAATGGTGACAACTTGTCAACTGTTGTTCTTACTATTGTATTTTCCATTGACATTTTACAGCAAATTTCAATCTGACATATTTGGTTTTTAATGAATAGAAACAAAAGTTCTGGCCAGATATCTAAAAGAAAAAAAAAAAGCTGAATGCAAGTCTTAGAATAATGACAGCTTTTACACAGAGCATAAAGAAAAAAGGGTAATTATAAAATCCTCCTACAGATATAAAGAAATACATTCTTGAAAACAATTGCTTATGCGTTACCTGATTTTATCAAAAAACAATGGAATTGCATTTGCATCTATTCATCTAGAATCAGTGATCCTGCCAAGAAGCTGAAATTTTACGTGCTGTTCATAGTAGTCAGTATATTCATAGTAGTACTGTTCATAGTAGTAGTATATATATATATATATTGCATTCCTTAATTTTATATTTTTTCTCAGTTTTGATATTGTTTTTCTCAATAATGATGATTAAATTGTCAATATTGCAAATTACAATTAGTGAAACATATAAACAGACTGAAAACCTACAGATTAATATATCCTTGCATCAGCTTTGCGAATGACTTCATTTTGCACCTTAGGTTGCACTCTTCTATTTAAACGCTTTTTATATTAGGGTCACCTTATGGCCAAAAACAGATTTTTTTGGTGATTGTTTTTGTAGCAATTTTATTTGTTTTCAGTTATGGCTAATACGGTGCAATAATCTTGTGTTCATTAGGAAACTAGTCACAGAGCTTACAGCAAGCCTTATAATACGAGTGTTCATAGGGAGTTCTGTTTCATAAAAAAGAAGCTTATAGACGATGGATTTTCTTTTATTGTTTAAAAGCAGAATCATACAGCCAACCCCTTTTATTGATGTGGAGACTGGATACAAGTGCAGAGTGAGGCATCATCAATAATATAGTCTACAATTGTATTCCAAATCCTGAAAAAAGGGTCAAAACCAGGCAAGCAAACAGAGTATAAAACCTAACCCAGAGTCAATAACCAAAAAACGGTCAGTCAACAGGCAGCCAAGCAAAGTACAGAAGGCTCAGTGATAGCAACAAACAGGCAATAACTCAAAGAACATCAAAGGGAGCAAGAGGCTGTATCTATGTGGCTACTAATTAGGAACAGGTGATCTCAAAATTCAGGTGAGGCAGGGTGTGAGAGAGTTGAGTTGGACATGCTGGAAGATCTGGGCTGGATGTCGGATCTGGATTCCACTGGACTAACACCCCCCATCATCTCTGAGTATCTATGTTGAAGGTTGTTCAGCAGACATACTAATCTGCATTTTGCTGTTACTAATAGCCACAGATGTCATCTTCTTTTCCTGGTCGTGGGGGACTGAAGCTCATCCCAGACAGTACAGGGCAGAAGGCTGGGGCAGACACTGGACGGGATCCTATTCTATGGCAAGGCACATAGACACACACTCAAACACTCAGTCATAGGCTATGGGCAATTTAGAGACAGTAATTAACCTGACTGCATGTCTTGGATCTTTGAGAGGAAACCAAATCATGACACAAAGAGAACACGCAAACTCCACACAGAGTAAACATTACAGTAGGCATTCCAACCTTTTTTTGACCACAGACCAGCCATATTTAATAAGTTTACCTGTATCCCTTTTTTCAGATGCAATCAGAATGTGTAAATGTCAGGAGTCATAAAGAAGCATGGTTTGAAAAGCCACATAGTTAGATAGATAGATAGATAGACAGACAGACAGACAGACACAAATACGTGTGCGTGTGTGTGTATATATATATATATATATATATATATAGAGAGAGAGAGAGAGAGAGAGAGAGAGAGTTTATTTATTGGAAATAAACCACAGCCCCAAATCCCAGTGTTCCGTGGCCTGGTGGAATATTGGAATACCTGGATTTGGTAACTCCTGCATAAGAGAACACATGGGGCATGCACCAGATTGGATTGTTTTGATATTTACTCATTATTTCATGTGCGCAGACTTTTTGAGGGGCAGTCATTTGAGGACAAGAGGCAAGTGCTCAGGCACCCTAGACCCAAGTGCTTGCTTCAATGTGAACCCAGAGTGAAAGTACCAAAGCACTAAAACTGGGCAATATGGAATAAACTCCAGATCAGTGTTTCAAAAAATGTGTTAAATGCATAACATATTTTGCTTGGATTCATCAAAGTATGCTAAATGTAGTAATAATCCTGAAAGAATTCCAGTTGAGTGGAAAAAAATGCTACATTGTTGAAGGGAAGGCAAAAAAGTATGACCTTTAGTTCAAAGATGTCAAAGTAGCAGCGAAGACTTTCAATGCCGCAGTTTGTTTAAAATGTTCAGAGGCTCCCTGAAACTGATTAAATTTGTATTTAACACGGTCAAAACTTCATAAAATGTGTGTATGACTTTCAGTTTGATGGGATAAAGTTGTATCTACTTTTATTTCTGAGATTAACTGAATTTATAATTTTATTTGGTATTTTGATTTGGATGGAAGCTTTCAGCATGTGTTGCATTGTTTGTGTTTTAAGCTATCGCTGTGAACCCATGGCCATAAACTCTGCATTGCTGGAGCGGCTATTGAAGACATCTCCACATAGAATACGAAAATCCCCGTCGAATGGGGACAAGCTACATAGTTCTGACTTTGCGGTGGAATGATGTCACACATTCTAAGCGTGTGTTTAAAACGTACTCCTCATCTCCACTTTTTCTTCTGAAGCAGTCGGGCGACGCTAATAAGCAGCTTCTACTGAAAGTATTTATCAGATTGAGAGGTAGGGAGATTACATCAAGTACAAATATATGTCCTTATTATCCTTCTAGGGAACAGCTCACCCTGCTGACACTGGAGGTGACAGAGAAAGGGAGGGATGGAGGGAGAGAGAGAGAGAGAGCGAGAGAGAGAGAGAGAGAGAGAGACTGGATCCAGGGGAAAACTGTAGGGGACAGAGACAGAAAGATGGAGCAAGCTCATTATCTCCCTCAATTTTGTATCACTGCCATTGCTTAGCTTTTATTTACAGACAGTATCAAATACATTTCTCAGTAAACAGGACATGCAATGTCCAGATAACACCTGGCATATGGGAAAAATTCACAACTGTCATCGACATCTTTTTTTAAATGCTTGGATATCAATTGATTCTCTTTTCCTGCTTCTCTGATCGTGTATGCGTAGCACTTTGTCCTGTGGTGCACCACTGATACTTTGGATTGTTTTGACAACCTAGATGTAATATAACATAATATAACATAATTCCTGCGTGTAATTTGTTTTCGCTTGTTTATGATTGCCCTAAGGTATGCAAAAATGCCTATAGATAGTTTTCAAGTGTACCTCTAGAAGCTGTTAGAAACAAAAGCATATAAATAGCATTTAGATACTTTTTGAATTTAAACGATCCCGTTATGTAATATTGACAAGTAATATTAATCTTCAATGAATGCAATATTCTTTTGAAATGACATTAGTATTAGAATGATACTATCAATTACATCTTTCATTGTGTTCCCATCTGCCCCTTTCAAGATCTAAATTATGTGCATTAGTTCGTAAATTAAGTAACGCCTGTCTGTATTTAGCTACATGCCATGAATATATTCTCTGCTTCAAGAAATAATTGGTGGTTCAGTGGTCATTTAGACAGTAGCTATCTCCACAATATTCATGTCATTTTGAGAAATAACTACCTCTTAACCTTTGACAATAATCTACAGAAACTCCCTTGATTTGATTAATCTCACACACAAACTCGACTCAAAGAAAATTATATTTTTTACATTTTTTATCCAGACCAATCTGCCCGAATATAACAGGTAATTTAGCCAGCTAATATTAAGTAATGGTGTGCCGCCAATCTCATTACTTTTATTTTCTAGACAATTAGACAGCAACATGCACAGGTCATTTGCTTTCTTGTGGTTTCTTTCCTTTGCTCAATCACAAATATCTAATAAAACCAAATAATTTCTGTCAAAAATGT
Source organism: Mormyrus iriodes (assembly GCA_011763525.2). Taxonomy (NCBI): domain Eukaryota; kingdom Metazoa; phylum Chordata; class Actinopteri; order Osteoglossiformes; family Mormyridae; genus Mormyrus; species Mormyrus iriodes. Next base: position 24,239,001 of record JAAGVU020000019.1, read on the forward strand.
TAACTTAAGGCAGAACTAAGTAAAGAATCGCTGTAAAGACAAAAACGTGTAATCCATACACTTTTCATTCCTTAAAGATTCTTACCTATTTTTCCCTTTTCACAAAACACATTTCTCTGTAAATGTCAATAAATGCAAATCAATAATCTCCATGCTAGATTTCTCATATAATTTATATATTATTAACATTCATATAATATTTAGATGCATTCCTTTAAAAATTCTAAGTTTAATGTTACTTATCACTATGATTTGCGAGTAAGTGGGAAAATCAAACTGGAAAACTGTAATTTTTCATATCACTAGCTACACTTATTGCAAGGGAAAAACAAGACTTAATATTCCGGTACATTGATAAATATTGTTATTTTATTGTTTTTCAGGGTTTATGTGACATTTGAATTGTAAAGCTGTGTAAATCCCTTTCATCATTCTTACATTTGATATTTGTGCTGGGTAACTTTGGGTTAACAAAGAGGCATTATAGTATCTTTATAAACATAAACATCTCCCTAATATATTCACTATTCTGGTGAAAATAACAAACATACAACAGTATATATTCTTGCAAGTATGTACTCCAGTAATTCAAAACTTGTACAAGTAGCAGGAGAATGTCTGTGTGATTGGATTTAATTTCTACAGTTATTTTGTCTATAAAGGCAGTTGTTTTGATTGTGTAATAATTCATGAGAGATGCAGATATGAACATATCGCTATTTAGGCAGCATATGACATTCATGTGGTTCTCTGCTGACAGTTCCAACAGCCCAGCCAAGCGTAGTTTTTTGCCTTTTTTTCAGGAAAATATGCTCTAACATTATTTGAAGTGGAATTTTATCATAGTTTGGTTGTTCTGGGTTTTATCAAGATGCCCCATAGAGTAGGAAAATATTAGAAGGCCAGAAACCTGCCAATTTAAACTTGCTTCAAAAGCATATTGACCACTCAGCTGAAACTGTATTTCCATGTGCCTCGTCCTTTGAATTGCTAAAATCAGCTTGGCAAAAGACACGGTACCATAACATTCAGCTGTGGGCTTCTTTCAGCCAAAGCGCTTTTCTTTTGTGGGGGGGGGGGAAAAGCGAGCTTAGGTCTTAGCTGGGCTGGAGTATGGAGAATGCATGGGTCCATCTGGCACCCATACAGGAGGCTTTGTCAGGTTTGATCCAAGACACACTACTGCAGAGGGGTTCTTCTGAAACACCTGCAAAATACCTTATTTACTCACAGTAGAAAAAAAAAATTATATTGGCTCTGATATTACACCAGTGTCTCATTTGTTCCTTTTCACAAAACAAAATGATTTCATTTTGTTCAATGAAAGACATTCTTTTCTTTTTTGTGGGTTTATTTTAGACTAAAGAGATTTTCATTATATATANNNNAATATGATTTTATTGTAATTTTCTATATACTGTATATACTATATAGTATGATTACAGTATATATATATATATATATATATATATATACACACACACACACACATAGAGTATATTCTAAGGCAAAAAGTTGATGTTGTATAACAAAGAAAGGCTTCATTAAATGGGTGCATTTATATAGAATGTATACATACATGAGCTGAAAACATAAATGTCATGAATTCTTGCATTGTCTGTGGATAAAAGAGGAACCACACTTGACTATGGTGTTCATGCCGTGGATCGCATTAAGTAAAACAAAACCTTTTAAAGGGCTTTTCAGAGCTGCTAAATTCCAGACCAGTAATATGGAGTGAGTGGTAATAGCACTTCATTACCAGGTCACACATACCAGATAAAAATGGATACTAATGTCTCAAAGTCTTGCTCTGTTCCTCCTCAGTTTTCCCGTTACAGATTTGAACTGGCTATTTTCAAATGATACCTGAGGTGTCTGAAGAAAGGATTTGAAAACCTGTGAGAGGCTCTGTGCTTTGGGGTGACCAGGGAAAGGGGTAAAGTATTTTATAAGAGGTCAGGTTTCCTTTCAGCTACAAGGTTTCATATTGTAATGTCTGGGTCATGTGTGACCATTAACATAACAAGTTAACCCATGCATATCAGTCTAACAGAATGTAACACCTTATAAGAAATGCATTCCCATTGTGATCACACATTTTTTTCATAGCTTTTTTCTATATTCACTTAGTCTTAACTTACTATTATGAAAAGTGTGATGCATTCCAATAAATAAAGTCCAGATCCCTGTGAAGATACAAAGCCACGAGAATGTATGTATGATTGCAATTAGCAGTGATATGGCACTCTAATCAGAGCTACATGAAAACCTCAGCGCACCTGAAGTACCCAGGAGGTCAGTAGCTTAAAAGGAAAGATAAAGCAGAATTACTGGGGATTTAACCTATCAGAGGGTGAGACGCCCCATATGAGGCTACTGGGAGATGTCTCCCACTAAGAAATCGCCTGTAGATTATTTCTAGGACTGAGTAGCGTCTTGGAAAATGAACTAAGGTGCATTCCCTTTAAATTCCAGAAATGCTGGAGAAAGCGCAATGGCACTAATGGGAAGACATTCTCAGGTCTTCCTTCGTGATCCAGATGAAGGCTACTGAGCCTTATTGAAGGCTCTTGAAACCCCTTTTATTGTATTTTTATTACCAGGTCTTCCTTTTCATTAAATGTGTATAGTGAGACTAATATTCCCCAACAGCTGCCATTGACATTGACTCCATGTGCCCTTACAGGGTGACATTTTCGCCGAAAGCTCCCAGTTTTCTGTGAAAATTTACCACAGCTTACATTTTGAAGCCTGAATACATGAACTTTCAATCAGGGATTAGCTGGATTTTGCTTCTTTTAAAATTTGGCCAGCATGGTGCCTATTGTTGGCAATGGGAGTGCAAATAGAATATGATTCATGGGCCAAGGGACTGCTTTGCTTATTTCAAAGAAAGACTTCAAACAACACAATTTAGCCTCCTCAATGAGGACGTGGTTGCTGCATTTTAAAGTTTGTTTGATACTAGAGACTCCCAGAAATGTCACTGCAGTCAGGAAGTTAAAATCAGGCAAGTAAAAAAAAAAGATACTACAATTCGATTATCTGCATATTAATCCAGTCTATTTACTTTTTAAGATACTGAAATATATATAAACACATGCACACACACACGCTGACACACACACATTTTTTCTACAGCAGTTTAAACTATCCTGCTTTCAGTGTACAAGAATTGCATATTGTTTGTCCCAGAAGTAGGAAATTCTCCTCACTTATAAGCAACTGAAAGTCTTGGCCTATGTTTATTTCTGAGCTGATTAATATGATTGCAGTATACTGGCCTGGCCAGGACTGCAGGTGGTATAGCTTTCAGCTGTAGGGCTACTAGTTTTATAGCCAAATAAGGGATACTCCCTTTATGTTACAATAGAAATCCATACTCATAATATTATATGTTGTTCTAGCTTACTATGATCTACTCTGTGCTTACTGTCCTTCTGTAATGGTACCGGTGCTGTTCTGCATGGCGCTGCATATTATGAATAGCAGTTATACTTCAATAGTACTAATTCTCATAGGTGCTATGTATCTACATCAGCAGAACCCATGCTGCAGGGTTTGGAACGATGAGTGAAAACATAGATACAGCAAAGTAGTAGACTGACCTGACAGTCTGCTGATCCTCAAGGGCTCAACAGAAGACCCCGAGATGAAATAAGTTGTGGTGTAGGGCGCTGACCAACTACATGAACTTGATTCTCCATGTCATGCCCTGCTTTCCTGCCCTCCTCTACCCAGCATGGCTCTAACGAGCCTTGGCTGTTGCTTGTTTTGTCTTGCCTCTCGTTTCAGCCCACGTGTGGATCACTGCAGCTGCCTTTTGTTTGCTCCCTCATCAACCCTGTATAAGAGTGCTTCCCAGTCCTGTGCTCCCCAGTCTGGTCATTGACGTCATCCCCAGTGTGTGCCTAAGATTCCCCTGTGTTTGAGGGCCTGTGTTTTGACCCCCTGCAGTCTGCCCTTGTCTCTGGTACTTTCTGTTTGTCACACTCCAGGTTTTTTTTTTTTTTTCATCTGTATGTATTGTAGAAGTTTTAGTCTCCCCTCCTCCATTGTCTTCTGGTCTTTCTACTCAGATCAACATAATTGTTAAGCCCTTCTGTCAAACCATTCTTGTTGAATCTTTAAGTGCTCTGGCGCAAGTATATCGGAAAGAGTGCAACATAAAAAATAATGGAATTTAACTGAATTAGTGAAAGAGAATAGATAGGAAAATGGATAATGTATCGGTAACAGACAATCAGGAAAACGAATGTATTAGCAAATTGGATAAGTAGACTGTCTATGTGGATGGTCAGACTTGAATATGTGACAATTTTACAGTATTCCTGCATAATAACTTAAATGGATTCATCTGTACTTGATAAATGGAAAGTCTCCTTATGTCTTTGTATTTGCTGAAAATGTCACCAGATTTCACAAGATGAGAATAATCTATTGCTTGATATTTTCTGTGATGGAATCAACCACAACATCATCATCAACACCAAGAGCAATAATAATAATACTCATGAACATGCTTAACAGTTTCAATGATGAAACTAACTTTAGCATGCACATGGGTCTGATCACATTTAAAAGGCTGCCCAGGTATAAAAAGGATTAAAATAAGAGACTTATCTTTATTAATCCACAGTGTTTTAAAGAATGCATTGGAAAAATTGTTAATCTTGAAAATCTATTTATCCAAATAGGGTGGTAGTGATACAGAGGCTTTCACAGGAGGCAAGAAACATCACAGGGTACAAACACACATTCAATAACAAAGGTGGACACACTGAGAACTTCACACACTTCACAGAACCTTTTTGGACAATGCTAACATGTTGATGTATGAAATACTATTCTCAACTCTAAACAATTTTCTTTAAACTGTGTGAATGTATGTCAATTAATAAAGTAATGGGTGCAACACTACAGAAAAGCAAAATATTAGTATTTTTTACTTGAATGTATGGATAGTAAAACCATTTTACTTGAATGTCATAGCTGTAGAGTGACTATGGAAAATCTCCATTTCCCACTACAAATGAATAGTATCAAAATGCAGGTTAATTAATTTTGGAATTTTTCATTTTCTTTAATTTATACAGACATTTTACTTTATGTAGCAGAAGCTTTTGAAAATGCATTTTTAGTTGACTGGGTGTATTGCTTTGTCAGTACTTTTGGTTTGTCAATACTTTCATCACATAGACCTTTATTTGGGTCCATATTTCTATAGAATCTCTGTAGAAAGTACAAGAATATAATTGTCGATGTCCCAAAGCACTGCTGACATTCACAGATGAATGCATAGATGACTTCTTAGTATGCAAAAAGAAGACCTTATGAAGGTGTCATGAAAAAAACTTTTCAATGAATGTTATTGTAAACTCCATTATGATGTTTTAAAACACACTTATCTTTATAGCAACTGCTAAAGTAAGATTATGCATTAAAAACAAAGACAAAACTAGGAAAACAAATTATAATTTGAAACTCTAAGAAGACATTGTGGAATATCATTGATCAAGACAGGGATATTTTTTAGCCATTATCAATTTCCATGGTAGCATGGTCATGTTAATCAGTAATATGTAGAAAGTACATATCACTACCTAAATTTTATTTTCTTGCTTCCTTAAATTAGCAGCAGATGGACACCACTTTGGTAAGCCATCATGAGGCTAATGGCTACTCTGATGACCTGCAGAGTACCACAGATGAAAAATTATCCATGGGTCAGAAATAGTTTAAAGGCTAAGGATTAGTGATAAGCAATCCACAAATTGATTTTCCAGTTTCCCCTTTTTTTATAAAGGTAAGAGTTGCAAATATGTGAGACATTGCATATTATTCAATAATGTCAATTCTTGATGTTTTGGTTTTTAAATTTTTTTTATAATATATTTTTATAATTTAACATTTGAAAGAGGAAAATATGGAGTGGGTTTTTGTATATTTATGTTGAAGATGCATTAGTTGATTATTATATACCAACATTTTTAAAAGAAGGTAATCACGTCCTTTTAGAAAATGAATGGAGTACTGATCAGTTCTTCCCTAAATATCATAATGTTCTGATAGCGATTTTTAAGGTATTGAATAACTATGGAGTCAAGGACATAAAAGATAACCTTCTTTTACATAAAACAGTAAAGAGTAAATTCTAAACAGGCACTTTTGAGACCCTAAGCTAAAGGACGTCAATCTATAGGGTATCTTATCTTTCCGCCTTTATTTTCATTAGTCACCGATGATTAATGGCATTGATTGACCATCTATATTTTCATTTTTGAATTTATGTTCCTTCACCAACAATGCTGCATGAAAATAATGATTCCTCATAATCACAAATGATGAATGATTCCAATAAAATGGTGCCAACAACTCTTTGGTCAGCATAATTAGTCAGGCACAGTCCACTTCTCCTCCTAAAGACAACAACTTGTTGTTAAGAGAAGGCTTTTGGTGTTCTGTCGGTAGTCAACTTTTCACATCGCAAACAGTTTGATTGTGGACTGCCAGGGATTCTGGTAAATCACCATGAATTATTATTAATTATTATTATTATTATTGTGAAACAACTTTATTTTCATTATTTTTAGATGAAAAACATAGATGCTTTAGTTAAATTTTAACATAGATATAGAGCATGCATACTGAATGCATGTTGCATGTTGAAAAATGCATATCGAATTAGATCACTGTACTGCTTAATGAAATAGAAACAGGTGCTAATTTGCCCAGAGTTGTTTGTTATATATTGAATAGTGAAATTATTTTCATTAGTTTTGTCACATGCTAAATACACTCAAGAGGTTTCATTGTTGAATGGAAAAAACATGTTTGAAAAAATTTTTATTAGTATATTAGTCATGTTTGTCTATGAAAATGTATGAGTAAAAGACAATGATCTGTAGGGGAGAATCTCCTGCATTTTGTGTGTCTGTGTGTCTTTTGTGTTCTTGTTTTATATTTTGAATCCTCATACAAGTGCTTGATGTCATAAGCATTAGAGCAGTGTTTCTCAACTTGGTCCTGGGGGACCCCCACATGGTCAGCTGCCAGACCAGGAACAGGGTGGGAGGAAAAATGTGGACTGTCTGGGGGTCCCCAAGGAGCGGGATGAGAAACACTACATTAGAGATACAATTAGATACAAGTTGGAGCACACATGCATTATTGTGTGCTCAAATTGCTTTCATGAAATGTCTCCAAGTGCTCCTGAGGTTTATTAAAACTAAAACATACAAGCTATCAGTTCTGTAGTTGCATCCCTCGATTGGCTTTCTGTCAAAATTAACATGCTTCTTCATGCCTTTAAAGCCGTTAATACTCTCCTTTAATTACTTTGTTTACGAGATGATGGATAAGAATTCATACAAGCACAAAAATGAGAAAATCTGTGTAAAATGGTAAGATGGTGTGTGAGTATGCCCTACGAAGGGTTAGCGCCTCCCCCTGGCTTGTTCCCTGATTCGCGCCCGTAGTCTCTGGAATAGATCCCCCACAACCCTGAATAAGACAAGCAGTTCCAGAAAATGGATAGATGGATGGAACTCATATTTTAGAGAATGATCTACCAATTTATGTTTAGTGTTCATCTTAACTACCTCTAGATTCTAAAATACGAATTTAATCTCTAATACAGTAGAAATTGCTGAGCAAAGGAACAGCCAAGTGACCTTTTCTGTCATACTACCATAGCAGACCCTACTGACCCTACCGCTACATTCCTCTATTTCTCACCAAAATATTCATAAAATGTCATTTCATATATATAAATAAATCATACTTGTATGTCATAATTTGGGCGCATTTTGGGCAATTTTATCCAATCTCAGAAGGACAAAACACAGCAAACACTTGTAAAAACCTAAAGGATGGGCCAATATCTAAGCCTAATCCAATCCAGATAAGAGCCCTTGTCCAGCACTCGGGGCATACAAACTTTGCCACAAGTTTACACTATTAATGTAAGGAATGTAAGCTTTTCATGAATATTACTCAGTTAAGGTAGCTTTTTAAAAGCTGGTTTTAAAACCTGGGGAGGTTTCATGTGAGGGTGTGCATATCAGTGCAATGGCTGAAATGTATGATAAGTGAGTACTGTTAAGACATTTGGTTGGTTTGCGTTTTTTTTGGGGGGTATGATGACTTTAAAAATTTGTATAACCATTTTAATTAGGTGTACTACTTTTAAATGAAAACAAAACTGCTGTTTAATGTAACTCTAGTCTGGTTGCACATAGCTAGGTCTGACAGAATAGACATGCCTTAAAATTGAATCTCTTATTGCACTTTATTAAATGCATTACAAGGAATTGGGGGTAATAAATGGTTCAAGAGACCACGTCATACATGTGGAAAAGTGCCCCTCGAAGAGCTGTAAATTCTCTGTCTGGTTTAAACTAGACCAAACGAACAGGTGCAGAGACAGAAAATTGCCGCTATAAACAAGGCTAGCCTGTATAATTTATCATTAATCTGCCAGCTTCTATGTGCAGTTTTGTGCTTATTTGCATTCTGATAACCATGTCATATTTCTTGCGTGTGATTTGCCGATGCTTTTATGCTTGCCCTTCCTATCCCTGCTTATATAAATGACACCGGTATAGGAGAGTGGACATGGCCATATACATATAACAGTGCTCAAAATACAACTTATATTCAGAACATTGCTATCTTCATGTATAATCAGCATTTCCTTAAATAATACAATGTGCTCATTGCTAAAAGTCTTGCACTTGATCAGTTAAATAGTTACTTTTTGAAAGATCATTATGTATATATTTTACAAGACATTTATTTTGCATTTTAAGTGATACTTGGCAGCTCAGGCTCCTTAGTTATTTACTATAATTAATTAATGAAAAATATCAAGGCTGCTCATGTTTAATAATTAATAAGTAAAATATTATATTAGCATTTCTAGTTTTGCATATGTTTCCAGAAATAAACTATTATTATGATTTCCTTCTAGGGTTTTTGTATGTAATGGGAAACTGTGATTACTGACTACATCAACTGCAGTAGGTATGAACAGTAATGACCAGTGTAATGCTCTCAGAAACATTAGGGGCTCTTGAATGCATCTTTGAATGCATTTTCACGTATTTGAATCTTCCCACCTTTATTGCAATCATTTGTTATATCATCTGTGGTATCTGTGCTCTTTCAGGAGGTTATTAGTTAGATAGCAAGGCAATAATATAACGCATAATAAGACTTTCAATTAATGGATGGGCTGCTGTCCTTTATAGTGTGCAGACTAGAATATGTGCTGCAGGGGAAGAAAAAAACAAACAAGAAAAAACTGTGAACTTTGCAAATATTGTTCTGGTTTAATACTTTTTTGTGATTTGGTGATCACCTTACTTGTTTTCTTTCTATGTCCCATTTCAAGATCGCTGACTTCACTCTCTATTTACCCAGATTTCAGAATGATTTGTCTCCTCTGCATATCAGAAGACAAGCAAACAAACAAATAAATATACAAACAAACAGGCAAAAAAGCAACTGCCATCCCATTTGTCATTTCAGGACCAAACTTCATTCATCCTCAATTGTCCCAAGCACTGCTTAGGCTATTGCAGTTTTTCATAGTAGATTATATTGGACAACAATGCCGGAGTGTAATCGGGAACGTCAGGAGAATTCCCGTTGGACTGGTAACGTTTCAGGCTGATTACTGTGGGCTAACAATAGTGCGTTTATGAAAGTGCCTCGCTGCACTGTCCAGCCAGCAAGAGTGTCCACCATTAGCAGTCGAAGCCCATGTAACGTCACTGCTAGCAAGCTGCACCCCAAGCACCCACCCCCCCCCCCCCGGTAAAAGTTTTCTATGTTGGTGCCCCCTCAGAAGATGCCACCCTGAGTAATTGCGCTTACTGACCCTACCAAGATCTGCCAGTAGCCTCCACATATAGACTTAAGACACACACATGCACTCAGAATGTAGAAACTATGGTCACATCCAATATCTCTCTTTTCAGTACTTCTCACAAATGAATGAATGGCCTTTTCTCAAGGTATAGCCCTGGCTGTCCTTGAATTGCAACTAATTACGGAGCACACCTATGCAATTATTTAATAGCTGGTGCATTGCAATAGCTTGTGCATTTCTCCCTCTCCACCTTCAAGAAATGCTTCATGACTCAACTGTTCCATGAATTCCTCTACAAACCTGATGCCTCTTTATAGAAAAAAGTTAGATCAATAAAGTTCTGTTGAAGAGCCTGAAAGTGTTAAAAAATATGAAGATATGTAAAATGACACTCAGGAAACACCTGTGATTGGTGCGTAAGACATGCAGGGGATGTACCATAGCCAGCACAACTGCAACACAGCAATTGCGCTGTTGGCAATCAGTGGGTGTCCAAGTGGTCCGTGCATGTTGTCATGCTCCCAGCACGAGACAAGAGCACGCTACATAATTTTATTACAGCGTGAGTATCAAAAGAGGCATCCGGGGTCAATAATTCAGAACCACTGGTGTGCATAACTTTCATGCCATTTGGAAAAGACTGAAAACCATCAGTGCGATTAATGCATTTCGGAGGAACTTTGTAGTAAGTGTGCCCTATCCTTATAGCGAAAAATGTCTGAGCATAATAAAATAAAAATCTGCATGTACGGTTAATAAGCACTTTAAATCAATGTCAGATATCATATATACATCCTGTATATTCACCTATCTATAAAGAAATTTCTACTGCCTGAAAGACAAGATGGGGGAGATGAATTAAGAGTCTGGGAGTAAAATGCCACTCCTGTTCTAGATTATCCCCACAAAGTCCACAGTTCAATATACTGTTTTGTCTGAATAAAACAAAATGACGCTTTTAAAATGAGTTAGACAGGGGTAAGAAGTTAACCTAGATTGAATCATGAAGCACCTACAGTACAGTTACAGTTTAAACAGAATGGAATCTTCACTTGTCCAGTTTAAGGCAAAGCGCTTAAATCTTTATTTTTAGCTGGGACACTGACCTTTTTTAATGGTGATTTCCTCTGTATGTACACAGACACACAACTATGCAATTATTAATTAAATGAATTCAATTCTATCAATTATGAAGAAGCTTTTCTTTGGATTTTGAAATACTGTCCGCACAATGTGATAAAAACATGCTGTTTTGCGTGTGTGTGTGTGTGTTTATTTATTTAAGTGTGCCATATGCATGCTTATAGCAGAAATGTCTGAGCATAATTAAATAAAAATCAGCATTCACAATTAATAAACAGTCATTTGAAAGACAGACACATGCCAGCATCAATAATCAAATATATATTTGTGTATCTTTTCACATTTCGTGTATTTAGACAAACATTCTATATTTAACTGTAATATCTTTCCTCTTACGACATTATAGATATATATTTCAATCTACATTGCAATTAGCCCTTCAAGCATTAAAGGTTTCCTGACTCAAAGGCTCTCTCATTCATGGAAATCCAGTACCACCTTTCACTCTTTCCTTCCATTCTCTCTCACTTTATCTTTACCTCTCTCTAGAGAAATGTTTGGGTCCAAATCTAATGTGCCCATTTCTACATCCCAGTGAACTGAATGTGATAGCATTAGCATTAGTCAGACCAACCATATTATTATGGATTAGTACTGTATGTGCCGGAAGGAAACCAATTTATCCTTTTAAACCCTGGGATTTTCCTCTTGCTAAAATTAAAAAGGGAAGCAATATTTTATAAATAGATATTCAATATGTACAGTTTTGTACAATATGGACTATATGAAGTGAGATTAAAAAATTAGAAATGGATATATACAGAAGTGCAGTCAGACAGCAATTTTTTTACGGGGGAAAAAAAAAACTTCAATTCACATTGTTTTTTAAAAGATTAATTATATTGCATTGCCACAACTGGTAATTGCATCGAGTCAATCCGAAAGTGCCTGATATAATGACAAATTCAGTTCCATCTTTAAAAATACAAACACTGAATTTTTGAAAATCAAATATTATGCATGGCTGACGTGAATGTCATGTAAAGTGCTTAGGAAATTCTATTTTTCTATGTATTTGACATGACTCAGTTTGAGAATGAAGAAATCATCTCTCTGTATGCTAGAAACAAAAAGGTTATGAAACTCACCTGCACCAAAAGTTGTATTATAAAGCCATTTAATTGTTTTGAACTGCCTCATATGAAAACAAAGATCTATTGTTTTACCTTTTGTGGAATGGTTCTAAACCCTTGAACAGCAATCATAACAACCAAGTGTCTGTCAGTTTTGAATTGGTTTGTAACATTATTGTTAAATATATTTTTATGACAATTTGAATCAAAATAACCCTTTTCCCTTCTAGCTTGAAACTTTTGACCTCATAGATTGTAAAAATATCTCTGTTGCTCTTCAACTTCTGTCTTTGAAGTGTTGTCATAAGCATCCTCAAAAGAATTAAGGTATCCTTTGTGAATGTATGAAAAATCGTTGTCACTGCTGCATGGTATGTATTGGATCAGCCTTGACAATATGCCGAAAGTACTATATCTCCTACTTGCTCTTCAGAGACCACAGAAAAGATGCGTCAATAAAGCATAGCTCCAATAGGGATCTACATTAAAATAAAAACAATTGTTTATTCTGGCAAAAGGGTTTGCCACACCCTATGATTTCTCAATAATTTAATAAGTAATTAGACCAATTTCTCAGAAATATAAGCAAGCTACTAGTTTTTGATGTTCTAGTTTTGATGACGGGAATAATTGCCTTTATTTCTGCTTTGGCTATTCCTAAAGTACTTATAATGGCAGAGGTGGAGTAGCGGCTCTGAGGCTAGGAATCTATGATGACAACTGGATTGGGGCCAGTTTGAATCCCGCGAATAAGAATGATTCTACTCCGAATTGCTTTGTCCTGGGCATGATGTTAACCTACATCTAGGTCCGCCAACTTCCAGGGAAAGTGTGGGGGTTGGTGGCAGGACTGGCACTACAGCTGAGGGAAAAAAATCTCACACAAATTTGTTCCTTTCAAACTAGTGTGGTGTTGAGGTATTACCCATTGCACAGCTGCACTTGGGTTCTCATCCCTGAGGTGGCTGGGTGGGTGGGGCAATGTGCTGTATCAGTGTGTGCTCCTAACCTCTCTCATAAAGGCTCACTACAATTTCCAATGTATGATAACCCCTAACATGAAGACAGCCATATTCAGCTGCCATAAAGTGAGCGTGTTGTATGTTTCCTTCACGCCAGTGAGGTTGACAGGGAAACAGTTGGAGGAGTGTCAGGTACCTAAGTTTCAGTCTCCTCCTATTAAAGGTTGTTGTCACTCCAGACTTCTTGAGCTCTAAAACATTTTATTTCTCATGTTGCTGGGGCTTCCCTGGGTAAATGATGCTTGTACCTGGATTGGGATGGGGGTGATGATTAATTATCCATCCTCTTTACAATAAACTAAA
>JAAGVU020000019.1:24283475-24301006 GCA_011763525.2 Mormyrus iriodes
TATATAAAAAAACAGGCAATCAATGGTGATTTACCTTCTCTTGAATGAAATTAGTTACACATACACACAAAAAATGGATTCCAAATTGTCTTTGCTGTGTGGTTCAATAAAAATATTCTGGTCCTGGTAATAGAAACTGAATATGTATGAACATCTCAAATATGCTGAGTTTATTTTGAATATTTAATGAGATATAAAGTATAAGTCTATTTCAGCTAACTTGATAAAAATCGGTCTTGTATGAATGTGCCACAAATTGAAACTGAATGGGGAGAAAACACAAGCTCTGAGACTCATCAATATTCCATGACAGAACGCCATAGCTATATTTCACCATCATGAACAGTCAAAATACCAACATGCAAAGCTGTGATAGAATCTCCCCCCATGTGTGACCAATCACAACCCAGTCCTTCTCAATACAACAAATTAATAAGTATGACATTCTCATCTGATCTGTGACCTCATTGAATATAATTCCAAACAGCTATGCGGGACGTAATAGGGGTGGTATTAAAAAATATATGATTTAAATAACAGAAATGCCCTTTTTATATATAGGTGGGGGGCAGTACTTCATTTGAAAGAGAGTCATAGACAAACCTGCTTACTATTGAAAGCTGGGTGAGGGTTAAGTCAGAAAACATTAACAAAAGGAAAATTATAGCATAAACAGTTCATAAAATCTCACACCCCCGATGACTCTCCAGATCATTAAATTTCTGCAACAATTAGACCTGTTCAAATTGCGGGAAGCTGAAAATGTTGCCATGGCGAATCAGACCCCTTAAGTCATATATCTATTATTGCAGAAAGGTCATGTGTAGGCAGTCTAATAACTTAAGGAGCTGTTTGACAGATTTCATCCAGGCATAATCACATAATAGTCCAAACCCACAGTATGTCATCGGTTGTTAAAAACAAAAAAGGGGGGTCAGAGAATAGGTTAAGTTAATGCATTTTTTGTCCTTCTCCAAACATTAAGGATATCTCCAACCAAAACACAAGTATTAATAAAATTTTACATATTTTTTGGGAATTGATGGGATAGTACAACATTCACAAATTTTAAAGCAAATTCAAAAGTTTAAAGGACATACCAAGAATGACTTATCTACATTCAAATGCCTCTCTGTACACAGAAGAGAAGCCCTTTGTACAGAGAATTATCTGCAGGCAATCAATTTTTTTCTCAGCTTCAAAATTACAAATATAAAACAAATCCAGTAATTGCACAGATACGGTTTGGGAATTATTTTAACGATAATTCCATGTTCATCTTAGATTGTAATGTGCCATAGATAAATCCCTAGACTCCAAAAATTCTTGACTTGCAAATGACCTTGACACTATGACACTACTAAAACACATTTTTCTTTATTATTTTTTTTTTAAGATTTCTTTTTGGAGCAGATCTTTATAGGCCTCAGGTGCTTGATGACAATGGCAAGGCTTCCTCCACTGCTGGGAGGGGCCCCCACCAGGGGGGCCGGGAGTTAGACATGCGAGCTCATGCTCTTCATCTGCAGATGCCAAAGCTATCTGCCAAACGCAGACAAAATGCTGCCTCATAGGGCTGTGGAATGACTTGCATCTGCAGCGGAGAGCAGGTTTAATATCCGCCTGCTCAGCTGGAAGGCAGGTTTCCTCGCTCTCTGTAGGCTGACAGTTTCCAGCATAAGGTATAGCTCTCCAAGGATGCTAAAATCTTTGACACCACAACTTCCCTGCATCTCTGCACCCTGTCTGCTACCCTCTAACTTGGGTGCTAGAAATAACAAGGATATTTCGAATAGTCTGCTGCTTCGGATGAGTAGAATGCCATGAGAGAAATGTATATTCAGGTGTTTTTTTATATATTTAATTTAATAACGACCGAAAACTTGTTATGATGCTTTGGTGTATTGCAACTTTTTAGGCCCAGTATTTAATACAGAGATGGGGGCAATAGTGCGTGAATTAATGAAACGCATTTAAACTGTTTTCACCAATTCCCAACTTGGGAGCAGTAGGAACTTTTGATAAGCAGACTGAAAAAAGGTTTCAGCACAGTATTATTAATGCTTTGGGTTTCCATACCTTCTGCTGCTCTCTCACACAGCTGACTTCCACAGCCTATCATTTGATAGCCCATTACCTCCATTTATATTGGAACTGAGTGGCTGAGGCACACATGTGAGCCTTCACACAGGTCCAAAGGTGTCTGCAGTATTAAACAGGTGAAAGCAAAATTCTATGCAATAGAAACACGCAACAGATCATAGACAAAGTTCATTCAAAGGGCTTCTGACAACTGTCAAAAAAGGAGCTGCTCATCATTCAGATTGTGTCTCTTGTCTTTGATGACTTTCTGATGTCACTGTGATTGTCACTTCCTTAAGCCACTGGTACCTTTATAGTCACCTACAAGCATGCCTCAGTAGCAGGGGAAATAAAAAAAATAATAGTGACCTCATTAGTCTGGTTCAGTAATTAAACATACAATGCAATGTCTTTATTACAAAAGTCACACGGCGTACTACTGTATTCTCCTCGTGACGTGCAGATGGTCAAATGTCCAATACTCAAAGACAATAAATCATTCACAGTCAAATATAGCAAAGTAGGATGTGTTTGGAAGGGTTCTGGATGTGTCAAAGAAGGATAGGAACATATAAATTAAATATGACACAAAAGACACTTATCGCTCTGTTGCGCCAGACTGATGATGTTAGATCTCGTCTCACTCATTTGCCCCAGACTTGTCAGTACTTTTCTTTGTCTTAGCAGAGCTTCCATGTAAGCTTGTACCCGTATAAAACATTAATAATGGATGGTAACACTCAAAGGGGAATGAAGTATGTTATACATTATTAATAGAATGTATATCCAAGGCGTTTCTTTTTTGGTTTGTACATTAATATTCCAAGAATCTCGCTGTTCAAAGAAAACAATATTTCACAATCTTAGCTTATCTTTCAGACAATATGGTGGCATTTGTTTAATTTTGTTTCCGTGAAACAATGTTCATACATACATACATTAACAGATAAATACATATATGTCACGTACATGGATGCTCGGTATAATGTTGGCATATCCATTTATCCACCTGTATTTGACCCATAATGGATTTTTAGATATCGCCTCATTAAATTAACGTCTCAGTACTCGATAACTCAGACACCTCGCAGAATTCAGGTTTCAAAACAACAATTTGACTCCAGGTCATTAGGGAAACTGTTTCGAGAATGCTCATTTTACATGAAACCCAGCCTACAATGATTGATTCAGTGCTACAAAAAAAGTATATTTAGAGTTAATCATGAACAAAGCTCTCATAATTAGTATACAGTGCGCACTCCACATCTACTGATAGTGACAAAATAAAATGAAGTGCTGATGAAAGAAGATGTTGGCTTTGAAACAACATCCAATTTACTGCCCTCTATCTATTTCAGCTCTATTTGTGATCAGCCAGTTAATATTGGCTTTATCTAGTTGTATGAGCAGACGAAGGACAAATTTAGTGTCAATTTACAGCTATCTCTGAAGCATAAAGAATTTGAGCGCTTCAAATTTTCAAAGCTATTTAGTTTTATTTTACCTTTCTATAAATTCTAAGATGTAGGAAGTGGATTGTTCAAAATCGCATTAGGGGGAAAAAAAAACTGTTCTTAAGATGAAAGGATGCAGCAGGATAAAAGCTAGTGAAAATAAGGTTAATTTTCTGCCTCATTTCCTGAAAGGATAAATGAGATGAGCACTCAGTGCAATTCAGATCAGTCTCAGCAGTGCCTCAAACAAGAGCTGGCCACCAGCCACCGGGACAGTGATGTTATTTAAAACTATCTAACGATATTCGCTCCCAGTACACGTACAGCATATGCCACCATTACCACTGCTAATGTCATATCGTTTATTTATTTAACAAAAGTATCCAAAAAAAAACCTGAAAAGATTTCAGATATATGAACCTTTTCAGATAACGTAAATTGAAATTTAGTAGGAAAATACAATTTATAGGGTATAACTGGTAACTGGATTTAAAAAGCTGTCCCTAATGGGGGCACGACGGCTCAGTGAATTTACCTTATCTGTAGGGTTTTGGGTTTGAATCCCACTTCTGTTGTGACTGGATGTTCTCCCACTGTTTGTTGTAAGGCTGTCTGCCTGCAGTCTAGTCATGCTATTAGACTCACTGATATCTTTAAACTGCCTGTAGAGTATGACTATAGATGTGCCCTCTGACAGACTGGTACCCCAGCTTTGTGTCCTGTGATGCCTAGAATATGTTTTAGTTTCTTTCCCTCGCACCCCCCCCCCACCCCCCCAGCAAGCTAAGTCTCTCTGCCCACAATCGGATCATCACCGATTCAAACACCAGCCTCGGCAGAACAGTCACATGTCCGTGGACCCTTCAGCATGGCCCGTAACCCCCATATTCAGGGGTGCTGCACGTTGGCTGACCCTGCATTGTGACCCTCCCCCCCCCAAGTTATGGAGAGCAAGATGCGGCAGGCGAAGAGAAGAATCCCAATGTACTTGTACTCATAGTTGTGCAAATGGCAAATAAAGTATTTACCATTTATCATTAAGATGGAGGAAATCTTTTTCTAGAAGAAGTCAAATAAAATTGAGGACAGTCTGGGATATAAATTTAGTGAGTGCACACAATTGTAGTGGAGCATTACTAAACTGGATTTACTCTCATAAAAATGATACTACTTAAATGCAACTCTCAAAATACATGTTTTGTAAGATCATCTGAATGGAACAGAATCAACAGGAATTCAGTGAAGGTAACTTTATTGCTGTCCCATTCATACAGGGCTGGTCAGTCCTATAGGCGACACAGGCTGTCAATTAGGGCGGCAACTTCTAAGGCGGAGCCAACCTGCCAGCCAGTTTCAATTTGGCTGGGACGGGGGGGGAGGCTGCCAGTGGTGATGCTCGCTTAGGGCACCACATTGGCTAGGACCGGTACTGCATCCACATACATGTACAGTATGAAGTGGAGCGAAATGAGATACCACCATGACCACAATACAACATACATACTAGGCAGACAATACATGGGTGTGAAAATGCACGAAAATCAGATGAATAAAAAAAATAGGAGTGGACCATCATAGGTACTGCAGTGTAAAAATACATATGTAGTAGTTTATGAAAGCAGTCATAACTACTATCAGATATTTTGTCTACAGTTTTCTTCTCAACAGAAAGGGAACCATTTTCAGGGAAATGGAGAGAACATATTTCCAGGGAATATGGTCCAGTAATGCATGTGCTAGCTGCCAGGATTGGGTCTCCAGGCAAGTGACAGCATGTTCACAGAGCAGTAAATTCAAAATACCCCATATGACAATGAGAAAAATACGATTCTCTACAGCACTTTGACAAGCAAGTAAAACTGTATACATTATACACAGGGGCACCACATGGCAGCCCCTCCAAATTCACCATCATTATTTCACTCACATAAATGATATTTTGCCTAAGACACAAACACCTGACCTCATATTTCTGTTCACAAAAAAAAAACCCAGAATAAAACTATGCAACCATCACATTCATAACTGTTCAACGTGTATATAAGTATCACAAGAGATTTGGCTAAGATCATGTTTCTGATTAATCCAAGAGAAAAAAGAATTCTGAGAATTCTATTGTAATGCTCCAAGCATTTTAAGTCATCTAATGCACTCCCCCTTGTCCTTTTCTCTCACTTCCCCATGAACAATAGGTCATGCCAGATCGAAACAGGCAGCTTCTCCCAGACAGACATTTCTGCCTGGATCTGGGATCAATACCAATCACTAATGTCTTAAGCTCTTTATTAATTATTCAACAAGACAACACAATGACATCATGCATTGCATCAACACAACATATGAATGCAATACTCACTACTCATTTGATAGATAGATAGATAGATAGATAGATAGATTAGGAAAAACCCTAAAATACCTAATAATCTCTAATATCCATTATAAAAAACACATTAAATATTACAATTTGAACAGAGAACACAAGTACTGTATGCTCTAAAATTATTTGGAAAATATTTAACAATCAAAGCATATGTTCCACAACAGAGGAGTGCATGGTTCAGATTTAGATTATAAATTAAATGGGCAGTGGTAACAGGTGGTGTGAGTGTGAGCGAGATGGTTACCCTGGAAACACTACTTAATTAGATCCATTTAGGCAAGACACACCTGGGGTTTGTTGTTAAGACCAGTATAGGTGGATGGGTGTCGCCCATCCAAATAGAGCAAGGGAGCCGAGGCGTTACTATAGAGCCAGACAATCTGCTAATGCGTGCTCTCCGATGTGGCAGAGGTGTTTATTGCATGTCGCCACTGCCTCTTTATGGGTGCTTTCATGAGGATGGGGTGCTGCCGAAAGGGTAAGCCAGAAGAGCATGGGGGCAGGCATGTTGCTGGGGAGGTGTGTCGCAAAAACACCACTCGCCAAGCGGTAGGAAGGACATCTACTCCACAGCCTCATGAATGGGCGACCTTAATGCTAGAAGCTATGACGTATACAAGCAGTGATTCCGCGCATTTCACTCCAGTAAGTCGTTACCTTTACTATGTAGCTGGAATCAGAAAACTCCCGAGTTTAGAACAGAGCTCAGACCATCACCTCAGTGAGATATTCCTTTAGCCCACCAGTCAAACATCTGGCCATGGCATCTGCATGTCATTGTCAACTGCAGGGCAGAGGCAGATGAGGACTGAAAATACAGACGCTGTCTATTCCAGAATTTTAATTTTAAATTTCACTAAAGCAAAAAAAGTCCTAATTATTTGGAAGTGATTAGGCAAATGGCTGAAGTGTTTTTGCCAGCAAACGGATGTCAGGGCAGCTTAATTTCCTCAGCATTAGATACATTGAAAAGACACTGAGCATCTGTATGCTGTATTGAATATCATTGCAAACCAATTGCACTTGTTTGTCTGGTTACAGACAACAGGTGGGGCGATTAGGACTTATGACTATGAAGCCACAATAAATTAAAAATTATGATTTGTAATGTACACACTTTACTCTGCATTCAGTTGCCAGGATTATTTAATTTTTTTTTACTTATGAGTAATATCTAATTAAAAGGTCTAATAAAAAAAAAACGATCTAAATGTTTTAATAAAAGAAGCAAAAATACACTAAAGCTTTATAATCTCTAAAAACATCTTGCTCTAATATCAATTGAATTTTAAAATCTACATGCAATTGTTAATCTAATGAAAATTTACATATATATCTCCATCCACATAATATAAATAAATGTATCAATAAAATTGATCCATGTACCAGTATCATCGCAATCAAGGGCCAAGTGTTACAATCTATCGTTGACATCTTAAAACAAACAAAAAAAAAAATGTAGCCCAGTTTGCACTCCATCCCTCTATTCCTTTCTCATCCTGCAGTCCTAAATTGCCCGTAGTGTGTTAGTGGGTACTTGCGTGTACCCTGTAATGGACTGGCAACTCACCCTGGGTGTGCCCGTGTCTTGTGCCCCATCCTCACTGTTCGGGATAAATGGTTGGAAGATGGATGGATGGTTGAAGCTCCCTGAAGACTTGTAGAAAAGAATCACGCAGCTCTAGTTGACGACCCAAAGACAGAGAGAGGGCTTATGAAAATAACAAGCAGTCTGTCTGAATAAAATCAGCTCCATTAACAAACAATCCACACATATAAATGTGTATAGTACTTGAAAGGGGATAACTAATAGGAAACTGAATTATTTTTTTTAAGATTTTCATGGTATACCAGGAAAAATTTGTAGAGATGAAAATGTCAAGTCGATGGCACAATCTCAGGACCTGTATACTTATTATATAGCTATATATGCCTCTTCCTGAGTGCTTTTACTTTTAATTCAGCTAAAATGTAACACGTGTATCTAGGTAATTTATACATGCTATGATTTACCTTCTAAGTAATGCATGGTTACATTAGTCCTTGATTCTGTGTCTGAATTAAAATGCATACGTTTTACACCCAGGTACTAACTAATAATAATAAGCCAAATGATATACCCCAATTTTCTTACATGAGCTGCAATACTACAATCATAGTGACCGTCGCAGTGGCATGTAAAATTCTAAAACGAAGCCAGAAAAATTTACAAGAGAGACCACAAGAGGGCAGCATTTGAACATATAGCAAAAGCTTAAATGAGTATAACACGAAACATTTTAATAATTTATTGACACAAAAATCTGAAATGATTCTCTGTCATACACCACTACAAATGTAAAATGTCATATAGATTATTAATCCACAATCTGCATTATTTTAAACACTTCAAGAAGTTGCCACATAAATCCATCTCACACAGTGCGCCCACAGAGAATGTAGCAACTACTGGACACCACCATATTGAATTACACAGTACCAATCCTACTCTAAGATGAATTTAGCAAATTTTTAAATTGATCCCTTTGTCAACTAGCCTGTTTACTGCACATTTTATTTATAGTCTTTCCAATGATATATTTGGGTTCAGGGATATTGGAGAAATATTTTCTTGTCCCATCTAAACATTGCCAAAGTTTAAGGTATATAAATAATAAGGCATGTATTATTGGATGTACTGACCTGCTCACTCGTCCTCTAGCCAAGGTGAGGTGTCGAAGGACACCCTGGTGACCACCGCTCCAACCTTCACCCTGTGCCTCTTCTGCACCAGCAGTCTCTCTCGATCACAGCAGGCCGTAACCGGAGCCATCTCTGACTGCTAGCCAGAATGACCGGCTGCTCTCTTTGGCCCTGCTGTGCTCCTCATCTCTGGCTAGCACCGGCTCAGGCCACATGGGTAGATCTCTTCCGCCTCATCTAGCAGGATGGCTACCTCATTATAAAACTACCGTAAAGTATTTGCACTGTGGAACGAAACAGAGTAACCTCCCCGGAGCAGAGTATGTAAGACACTTCAGTGCTATGCTAGGCATAGGTCACAGTATAATAGCTGCCTCATCTTCAACTTGGAAAATTTAAGCACTCTTAATCCTGATTCACTTTTAAAGGCATAAAACTATTATTGTCACAATGCTTGGGAGAAGACCTATACTGTGGTGTATTTCACAACTTGTGGAGGGCATAAGCCCTAAACTGCTTTACCAAAACAAAGAAGCGCAATTATTTGAAGGCAATCACACGACGACTTTCAGATACACAGGGTGAGAGGTGCCAGGACGCCCATGGAGCGATGCACAGGCCCTGAGACAGGAATATTGCTTCTCTGCTGGATACAGCTTGGAATGCAACTCCCCATATGAGACAACAGGGGGAGGAAAACCAAAAGAGGCTTTTCAAGGACAAACTTTAAGAACCACAAACTGGAGACGCCAAGGTAAAGCGTCCCCTTTATAAATGTGGGGATACACCTAACTTCCCTTGGCTGTTCCTGGCATACTACAATGAGTTTCACTTGAGGCCCAGTTGATGAAGAGTACGGTGGCCAGAAAAGATCATAAAAGGGGGTATCACGAGCATGTCTGCGTTGGAACCTGGCAGTAGTCAAAACTACTAAATGCAATAAATGTAAACTTGTGAATATGTTGAGTAAATACACTTCAAACAAAGAGAAAATTAATGGAAAAAATACGTCAAACTTTTTTGCAAGACTGTTCTTGACAGTAACATTACTATGCACTTTGGTCGCTGATATTGACAACTGTGTTTGTTAAACACAGACATTTCAAAGTATTTTAAAAAGCTGGGAAAGGATGGGAAATTATGATGATACTGATATGCCTATATCGCTACAGATGGAACAAAACTCAGTTGTTTAAGAAATATATGCCACAACAGATTTATTCTCGGCAATATGACATCAGCCACATGATTCACATTAATTAATTATTTAACTGATTGATTGATTTAATGGGCGCTTTTGTTCAAAGTGACATACAAGTGAAGCAGATAATACATAGCAAGCATACAGCTGTCAAGAGATCAACTTAGACATACATACTGCTAGGATTAGCTTCCAATGAGTGGCCAGTTACTAGAGCATGTTAGCAATGGAGCAAGAGTTATACAATGCAAGACATTTTAAGAACTTAACATTGGAACAGCTATTAAAATCACTACACTGTGATGCTCTCTAGAACTCAGGATGAGGCAAGACTACAATACATTTCGCCAAGTGGTTTGTATGATTATTATTAAGTACTGTACACTTCACAAAGTCAAAATGGAGAAAAAACGTTGCATTTTTTTTCCAGGGCACTCAGACAAAAGATACTATAGACAGGATTCTGGGATGTTTCACAAATATTAATTCCATGGGTATCATATTCTTCCACAAGGCTGACATCTGTTGTGAAGGCAACTCAAGGGTGCACTGACACCTAGTGGCCAACGGGGAGCACTTTCACCATTGTAATCAGGTCTGCGTGTTGACTGACTGAAGGAGACATCCATTATCAGAAAGACAGCACATGACGTTACATCCAACTCTCTTCAAAGATTAAATCCAGGAGCCACATGTTCAGTGCTGCACCCGAACAACGGAAGAAAACTTCCAGAATATCATCTCACACTTTTGACCACGAGTCACCTGATGACGCCCAATAAAATACAAATATTCTTTTTCTGTCACATCATCTGGCACTTTTTTCAGCTGCCTATTTGAAGCCATCGTGGCAGGAAAGTAATTCATAATTCAGGGATTCGTCTGTTTCGTGCAATATTTATCAAAATCTACACAGTACAATTGATTCTTATGGAAATGCTAAGAACACTGTGACCCTGATTACACAATTTGTGTAATTTCATTTATGTTATATAAAATAAAATCAAATAAACAAAAACTGACAGCTCTATCAAAGATAAAAAAAAGTAAAATGTCTACATTGAGAGGATACAAAGAGGCAGATATTTCACTGTTCACTGTGCAGTGAACAAAAATATCCGTTTTTTATTGATATTTAAATTTCTAAAACGTGCACTTACCTTCAGTAAAATATAATTGAAAATAACAGCCACAAATTAATGACAGTGTAAATTATTATTAATTATTGATTACTTAGTTAAATATGGTCCTCACACAAAACATCAAAAATCAACTAAATAAAAGTTTCTATTTAGTTAAATACTAATACAAGTAAGTTTTCATAAATACAGATTATTTTATATACCATACGAATAGGAAAGATTCTGTAGATAAAATAAAAGTTGTTGACTCCTAGAGAACACAGGTAGTCTATTTGTCAGTAATGAAAGTGTTCTTTAGTTTTTAGCCTGGGGTCATACGTGGCCCAGCATTAGCGGCTGGAGGTCCGTAGCTCTGGCGGGTGTTCCCCAAAGCAGGCTTTCGCAGCTTGCTGGGTTAATTTAAGATAGAAGTCATGCTTGTCCAATAGAAATGGTCCTTACCTAAACTCTTATTGGACGATCATAACTTCTAGCTTAAACCAGCTAACCGAGAAATCCTGCTTTATAGAACACCCCTCCCCCCGAAGTTTTTAATTTGGAGGTCCTTTGTTTGAGAAAGGTTGAAAATCCTTGCTCTAGTACGTAACAAAATCCCATCATTACTTTTCAACCTAGTACCCACCGGGGGACGTTCAGATTGAGTATCAGGCATAACCCAGAAACGGATATAGAGTCCCCGTACAATATTCAGCTCTCTTAGGATCAGTTCATATTAATCTTCATAAAATATAATATGGTCTAAAAACTTATTTTTATTTATTTGGTTATTAATATTCATATAATATACGACACAATACGACGATCCTGTATACTTAGAGAAAACTGTATTATTTGTATATATGACGTATTTCGTTAACTAACATATGTTGCTTAATTAACAACTAATGACTACATAATCTGTGACTATTAACAACAAGAAAAATAAAGTTTTAAACAAACATTAATCAGGGTTGCCAACTTTGGTCACCAGCTGGAATGAGATTTTCAAATAAAGACATGTCTGCACATACATGTACACACATTTACATGTATGTAACACTTTTATTACCTTGTAAGTAGTCTGTGGGGTTTGCAAACTACCACAACGCTTTTCAGGTAGCTAATTTTAGGTTTGTAATGGAATAATATAATTTTCCGTAGGATTTTTTGCGGGAGCGTGAGAATCTGCGTGAGATTTGGCAACCCTGATGAACTTTGATCAGTCATGTGATCCGAGGAAGTAAAAACGAATCTCAGCAACTGAAAATGGGGGGGAAAACGGAGTTTTTAAATTTGTTTGGTCGAATTAGATCTGTTGTGATTGGCATGATTCACGTTAAGTCCTTACCAGGTTAGCCTCATCTTAATGTTCAAGTGTTTTAAATAGCCTATGTAAATAAATTACGCTTATTGTTAAATGTTTAAATAACAATTTCCCCCACAGGAAGTCCTCTAAACAAATTAAGTGTTCCTGGAATAGTTGAAGATGCATGTCGCGAAGCAGAGATCTACAGTTACGGAGGAATCGTGAGAATGACTGTTTTGTTGTTGACGTATCGTCATATTTGTCCTACAGAATCTGAGTCAGTTGTGGATTTGAGTCGCGCATGTGCTGCCGAACTGAGTCACCCGTGTCAAACCATTAAAGTATTAAACTATTGATATAATAAATGACTTTAGACCATCAGCCAAACATGCACCCTTGCCAATTATAAAAAGTTAAGGTTCATGTCATGCATTTGCATAAATTTTCATAGAATGGCTGGTTATCTTAAATTATCTGTATTGCCACTGACAAAGCCCCTCACGGGAACTGGACATATACGTTTTGTTGTATTTGGCTTGCTTTTAGTTAGTTTTCAGTTTTAGCTTTTTTTTAATTAGTTTAAGTTAATTTGTAATTGCTTTTGTATTAGACTTTCAACGCTGGCGTGACTCAAATCCATGATTTTGACCACAGTCCTTCAGAGATAATATTGACTAGTGAATGATACTTTGTATTACTGTCTGCAGCCTAGTACAATTAACCGTGTTTCTGCATCCCTACTGCAGTATGTTCACATTTCTCATCATGAATACACGGGTTGTAGGGCTGATCGATTGGTTTTTTTCCTGACACCCACGGAAGTACATGCTGTATTTGAGCAGGACGGTCTCATCATTGAAAATATGCACGACCTTCCCTACACGCTGGCGGTGGCTCCAGAGGTGTGCGCTTCCATGACGGCAGTATGCGCTGCAGTGAGACGGACCTGTCCCTCTCTTCCTCTGGGAATACAGATCCTTTCTGCAGCAAATCACCAAGCCTTGGCTGTAGCTCTGGCATCAGGTGCATATGCTGTTGCTAAAGTGAACACATAGCCAAGAAGAATTTGAGAAAAGCTTGTGCCCATATGTTTACTTAATCTTTTTCCAAGTCTTCTCTTTTTAACATTCCTGCATTGCCTGGCTGAAATGTGAAATTGAAAGACTGTCAATGACCCTAAAGCTAAATACTTGGAAATATTTTCATCGCTGTGATAAGGGGCTGATGAGCGCATTACAGTAGTGGCAGAAGGTGTTAAATGTGCGTATTGTTTTTCTAATAGGCCTTGATTTCATTCGTGCTGAAGGATATGTCTTTTCTCACATTGCTGACGAGGGCCTTATAAATGGATGTGCGGGCGAACTGCTAAGGTATCGCAAACAGATAGGAGCTGAGCACATTCAGATCTTCACAGATATTAAAAAGAAACATAGGTGAGCAACACCAGCCTTACTCCTTAGTTTAAAATCAACAATCACTCTGATCTTGTGACAAAATACCTTTTGATCAGCCTTGTGTTTTCCTGTTAATTTCCATCCTCTTTTACCTTCACAATTTTGTTTGCAAATTATTTTTTACATAGTTATGTTCAGAAACTAAGGACTTATGGACATTAAACAATAATTGGGATACTGATTTAAAGTTTATGAAGCAGAAGTTTAAAGACACCAAATAAAGGATAAAGGATGTTTTATTGTCATCATAAATCATGGTGTACATGAAGGGAAGAAAATGAGCGACGTAGGTCCAGTTTAGCTCGCAGTATAAAAATAGAAATCAAATCCAAAACAAGTGACGATGGTGTAATTGTTAGAAACCTTTTCCTATTCTCCTTCTCCAGCTCCCATGCCCTTACATCGGATGTGAACGTGGTGGAAACAGGAAAAGCAGCCGAGTTCTTCCTCTCAGATGGACTGATCCTGACAGGAACAGCCACAGGAGTACAGGCCAATCCTGCTGAACTTCAAGGCAACTCCTGCTACTTACCCATATTTATTAATCCTTGTGGTATAGACTGTACACTTCTTTTTCATTTACATTTTCTGATATTTTCCCCAGATAGGACTGGTAGTGGACATTAGATGGAAATGCACAAATGTCCAAAGTGATCCACTTTGAGGATTTAACACATCATGGATTTCATGTGGCATAACTTCTTCATTGCACTGTGAGGGGGGAAAAATACCAATTTGTACCCTGTTAGTGGGGCTGTACTTTCAATGGTCCGCCTGCAATAGCCTAGCTGTAAGTAAATGTACCTTTTAGTCTAATTTAAGGCACAGAAATAGTCTCTGAGGAACATTTTTGTACCATTCGGGGTACATTTGTGTTGTTTGTACCTTGGGGAACAAAACTGTACCAGGGCTGTACCCCTTTTTGACAGTGTAGTTCCTCGAGTTCCTCCAAATAAGTTTGTATGGGATATTTTTCTGCACCAATTTAAGTTGATTAGCTTATTCAAGAAATCTACAACAGCATAGTTTAAGATTTCATTTGCTCCCCTTTAGATTAAATATCCCTAATTGCTACTGTAGCTGGCTAGGTCACAGTAGCTAGGTGTTGAATTGGAGGAAAATAATGAGATTCTGCTATGAAAGTCAGAGAACAGTGCATCCCATTATACCAGGGGTGAATCTCAATACCAAGAATGCAAAGACCGTACTTGTGGTCTTGTCAAGATCAGTCTTGCAAACTTGCCTTCCAAGTCAAACTTGGGGTGCAGTGAATCATGGGATTGGTCTCATTCAGCGAGGATGCAACTGATCTATCCCTGATATGTGGGGCGGAGCAAGACCAACATCCAGGGATTTTTACCGTCCTCTGTACTTGTGTTCTTAATATTGGAACTGGTCTTCGGCAATGGAAGATGATGTAAAACAGGTACACGAAAACACAAGTGTGGTCAATTACATGTATTGAGATTCACCCCATTTCTTTCATCACCGCAAGTGAGGCTTCACTAAAGCTCTGGGTTCAGTTTCAGCACCAGGGTCTACCTCTAGCTTCGTATCCTTTGTTATGCATTCTCTAGGTGTTCGAACAAAGAGCTGTTTAAGTGCCTTAGCAGAATGGAACTTTATCTGTTCTGATTTAAGAGCAATGCTCCACAGAAATAGAAATCAGTACTAGGGAGTGTGCACTCCTGAGGTTTTCTGTTTTATTTTAATTGATTTTGCATCATATGATAGCCGTTATACGCTTACTGGCCACATTCTTACGTGCGCCTGCTTATTGAAGCAGATATCTAATCAGCCAATCATATGTAAGCAGCACAATGTATACAATCATGCAGATACAACTCAGGAGCTCCAATTAATGTTCACATCACACACCAGAATGGAGAAGAAAGGTGATTTAAGTGACTTTGAACGTGACATGGTTGTTGGTGCCAGATGAGTTTGTATGAGGATTTCAGAAACTGCTGATCTACTGGGACTTTAACACAAAACCATTTCCAGGGTTTAGAGAGAATGGGCCAAAAAAGGAAAAAACATACAGTGAATGGCAGTTCTCGGAGCGAACATAGTGTTCAAATAGATGTAGTGGAACAGGAGATGCGCGTTATGAAAGTTCAGCCGACAAATCTGCAGCAACTGCGTGATGCCATCCTGTCAACATGGACTAAAGTCTCTGATGAATGTTTCAAGCATCTTGTTGAATCTGTGCCATGAAGAATTAAGGCAGTTATAAATGCAAAAGGGGGAGCAACTTAGTGCTATACAGTGACTGTATATGATAACTGAAGAGCTGTCAGTGGCCTAAATTCTGAAATGTGTCTTTACACTTAGATCTTATACATGGGGTTTCTATGTTCTATAAAGAGTACACTCCTTCAAAGGATGTGGCTGGCATCTCATCAACCAGAGCTGGCGAAAGATTACTGTCCTGCCGTGCTTTGTTACATGCTAGATGACGCCTCTTAAGATTAATACCTTTCCAAAAGCCACAGAGAAGACATTGCACATAACAGGATGAGGCCAGGAATCCACATTAGCCTGCTGCCTGGATTGGAGCAGTGTCTAACAGAGTGGTTCTTTTAGAGTATTAGATCCATAAGTCCATATGCAAATTTGTATATTGATTGATTGATCTTTGCACTTTGTTTTACTGTATATATTGTGCTTTCATATTTCCTTTGGAACAGTTACACTGATATTTGATATATATAATCTGTTATTTTAACCAACTATCTGATTTCATACTTTTCTGTCTTATCAGACCCACATTGTCTTACTTTCTTGCAGAGGTCTCACAGGCGGTTAGAATCCCAGTCCTGATTGGCTCTGGAGTGACTCTGACCAATGTGGAATGCTACCTGGATGCAAGTGCAATGATCATTGGCTCCTATTTCAAAAAAGACGGTTATTGGGCCAATGACGTCGACCCAGAAAGAGTCAAGAATTTCATGGGGAAGATTCATGAGCTCAGAGGATGAAAAGAAATAGTTTGAAAAAATGCAAAAAGGACTCAGCTACTATAAATCATATAGTTGAGCACTTTTTATTCAGGGCTTGAAAAACATTGTGGTTTGTTTTGAATTCAGTAAACTACTGAAAAAATGCATCAAATGCTGTTTTATGGATCCGTCTTTAGTTCCATGTAAATGTCAGTGTACATTTCACATTTAATGAGTATATATTACACACCTGAAGGTTCTTTATTGGCCATGTGCAAAGAGTTCATAGGAATGTAAACTATTGGCCCCAAGTCAACTCAGTTTGGTTATGGTTATTGAGGGAATGATCGGATGCATCCGAAAGCTTTCATTTGTATCACAATTCCATTGGATTATCCAATTATTTTGATAATCTACTGTAAATAGAAACCTTATTTTTTTAACTTCACTGACAAAATTTCACAAATATTTCCTTGGGAACTTTATTATACTGTATTAATGGGATACAAAGAACGTGATTTTTGATTTTGAAAGAATATCAGCCGATATTCATGTTATCCTATATGCCGTGCATCTCTAAGACTAACATTACTTTTTTAATATGAGAAGTGGTTCAAAGATGCAACATGAAAATCATAATGTGCTAGAAAAAGTGAGTCATTGAATAATCGTCCAATTCACATAATCTTCTCATAATCTTACATGAGCAGTTTTACTTCATTAGACTTGTTTCCTACTATTGAGTCCTGTTGTGTAACAGTTCTTATTGTTGCTCAATTGTTATTGAGCTGGAGCCACCTTCAGAGACACATTCTGCATCACATAAGAAGAAGAATCTTTAAAGGAATATTTTGTCAAGTGCCTGAATAGATTCAAATTTATTTCTCTCATTCTAACATTTAAAAAACT
>JAAGVU020000019.1:24309935-24321338 GCA_011763525.2 Mormyrus iriodes
ATAAGAGGGATTTTATTGTGTGTGGCAATATTGCAGTAAAGGGCAGTTTACAATGAGTTCTATGCAAAGAAAAGTAAGGAACAAAAAGCCACAAAAACTGAATAAGTTCTAAAAGTTATAATATATCATGTTATATTCCAGTGATGTGGGTATGACTATTTCTTGATCTTTAAGCGACATCTGAGAATTTAATACCTAATAGTAAAAACATTTTTTACCTTATTTTGCAGATCTTTTTGAAAGTGTTTTTGGAAGATTTTAAAAATATAATATGTACAAAGTCTAGAAATTTGAAATTCCTGTAAAATATCTCTGAATTTACTAAAGAAATCCCCTTTCACGGCTGCCTGGAGCATGCTTCCTAAAATGTAGATGATGACAAATACTTAGTGCAGACACTGGCATACAGGGCTGGATTTATATTAAAATACTCTGTACAATACTTTGTGATTTACCTATTTACCTTTCATTCTCTTGTGTTGGGGGGGATAAATGATAAATAAATACATAAATAAAACACAAAATAATTAAAAGTGCTATTGTAGCTAAGATGTCCACCATCATTAAGGGGAAATTTTCACTGATTTGTTCTGCATTATTTTAGTTACTTTTTCACCAATATTCTTCAACTATAACTGTTTGTTGCAGAATCACATTTAGTGTGACATTTCTCATTTACTGAAATCAAGGAAGTACAGCCTTGGTTCAGATGCAGACCATCTCTCTGTCTGTCCCGCAGAATGAAGGTGCTGACAGCAAAATATGCCATTTATCAATAAAAAGAGCTCATGTACTTTACACCAGTCACTAAACCAGTTATTAAGAAGAAGGCATTAGCTGAGCATTTCATTACTTTGTGTAGCCTCCTGCTGTCTGAGCACAGTGAGATGGGACTGATTCATGTCGTTATAGTTCACTATCAGATGCAGGAGTCTATTTTATGTCTGAACTGTTAGACCACAAGAAGGAAGTAAACACTTGCACAGGGGTGATTCTAGGATTTCACCCTTGGGGGGGCTGTGCCCCCTGAAGAAATACTGGACGCCATCTCCCCATGATTTGTTTTGCCAAAATTTGCAGAGAAGATGCAGGATCCCCTTGAAAAAATTTGCTGAACCAGGGGTACAAAATGTATATTAAAATCTGGGACAAATCGATAAAGAGTTTTAGAAAAACTAATTTTCTAGGGGGCTGCCTCAAAAAATGGCAGCCTAACGCCCACCTAAATAGTGTCAAGATCCGACTATGCACCTGCTGATTCAAGCATGGAGTCTGAAAAAGCATCCTGCCCATCCCTTGCTCCCTGATTTTTGATAACATTGAAACTTCAAACACTCACAGCCTGTTTAAATGTAACTCACAACTGATGTAATTACAACCAACAGGCCACTGAAACCAAGGATCAGCGATAGTTTCATCAGTGAAGCACTTCCAGGACTGTCAATCAAATAAATCATTTAACAGATTAAATTAATGAATTAGTTAAAAACTACAATCATTGAAGTTGCTCATATATACAATACTATGTATATATTTCAGAGCAGGCTACCAGAACAATAATGCCAGATTCCAAAGATGATGGGTCTGTGCATCCTTCCCACTCAATACATATCAGGACACAAGTTCACAGCTTATATAACTGACCTATTGACTGATAACTGCAGCAGATTCAGTAGCATGGTGAAACTACTAGAGAACATTTTTGGCATATATTTCTTCACCATGATATTTAGACATAGTTCATGTCATGCCATGATATCAAACATTCATGTTCATCAGGAATGTATAACTGTTGGGAAATGTTCTAGATAATATATGGTGTCTGGGAAATGCTAATTGGGTCACACTGCAGGGAGCTTGACTTCTCAGGATATACCATCCATCCATTCATTTTCTCTAACCGCTTGTCTTATTCAGGGTCATGGGAGTGTCCAGAGCCAGGGAACAGGCAGGGAACAACCCAGGATGAGGCATCAATCCATTGCAGAGCACACACACACCATTCACACACACATGTACACCTATGGGCAATCTGATAACTCCAATTAACCTCAGCATGTTTTTAGACTGTGGGGGGGAAACCGGAGTACCTGGAGGAAACCCCATGATGACATGGGGAGAACATGCAAACCCCACAGACGTGAAGCCATGTCGGAGACTCA
Organism: Mormyrus iriodes; assembly: GCA_011763525.2. Taxonomy (NCBI): domain Eukaryota; kingdom Metazoa; phylum Chordata; class Actinopteri; order Osteoglossiformes; family Mormyridae; genus Mormyrus; species Mormyrus iriodes. The sequence continues at coordinate 24,312,098 of JAAGVU020000019.1, forward strand.
AACTCTAGTCCCAGAGGTGTGAGCTAACCACTGTACCACCGTGCTGCCCCTTTTAAGGATATTGCTAATCAATTTCTGTTTTCTCTTTCAGTGTAAATCCAATCATATTTTTAATACAGTTGACACCTCAGATATATATATATATATATATATATATTCATGTAATTTTTTTCCAGCAGAAATCTGCATTAATATTATCGGCAATAACACAAATGTGTTATAAGTAGAGAGTGAGACATTAATATAGTACGCTGAACGTCATGATCGTGTTTCCATTTGGCCAGCAGGGGGCTCTGCTGCCCATCCCATTTCCTCCTATCTTGGTCTAAATTACTCACATCTGTCCTATATCTGGTCCTCATTACCAAAAGGTACGTTGTTCCCTAGTTTGGTACTTGTTAGTGCTATAGATGTTAGTGTTGGCGCTCAGTGTTGATTGCCACCCAAACATATTTAATCCTAGTGCATTCTGCTACTGTTTACCCAACCTTCCCCTGTGTTTATGTCAGACCCAATTCTTCCACAGTTGTCCTCCCTACCTACTATTTTGACCCCTTGTGGTCCTTTTATTTATTCCTCATCTTCAGTCGTGAAACTGAATCATGCACATTTTTAAGATATAGCTAAAGACAGCAAATTTATAACTTATACAGTGCTGCTCGGCCCAGTTAATTTTAATGGGGTTTAAAGGTTTTAAATACTATAAATGAAATGAGGCTTTTCCTCAGTTATACACTTCTGTCACGTGCTTGATAGCAAACAGGGTTCAACAAACATGATGCTAATACAAATTTACAGGTAGAAAATGGTTTTGTGCTAAAACATAGTTCATATTGTTTTGTCTAACATATCTTAGCTATTATCCATTTACTTTTACTTACCCAATGAAACATGAGAAAATGGCTTCACACCTCTTTGCACTTGATTTTCTAAATTCCAACAATTATAGAAACACTACAACCCATTGAAGCATGTTATTGAAACAGAACTACAACCATGAGAACAGGAATTTATTGACTGCAATTACTCCAGTGATTGAACATAAGCATATAGGAATGCAACCATAAAGTTCCTGCAGGTGACTTTGACACAGCATTACATAGTAATAATCTAATGGACAGACTACAGAGATAATAGTATTAATTAAAGTGCCAGTGATGTGTCACAAGCCATAAGCCCCTTCACCTAATGTTTTAAAAACACAGCATTAAAAAGGAAAATAGTCTAAACTAAATTGTAACAATTCAAATAAAAAAATATAAGTAACTTTTAGACAAGTGTAGTTTGTGATTTTTTGCCAATTTATCTTCAGAATCATTATTCCCATTTGAGACCATAAAAGTGCAGTGTTTCAAAAAATGTCTGACAAAGCATTATGCAAAACAGTGCCACCCTTAGGTTTATAAAAGGAACTTCCGTGAAACTAAATATTTTCTGTTTCATTAAACTAACACACTTAAATGTTTTTCTCATCATCTTCTGTTTAGAAGTCAATTTGATAGTTATGGATCATGGCATATTTTTAAACCCACCCAGTGAAACAGTGCTTCACCTAGTCTTTCCAGTTATGTGGTTCATGTCAATTGTCGACCCAAAGACGACTGACATGTTTAACCATTCAGAACCAGGTCAACCATTAAGTAAGATAAATTTACTTGTTCACCAATATTCCTTGTTGGTTTGTGGTCAAGGTGTTGATATACTCTAAGTCAATGGTTTCAAACCTTTTATTACAGTGTGAGTCACTGTTTAAGGAAAATAAACTAGAGAGCTATCGAATTGCAAGAGGGGGGTTCTGCCTCGATAAATTTTGCCAAACGACAGTCCCTTGATAGATTTTGCTGACCGTGGGGGGGAGGGGGTGTTGCGATCGACTGGGAATGTCTCATTGATCGATTGGAGACCACTGGTATAAGGTAAGGTCAATAGTTCTCTTTATCCAGCTCAGTTATTGTTTTTTCAGATACATACAGATGAATGGGAATATGACAGTATACACAGGGCAGATTACATAGATATAAGATACTACATGTTATGTTACATCACATGAAACGTGCAAATAATACAGAAATAATAATAATAATAATAATAATAATAATAATAATAATAATACATAGATATTATTATTATTGTTGTTATTGTTATTATTGTTGTTGTTATTATCTGGACAAAATGGAAAAAAACTGTCTTTTTTTACAAAAGAGAACATTAATATAATGGTTATTTTCTTCTGATATTTAATTTTATTATAGATGCATGAGACTATACCCCTCATTTGGTAGAGGCATGAAGAAGGAGTCTACAGGAGTGGCGTGTGGAGTATTCGACAATTGAGCATGAGCTACAGACAAAGCTAAGGATCAGCAAATATAACAGTCTGGGCAGTGAACATTTCTGTGTGAGCTGTTGGAATGATGCAAATGAGTTATAATATACAAATCCTTATAAATACCCTAATATCTGAATTTGATTGAAATTAGCATCCAATGGAAAATGTTTAGGACTACAGCATAATGAATATTTAACATTTTATATAAAAAGATATCTGCTTTCTCAATGAAATATCTCAGAAAGACAGAAGTGTTAAACAAATGTAAATATTTTCTTTTGTTGAGATAAGACTGACAAGACTACACTGTGTTATTCTGATATAGACCAGCACCGTCTGCTTCTTACTTTACAGCCATTCCTTGATGATCCGAATGCATGCATAACCCATTAATCTGCAGGGACCTCTCGTTTAATAGAAATACATGATTTAAAGTCCTCTTTGAAGGACCAATTGCATCATCCATTGTAGAATTTCAGCTGACGGTGTGGTTAGATGACGAACGAGAATCGAGCTGTATGCATGTGCTGGTATAAATACTCTCGTCTGACAATCATATCAGCTGGCATTCTGCAGTGCAACTGGTAGATGCGATAAGAAGCTATAGAAAAATTAGATGCAGGAGGGTCCAAAAAGTACAATGAAACTGACTGGAGCAAGAGACCCCAACAAAAAAGTGAACAAAAAAAAAATTAGCAGCATATTTTGGGAAACTGTGCACCAGCCCCACCAGACTAATGAGGGCAAAGTATTTATATTGGTGAATGGCTTTGTCTTGCTGTCTAAATGATGAGGGAAAACAATTTGCTAGAAAGCAGGGCACAGAAAAACAGAGGTCCTTTTAATACTCAGTTGGCTCATCAGGTTTGTTTAGGTAGAATGATCCTAAAAACAAAAAAAGGTCGCCTCTGAAATTCAGCAGCTAACAAATGAAAATAAGTAAATTTAACGTGCACAGGTCATTAACCCCCCCCCAAAAAGAATCCAAATCAATGTCCTATCTATGTAAGGTATGGCATGTGGTGTTCCCCGATTAGCCAGTCATAGCTATTGTAATGAAACGGCCTGCCTTTACTGCTTGGTGACTATTTTTTGTTCCTTTGTGACTCTGCCGCCCCCTGCTCACTCTGGTAAATGGTGTTCTCTGGTGAGTCATCTCGCAAACAAAGGCTTTACTCGGATGAGCTGGCGTATGCCGTGCCGGTATTCTCCTCACGGATCCGCTGCCTCTGTCACTTGTTCTCGCTGTGCGCCCTGCAAGAAGCAGAGCCGTGGTGGGAGCTCTTGGCAGGGGGTGGGGGGGGGATGTAAACGGGTTCCCATATTGCTGAAGTACTTGGATAGTCATCTGTGACTGGCAGTTGTTGCTGTTGTAGGTTTGCAAACAAATCCCTCTGACGCCATACTAATATCCTTCCACCTGCAGGCTTTGTCAGGCTTGCAAGGGAAACACATGCTGTCACAAATCTGCTCTCTCCTGTTTTGTGAATTAATGGAACGGTACAACACACACAATGCCCACCTTCCAAAATGAGACCTTCAACAAGATGGTGGATCCTATTACTTCTAGAGCCATATGTTACAAATGAACCAATGGATCAATGTCATAGAGGCTCACACAGCTTTGAACTATGGTAGCAGCACTGAATTTGATGTAAACTGCGCAGACAGGATGAGATTTGAACCTTTAACCCTCGAGGTGCGAGGTAGCAATGTTACCTCCTTGGTAACTGTGCAGCCCCTAAATATATGTACCCTTCTTGAAAGAAAAAAAAAAAACAAAAACACGGTAAGTGTCCACAAGTATTTGACTCAGAGCACTGAGGCTGAACACATAACAGCCACACTCAAATTTGATAACCGGTCAGCAAGTAGATCTGCTCTGTTCTGGTGGTTCACGTGACCCGACAATATGGGTTACTTCTCCTAAGCTTATTTGTAATTTCATTAACACTATGCAGGCATCAAGCACAATTGAATTCTCACCTCACAAACAGTTTCCAGCATATAGACAAGTCGGTAGTTATCAGAAACAAATACGAGGCTAATCTGGTTTTTATCAGGCTCTTACGCGTCAAATATTGTTCCGCAAGACTTCCATTTTGAAAATAATTTTCATACACACTTTCAGTAACAACAACCAGCACTTCCTGATGTCGACACTAGGTGTCAGCATAGATCTTTGACTCACCAGTCCCGTGCTGCTGCCTGAGTATGGCCACATTGCCAGGCTGTGGTGACGCTGAAGATTTTGTTGCTGGGGTTGCCACTGTTGTGGTGGTTGGAGCCAGACCATGTCCGGCTGGCAGAGGCACCCAAACTTTTCCCTGACCTGGCCCAGAGGTGGACCGGCCACTGCCCAAACTGTTGCTGTTTCTCAGAGGCCATCGGTTCTGAATGTGGGAAACAGCCTCCTCGGCAACCATGCCGTCACGTGGAGTGACGTGCAACGTGGCTTGAGCCCTGTGTTCCTGAGTCTCGTCCGCGTTGTTGCCCAGCACCCGGCACTCATACATCCCCTCGTCCACCTTTCGCACATTAGAGAGACGGAGTCTGTGGGATATGGCATTTCCCTGGACTCGGACAGTCTGCCACAAGAAGGAGAACAACAATTTCTGTGCATCCTTCTCTAAACACGACAATGGCGGACTTTCTTAAATTTTTTTTACTGATATAGGCCTATTTCGAGAGTTAGACATCTTAAGAACGCTGACGCAGCTATTCTTAGAAGGTGAACTGCATAACAATATGATAATTAGCAAAATAAAACACATTCTCTTTCCTCTTTGAAACTGAATAGTGTAACGTGAATTTTTCATACTCATAAATTAATAAACTAAACCATGCATAATAAATAACCACAGCAGGAGGTGAAATAAAGCATCATTATTAAAATATTACATATACTTGGTATGTTTTATGAGTGTGCCCAGCGATGGGTTGGTGCCCCATCCTGGGTTGTTCCCTGCCTTGCGCCCGCAGCCTCCGGGATAGGCTCTGGACCCCCCGCGACCCATATGGAATAAGCGGTTATAGAAAATGGATGGATACTTGGTATGTTTTCATATTTCCAGAGTTCACTTAGCCCTTTAATGCTCGCAAAAACAATACTAAAATACATAGATAACAATAATAATAATAATAATAATAATAATAATAATAATAAAACTCACACTTATTTTTGTAGCATCCTTGGTACCAATCTGAAACCGAGAGTTTGAAATGTATTAATATCACCAAGTACTACAACATACATTATTACGTCTTTGTCCTTCAAAATGCCGTGTAACTTTCCATGTTTCACATACAAGCTGTTGATTTTCTTCTATGCAGTTATAGCTTTGAGGTGCATGTAAGTAGCGGCAAAAGGAAATTATGCAATTGGTTGTAATCTCAGATACAGAAGTATCGTTACCTCAAAGACTAGTACTGCATTGTATGATCTGAAAAATTCATTTCAGCAGTTGTGTAATTATTATCTGGAAACCCACCTGCAAACACATATACATGAAGTACAAAATACACTTGTTTTAGTTTTATCCAGTGTAACTTTAACTTTAATAAAAATCATTATAAGGTTGCATAAGCCTGTTCATCCAACTGTAAAGGTACCTTAGCTCGGCTCGCCGGGACGCTCATCTGTACTTCGTGTGCAAGTTTTCTAGGAGCCGCTTCCTTAAGATACCACCACTGTATCTCCAGTGAAAACGGCGTGGATCCCGTTGTCCGAAACGCACAAGGCATTTCAATATCTTCCCCTTCGCCGACATTTACATTCCTCGGGATTTCAGTAAACGTCGCTATTCAAGGAAGAAAATTAAATGGAAATTAAATATCAGCCGCCTACACGCTGTAATTTCTGTGCGCTTGTTGTTAGTTTATATATGTGCGAATGGAAAGCTGTTCGCGTAATAGGTGTTAATATTAAAAAATAAATAAACGTGTCCTTGTCTGAGTGAGGTTGTTATATTTTTTTTCATCCTGTATGAATTACAAAATGTCCTGATATAGACGACGCAGCTAAAGTAGCCAAGAAATCTGTTTTTTGCTTTTAAGTTTTACGCACGTTCTATTCTACAGTTATTTTTATACGATTAGTTTGTATGGATATTATAGTCAGAAATGCCACGCTTCATTCATTTTTATGCATGTGCCAAATGAATTGCAGCATCTAACATCCATTTCATTAATATAATGGATTTTGTATAATGTTTAATGGATACAGACATCAAACTGTCGCAACCTACATTGTTCTTGTTGTATAACTGAATAAAAGAGGATCTTGATATTCAAATATATTAAAGAGATACATATTTAAGGCGTCTGCATTAATATTTTAGTGTTTGCAGATTACACAGAGGTAGGTCCTGTATACTTACCGTTTACGAATAGTAAGAGCGGCGCGTTCATCATGAGATAGTAAATCACACCGCGGATTCCCCGCTTTTCCATCTCATACGTAAGGTAGTCCGATTAAAGAAAAAGCAAAGAATAAGTACGGATGGTCATCAGACTCCAGATGTTTGTAACACTGACGGCACGGATGGATCTTGGTCTCATTTGTTTTGTTTGTTTTCTTTCTTATTAAATTATTTCCTCTGGATGAAGAAGGTACTCCCCCATAATAGCAGTAAGGTACTCCCAGCGCCGTCCCGTCATCAGGACAAAAGCAAGTAAAATCCGAAGGTCACAAACACTGAGTTACCTCCCTGTAAATATTATTTCCTTCAGCATGCAGAGCTTATTTTCTCGATTTGCGCCAAACTACAACTAAACTTATTTTCGACTGTGCAGAGCATGCATGTTCTGATTTCTTGCAGACGACACGGTTTGCCGGGATTTTCTCCACTACCCATCACTACAACTTGCCACAGTGGACCCGCTGAGGACAAAATATATCCTTGTTCTGATGGAGAGCAGGAGATCAGCCGACGGATCCCGATTTTGTCTGTTAAGTGTTTGGGGGAATCGCGGAGAGGAATCGTGTCGGTGCGAGCGCGCGCGCGCGTGTGTGTGTATGAGGGAGTGTGTACTCTATACAGCGTGACATTTCCATAAGTTGAACAAGCATAACAACCTAATCAATGCATCAAACAACACACACGATGTGGGGAGTCATTTCACAAACACCAAGTGAGCAAGTACATAAATCACAAGAGAACCTTGTCTGCATATAAATGTATAAAAAAACACCAAGCTAACCTGTTTCATCTGTGCATATTAGCATATTATGCAACAATCGTGTGTTGAGCAACCAGTTATGTGTGTATTTATCAGTTTCCTGGGATTTTTAGTCCACGATCAATCTCAGCAGTGATCATTGTGTGCATACATACTGCTCAGAAGCTCCTAGCTCTTCTTCTGTTTTTTTTTTAAGCTTTCTTTCCAGCTTACCATCAGTGTTTGAACAGAAATATTTACTCATGGGCACATTTACAAGCAGGGAGAGTATGACTAAACAAGACTTAAAAAAATACAATTTTAAAGCAATGTGCAACAGCGTGGTTATCTGCGGCGAATACGATTCCACATTACCACTCTAATAGGCATCCAGTGCCATCCAGGAATGTCCTTTTACTTCAGCAGACTGATTAGCTATGGGTTCCTAAAACATCTGTGCCAAGAAATCGCCAATTGTATACATAAATCCTTTCGTTTTCAATTCTTCCTCCATTCAACAGAGCAGCCTGAGAGTGAGGGGAAACAATCAATCAATAAATAGAGGCATTAAGCATTTAGTATTCAAAGAATATGTTAATTTGAGTTGGGAAGCCAAGGGTAGCAGTTAAGTATCAGCTATTGTTTTCACTTTCACTCGACCTTGATACCTAGGTGCAGCTTTAATAACAGAAGCATTTCCTCCTCAGTGATGTCCCCAGCCCCACAACACACACAGTGCTGTGACTGTGACAACGCCAACAGCCTTTAAAGCCGCTGACCAGAAAATCATTCGCCCCTTGAAACCAAACAAAAATAAAAGTTACATGTAAAAAATTATGTAAATATTTTTGTTGTAGGTCTGTATTAAATCTATAGCATCGGAGTACAATAAGGGTCATGTCAATGAGAGTTAAGCTCAATTTAATGGTCATAGATTTTTCTCTGTTACAGAGAACGGGGGGAATCAGCATGATTTCAAGATGTTGCATGCACATCTATACAAAAACGACACATGATCCTTCATTTTCATTTTGACTTTCTTGCTTGTATTTACTCATTGTTGTGTAATATTTTTGGTTAATGATTATAGTAATTTATTGTGCTATATATATACATATATATGGAGGGGTTTGTGTGTTCCATGATCCTAGGAGTTATGTTGTCCGGGGCAATTGCCCCTGGTAGGGTCTCCCAAGGCAAATTGGTCCTAGGTGAGCGGCCAGACTAAGTGCAGTTCAAGCAGACCCCCATGAGGAAAGGAGCAAAGGGTCATGTTACCCTGAATGGGGAGACCGGGGCCTCGGGGCCTTCACACAGCCCGAAGAGGGAAGATGGGTCCGTCCTCCTGTGGGCTCACCACTTGCAGGGGGGGCCATGGGGATCGGGTGCAGTGTAGATCGGGTGGCAGTTGAAGGCAGGGACCTCGATGGACCGATCGTCGGCTACCGAAACTAACTCTTGGTACATGGAATGTAACCTCTCTGGTGGGGAGGGAGTCCGAGCTGGTGCGGGAGGTAGAGAGATACCTACTAGATATAGTCGGGCTCACCTCGACGCATGGCTCGGACTCTGGAACCAAACTCCTGGAGAGGGGCTGGACTCTTTCCACTCTGGAGTTACCCATGGGGAAAGGCGCCGGGCAGGGGTGGGGCTATTAATAGCCCCCCAGCTTGGTGCCGATGCGTTGGAGTTTACCCCGGTGAATGAGAGGGTCGCCTCCCTTCGACTTCGTTTCGGGGGACGGGCTCTGAC
>JAAGVU020000019.1:24321438-24332311 GCA_011763525.2 Mormyrus iriodes
TCAGGCATCTATCTAGGATGCCTCCTGGATGCCTCCCTGGGGAGGTGTTTCAGGCATGTCCAACCGGGAGGAGGCCCCAGGGCAGACCCAGGACACGCTGGAGGGATTATATCTCTCGGCTGTCATGGGAACGCCTTGGTATTCCCCCGGTGGAGCTGGAGGAGGTGGCCAATGAGAGAGAGGTTTGGGCATCCCTGCTTAGACTGCTGCCCTCGCGACCCAACCCCGGATAAGCACCAGATAATGGATGGATGGATGGATGGATTATAGTAGAGCTAAATTGTTTACATTAAAAAGTTGAATGAAGTGTCACCAAATTACCAAATTCTGAATAAGACGTTTTTTTTCTTTTAATGAAACTAAAAAGTGTTATTGGATATTGGATGGATGCTTCCAACCAATTATCTAATACAGGGTTACAGGTAGCCTAGAGCCTGTTTCCGGCTGCATAAGGAGCAAAGCAAGAAGGAACATCCTGGACAAGATGTCAATCTAACCCATGGCACCCACACAATTACAGACTAAAGGCGATGTAGAGACTTAGAGATTTGTATATTTTTGGACTCATGGGAGAGACCTTGGGGAAAAGTGTGCTACACAAGAACATGCACACTCCTCACAGACATAACTGGGTGGGATTTGAACCAGCAAATTTAGAAGTGTAACCCTCTGATCAACAACAACAACAATAACAATAATAATAATAATAACAACAGGAAACACATTATTATTATTATCATCATGATAATTTATTATTATTGTTGTTGTTATTATTACACTCACTTTATTTATTACGCCACTTTATTAGTTACACCAAGTTAGTAACAAGTAGGGCCCGTTGCCTACAGAACTGCTTCAAGGATAGATGAGTTGTGCATTCAGGGATACCTTTCTGCGCACCACTTGTACTGTACTGAGCTGTTACATGCCACCTGTGGCCTTACTGTTGGCTTTAATGATTCTGGCCATTGTCCTCTGACCTCTGTCATTAACAAGGTGTTTTCACCCCCAAAATTGCCTCTGACTGGATGTTTTTGTTTATTTCGTCATACTCTGTTTACTTTAAATATTGTAATGTATGAAAATCACAGGGGTTTGACTGTTTCTGAGATGCTGGAACCAGCACCACTGAATAATTTCAGCACATTAAAGATGACTCAAATCACATATCCTAGTCTTTGAATTTAAATGACTTTGCCTTACACAATAATCCAGTAGTGGGCTTATCAAAAAAATAGCTGGCTTTTGATGATGGTGCAGCATTTATGATCAATGTATTGAAAGGTAATGAAGAATCACGGAATATTTTTGACTGGGGGGTGGGTAAGTAAAAGGAACTGTGCTCTCCATCCTGTCACAGATGGGTTGGTTTACACTGAATGTGCAGCTTCAGCATTTCAACAGAAATCAATATTTTGTATGCAAACATTTGTAAAGTAAAACAAACAAGTATAATTAGATTTCACGTTTATTACTGAAAAAGTCACTAATATGGATCATGAGATGATTTGAGAATGTTTTTTTTCCCAAAAGTTAACTTTCTGGGTGCTGTCAATAAAGCATACTTGATGCAAAGACAATTTATGGAAGAGAAAGTACCACCTTGCTCCTTTCTTTAAACAGAAAAGCACTCTTGTTGATTAGATGACACTTGTGTACTGGGTCCGTTCGACAATAGTGGGAAATTATCATAGTCAGAGGAAATGCCTGTGGCAGAGAATATTGTTAGGTAAAGTGGTTTGGTCCTTCACAATCAATGGCAACCAAACAAAAAATAAAAAGAAGACCTTGTTTTCCTTTTTGTTGCGACAAAAGTTATATAGTATCAGTCATAAAGCTAATGATAGTATGCTAAAAGTACCAATAATTTTGCTGCCATTTGTAATCGACATCACTTGACCTGAAAATGAATGCATCATTTAACATATTATTAATGTACATAGAGCTGTCAGAACACATTGTCATGCCTTTGTTTTCGCCCGGTCTGCGTCCTCCGTGGTGCACTCTTCTGTTCCCACTCCTGTTTTTGTTGCCCCTCTACTTGTCCCTGTTGTGGTATTCTCTGTTCTGTTAATTTTTGTCTCAATTTCTTCTGCTCCCAGGTCCCTGGTACCTGATCATGTCTCGTGTCTGGTCTGTTTTGTCCATGTGGTTTTGTGTGTTGGTATCTCTAGTTGTTCTGTTAGTCCCTGGTCCAATCCCTGCCTGTTCTGTGCCCCTCATCATGCTGTTTGACCTGCCCTGCCCTGTGCTGTTCTGTCCTGTCCAGTGGTTCTGTCCCTCTGACCTATTGTGGTTTCTGTCCTGTGTGCCCTGTCAGTCCTGCTGTGCCCTGTCCTGTCCAGTGTCCTGTTTGTTCCCCACCCCATGTGTCCATCCTGTCGTTCGGCCCCAATGGTCCGCTCCTGTTCATCCTTCATGCCTGGAAGGCACGCTTCGAGGTGCACTGTCACGGCCTGCCTGCCGTGTCCAGCTGACATTCTTGTCTCCTCCCTAGTGTGACCCTAACAAGCCATGACTGGTACTCATTTGTCTTACCTTTCATTCCTGACCCTAGTATCAATCTCTCCCAGCTGACTCTCATTAGCACCCTCATTAGTCTAGTATATATGTGCTTCCTAATCTTGTGTTCCCCAGTCCAGTCATTAATGTCGCTACATTGGTAAGCCCATGTCCTTCCAATGTCTAGCCTTATTGTTTTGATTCCTTGTGGTCCTATATAATTCCAGCCCAAGTTAGTTTTGTTCCAATAAAGCCCCTTTTGTTTCACCCAAAACACCTGCCCTTAAGTCTTTCGTCCCACAAGACATGACAATTCTCTGATTTGTCCATGTAACCTCTACTGGAATTCTAATGAAACAAACACTGATATTATTGCTGTGTTGAAGGTCAATTATTATTGCTTTTAACTCCCTTAAAGGCCTGACAGTTGTACCAATAAGCAAGGGTCTCTGAATGTAACAAGACTGAAAATATATGTTCATACTACAGAACAGAGAAGTTTTTATCATCCTTCTGTTTTCTTTTCTGTTTTTGTTAGGGACCTTATGGTGTCCCTGAAACTCCCCCAGCACTAGTCTTCAAACATGATGTAGATGTTTGTGAGAATGACCCTGTGTAGTAGGGCGCCTATCATGTTAATCCTACCAAACATGACATCATGAATACGGAAAGTGAGTATCTTGTTGAACCTGTCTTGCTGTTCGTCCTTAAAGTCCATGGAGATACCTATGTTTACTGGTTCCAAAGCCAGGCTGCATATTTGGCTTCTGTACAGACTACAGAAAAGTCACTACTTTGATTAAGGCTGACTCCTCTCCCCTATCCAGGATGGAGGATTAAGTGGATCGGATAGGCTAAGCCAAAGTCATTACAGGCAGTCCCCAGGTTACAAACAAGATCTGTTCCCTAAGTCTGTCTCTAAGTCTGATTTGTTCAGGTATGAACAGTAATAATACAGTACATAATAATAGTAATGACAATACAGTAATAACAAAACTGAAGGATATAAGTTTCACTCACTGAACATGCATCTGAAATCTTGACTTTTGCCATGCCAGATTTTTTTCTGCAGCATACGCTTATGACCTTTGGTTTAAAAAATGCACCCGCTACATTCCAAAGCTTAATGACTTGAGACCTAACTAATTTTGACCATTTTAAAGCTTACCTGGATGATGATGTTGTTGTCACCCGCACAGCTGTTTATTTCGATCCTTGAATAAGTCACCTCCATGCCTTGCTTTGTTTTCACATTTCCAAGAAGCTTTTCTTATCCTACACCTTGTTCAGGGGGAGTTTAGTTATGCCACTATGAAGGATTCACCCTTTGGAAGCCAAAATTGAGGTTAAAGGAGAGATTCACGCTTTCTTCGAGTGGCTGGATGCTACAGAAGCTTCTGTAGGAATTTTACCTGTAACAAACCCTCTCTGTGACACGGTACTTTTTGTGTTTTCCTCTAATTGTCAAGCTTCTTCTGATGCAATCAAGAGTATGTTGTTCAGTGTTTCAGTTCCCTCTGCACCTGATTTCACTAGAGCATTCAAGCCTGAGGTGGATGCTAGTGGCACGAGTGCTGGTGCTGTGCTAGTTCAAGAAGACAACCTTGCAGTAGACCACTTATTTTTGAAGAAGTGAAACCACTATCAAATCAACTACTGTACAAAGTCTGATCCCTTTAATAGCACTTCAGCACTTCAACATCTTTTCCAGTTCAGAATCCATTCTTGTGTACATCGGCCACAACCCACTTGTCTTTCTGCAGTATATGTGCAATAATAATAAAAAACTCACATGCTGGTCTTTGATCTGTCATACCTCCAGGTTCAAAAAACACTGTTGTAGATTCACTGTCTCTTGGTTACCTTTAATTAAAAGAAAACCAATACAGGGCTCTCCTTGGAGGTGGTGGAGGTGTTATGACCTGTCATCATTGTTTTGCAAACCTCCTCTGCTCTGCTTGGTGTATCCTTTTGCTCCCAATCTACCTAACATTCAATCACATACCTTTTCTTCTAAACAGGTTGATTTCCATTTTATCGTTTCCTTCAAAAGGCCTGTGAAATACTGAAGCAAGAGGCTGATATTTTGAATTTGTCCTGCTTTCTGTGATTAATTATGCTGCAATTGATCATAAGTCTGACCCTTTTTACTGTTTGGTGCTCATTTTTGCCAAGCCCTCTAGAATTTGGTTGCTCTGGATCTATTTTGTAAATTTCATTAATAGATCCATGAATTTTATATACATAAAACTGCAAAGTATGGAGTGCGACATTTGTTTCGATTTATGTTTTTCTGTTTCTGACTATAGTGGATTTTTCATATTTTGTTTGGTTATTTAAAGAAGCTCATACTGTCTAGGTAGCAGTGTTTTCTTTGTTGGTCTGGCTTGGTAGACTCACAGAGCTGTCTCCTTTACATCATTAATAATGAGACAAATTAAGTAGTGGTCTCATTCAGCTTTTTGATGTGTCTGACCCTAGACCAGAACATAACACTGCAAACCAAATAATTATACTGAATAAAATTTCATGGACAGAAATTGACTCGGTGTGGACAAGACCAGCATTTGTCTTTTAGTATTTTCATGCATATAGATGACCAAAGACATAAAATAATGGTAACAACTATGATACTTGTTCTTACACATCAGCAATAATATATACAGACGAAATAGATTTAAACTGTCTTGCAGTCAATGACAGTCCAAGAAAATTATATTTGGGGTGGCAGGGTGCTTTGCCAGGGTGGCCAGACAGAAAACAGAGAGTAAAAATAGTTATAAAAAAGGGAACATATTGTACAATCAAGTTAGGTTATATTTTTTAAAACAGCAATACTATAAAGGTGACAGTTGTTGTGCAGTACAGCAAAGCGTTTAAAAAGTCCATCCAAGTCCTGATCGTTCACTTTCAAAGAAGGACAGCTATGCTCACATCCAGCAGTACTTACTGGCAAAGTAACTGCAATTTTACACAAACAAAGACATTCAAAAATACATCCAGAAACTTTACAAATTCTGACAGACTAGGGGTAGGGTTCATCTTCCCATTTTTCTTATTTCTTTCAAAAGGTCTTTTGTTCTGATATAACTCAGTCCTGCAAATCTGATCCATATGCTTCTGCAAATAACATCACAGTTTCCTCCTTCAGAAAATAACTGCTTGAAGGGTTTAAGGCCTGTATGCCCTTCCTTATTTCACAACTGGAGTTTGAGAAGCATTTTTCCATGTTACCAATCCCTGAATCGACAATTGGAAAAAAAATGCATGCATTCTGAAAGGAACCGCTACAGTCAGCTTGTGTTTTCTGTCCAAGTGAAGATACGACAGCACTACCATGTAGTCTAACATAAGTCTGTTCGCTTCTTTTGTTTTTGGTGGAAGTAGAAATTTTGTATGCATCACGTTACAGTAATTGTTTCCTATAGTTCATTGAAGTTGTCCTCATTACGATATTCCACAAAGGTCAGCCTAAGGGCTTCAGTTAGATTGACTGCTTTGATTAGGTCAATCTGTGGTAACTGAAGTATGTCAGGTAAAAATTTGGTATCTCCTATCATTGTTGTGAACATAGTAACCCTATGAAATTTAGATCAGTTTCAAGGAGTGTTGTCCTTTTGATTCCATAGCTCAATCAGGATTGATCTCATCTGAAATTTCATTGAGCACTCTTATTACTGCAGTCATTCTATCCAAAATATTTCAGCATGCAATAAAATGACAAGTCCGCGACTCTCACTGAGTTTTTTTGGTGCTCCTATCGTGCACTACTGAACATTTCTTTTGTACATCAAACCAGTTTTGTGCATGTATGAGCCTGAAATAAATACATAGTCTTTCAAGCAAAGCAAAATAAACAAGCAGCTTCTGGAAGATTTTTCATATAGTCCACAATAGCGAGGTTCAGGCAGTGTCTGTGGCAGTGGACATTGCATGTTTGATCTCAATAATTCTAGCTTGAACACCAGAGCATTTGCAACTCATGACAGTAACTCCATTATATCCCTGGCTCACCAGATTCTCTCTGTATTCCAGCCCATACTTCTCAAGAGAAGAAATTACCCTATCTGTCAAACCAGCTGCATCCATATGCTTTGCTTATTGGTACTCAATAAAGCTCTCCTTTATAGCACCATCATAGTAATACCTTAGGATAACTGACATCTGTTCCCTTTTTTCATATTTTTTTGTCTCGACTTTAGGATGAGTAGAATAAGTAAATAAATTAATGTGCTTGCAGGAAACATGTAAAATTTAGAAAATGGGATGGCACTTGTCAAGCTCCTTAGTGCCTTCTGTATTGTGGAAGGCAACATGAGCCCACACTTCAGCTCTGTACACCACTGGAGCCTAATACTTTCAGATTCAGCAATCAGTGGTAACGTTACTAGTCAGCGAAGTTTGCTAATGCTAACTTTGGCGGTGGGCCCTTACGCTATTTGAAACATAGCTACATTTACTCTACAATTAAACGCTTTAAAAGCGAACAATAAAATTTTAAAGTCTACTCGAAATTTCACCAGCAACCAGTTTAACGATGCTAAAATGGGAGTGATGTGGCATGGTTTTTTACATTTTGCACACAGGCCCGCAGCTGGTGGCATTTTGCACCAGCTGCGGACAAGACATTGAAGTCTGGCTGACCTCAAAATAAAGTGCATTACAGTAGCCTAGGCACGAAGAAATAAAAGCACGAATCAACGTCTTAAAATCCCTAAGTGAGAACATGTGCTTGACCTTGCTTAAACTCTGAGATGATAAAAAGACGTCTTGACCGCATTTATTTAGTTTGTCAAATTTAAAATCCAAATCAAATAAAAAGCTGAGATTCTTAGCCTGTGGTCAAATGTAGTCTGCTAGTGGCCCCAAATCATAAGCTACATGACTGACAGCAACCGGAGATACAAATATTAGTTCATTCAGTTTTAAGAAATTTGCCGGCGTCCACTGCTTTATGTCGTTTAGGCAGTTGAACAGGAGTTGCAGTGCGTCGGGGTTTTCGGGTTTTAACGGGAGTTACAGCTGTGTCGTTGGCACACGTTGCAGTGATCCATAGTGTTAAATGCAGCACTGAGAACCCACCACAGGTTAACTCCATTTAATAGCATATTTCATACTTTCCAATGGCCTATTGTGTTACCATAAATCCCCAAATTAGGGTTAGACAACTGAAGCTAGGGTTAGGGTTAGAAAGGTTATGGCTTTTCAGACATAAATACATATTTTTAAGATTGTTCAGGGTCCCCGTATAATTGGAACTCACAGGTTAACTCGATTTAGTAGCATATTTCATACTTTCCAAAGGCCTTTTCTATCACCCTATGTTCCCTTATTAAGGTTAGCCAACTGAAGCTAGGGGTAGGGTTAGAATGGTTATGGCTGTTTCAGACATCAAAACCTGTTTTTAAGATCCGTATAAGAGGAAACCACAGTTTAGCTTGATTTAACTTAATTGTATTTTTGGTTCTTGGTTTAATCCCGTGGTGGTGTTGTACTGTATTTCATTGTTTGTAGTAATGGTGTTTAGTTATCTTCGTTGTTCTAGTCTGTCTTTGGTCCCTACTTGCCCGCACCTGTTCGTCAGTGTCCTTGGTCTGTAGTGAATGTTAACTGTTCCCACCTGTTTCTTGTGTAAGTTGATTACCTGTGTATTTAAGTGCCTGCCCTTGCTTTACACTTCTGCTGGTCATGATGGTTGTTACTGTGTGTTGTAGCTGGTGGTCCCCTGTGTTTGCTACAGGGCCACTATAGTTTTCCTGTGTTGCCCCCGCCTTAGTTTCGTCATTTACCTGTTTAGTTTTGACCCCCTGTATTGCTTTGATTTAGTGTGTTTTTTGAATTTTATGGTTTTTTGTTTTTGCTTGTTGCAGTCACTATTTAGATCGTCTCAGTCTTCCCTGCGTCATGCCCCAGCGTAACGCTCCCAAAATACAGAGGAATAAAAATTTAAAAAATTAAATACCAGTACTGGAAGCAAGGAAACCAGGAGCACATCATTCTTAGTGATATTACACAGCAACAAAGTGGCATCTACATGGAGGAGCTCCTGGCTGCTGCACCTGTGTGTGCCACTATCTTGGTTCACAGTTCATGATTGTTAGATTGGAGTAAAATGGCTGAAGTTAGATTACAACACTGTTATCTAGAAGTCAGGTGTTTAAATACAACACGAAATGAACCACCGCCTGCCACACATCTTTGTGTGCAAATTATTAATTAATAATAAATACAGTGTTTTTGAGAATTGATACAATATCACAAAAAAATATCATGAAGCTCAAGTATGTTGATTTATTTTCACTGCTTTTGAACGTGGCTTTTTCCAGTCTAAATATCCATTTGCTGATCTGAACACACTCTTCGGTGTATTTGAAAGTGTAAAATGTCTGAATGCAAAGCAGGATGCTGCATCCATTGATTAGGAATATTCTGGCCAGGGAATAATCTTTATGCTACTCAATATGGAAATTTCTCCTTGCTATTCCCTGTAAGGTCTTGGAAAATACCTTTAAATGTAGCTGCATTGGTTCATCATTTTTAAATTTTTACAGATGTACAGAAGAGAGAGATGTGGGAATCAGGATCACCTACTTCCGCTCAGTATACTGGACTACAAAAACCCCAACAGCTCTAGCTTTTTCATGCCCTTATGATTAAAGAATTAAGTGTTGGTACTTTAATTCAATTTCCTATCATGGGTCAAATTACTAAGTATCACTCTTTTACACTTGATCCAAATATAGCTGATATAGAAAGAATAATATTTATATCACACACAACAAACAGACCCTGAAATCAATGTATTTGAATGTTGCTAAAAAAATGAACAAAAAAATAGAACTACTGGGGAATAAAGAGTTTCACAGTAAAATTTCTGACAGTGAGTATTACAGTTCCAAATTTGAATTATAATTAAAACCACGGCTGACGACCATGTTTTGAAAAACCCATTAAATACTGTCCATCAAAAACAGTTGGCAACAGTTTCCCAGACACCGGGGCGCAGGCACAGCATGCAACCTGGGATGTTTTGTGTCAATGAAAATATGGCTGAAGGCAGTGACAGTGCTCCGGAGATTTTTATTGTTCATGCACATTTTATGATTTTATATTGTAGCACTGGGAGACCCATCAGGCAGTGCAGTGGGATGCTGGACCAATGGCAAATGTAAATCTTCAGTCAGTCCTGCTACAACACATGATATCACACTGTTGTAACATTATTGATACATTTTTCATAAACCAGAACCTTTACCTAGAACAGGAAAATTTGTTGCATTCACACCCCAGGAATCTGATTGTAGTTCTTCAGAGGCCGTTCCGGAATCCAGACTAGGTACTTTTCTTTCAAACACGAGCTGCTTAGGAGGCGCTTACAGCGATAGTTTGCTGATTTCGTAATGCTTACAGCGATAGGTTGGCACTTAGCTTGATGATTCATTGAGCACAAGCACTAGCACTAACTTCGAAGTTATGCTGAAGTGCAGAAAAAGGAAATATAATTAGTGGAGCAAAAATTAAGCAGATAGAATTATTTCTGCACTTCAGTTATATGTAATGAACACATTTATATACTTTGGCGTAATATTGCCGGAGCCAAAAAAGTTCTCATCCTTCTTGCAGAACGACTAATTAAATACATTTAAACAATTAACACCAAACTGTATTTACCATTCCACATTCCTCCTCTGATATCTTGCCCTGTATCACTGAAATCGTGATTTAACAATGGATATCTGTCACCAATACCGCAGTGGATTCACAGCCATGGACTTCTGGTCTGTAAGTGGATTTGCCTCACCATGGATCTGAAGTGACTTCTCTTCTGCCAACACCGCAGTGGATTTCCGGTCCCACTGTGGACTTCCAGTCTGTCAGTGGCTGTGCCTCACAGTGGATCTACAGCCAGACCCTTCTTGCTTCAAAAGTTCCTGGTCGAGACAGCCGAAGAACGTGAAACCAGGAACTTGGTTCCGGTGTGAAAGCGCCTATTAGTACCTAAGTCCAATACAACACAGAATTGCATTTGTATTTGCACGATTTTCAGTTGGAGAGAATAGCGCTACGCAAATGTGATATGGTCTTATCAAGACTCAGTACCTGCACGCAAAAACAGCTATCCAAGTGAACGACAGTGATGCCCGATTCCTGAAAGAATCAATCTTTTGAGCCGGTTCTTTTCAGTGAATCAGTCGTACCGGTTTTCAAATCGAAAAGAATCTGACTTATTGTACATCCACGTATTGTGCAGATCAGAGTATTAGATTCTAAAAATCTTAAAATATTTTACAATTTATCATACATATCAAACATACCATAATCCGTTGTATTTGTGCTGTGTACATGGCCAGCGGGATGGAGGCTGGGACTC
>JAAGVU020000019.1:24348506-24359678 GCA_011763525.2 Mormyrus iriodes
CAGCCTCCGGGATAGGCTCCGGACCCCCCGCGACCCGAAATGGAATAAGCGGTTCTGGAAAATGGTTGGATGGATGGTCTGTACTATGAGATGGAATTATCTGCTATAAGGATTTGGAAGAAAGCTACAGCTATTACCATGTTCAGTACCAAAGTGTACAGGGTTCCCCTCTGGTAATTACCTTAGTACCAGATGGGAGGAAAAAAATACCTAATTAGCGTATTTTATTTTATGTACCAAACATTTACATTTAAAGAGATGCCATCAATTGTTCTTTCAGAAAAAGTTATGATTGTGAAAACAACAATATTTACTGCCTTGAATGTTTTCTTGCTGCGGCTGTGCCAAACACCAGTATATACTTTTGCTATGCTGTAAATCAACATCAGTTTGAGGTAATGAAGAAACTCCCCAGCATTGTCAGCTGGGATTGGTGACAGTTTCATCTTGACATTGAAAGTGATATATTATGCTTTGAGGACAGTTTCTGTCATTTGAAGATAAAGATGACCTTTGGCATCATATTTGATATACTGAATGCTGATGCCAGTTTATCTTAGTTGGTATAAATACAACAGTGTTCTTTAAAGTTTGTCATTTGTTACATTATGCTAACACGTTATATGTATCAGGGTTTTATACATACACGCACACACTCCATGTATTGATATCTTTATGGGGACTAACCATTCATTTCTATGGGCATAAGCCTAACCCCTACCCAGCCCTAACCTTAACCATAAGTAAAGTAAGCAAACAAAATACAAGACTTTTGGCATTTTTAGTTTTTTAATTGCACGAGTTTATCCTTGTGGGGACCAAAAAAATATCAGGGTAAAAAGTTACAGGTATTTATCACATTGTGGGTAAATTTGGGTCCCACAGTGTTTGTGTGTGTGTGTGTGAGTGTGTGTGTGTGAGTGAAAGGGTAAAAGGTCAGCGATCAAGCATCAAATAAAGCACACACACACATGTGCATACATACATACATACTTTTTTTTTAAATAAGGTATAATGTGGGCATGAGGATATATTATATAATTAAATGACAATTTGAAATAGGGTATGTTTACAATTAATATCTATGAAATATACTTGACCTCAAGACGTATCCGTCCCAGGAATACCTCTACTAGCCTAATATCATATTGTTACTTACACTTGTACCGGGGCATTCAATGGAAGCTCGGCCTAGCTGCACTTATATCTATTTGACTCCTTGACAGCACGTATGTCTGTAATGTGCTATTTGCCTCAGTTTTACATCACATAGAAAAGAAAAAAGAGTCTACTGCAAGAATGTAAATGTTAGCTGCTAGTGCAGCTGAAAAAGATTATAGTCTTTCTGTTTCAGTGGTTGGCGGCTGAGCAGGCAGCGGTGAAGCCCACCTTGAAAGGTTCGAATCCTGCCCGTAGCTCTGTGTGCGTGGGACTCCCCATGTGTTTCCTCCAGTTGCTGTTGTGAAAAACACCAGCTCATTTAGGCTTTCGATGCTGTTATTGATGGCTCAGTGGGCAGCACTATTGCCCCAGACCTCCAAGGCTGGGGGTTGACATGCTGCTTTTGCTCTGTGTCTATGGAGTTTGCACATTCTCCCTCTGCTGTGCTGGTTTCCTCTGGGTACTCAGCTCTCCCACTGTGATCCAAACATGCAGTTAGGCTAACTTGTATCTCTAATTTGCTGGTAGTGTATGTGTGATCAGCGACAGGCTGGCATCCTGTCTAGGGTACATCCCAGCCTTGTTTCCTGCCCTGCCTGGCACAGGCTCCAGGCTCACTACAACCCTTTTAAGGACGGTGTAACACATACAAAAATCTGAGTCAAAAGCTGAATGTTTACCATAGTTGTCTTTGCTTGACATATGAATGAGAATGTGTGTTCCCTTTTAATTGAATGGAAGACAATCAATATTTAGTGCAAGACGCTTTAAATACATTTCAGCTAGAACATTCATACATACACCTTAGCCCTACACTCGAGATAGATGAAAGGATGCTCTGAAACAATTCAAATTAGTTTTTTTTTTCAGCTGAAACAATACTTACAAATCTGCAATCTTCTTTTTCTCCCATCACAATAGCCAATATTAATTTCTGGGACTGAGACGTCAAGCATACGGTGTTCGGTGACAAGTCATTCTCATTTAATTCTTCATAAGTGCTGTTCCCACAATAGTGACTGGACAAAATGAATATATAGTACAACAGATTAATGATTTTTTAATTAGTCCCTAATCTATCTGTCGATTCTCAGTCAGATAATTATTATTATTTTTTCAGTAAATTAAAAGTAAATTAAATGCATCATAACATTTGGCCTTTGATTTACCTTTGAACGTCAGTCTTTCAAATGACTGTTTCTATATTTGTTATGTATTTGATTTTATTAAATTTGACATTTACATGAAAAATGTACCATTATATTATCAAGGTGTGTTTCTTTTTCTAAATCTGGGTATGGATAATGTTAATGGGCATGCTGGCCTCCCCAAGCTTCTATCAGCTTGCCCAAAGTGAGCCCTATGATGCATTTTGGGATGTGCACTCCATACCCACCATAGCCTGCAAGGTCAAGAACCAGCCTAGCACCAGCCTACCATCAAGACCCAAATCACGGCCTTTTAAGGAATAGCATTCTATTTTTTCTGCTCATCCCTGGTACTGGTGATCAAGTCATCATAGATCTTGCATTCCAGAAAGCCACAGAAGGTGATTTAGGACTCCAATGACTGACATTTTCAATTCCTTAAGAAAGCCCCATATTCCAACATTGTTAATGGAGAGGAGAGTAGTGGGTAGACCCTGCCCTGTGTGTTTCTCATCTGTCACTGTGAGCTGAGACAGGAAGGTGCCCCCAGAGAGAGCAGCTGAGTAGCTTTACAGCCAGAGATGTTTTCAGTACAATGGAGAGAGCAGAGTGAGTGAACAGGACCGCTCAATGATATGATTACATCCCAGTAGCTCTGGTGCAGCTTCATTCCTATAGTATTTGAGAAAAAGAAAGGAGAGAGAGAGAAAAAAGAGAGAAAAGGAGATTTGTACCTACATACACAGTACCGATCCTCGCCGATGTGGCACCCTAGGTGAATATCACCGCCAGCACCCCCAGTCTGAGGCAAAGTGAATTTGGCTGGCAAGTCAACACCCATTCAGAAGTTGACACCATAAGCCACCACCTATATTGCCTATAGGATTAACCGGCCCTGTAAATGCACTATATGGACAAAAGTTTTGGGACATCTGGCCATTACACCTACAGGAACTTTTATGACATCCCATTCTAAATCCATATGCACCACTATGGAGCTGGTTCTCCCTTTGCAGCTATAACAGCTGCCGGTCTTCTGGGACGGCTTTCCAAAAGATTTTGGGATGTGTCTGTGGGAATTTTTGCCCATTCATCCAGAAGAGCATTTGTGAGGTCAGTCACTGATGTTGAATGTGAAGGCCTGGCTTGCATTCTCCATTCTAGTTCATCCCAAAGGTGTTCGGGTTTAGGTCATGACTCTGTGTCCAGTCAAGTTCTTCAAAACTCACCCAACCATATCTTTATGGACCTTGTTTTGTGCACTGGGGCACAGTCATGCTGGAACAGAAAAGGGCCTTCCCCAAACTGTTCCCACAAAGATCAAACAATCATAGAGTTGTCCAAAATGTCTTGGTACACTGAAGAATTAAGAATTCCCTTCACTGGAACCAAGGGGCCTAGACCAACCAGTGAAAAACAACCCCATGCCCTCCTTTGAGTTTCTGTTGTTCCTAAATGCTTCCACTTTGCAATATCACTTACAGTTGACTATGGAATATCTAGCAGGGAAGAAATTTCAGTGTAACATCCTATGACAGCACCACACTTGAATTCACTGAGCTCTTTGTAACAACCTATTCTTTCACAAAGGTTTGTAAACCGGACTGCACGGCTAAGTGTGCGATATTATACACCTGTGGCAATGGGTCTAAATGAAATTCGATACATAAGAGGTGCATCCCAGTACTTTTGTCCATATAGTGTAACT
The DNA here is from genome assembly GCA_011763525.2 of Mormyrus iriodes. NCBI lineage: Eukaryota > Metazoa > Chordata > Actinopteri > Osteoglossiformes > Mormyridae > Mormyrus > Mormyrus iriodes. The sequence goes on from JAAGVU020000019.1 coordinate 24,352,524, forward strand.
CAGCATAACTGTCTGATTATTGAGTCATTTTAGGTGGGTTTCATGTAGCCTTTTCTGATTGGGATCCGGCATGCATTTCATATTCATTCTGGTGAAAATGATTCCAATTCTGACAAGTTTGATTAAATATGCATATTTAATGCAGAATTTTAGTTGAATTTGAATAAAAACTTGAAACCTAGGGTTATCTCCTTTTGTTAAAAATTTGTGAGTGACCTTATGCATAATTTCCAGTTCTGTTAGTTCGGAAGTATTCAAGCCATCCTGCTGAGTTAAGCAGGTTCCGTAAGATTTTTCTTTCTTTGCAACATCTATTTTCCTGTCAGTCCTCAGTATGCTGCCAGTTGCCACAAATAGAAGCATTCATATAATGTGATGTTTTCAGCTGGGATCATCACCAACAAGCAGTAACTTAGGTGCCTGACAGACTAATGCTCTTCTGATAGCCCAAGAACGGGTCCCCATTCTCAGCATAGCAACATCAATTCATTCTGTCGCTTCGGGCTTCTAGATCAGAAACCCTGAGTGACACAGTGCAGATTTGAACAGAGATCTCTCCTGTGCGACTGTCTGCATGTGTGGAAACGTTCTAAGCTCACTGAGCCACTCTCAAACATTAGGGTTTGACGTTCTCACGTCTTTCAATATTTTGTATTTTAGCAAGATTGTTTTTGTCTGCGTATTTTGCGGTTGGTTTTATGATGATGATGTTGTTGATTCCGAAGGGGCACCAAGGGTATCACCGGAATTGTAGCTAGAAATTCTGGGCCTCATAACAAATTTCATCCTCAAAAGATACCACTTTTGAATTTTAGTCGAGGTGGGGGGGTGGGATAGTATATAATATGTACATAATATGCAAGAGGCAATCCCATAATATGCAGAATGAGTTTTACAGATGATTTTATATATTTACTGTGCCCCTGTAAGGTGCTTGGCCTCCTGAATATGCCAGAGCATCCATATCCCTATTGCTCCCTCCTGGGTAGCACTGTTCATACAAAACTATTCTCCAGTTTCCTAACTCAGTCCACAAACTTGGACTTCGATGATTCTACATTACATCTATTTTACATTGGAGTAGGAGCTATACAGCAACTTCTAACAAAACAAGAACCTAGTAAGACTATTCAAGGACCAGAGATGCAAAGTTAAAACATGCAGGGAACATAAGAGGCAACAGGTTGATAGAGAATTGCCCCTACAGTGATGGACTAGCGTCACAACTAGGGCATTCCACTGCCTCCTCTCCTCCTTGGCAAAGGCTCCAGGGTCACCACGACAACGTATTGGATAAGTGATGGCTACAGTATAGTGTCATTTATTATTCTCAGAGAAGACTCCCTCTCAAGAAAGTGATTACCTGAATTTCACTATTAATATATAATCTGTATTCATTTTAAAAAGAGACAAATATTGTATAGTCCATCACAATCTGTTATTATATAAAAGGAGGGAAGGTACTGCATGGGACGTGTGGGCCTGGGCCCTCCCACATGGAACTCACACCTATTCACCGTTCACAGCAAACGATACAGTACGATAAAACGTATCAGGTATGTGTGTGCATGGTCAGATCAATCTGAGGAAAACTGATTTTGAGAGGAAAATACATTTTTTCAATAACACATTACCATACAGGTACACAAATAAACATGTTAATAGTTGAACTAATGCCGAGTCACGATGAGTTAATGCATTCACTAACAATTAGGACATCGGTAAAATGAAAATTAAGAGTAACCTAATATTAAATAACATTAATTTCTTCTGTGTTCCAAAAAGTTACTGATATCTTATTGGATGGCTAGAACAACATCGCTTCAGTTCCCAAACCTCTCCTCAGGGGCACCTCAGCCATTCCATAAATTTGTTAAATTTTACCAACAGCTCACTTATTTAATTATTTTAATTAGTTTAATAAAAGTCAGTGACATAATGATTAGCCATATATCCGCTATTTGTCTAGTCACAGAATACATGGATGCATAGGATGGCTTCTGGAAATATTGGGGTGACTTTTGCAGAGGTTTTGAAACAATCAAGTTAACACACTTTTACAGACATAATATCTTTTGTTACACCAACATGAAAATAATTTAAGCATAATTTTTTTTTTTTTTTTACTTCCAGCCAGTTATACACAGAAATAAATTAGAAACAGGACATATCTCTATTTTTGCTGATAGTTTATTAATAATAATAATGTCTGAACTTGAAAAAAAATATGTATGTTACATTGTATTCCTGAAATCAATATACACCTAAGAGATATATTTTATTTTCATAGACTACTCAGGGGTGAGCAATAGGTATTCCGCTGTAATGCTAAACTGAAACTAACGCGCCAGCATCCAAGCTGCTCTGTACCCTCTCAGAGGTTCAAGGTAAGCTATCTCCTTAAAAAAGGCTTGAAATTGATCATGAACACAAAACAAAAGTTTATTTAACTCTTGTCTTAAAACAGCACTAATTATCTATTGCATGCCAATAGATAGCAATGGCGTTTGCTGCCACTCAAACCACGCATTTGCTTGGGGCCTCCTTGGTCTGGGAGCCCCCTGTTGCCCACAAACAGTCATTACGCTAAATACTAAATAAACACATTCCTTATTTATGAGATACTGAAGCAGCATGTCTGCTAGCCAGCTAGTTAACTATGACCTTCTGATTTGCTAGTTAATCATTTAGTTTTTGAAAACTCTGAGGGGGGTCAGGGGGACCCCAGAAACAACAAACCTACCCCTGTAGATAGTAGGCTATTAATTATCACCTAATTAGTAAAATGAGTCATGAATGCATTAGTAGCCAACAATGACACTTACTAATGCTTATTCGTTTGAGTCATTTGGTCATTAAGATATATGCTTCAGTGTTTACTGATGTTCTAATCATTAGTGAATGCATTAACTCATTGTGACTCAATTATTAAGTTATGTTTGTTTTGTGTATCTATTGTAAACTGTTACCGATTTTTCTTTCCCTTTGTTCATTTTGTCTGTGTAATGCCACAGGTCATTTAAAAAGTGATATAAAAAAATAAGTAGTTAAGCTGGTAGTTTGATTTAGTCACCAAGTGAATTATGGAATTTACCCACCTGATTTCCTGCTGGCCCACCCATGCCTTGATTTCTGGCTCCGCTATTGGATGGATAGTATTTATTATGTAATTAATTATCAGTTATTTAAGACTGAATATCTTTGCAGCTGAATATATTAATCTGATAATTAAAAATTCTCATTCGCACAAATATTAGCAATGACGATATACAGTATTTGTGTAAAATTAAATGGTTCATAGTAATTTATTAATTCTCTGTTAATATTATTAAGGCACAGAGACTTTTCACCAAGACATACACTTATTGTTTCCAGAATCTTTCTTGACACACTGGTGTGTGGAGTTTACGGGAAACAGTGTGATGAACAAAAAATCACTGTGTAGTCTGCACAGCACGGTGCAGAAAGGCTTTTCTGAAGGCATAGCTCATCTACCCTTGAAGCTGTTCTGGAGACAGAGCAGAGGTGGGTTGTAACCTATATTAGACAGGTGTACTTAATAAAGTGGCTACTCAGAGTATATGCTGGTGCCATTACAATGTGTGGTTACACTGACCTCAGCATTTATAAAGCCAACTATCCAACTCCTGGAATGAAGCCACAAGAGCAGCCTTCTCCTTAGGCACTCCCTGTTCTATAGGCATCCATAATTAATTGTGCAATTCAACAAAACTGTGCCATTGGATGTTTATTTATCGAAAGCATTGTGCCTTTTTCTGGGTATTGGAGGCTAAAGAAAAGAGGCTGGGGGATGCTGGAAGGCACATATAATCCCAAAATGTAAATCATATTATTGCTCAGGATCAGACCAAATCATGCAATATTCATTCATACAAAACTATTTTAACCAATGATCTGACTACACATTTTCTATTATTTCAATAAACAAATAGAGTATGTATTAATGCAAAGAAAATGTATATGTTACTGATGTGATGCATGGTGCAGGCATTAAGAAGGCAACGATCCAATGCAGCTCCATGACAAAAAGGGGTTTATTAAGGAAAATGGAAACAGGGAAGACACAAAAAGGACCACAAAGGGTCAAAAAAGCAAAAGGGGAAAACAACTAACTATAAGAAACCATAGGATAACACAAATGGGGAACAGAACAGGGTAAGGGAACAAGCAAACAAACCATAACATTCACATACAATGACTCACTAAGGAACAATACAGAGACAGGCATTTAAATACATAGGATCACCAGGGCAAACAAGGAACAGGTGCAAAGTATAATCAAAGTAACAAATCAAAAAGGACTCGGGAGAACAAGGAACAAGTGGGGCAGATTACACTTAAACGAGCATGAAACTAAAGAACCCTAACATACATCAAAACGAGAAACTAAGAGGCATAACACAGAGGGCTGACTACACTACACAAAAGCGAAAATCAAACGACACAAGCAGGGCAGACCAAACAGGGAAGCAAAACAACTGCAACACACACTAGAAACAACAAAAATGCATTAAGTAAACAAGACAGGTGAGACTGGCCTTGAACCCATGACTGTAGGATTATAGCCACTGTGCTACATGCTCAACTCTCCCGAGCCATGCAGCAGTCCAGGTAGCAGGGGAACACACAAGGGGAGTGAAAAGACGGGATGGCCAGCAACGCCTGCTGGCCAAATGGGGTACAGACATGATGGGCAGAGGCGGACAGGTGCTGACCCTGACAGTATAATAAATACTGTAACTACTCCATTATGCTTATTTACAACAGCGTAAGCAAACTGCATAAAACACTGTTCCTCATAGCTACGTAACTGGTTTGAACATGTCACTCCACCGTTGTGTTTATGTTGCTTTTTCCAGGTTTCCTTCCTCCTTTCATTTCCAAAGCATCGAACAGCAGACAGCATATTTTCTTATGTTTTTTAGTTTTTTTTTAGTTTCTCACACGTAAGCTGTACACAGAAAGAGAAATTAGAAACATGGACATTCTCTATTTTCACTTATACTTTATTAATAATAATGTCTAAAATTGAAATCAATGATGTATGTTACACTATATTTCTGAAATCAATATACACCTCGGAGATATCTATTGTTTGATTAGACCTCACTTTAAGGTACACTAGGTTTTTAAATGAGCTTGCATCTACTGGTGAGATTGGCTATTATGTTTGTTTTAATTGATTGCAAGCTATTCCAGGCCTGGGCGCTCCTCATTCTCCTCTCCCCCAGCTCTCTTGAAAGTGATTTATTGGTGGAAGAGCTGAATCCATTCCTTCATTATGTAAATCCAGGGATGCATGATGGTGTGTTATTCAAACACTGAGGAAATTCCAGCAAAAGACAAAACGGGGCCAACAGGCTCTTGATAAAATTGAGGAAATTGCTGCCCTCCAGGTGGGTGGAATTAAGGGTGTGGCTTGTCAAGGGTGCTTGATCGCCAGTCAACTGCATGGGTGCCCACATTGTGACAGGTGGTCACACTTCTCCTTCAGCACCCTGGACAGTAGCCACCTGTCAATTCAACAGAGCAGCAATGAATTGTGGGTGCCAGAGGCGGCAACAATAAGAAGAGCATTGATAATAGTTCTTATAACTGTTTATTATTAACACTCAATTATTTGTTGATACACTTAAATTGAATTAATACATATAAATATTTAGTTTCTTAGCTAACACTTCTAAATCATTCATTTTATATTTTTACAATTTTCATTGAAACTATTCAGTACTTCAAGGATCTACAGAGAAGGGTAATAGCTACACTTTTTCTCAGCAAAATTATTGTATGATAGTCATGCTTTCATATTTAAATAGGTAAACCATTTGTGAAACATGCCTTTTTACTCTTATGCATGTATTTTTCTTTATCTATGGTTATTTTTCCTGTGGTTCGATAAATCCCCTTGTGAGATAATAACCTTGGGAACAAAGAGAAAGAACAAGACCGAAAGGTAGGGAATCGACCTGACTAAAGATGTGCGTACATCAACATTCCTAATAGACAGCACAGCGCCACAAAAAACACAAAGGCCCTAAATGTTTGCAGCTTATGCTGTCAGCATCAAAATTATGTTAAATCAACAGAGTATAAACTGTAGTGCTAACATTCCAAAGATAAGAAGGTATGTTTGTGCAAATGAATAGCTGATCATCAGCAACATGAGCTTAAAAGTGGCTTTTCCCTGGTATTTAAAACAAGATTCTGAGAAATTGTTAATCCAGTGTCCAGTGTACTTGAACATATCTATTCATTTGGATTTAGTGTACTGTGTGGCATTTTATCCTAAAGTCCTAATTAGAAAGCAATATCAAATCATACTGGAATTATAAGAGACCCTGATGGTTACAGTGTACAGATTTATGACACACTTCTGACACATTTTGGCATTAATTAATTTCATCATTGGCAGGAAAACTTTTAGGTGAAAGAAAATCTAAATATCCAAAAGACATAATTAGCATGGTACTCTTTTATAGAACTATAATAATCATAAGTCTGACAAAATCTGACCAAATGCGCAATAAAACATATTAATCATTGTTCATTCTTTTTTGAATATTCCATTATCTTGCTGTGGAATTTCCGGTAGCAACAGAATTTCCTGTAGAATATGATAAAGATATGATATGATGCTGACCCGTTGCTTTGTATTAGAGTACATTCAATTAATGTACTTAAATGACAATTGCTGGCGTTTGCTATGTCATAGCAGACAGGAGGCAGTAAAATGGCAGGATACAGGTCATTAGATGGAGGATGAAAGACCAGAAGTGGTTTAGAGACACCACCTGTGTACAAGTAGCATATTATTATGGGCCTATTCATTTCAATGAAAGGCCCATATTACTCTTCACCTAGTAAACGATACTTTCCGAATTTGCGTTTCGCCAATGAAATGCACGGAATTGACATTGGTGCCAAGTCGTAGAGCTAGCCTAGACGGACGGATTGACATATCGTTTGTCTCAGTGCGCCTTACGGATCGCATGCAATCCCTTCTCAAAGTCGAAAAAAAACTTTATTTATTATTTATTATTCTTTCGTGATTTTTGTCAATTAATGTGGGTCGTACCGTAGGGTGCACCCAGGCAATCTATATGTCAAAAGTGAGTCCTTCATGGTGTGAGGTGT
>JAAGVU020000019.1:24367166-24403120 GCA_011763525.2 Mormyrus iriodes
GGGATCCCGCAAAGTCTCAGGATGTCCCACAGGGCAACTCGATCAACTGAGTCAAATGCTTTACGAAAATCAACAAAGGCTGCAAAGAATCTCTGCCGATATTCGATATTGTCTACAATGCCAGCAGGACAGCCTTACCACCAGCATGGAGAAGTTCACCCCGGATACCACAGATCCCTGTAGCTTTCCCTGCGCCCAGCTGATTCATCACCTCATCATCAGTGAGATTAGGTGGTTCATAGCTGATTGGGGGATCAGCCTCAAGAACTGTGGACCCAGAGATGTCCAGCATCTTAGCTGGAAGATCAACTTAAACAACTGCTCAAAGTAGCCAGCTCAACGGGTCACAACTGCAGTGTCATCCGTAAGGACCATTCCATCATCTGCTCTGACTGCAAGTCTCTGAGTAGCAGACTCAGATGTATGTAATGCTTCGATTCCTCTGTAAGCAGGACATGGGTCGCTGGACCACAGATAGTGTGTCACCTGCTCACAGATTCGTTTAACAAAACACCTCCTTATCTGCCCTCAGAGCTCTCAGAGCCGTCCTCCGCAGTTCCTAGTACAGACTGGAGTTGCCACCAAGTCGTGTGCTGCAACTCCTCTCGATAATATCCAGGGTGCCCCATGAGATGAAGCACCTCCTTCTGGGAGCACTGGCAACACCAACACAACCCTCAGAAACCTTCAGGGTCTTATTACGGAAGGTCTCCCACATTACATTGGAGTCGGTAGTCGCACCCAAGTCTGCAAGTTCCTCACTCAAACTGCATACAAACTCATCAGAAACAGCTTGATCTTGGAGTCTGGCCAAGTCCAGCCTCCTTCTTGTAGCAGGGGGTAGCCTACTCGATGTAAGCTGAATCGTCAGCGTAGCAACAAGAAGTCTATGGTCAGAATTCACAAACTGGGCACTTCTGTAGACCCTGCAGTTCTGCAGGAGCCTCCAGCGTCTGCCCATGAGGATGTGACCGATCGATCTTCACTACACCACCAGTATTCAAACACCAAGTCCAATGATGCGGCTCAGGGCATTGGAACTAGGATCCAGCGACACGCAGCCCCTGACCTTTCGCAAAGTCGAGGAGCATAGTGCCACTTTTACCCCAGTCACCAGACCCGTGAGGACTGACACAATCCTCATAGCCAGCCCTGTCAGTGCCAGTAATCGCATTGAAGTCACCCATGACCAGAGGAGTGTCACCTCGTGGGTACCTATCAACCTCCGAGCGAAGTTACGAGTAAAATGTCTCCCTCAACGAGACATCACTCACTGCGGTTGGAGCATACACCCAGACAACAGACAAGACACCCAGGGAGTACCTTAGCCTGAGTCTCATAATACGCTCGTTGAAAGGGGTGACATCAGCCACCATCAGGAGGAGCCGATCCGCCACAGCAACAGCCACTCCCCGAGAATGCCAGCCATCAGTGTGACCAGACCAAAAGTAGGTGTACCCACCTACAGAGATTTAGCCACTCCCCGGTCTGCGTACCTCCGAGAGTGCCACCACTGAAATGCGGAGTTTACGAAGCTCCCCCGACAGCAGAGGAAGATGGTCATCTTGCCAGAGAGACAAGACGTTCCACGTGCCTACTCGGATGGGCCACCTTAAGCTGGGACCATGCAATGGGCGATGCCTTAGCACCGCACCAGCTCCGATCCCCAACCGGCCTGACCCTATTGGCTCTCCAACGGTTTCGACTCTTCCAGGGATGAGGTTCCCGAAAGCTTTCCCCCATCCCCTTCATGGTGCGTTGGGAGGCTGCATCAGAGCTACTCCCGCAGAAAGCAGAAGGCTTTCATGCCTGTTTGAATGAAGCTGTCGTGAGGTGTTTTACGGTGGCTGGAGTGCTAATCCTGCCACTAACCCCCAAAAGTTTTTCCCTGCAAGTTGGAGGACCACTCGCAGGGCCAGATGCAGTTTAATGTCATATCTAGGACATATATCTCATTAAACACACGTGTATATATGTGCTTGCCCTAGCCATACTCCTTTGTCAGTCATTGTGGTTGTTGATGTGAATGCTATGTCTGTTTCTGCTTGTAGTTTGCCTGTTTTCCCCATTAGTGTTCCTGTTTACACTACCTAAACCCTGTTTTGAGATTAGCCTGTCCTCCTTCGTGTCAATTCGCCCTACCTACCTTTGTTTTGACCCCACATGGTCCTGTTGTTTCTCGCAGTGGTCCATTTGTAATAAAGTTTCCCTGTTGATTGAAAATGAATGAATGAATCAATCAACATTACATTTATATAGCGCTTTTAAAGCCACCCAAAGCACTCCATAGAATCAATGGAGAGCCACTTTAGGCACACTGTGTAGCACCCACCTGGATGATGCAACAGCAAGGGGAAGCAGGTAGGAGCCGGTTGGGAGACGATCACGGCGAGCGGAGATGCGAGTGAGCGGGAACTGCTGAGTCGGCGGCCGCAGGGGGGTGAGTTGGAGTCCTCTGGGAGGCGACAGTCGCAAATGAATGGACGGAGGGGCAGGCAGGAGTCGTCTGGGAGGCGACGGCCGCAGACGAACGAACGGAGGGGCAGGCAGGAGCCATCCGGGCGACGGCGGCAGGCAGGCAGGCGGGAGCCGTCCGGGCAACGGCCGCCGCGGCTCAGCGAGAGCTCCCTCGGGAGGCAGGATCGGCTCCGCGAGAGCACCCTTGGGAGGCAGGATTGGCTCGCCGAGAGCACCCTCGGGAGGCAGGATCGGCTCAACGGGACCCTCCTTCCTACGCCTGGAAGGGAGCCCCTGCATGGCCTCAGCGGAGGACCCAGAGAAGTCCCCCTTCTGCCCAACTTCTGGGCCGAGCTCTGGGGCGTGACCATCTACCCCCTGAAGCTGAAGGAGGTCCCTGACCCTGCTGTCATCCTCCCTGGGCAGTGAAGGAGGGAACCCTGGAGGCCACCATGGGGTTTCGGGGACCACCAGAGCCGTTCTCTCCCTCAGCCCCTTGGGGATCCGGGGGATGGCATCCTCTGGGGCTCGGGAACACTTATGAGCAGTGCGGGTCCCGGCCCAAGGGTTCCCCAGATGCCCATGGGGTGTCCAGCCCGGGGACGAACTTCGAAGCCGGGGAATGGGGTCTCGGTCAGGCTCCGGCATCTGTCACTGGAACCTGGACCCCCGTGCTGCTGGATCAGCAGCGGGGCTGAGGGAGAGGACTCCTAGCGATAAAAGCGGCTGAGAGTCTGGATGTCACTTCTGGGTTTGGTCGGTCATTCTGTCGCGACGACGGGGCTGATGCTGAGGCATCACGCAGGTGGAAAAGACAGCTGAAAACCAGAACGGTTTTGCCAAGGGAATTGGGGACTTTATTGTCGCGACAAGCGGTGCACTTAGACAAAACGACAGGCTATAATGACCGACAAGGAAACACAGGACACAGGAACTCTTATACAGAGGAACACATAGGAATGAACGAGGGGCATCTGTGGCTGATTAACAAGGGGCAAGAACACGAGGTAACAACAACAAGCAGCAGGCGTAGCTGATTAGCAGCCCAGCCTGTGGGAAACACCGGGGAAAAACTGGTAGGGCAGGGCTGGACATGACAAATATAACATTGCCAGAATCAGTCCCTTTCTCTCCCAACCTGCTGATGAATTCATCATCCATGCCTTCATCTCCAGTCACCTTGATTATTCCAGCTCCATCAATTACAGGTCCCTCCCCAAGCTTGGAGGGACCTGATCCAGATCTATGCAGCCCACCTCCTAAATTATACCTATCATCACATCTCTACCATTCTCTATCACCTACACTGGCTCCCTGTGAATTTCCAGATGCACTTCAAGATTCTTCACTTACCAGACTTGCAGCAGTCTTTTTCCCCTATCTGTATGATCTTCTCTGGCCCAATAAGCTCCCTCATAATCTACAGTTTTCCTGCTTTGGGCATTTCACTTTTCTAGTGTCCACACCTTCAGTGAATGGACATTCTAGGGCAGCTTTCTATCTCTGGAATTGTGCTCCTGTTATTCACATCACCACCAGATACTTTGCCTCCAGCCAATGAGCTGACTTTACCTAATCTCACCTTTACTGTAGGTGGCAGACTTTGTGGAGCTGTGTGCTCCGGGAAATCCATAAAAAAATCCCAGCTGATTTTTCTCACTTGAACCAGAGTATCAAAGCTCCCAGTAACAAACAACAAATTAAAGTCTACATTTAAATTTCAGTTTGAACCATAACAGCCAGGAGCTACAAGGCAACTAAACAACTTCACACATTAAATTTGAAACAATGACAGCAAAATGAGATCAGAGGCATTCATGTCGGCATTCTTTAAACTCATTCTTTATGATGCAGTAATTTAAAAAAAATCCCTTTTTATCATTCCTTGGAATCAAATTGGTAACAGAATGCAAAAAAAAACAGAAAAAAATACAAAGCATTTCAAACATTTTATGGGGGCTACAAAATATAGGCTCTTCTGCTGCTGAAATAAGTGGTACATTTAGCTTTCCATTTGCCACAGTTAGATCCCTGAGGGAGAAAATAATTACATTTCCAAGTACTGGGATTAAAGTAGGGTTTTCTGAGGATCAAAAATTATTTTGTCTTTATAATTAAATATACATTATAGTCAGTGGCATATAGTAGTTCACTTCCAGGGTATATTCACAGTGGTGCAGTCTGACTTGCATCTTTATTAAAGCCTCAATTTTGTGTGACTTGTCTAAATGTAATTGGGTTCACCAGATCTGCATCTGTAGCTGTCCTTTCATGTGCCACCACTATGTGACGCTGCTTTGGTTTTGGTGTGATCTGTCTCAAAATGAAATACGCCCCAGATAATCACCTGAGCATATTTCCTGGGAAGTTTGAAAAAGATCCATCAAACACTTTTAGAGTTACTATAGGCACTTTTACACCTATGTTCCGGAACCTGGTCTTGGTTTACAAGTCCCTGAGTTGTCTCAACCTGGAACTTTTGTAGTTTCTGGCTACTTTGCTGTATTGCTTTCACACCACATAACAGGAACTGGGACCTTTATGCCAAATAAGCATGGGAGACACAAAAAGTATGTAGGTTAACCTTCACACATAATTTCATACGAAAGAACACCACCAAGCCAAAACAATAGAAGATAAGTTAGTTATTTTATATTTATATTTTATAGTAATTTTGTTAGTTACTTGTAAGTTATTAGTGGATTGAGCGTGATTAAAATGGGATACAGCCTTTTATTTGTATTTCACTTATATGACATGATGGTGTTGTGGTTAGCACTGTCACGTCACACTTTGGGGACCAGGGTTCAAATCTGTTCCATGTGTGTGCAGTTTGCATGTTCTCCCCATGTTGTCGTGGGGCTTCCCCCCAACAGTCCAAAAACTTGCTGAGGTTAATTGGATTTACCAAATTGCCTGTAGGTGTGCATGTGAGAGTGACTGGTGTGTAAGTGTACCCTTGTGTCCGTAGCCTCTGGGATAGGTCCAGACCCCCTGCAACCCTGAATAGGACAAGCGGTTTCAGAAAATGGATTTTGTGATTCTCATAGTCATGATCTGGCCAGATCGATCTTTCGTTTTCCACAGAATGAAGATCAACGTAATGATATCCTGCTAATAAGCGCTGCCTTAGTTTCACTGCTGTCACTGGCAATATTAGACAAACGTATATTCCTAAGCGATCAAATTTTCTGATGCAGAAATATATAGATGCAAGCAAAAAATGTATTAATTCATACATTAAATGTAATTGGGGTACAAAAATTGTTCCATCTACTCAAGTTTTGCTCAGCTCCATCTCTTTTTCTGCATTTCTGTGCAACTTCCATGTTCGCGATGGTGCTTGTGGTCAACCAATCAGTAAGCTATTGCTATAAGTGCCTCCCCAGCTGTTCATGTTGAAATGAAAAGTACCTAATCTGGAGTAGGACCTAAAAAAGGATTCTGGAACTGCCTTGCAGGAACTACAACTGGGCCAAGTTCCCACGGTGTGAACATGACAAAAGTCCCTGGTTCTGGAAAAAAGGTTCTGTTCCAGAAAAAGTTCTGGCAGTGTGAAAGCGCCTCATATTCACAAGATCAAGAGTCTTCAAGTCTTCTGCAGAGAAAAAGAAGATCAAAAAAAATGGTAAGAAAAATGAGAAAACATATTGAAAAATTAAATACTTGCTCCCATGTCCAAGTGAAATATTATATTTGTATGTGTCAATTATTTTACCTAAAATCCTGAAATATATGACGGAGTTTATTCACAATTACTGGGAATCAAACAATTATTAATGCTAAAACCTATGTCTAGAACCATCCATGCATTTTCAATGGTGTATTTTGAGCAGGGTTTCAGGGGTACCTGGAGGTTATCTCAGGTAGCATAGGGCAAAAGGCAGGGTTACACCATGGACAAGATGCCAGTATACCACAGTGCACATGGGAAATGTAGAGACTCCAATTAGCCCAAATACACATCTTTGGATTGTGGGAGGAAATTCGAGTACCTGGAAGAAACTACAGAGGCAGGATTGAAACCCCAACCCTACAGTAGCTGTGTGAGGACACAGTACTACCCACTGGGCATGAGGTGAACATGTGAATAGTTCTCCTCAAAGGCCTCTGGATCTTGGTAGGGATTATGATGTCAAAGTAAGTACTTATTTTTTTATTTTTAGTGATAAAAGGTCCTCTTAAGTCTCCAAATGGCATGCATGTATAGAAAAAACATATCAGCTGAAGCATTTTAATTATGTTTCAGTAATATAGTTCTGTTTATTCTTTCAGTTATGTATTGCATTGGTTTTACTGCATGATATGTATTTTCAAGGAAAAAAAATGGATGAAAATATAAAGAAGATATTTGGATTCTGCAAATGTTTTTGAGAAAATCTCATTTACATTTCACTGTTGTATATTGGAATATCAACCATATATACACTATAATAAATTGAAACTAATTATATCACTTTACCATTTTAATCGCTAATATAAGACTGATAGAAAAAAAAAATACCTGATGTTACTACGGATTAGTGATATTATTTTAAAGTAAATATTGCACATTTTAATGGATCTCTAATATGGGCAAACTTCATTTACAGATATATTAAAATCATATATAACACTGTTCCATGAAAATAAAAGTGCAATGAATTCTGCCACATTTCAGCCCTGAAAAACATCAACAAATAAGTCTTTTTGTTAAGTCTATCTAAATAAGCTTTAGATGATAATTGCCTTTCTTTGTAAGGTAATGGGGAAGAGAAACATTTTTCTCAAGTGATGCAGTCATTTCCATTCTTCATAGCTAAATTTTGATATGATATACTTCTTTTTTTTAATGGTCTTATGTGTATTAAGAATATATACACCAACAACATCTTTGATAGCTACCTACAGATTCATCACTCAATCATTCATTCAGCAGAAAATGTTCTCTCTTTTCCTGATCTCCCACCTTAACTTTGAGGTTAAAGATCTGATCTCTGTATTATACCCCCAACTGATATCTTTAGAAGATCAAAATGTAAATAAAATTAAAACTAGGAGGGAGGATGAACCTTGAATATGACTTAGGAATATTGGTGAAAAGCACTGAAAGGGGTTCGTGAATACATCCTTCAGTGTCTTGCTCCCAGCCTGTCAGACCCCCAGTGTCCCATATAGGTTCTTGCCCTGTTCCTCCTATGTTCCTTCCCCCTCTGTTTTCTCCTTTGCCTCCAGGTCCTGTTCCTCCTCATGTACCACATCCTGTCCCCAATCTATGTCACCCTAGTCACCAAGTTACGTTCCCAGTCCTGTCCTTGCTTCTTGTTCTCCACCTGTCTGCCCTTATTCTCCTCATATGCAGTGTCCTGGTTCTGTCTGTCCTGTTCCCTGGGTTTCGTTAATGGTTTTCATGTCCCCTTCTGTGCTGTTTGGTTTGGTCTTTGTGGCCCTGCCAGTGCTTTCACATGACCAGAGGCTGACAGCCCTCCTGTCATCAGTTCTAGGGTGGCCTCTGTTACTGTGTCCAAATAATTCAATTTTAGATTCATCTGTCCACAGCACACTGTTCCAGAAGTGCTGTTCTTTGTCTAGTTGTTCTCTGGCAAACTTCATTCTTGCCCTGATGTGTTTTTTTGACGGCAAGAGTTTCCTCCTTGCACACCTCCCATGCTGTCTCTTTCTGTGAACCCACAGTTATGCATCTGAATCACCCTAAATCAAAAGGTAAGTTTCATGGAATAGTATAGAGGTACATGATTTCAAGGTCTGTGTTTGTGTTGGGGGGGGTGGGGGGGTGGTATGGATATATTTCAGCATTCTTCCATTAAGCAGTGTCCAATAAATCACAACAGTCAGCCATTATACACATTCCCTGTTCCTCCAAGAGAGGAAATGAATCTCTTAGTCCAAAGAAATTTTGGGTGTCTTACCACCCAATGCAAAGCCAGTTTCTAGAGTTCAGACAGTGAGTGAAACATACTCTTTTTTCTTTTTGGAGTGTGGTTTTACTTGTGTGTCTATTAGAGACCGCTTTTATATATCTGTACTGTTAATGTCAGTAGCTAGATACACTACCAGTCAAAAGTTTGGACACATACAAAGGTGAGTGATCGTGTCATCTCACATGACCTGGGTACCTGACCTAAATGCAGTAGAAATGGTTTTGGAGGAGTTATCTCTCAATGTCATGTAGGGCGCTTTGGGGCGACTCTGTCGTGGAAGGCGCTATATAAGAATAAAATCGATTGATTGAGTTTGACCAGAGAGTGAAGGAAAATTGGACAATGAGAGCATATATGTGGGACCTCCTTCAGGACAGCTGGAAAGACATCCTAGGAGACCAGCTCACGAAACTGGCATAGAGGAACAACAGGGGTTAAGGGCCTTGCTCAAGGGCCCAATGGTGGCATCACTTTGCTGACCACAGGATTTGAACTGGGAACCCCAGTCCCAACGCACATAGCTGCCCCCCCATCAAATATTTTTTTTCTTGTGTGATACTTTTTGGTCAGTGCATAATTCTATATATGTTGTTTTATAGTTTTGATGTCTTTATAATTATTCTAAAAGGTAGTCAATGGTACAAGTAAACTTTCTATGGGTAGGTTGGTTCAAACTTTTGACTGTATACTAGCACAGTAGACTAAATATACTGTAAGTGCATTGTACCTAAATGAGATACTGTTATTGCACATTACACTAAGTAGGAATTTCCTTATGAATTTCCATGAAATACCTTTTTTAAAGATTTTGGGCAATCATACTGATAAGGTGTGATTAATTATAATAAACTGAATGGAACTGGATTAAGTTGCATAAGGTGGACAACAAATTCAGTTCTTACTGAAGATGATCTTCGGTTCTGGGGGGGGAGAGAGAAATAGGGACAATAGGATCAAAATCCTTACGGCATTCTGTAAAAGTTATAAAAGGAAATTAAATCTGACTTAATGACAGTATGACGTAATCTGACAGAAATAACATGAAATAAAATTGCCTAGTTATGTGAAAAATATAAGACTTCCGCTATTCATTTTAAGCCGGTTATATCTCATATATAATATATTTTATATTTATTTAAAACAAGGTGTTTTAACACAACATGTTCATAATTATTTTTGCAGAACTCCTCCAATTTTAATATTAACAAATTTTAGCCTGAGGCAAGTAGTTTGACTATTACAGCTGTATCTGAAATTCCATTTTCCTTAGAATTCAAGGTATGGCTCTGAATGTATATGCTTCAAGAATACGGTACCACATGTTAAATTCAGTCATGCTGTGTAATAACACACACAAAGAGACCAGCAGACCAGCATGCGGCATGCAGCAGAGAAGCAAAACTATATTTCACAGGTGCTCTGTGTTGCCTGGGATAGGAGCCAGACCCCACATAACCGTGACCAAGATATGCGGATAGATGGATGATGGATGGATGGATATTTCCTGGTTTCTAACTGTAGGAACATATTTTACATATCTCCTATTATTGGGGCTGATAATCTGAGAAAACATTCCATTATGAAGTATTATACATAAGCAACACCACCCAAGAACGACTAGACATGCCATGCTAAAAAATGTAGTCTGTTGATAGACAAGTCTGGTTTTGATATTTAGAGGACAAATTTGTTCTGCAACAGATCAAGAAAACTAAATATTATGTTCGTAGAACAGGCGTGCCATTTTATGTTTTCAGATTAAAGTAGCTTAATTTTCCCAGTGTCCTATTTATTTAACTGTGTCAGCTTGTTAGATATGGGGTAAATATCATATCGCAGAGAATCTTACGTGGGCCCTCAACACCAGTTCCATTGCCAAGAAAGCCCAGCAGTGTCTATACTTCCTGCGGAGACTGAGGAAAGCTCACCTGCCCCCCCCCCCCCCATCCTCACCACGTTCTACAGAGGGACTATAGAGAGCATCCCGAGCAGCTGCATCACGGCCTGGTTTGGGAATTGCACCGCCTCAGACCGCAAGACCCTACAACGGATAGTGAAGGCAGCTGAAAAGATCATCGAACCGGAACGGAGCTGGTTAAGATTCTTCCAAACTGCTGTCCCCTCACAAAATACTCCGCCCACACCATTCCCCTTATTTACACACTGTAAACTTTTTTCACCGTTGATTCTTCCTTGCCATTACATTGTCATATTGTCCACACATGTTCATATCTGCATTTCTTGCACTTTTCTACTGCTGCTATAACCTCGCATTTTTTTGCACATTTTTTTACC
This sequence comes from Mormyrus iriodes, assembly GCA_011763525.2. NCBI lineage: Eukaryota > Metazoa > Chordata > Actinopteri > Osteoglossiformes > Mormyridae > Mormyrus > Mormyrus iriodes. The sequence goes on from JAAGVU020000019.1 coordinate 24,377,840, forward strand.
TTGCACATCCAATAAGTATGGTTTACATTCTCGTTGATGTTGGCTGCACTGTGCACTCTGTACTTGCATTTATTATGCTTGTACTGTACTCTATTGTATTGTTCGCTCTCGTTCGTTGCACTTGTCACTTTGTCTTGCTTGCACTTCTGCCATTTCGTGTGTTTTGTTTCTTGTACTGCACCATGGTCCTGGAGGAACGTTATTTCGTTTCACCGTGTATATGGCTGTAATGACAATAAACCGACTTGACTTGACTTGAAATGACTAAACATCTCCTTGAGCTCTTGAGCTAGACAACCCTTTCTCCATGGTAAATCTTGTTTCTTAAGTTTAGAACACTCAGCATTCAATGTACGTAATGCAGAGGCGACTATTGTAGCACACAAAAATATTTTTTTGTAGCAGTCTCACTCTCAGAAAGATGTGCAAATTTGCATTTGTATAGTTAAATGTTACTCCGTGCCAAGGTTTCTGATCTCCTGGAACGGAGATACTTTCTGACAGAGTAAAGACTCTAGAGGCTATTAGGGATTAATTATGAGATATTTTGAGACCAAGGCATATCTCACATCTAAAAAGAAGTAAATGTGAAAAATTTCCTTTCAGTAACAGTGTAGATTAACTGTGTAGCACTTTGGTGGTGTTATACTTACATGTTTTGCTCACATTTATATAGCATTAATTTCCAAGGTAAGATTTACACTGCAACTTGTTGAAGTACTACAGCAGTATATTAAATATGGGTTTGGTAACACACTATTAAACATAATGGTTGGAACAAGGCCCAGTAAACCACTGGGGGGGGGGGGGGGGGTTAGTTTTTCTATTCACTAGAAGCTACAGCGCATCTGCTCTGACCCTATGGCCCTTAAACCCTGTACTGAATTATTTAAGAGGGACACTGTTTTGCTAAATGTCTATCATTTGTCACTGTGCTTTCTTATCTTGTACTAACCACCAATAGAGCAAATAAGTTCACCTGAAATTCCCACAGAAAGGAGGGCGAGAAGAGGATGCCGCAGGTGAAAAATCACTGAGATGTCTAAGCCGAGCTGTGAGCAGGCACACCTGTTTGTTCCAAGGTGTTCAGTATTCTGGAAACACGACTCCATGAGTCCTTGTGGACTGCAGTTTTTCTTGCTTGTGGACGTCTGGATGTGAGTTTAAATGTATAAGCAGATACTGCAGAATTTTCCCAAGATACAGCAAAAAGGAGAAATACGAGAGGTTCAGTTCCCTAGAATGATGGATTAGCATTGAGAGTTCGATATTTCACCAACATGTACAACTAACCGGTGTGCTCTGAATTACAGAATAACAGTTAAATGGGTTTTCTGGCACTCAGCAATCAGCATAATTTTATTAACATGTATGATAACTGTCACATTGATGGCAATGGCCAATAAGGAGCATAGTATGTCACGGACATAGTTCCTCTGAATCAAATTTTCAGCTTAAGAGTAAGCTCATTTTTTGCATCTTAGAAAACAATGCCTATTGTACCCCCTGGAGGACCAATCAGTCGTCATACAGGTCACTGTGTCAGAAGCAAGTGGGCACAACCACACACCTACTAACTGACACGGAGAAACCAGGGGAATTGTTTTAGGAGATGATCGTGCTCCCTGGAGAGAAGTTTGGGGGGAAGAATCAGCAATCTGCTGAAATATTTCTTAACACAGCCACCTAGCTAATAAACCATAGCAATACATTTATTATAAATTTGAAGTTAAAAGTATCAATGAACTATAACAGAAAAAAGCATCACAAAATCCATACTTTTCAAAAAATTTTTGATGCAATATTCAAAGTACTCTTACTTGTACCAAAACAACATAAACAACCTGGCTTTTAATTCCAGTCATACCTATGACTTGTAGACTTCTAGCTCAAAGGCTTGCAAGAAAATTTTAAAATATCATCCCACAATCAGTTATTACTACACAGACTATTTTCATGAATCAGAAAAAAATATTTTTAGATGCATTTCATTTGCTTTCAAGGCATATTATTTATCTAATGAGAAGATATTTCTGATTGTGAATCAGAAATTTCAGACATTTACAATTCTGTGTCTATGTAGTATTGCCATTGAAAACAACAGGACAAAACATATCTGAGAATATTTAACAGATCACCATATTACCCCATAAACAGTGTTGCAGTATGAGTAACTCATAGCTACAACATAGAAACATATATAATTACTGCTTAAAATGAATACTATCTTATAAGTTGAATATCAAACTAATTTACAAGAGCAGACGATGGTTGACAGAGACTTTAAATATCTGCAAACAGCTACAGTTGCTAAACGGATACCAAAAAAGTTACAATATTTAGCTGAATTTAAGTTTCAAAGGGTCCTTAATTTTAATTACAATTTTAATTCATGTAAGACATATCAAGTGCTGTAGTCTGGAACGTTTGTGCATTCATAATTGAGACATCCAATGCAGGACTAAATATTAATACAGCTGTTAGACATGAGGTACTGACCTCCTTCATTTGAATCTGCTTTTGCAACAAAACACTGTCCTACTTCTTAATGGTTACTTCACTCACATGAAATATAGAGTTGCACAGTAGCTATGACTGCTTGTTATACTGTAGGAAGGAAAAAAGATAAAGTTTATATTCATCATTAAAATGCTGTAACAGCACTTTTGGTTTACTAACAACTGATACTAAGCTGACATCATAAAGTTTGACATAAATTAGCAGCTGTGCTTGGTATTTAAAATCTCATTAATATTTAGTTATGCTAAAAGGTTCATTGCATCCAAATAACGGTTCAATCTGAACCAGACTCCATGAAACAAATATAGAATGTATATCTTAATGTGACAATTGTATTAATGAAACTGAAAACCCCATGTTAGTTTTTGTATCACTAACCTAAAGCGAGGGCCAAAGGATTGGTGGTAAGGAAGTATCTATTTTGTGTTCATTTAAGTGGTCGATCTCATCCAGGGCACCATATAAAAAAAATAGGATGAATTACAAAGCAAGCATGCGATATGTGGCAAATGGCATATTCACTACATGCTTGATATGCGGCAGCACATAAAACCTACAGGGCAACATGAAAATGGTATAAGAATATCATGCAATAATCCTGTATTAAAATATGCATCACCAATGTAATCGTAACACATCAAACCCACGTGGTTAAAAGGCATCTATCACACGTCAATTCACATGCCAGTAATGAAAAATACATGTATATATTAGGCATCAAATTCACAAAGCAATAGTGAAATAGCGATATGCATTACATTTTAAATCGAGAGGGCCATATCAAAATGAGTGATAATGCAAGTTCATAAAAAAGATGACCCATAAAAAGCTAGATTAAAAGACACTGGAATTTGTCTTTCACAGAATAGTGAGCCGAGACAAAGCATTCTGACCTTTATAAATAAAGACTAAACATAAATTTTCTACGGCATGTAACTAAATGCAAAAATAAAGTCGTACTTTGGAATTTCATTTTGAAAAGTGAGAAATATTGAATAGCAAATCCAAAGGTTTAGCACCAACAATTACCTGAAAGAATGTTTACTCAAATGCAACCTTTTGGATTCTTAAAACTTCTAAAACTGAAGGAAAGGACAAAGTACAACTACTGCATAAATATTTGGGAAATAAAGTCATACCTTCATTGTAAATGTTACCACGTAAAGAATGCTGTCTGTGTATGTAAAGAAGGGATGAACTGTCAGTATAATACATCCTGAGAAAACTAAAATTACTTCAGGTGGATCTACTGTCACATCTTTTATTAGTTTTAGATACAAGAGTACACACAACCTAGTATGTACAAGGACAATGTAATGATAAATGTAAAGATGCACATGTTTACGATGTAGTTCTATCTTGACAGTCCAACTAAACTTTAGGTGATTCTTGACATTGCAGAATGGGTTCTAAATAATTAATTTCTTAAATCATAAACAGAAGTCAAAAAGGATTCAAACAAAAACAGGACACTCAGAAATTTAAAAGTACAGTGGAGTCTTCACTGAAATCTTTCAGTACAAACTTAGCCAATCAGACATACTAGTTGACTTCAACTTCCTGTTTTCTTATTACTTATTCTAGAAGTACAGATCTAGTCCTTGTAATGCTTGGACGAGAATCAGATTTGATTAACTTGAAATAAATAACTACACAAAAATTGCTATAGATCAAGTAAAACTGAACTTTATTTCAAACCATCAGACTCACTTCCAGCCACAAAAAAATGCTTTTGTCTGAAGAACAGGTGGTTAAAGGTACTGGGGTCACAATATACAGAGCACTGCAAGTGCATGCATCTAACCCACAATAATGGTTTCTTCATCTGGGAACTCATAAAAGGGAACCTCTAGATTAAGGGGTGCGGGACCTTTCCGGATTCTACCTGATGCATCATAATGGGAGCCATGACAGGGGCAGTAGTAGCCACCGTAATCCCCTGCGTTTGCAATAGGCACACAGCCGAGGTGAGTGCACACCCCAATCACAATGACCCACTTCGGATTTTGGACCCTATCCTTATCATGCTGTGGGTCTCGCAACTCAGAAAGGTTGACTGCAGACTCCGTTTCGATCTCTTTGGCGGTTCTGTGACGGACGAAGAGCGGCTTGCCTCTCCACTTAAAGGTCATGTTCTTGCCTTCTGGGATGTCGCTCAGTTTGACCTCGATTTTGGACAGGGCCAGGACATCTGCAGACGCACTCATAGAGGAAACGAATTGGGTCACCAAAGTCTTGGCGGTATAGACGCCCACCACGGCTGTCGCACCGGTCATCAGATAGGAGAAGGTTTTTCTCGACTCATCGCTGTCTTGAGAGGGCTTCCTGGAGTCCTGGACCTCGAGCCGGCGATAATCAGAGAAATCTGGAATCTTGATGTCTGTGTGAGCAAAACGCACTGCACTGGGAGCTAGGGATAAAAAGTGAACAAGGTGGTCACATACAAATTCATGTTAAAGGTCACAACAGCTTTTGAATAGTGCAATTTGTTTTTACTGTTTGACCTTTATGTAAAATGTCATACAACCTATGAACATTTTCACTGAGGGAAAAGTAAAAACTGGCAATGTTTCAGGCGATATACTATATAGTCAAACAGGCACTCAAAACTTTTTGTTCTGCTTCCTAAATACCTGCGTTTATTTAGTTTAAAACGACGCAACTCAATCTTCATAACATCGGCAGTACAACTTGAGGGCATTTAGTTGCAAGCTAACCGGCTAAGTGCCGGCTAAATGAGCCAAGCTTCCGAACTCAAATGTTAATTGGTAGACTTCATAATTCATATAATATCCTATGGTACGGTAATCCATAATCTTGTGTATTTTCCACAGTTTATTACTTATCCAGTGGACGTGATTATTTGGACGGTAGATCACATTTGCTTTGTAGTTAGCAATTTCGCTCATACGTCGCTTCCATTTGCTAGCAGCTATGTCCTGCACAGACGTGGCTTTCTATTCCTATTCGCACGACTGGGAGGTTATCTCAGCCACAGACAGAAAGAATTGTGAACGTCCGTGACATCTGCATAAGCCAAAACTGTCCATCCCTGACACTGAAGTAAAGACCACAGCGATGTACTCACTGCTGATGCCGACTGAAATCGCGGGTGCCGTCCTTGGACTCCGGCCTGTTAAGGATTCGCGACACAGGATGGGCTTCTTCACGTCCAGCAGTACTTTATCCTCTTTGGTGACAAATGCTGGAACAAGGGCTTTAAGCGGCCCCGACACGACATAATTTGTAGCCTGTAAGTACGGTGACAGTGACCCAGAGCGAGCGGCAATTGACAACATCTTGTCGGCTGCAATGGCACCCACACGGTCACATCGACCTTCTCGGATGTGGAGCCGGAAAGACGATTTGTGCGTGTGACGTTACCGTGACGTCATGACGTATACTCGTAAAGAGTGGTTTATGGTGTCCAGTGACGTCGGGATGTAAACTTCTATTCACGGTGCGATTTACATGTTTGAAAATAGTAGTTAATGTTCAGTTAAGGTGGCCATACGTGCCTTTTTCACTGGCTTTTTGAGACCTAAGAAAGCTTGACATGTCCGATACTTCGCTTTGTTTCATGTTTACATTTGCTTTCTAAAGTCAGAATACGTGTGCATATTTGCGTTGCCTGGACACCTCTTTTAACTATCCTGCCCCTGGTATCCTCGTGTATACAAAGCAAAATATAGTCATCCTAGTTCAGTTATAAATGTTTCTGATAACATTTATAATATGAGTTTATAATATTACAGAATGGCCGTATTAATCTAGTTTGAAATGTAAACAAATAATTTACAGTAAAGCAGTTTAGCAGCACATTGTAATGCCGAAGCAATATGGAATGAGCACCGTTAATGTGCCAATTATACATGCATACAGTATTTAGCCCTTTTCATTTTGTCTTCGTAATTAGGTGGATGCTCTGCTGCTATCATTTACAATACAGCTGACAGTTAGCAGGGTTTTGAATTAGCATATTATTTGAGCAATTAGCATTTATTTGACTAAGTCATCAAACCAAACACCGGGCAAATAAAAACACAGCAGAACATATCAGCATGTTTTATAATGTATTCAGTTTGTATTACCTCCTTGATAACTTTAAGATTAACTCAAGAGAATATATGAAATAATTAGTACTGACTTCTTAAATATTAAAGTCACTGCTCTGTGTTAATACTATTTGGTGAAAGTAGCCTGTCTGCCCATTTAGGGGGGATGTAGATAAAGAAAATGGCCATCATTCCCTTTGCTTTTGTGACCTGGATAATGAAATTAACCTATTTTCTAGGTAAAAATGGGCAAATTTGCACATTTTCATTTACATAAGCAACTAAGGAATAACGCACACTATCCAGGAACAAAATTTGTGTTAAATAGTGTAGCAAAGTTTTTTTGCAGTGCTCGCGAGTAAAATGAGGTGCCCAGGGTTTGTCTTGATCCCCGACAGTCATGCCGAAATATGCCTTGCAGGCTTCACACATTTTAGCAGATCTTTTCACAGAGTACTTTTTTGCTCTTGTCCTGATAAATTGGCCACATACATAGCAGAATGTGTCTGGAGAATACTTGCACCTTCTTGATGCCATCTCTGATAAATTCAAATAGGTCTACGTGTTCACTTAGGCAGCTAGAAAAAACCTGAAGTGGTGAGTGGTGAGCCCTGGTATATATTACTATGGAAAGATTTAGAAAATTATAAAAGGTTCTCGAAATATCTCGTAAGTTCTAAAACATTCTAGAAAGTTCTAGAAAATTCTCTGCCAGCTATTCAGCATCATACAGAGTCCCTAAAGGGACATGGGCAAACAAGAACATCCTTTGAAACACTGTTGCTCATGTGACACTATAAAGGATTTTTTTTTGTTTGCCCATGTCCCCTCAGGGGCTCTGTAGCATGGAATCTACCTGAACTGTTCTTAAAAATGGGTACATTTGAAAATGTCATTACCCAGGTCAGAAAAGCAAAGTGAAGAGAAAAGCAGGTCTTTTCCATTTACTTTAGGAATGAGCAATAGTGAAATAACACTTTCTGCCCAGGAACAAGAAAAAGTAAAAAATGTTACATAATGTTATCAGTGTTTTCGGTGACTTCTAATCATGTAAATGTTTTTTTCTGAAAGTTAAGAAATACCTCATGTCATTTGAAAAGATGAATGTTAACATTAAGTCATCTTTTATACTACTTGTCCTATTCAAGGCCATGGAGGTCTGCAGCCAGTCCCGGAAACAATGGGTGCAAGGCAGGGAATAACCCAGGACGGAATGCCTAAAGGACACGTGTTTTTAGACTGTGGGGGGGAAACCAGCGGACCCATAGAAAACACCACACATATAGAATCAAGAGGTATGCTCAGCGAACAACATGATAAACAGTGATGATACTGCAGATAAAATAAACCAGATTTCACATTTTAGTAACAAGACAGTTCAATTTCAAAAGCTGAAATTAACATTCAACAAGATGTCTTTCAAATATAAAGCAGTAACAGCATTGAAATGGAATACAGTGCTATTAGAATAATAGTTTACTTAGTCATAGTTTTGCTGTAAGATTTAAAACTTGAGAGTAATTTTGCACTGCTCAATGTCATTGCTTGTTTGTATATAATTAAACATTGTCAAAGTCTTGCTGTGAACTTATTCATCAACAAAGTGAGATTATAATGGAATTAACCTCCTTAGGAGTGTCATTCATTATTCAAGACAGCAAAAATTATTCAGACTCATATTCCTGAAACATCAACATGCAATAGAGAAAAGGCCTTTTATCATTTTTTGAAATACATGATTGTGATAGTATATTAACATTTTATGGTGATTGATGGTCTAAATTTTAGTAGGGCATTGAGCAGGTACCCAGTCTGAATTTATTCAGTTCAAACTGAAAAGTAGTTGTAACTAAGCAAATAAATGTAAATAAAAATAGCTGTATATGGATAAAATGAAACATCAATCTGTAAGGTCTGATAATATCATGGAGGTTTAGATTCAGCTCCGGAGTTTCATTACAAAAGCTGAATGCTTGTAATATCTGTCTCTGCCTCACTTGTATGTTGTTCTAGACAAATGCATACGCTAAATAAATAAATGTAAACCACTATAAACATAACAAAGTGTTGTGGGAAATGTCAGAATCCAAAATCAAGACGGACCAAAACTCAGAAAGAGACTGTGGAAACTAGTTGGGGCCACAAGGGTAAAACTAACCTAGTTGGTAACAGAGCACAGGGGAATATTTTAACAGTAAAAATCCATTTAATATTAGCAACAGCGATCGATCGGCAATTCCTTGATGGTGTCACTTGGGCTTGGGGGGGCATGACAGGAAATGTATAGTTATATATGGTTCATATATTGTATGTATATGTCATTAATAGCCACCTTATATATTGTATGTATATTTCATTAATAGCCACCAGTAAGGAAACCAGAAGGTAAACTAACATTTTTAACAGTGATCTTCAACTAAAAGTCTAACAACTACATATATCTTGACTGGCTCACATTATACTTTGATATTATATGGAGCACTGGTGGACGCGGGGTGGGGGTGGGGGGGTAACTCTAAGGTAGTTTATGCATAGTGCTTCGTTCGGTGTAAATCTGCTGCCCATCTTCATCATAAATTTGTCATATACTAAAAACTGAAAATGACACGTTATGTAATGTGACTGAAGCTTTCCATTTATGTAAATACATTTGAAAGATAATTGGAGCATTCGGTATATTTCCTGTGATCTCTTCAAGCTGACTGATGCTTTTGTGGTCAGTTGTGTGAGAGCTTGTTATTATCCTGCCATGATGATAGGGGTGGGTATGAAAGGAATTAGATTACAGCTGTCTAGATTGATTTCTGGTAATTTTCTGTATTGAGCTTGTCAATATAATTCCATTGTCTTGTACGTCTGCAGTCCATGAAGAGTGAACTCTTCAAAGGATATTTTATCAAATGGATTTTTATTGCACAGTTTGATGGGAAAGCCGCCAATGGTAAAAAAATACCTTAAAAAGAGGTTATATAGAGTAAAGAACAGCAAACTTCTTGTATCCAGGGCTTGACTGGCCATCTGGCATAGCTGGCATTTTCCTCGTAAATTGATGGGTATGTGGGCTGGCAAAATGTAACATGGGAACCCTCCAGTCAGCAAAAGTTATCAGGGGGACAACCCCCGCAAAACTGATTTTTAATCCCAGTCCAACCCTCATTGGATACATATATTATATTTCATTCAGACTGTAATGCTGACAAGAGGCCAAAGCAATGGTGCAGGGCTTGGCTTCTGCGTTTCCATGCTGCTATCTTATTTTTATCACCAGCATTCTAGCATATTGACAGTTCAGTTAATTAAACTTGGCTAACTCTAACTCAGTGTCTCTCAACTCAGCCCTCAGACAGAACCCCCAGACAGTCCATGTTTTTACTCCCTCCCAGTTCCCTGCCAGACTGTCTGGGGGTTCTTGAGGACCAGATTGAGAAACACTGATCTAACTGAAGGGAGCTTGGGGAGCTAGTGTGTTCTTCTCTAACACTATATTAGAAGCAGGATTTTAGTTCTACTGAGATAAAACTGGCCTCAGTTATGTTTTATATTGATTTTGCATTTAAAAAGTTTGATTTTGTGGGCCTGCTGTCCTCTGTGAATGTCACAGACCTCCAGCCAACGGCTTTCACCGATCGCTATTAAATATAGTTAATCTTAAACGTGTGACAAATATATTTTCTTGTTTGCTGGAGACTTTTTAGAGATTGGCATTTATTTTATTCTCCTATTGCAATACCGTTCATTAGTGGGATTTTTTTCTATACCTGATGAATGCCATCAGGTGCAATCCTGACTTTAACAGTGACAGTAACATATGAAGACAGAGATAAGCTGAGCTAATGTCAGAGTAATGTTTCCTTTGCGTTGTGAAGCATACACTGTGATTTCAGGTGAAGGTGTTATCTGCCCAGCTGCTGTAAGCCTGAGACATCATTAACTTCATTGGTAAAACCTCCCTCAGTTCCATTATTCAACAATATGACATCATTTTATGACAGCTTTGGAAATTTAAATTCTGCATTTTTATCTCTTAAAGAGCCTCTCCTTCTGTGATATCTGAAAGCAATTTTATAAGGCAAACATTTATGAATTATTATTCTTAAAAGAGGGTAATGTAAAAAAAGACAAAATGTTCTCAGGAAATGACATTAATTAGTTCTATTGCTGGAATTCTCAATGCATTGCCAATGCACAACTGGTTCTATGGTCTGAATGGCTTCTACATGGCTTCACAAGTGAAGTGAGTTTTCATTAATGACACACACAATCCATTAATGTGGATGTTTTTTCCTTTGAGAGTTGCACAACATCAGTTAGACAGTGTTTTACATTTTATCATTTATACAGTTTACATTGTTTTTTAACACAAAATCTGTCAAATGAATTGACACTTAAGCATTGCATATTCCATTTCAAGTAAAAAAATGCATCTCTCAGGAATGGATTTTTAAAGAACAAAAAACATAAGGACCATTCATATTTTGCGTATTCAAATAATAATTATGTTGCAACATTCATTTATCAATCTTTTGTATAAAACATGAAATGTCATTTTTATTTACTAATTTAGCTCGTAAGTTAAAATAGGGTTTACTCAAAGGTTCAAAGCCTAATCTTCCCTAGACTGGAAATATATATGCTATACCTATAATACATAAATACATTAATTTTATATAATTTTCATTGAGTAATTCATAAAATGGCAATTTTAATGGGGCAGTTAAACAAAAAATATTCTTTACCAATATTAAAAATAACAGCCATTGATCTTCCCTCCTGCCTACCTACCTAAACCCCACAGCAGTGCCTCTACAAGGTTCCAGAGGCATGAGGCCACACCATTGCAGAGGATGTTCAATGGACGTTGCAGCTATGGGGTGACTGAGGAGTGCCACAGCACTTGGTCCAAATCAATAGTTATGGTCCCCAAATCAGATAGCATGGGTGACTTCATCACTCTTTGACAGCTAGCCAATGCCTCAGGCCAATGTGCTGATAGAGATGCTGGGCTTGGCTTGTTTCTCTCTACCATGAACCTCACAAAGGGCTACTTGCAGTTGCACTACATTTAGTACCCCTAATGGCCACTAGCAGTACATTATTCTTCCCTGTGGATTGCATGGAACCCCAGCCACCTTCCAGTTCCTGAAACTTTACTAGGCACATCCAGAAAGTACCTCAGAACATTGCAAAGGATGAGTTCCAGGCTTTTGGACTCACTACTAAACCCAAAAAAGTACTCTCTTGGATTACAGGAGACATACTACCTGGAGTAACATATTATGAACAGTCTCCTGAGCCCCCTATATAAAAAAAAGATCTCTGCAATTAAAGACACTCTCAGACCAACAATAAAGAGCCAGGTACATGCCTTCTTGGTGTTGGCAAGGTATTAGTGATGGTTCAACCTTTTGATATTATTCAAGTGTTCACCATCAGTGTTCACTAAGCGTTCCCATCAACGTTCACCAAGAATACAGCCTTCACCTATCCTAAGAACCTGATTCCAAATGGTTATTTGTTGTCCAGATCGGCATCTTGAATTTCAACCTGGGTGTAGTATTAGACAGACAATTCAAGATGGGAGAATATCCGGTACTACCCCCGAGTCAGAAACACATGCCAGCGGAGACAAGGTACGGAGTAGTCAAGAAGGATGCCCTTATAGTGACTGAAATCAAGTATTACCTCATGGGAAGATGGCCCATGTGAATAACACTGATGGTTTCTCCTGTCTGCACGCCATGTAGGTTTGTCCTGCTGGCAGACCGGAGTGGCTCTTGGGGCTGGGAGGGCTGTCACAGTGGTACCCACAGATGCTTGCTGCTCTGACCAGTGGACAGGTGGCAATGCGCCCACTGCAGAACCCTGGACAGAAGCCACCTCTTGGAATTACAGGACCAACTAGCTCAGGCTGTAAACAACCTATCACCCTGGATGCCACACAGAACCCATGCTTACTTTAAAAGGACTCCCTCATTTACTGAAGGAATCATTCAAGTCATTGCAGCCTGGATCATCAGCTATAATCATTACATTGATCTATGCTAACTCCCCCCTCAATTCAAATTCTTCTTACTGATTAGAATAGTTTCAAAATAAATGCTCATCAGTGGGTTATTATCTTAAAAATTTGGTAAAGTTTAGTTGGAGAGGGCTATTAAAAATTTTCGCAACTTGCCAACAGTGTGCTTGAAACTATATATATCTATATATACACAATGTATAGAAAAGCTTGCCTGCATGGTGTGTGGCTCCTGCATGTGATCAGTAGGTTGCTGGTTCAAATCCCAGGTTAGACTGATTTCATTTTCATGCCCTTTAGCAAGGCCCTTAACCTCCCAGTAGGGTCTTGCATTCTCAAAAATATGTCGCTTTGTATATACTGCATACACATTCATGAGAACTGTCGTATTTTAAAAAGTTGATGTACATAACATACTCATTTGTATTTCTCCTGTTTACAGTTGTCCTGGGTGTAACATTAAATTACAGTACCTATTGGAAATTCATAATAACAGAAACATTTTCCAGGCAAACTGAATTAAACCCTGTAGATATGATCTTGGTAATTCTTACTCATAAAACAAATTGTGAGTTTTCCAGGTAAATACACTGATTGTTTGCACAGTGAGCACAGTGAGCTGTACAGAGGACAGCACAAGATGCTTGATTTCACTTTCATTCCCGTAGGCACCCAGCCAAGAACAGACTTCCTTGAGAGACAGAGGATCGCAGCAGTATAACAGAAAGCAGGCCAATTTATGTTTCCTGGACTAGAATGGTGCAGATGGCTAGAATGGCACAGCAACAGCTTATCTACTCCACTGTAGGACATATCACAAAGGAAGCCCTTTGTCCCAATTTTTTTTCATTCAGTGCTAATATGCAATCCATGCTAAGGATATGCAACCCTACAGCATGATACTACTACTGCTGTATTTTATTATATGATGATTATTGATAATTCACAGTTTACCCCCAACAAAATACATCTAGACTAAGAAGTTGCAATTGTGTTTTGCATTATCACACCTTTTCCACATTTTTGCATAGCCATACAACTATTTGTTTCAAACTTCATTAAAATTGCTTATTTTTAGTAATTACTTCCTTCAGGACTACATAAGCTTCTCAGCCACCGAATCCCATAGCTCTTAAAAGTTGCCCTGGTTGGCTAAATGCACTGTTTTTTCTACCCTATGTTGCCTTTTTTATTTTTATTTATACCTCTTTTGTTTAAACGTTGAAAAAAAATATTTTAACACACATACAGAAATTATATGACTCATTAGGGTATATTTTTCCCCAAATGTAACACGACAAATAATTTTGCTGCCTGTGAATGTATCAATGTCTTCTTTCACTTATGTCTATTTATGTCTTCTGTGGTGTAGAAGCTTCAAATCATGTACAGAATTGTTTGTGTTTATACTCATATTTTTCTGAAACATTGAAAATAATATTTTTAGCACACAGAGGCCACTGAAATAATTGCATGGTTCAATAGAATATATTTTTACTCAGTTGTACCACAGCAAATAATTGGATATTTGCACAAGCATTAATTTATTTTACTTGTGTCGTATGTTTATTTATATATCTTTTGTTGGCATTGAAACCTCACTGTGTAGAATTGTGTGTGTATTCATCACACCCAGGTCAAGCTGGGTTTCTATTTGCATACAGCTACTAAAGACGCCTTTTAAAGTATTCTTTAATTTATTTATTTATATTCCGCTGGATAAACAAGTACTGTATATTTGGCCTGAGCCGCTGAACAAAATGTAGAGGGTTAAATTATATATTGATTGCATATCTTATGTGCTTTTTTTAAAGTTAAATTTATGTAATGCAACATTTTATATATTGGAATGTCAGGTCTCGTTTGTTCGGAAGTCTTGTAATGAATTTGCTGGCATTGTTTGCTCGTTCTTGTAAGAGCTCAATGATTAGAAGTCAGGGCTTGTCCAAGCAGATGGAATAGATGCACCAGACTTATATAACCTGACCGCTGAGGGTGAAAAGAACACTGAGCGCTGTTGAGGATTGAAAAAGATTGAATAATATGGGACTTCCATACCACAAACTTTTTCAGTGTCAACACATTGTGGGAAGAAGAACACTTCAAATAGTTCAAGATCATTAAAACCCTAATGTAGCTGATTATTTGTGGTGAACTGTTTTTAACTGTTTCAATGGGTAATGGGGAATGAAGATCCACAATTCTGCTTTCTAGATAAAGGAGAACTTTATTACCACTACAAGCAAAAAACAAACAAAAATGACCAGAAGGGGTCGAAACAAAGGAAGGTAAACAACACTGGAACTAACTTGGACTGAAACAGAAAAGTGGGGGAGCACAGTACTAACTAACAAACACATTGAGAAGGAGTTTACAGCAAGGGGCATCAATGAGGAACACAGGGAAACACTTACAATGGCTGACAGAGGAACAGGGCAAGGACAGGTACATATGTACACAAGTTGTCATTTCTGTATACACTGTTCTATATTATTGGTTAACTTTTCGTTTTATTAACTACCATTTGCTGTAACTGTAGTTCCATCTATCAAATTCTGTTGTTTTACACTGCAGGGTATTTTGATCAGCATTGTTGGAGGCAACAGGTCTTTGGGAATGCTCAATCTACAATCCTCCATCCATATATTTTGCCATTTTCAAAGCATGGCATGTATAAACATTGTCTGATAGCAAGAAATGCAAATATTCACTCTATCTGCTAAAAATACTCTCATTTATTGAATAAAGCCTCTGCATTCAGTTTACTCACCATTATTCAAATATATGTTTGCTTTCTCGTTTCATTGGGCAAACTACTACGTGGAAATAGGGCTGTTTCACAGGCTAATTGTGGTCTCAACCAACTACAGGGGTGTTTTTAAATAAATGGCAATAATAAATTTTTACTTCACAAGGCTGTCAGAGGAAGTGAAAAGTATTATTGATATTTGTTTATTTTGTGTTTGCTTATTTGTTTCGTGATTTTGTAAGAACTGTGATATTATAGAACTAATTGATTACTTATGGAAATTGTGCTATCCGATGGCTGGGGCTACAGCTAGCCTAGGCTAAGACTGCATTAGGCCCCATAGCGTCAGCGTAAAAGTAGAGGGCACTACCTGTTACTGGCTGTTGATAAGAGTTTTCCAAGGTCTTGAAGCATAGCATAGTAATGAATGCCTTTTTTGTGTGTATGTTTTGTACAGTTTTTGTTTAGATGGGGCTCCATACTGCACTGTAAATACTGCCACTTTTTAAGGCAAGCAGAAAATGGAAAATAACAAAAATTAAAGAACACTTCTCTCTTTAAACCATTTGACCTCCTTTGTTGATGGCACCATTATCTATCCTCCATTCATTTCCATTCTATCGGGTTCCTGTACTTTCAGGTAATTTTAGTCCATGAAGGTGGTGCATAGAGCAAACCGTACCATGTCATAATATGGTAATATGTTATAGCAATATGTAAATAAGCTACTAGGGTTTGAGAACTTGCATTAAATAATGTGATGGTTATGATCTTAATAAACATAAGAAATGTTTTTGAATAAAAAAAATGTTTTTTTTCTACATTGTTATGTAATGGCCTGATTAAATGTTCATTTATTATATACTTCTTGTATTTAATTTATTGCCTCCACCACCGACACATCTGACCAATAAGCAGAATGAACGTTCTTATGTGGTTCGTAGTGATGCATTGTTGCTTCGCCTGAATTTTTCTCTGTGTGAAAGCGAATCGGACCAAGGGCAAAATGATACAAGTTTACAAACTCATCAACTGATTTGAACAAGGGAAACCGAACTACAGGTGTGAAAAGGCCCAAAACGGGTTCCGGAACAGCCTTCGAGGAACTACAATTGGACTGAGGTCCTGCGGTAGGATTGAGACAAAGGTTCCTGGTTCTGGAAAATGGTTCCTGTGGGAAAGCATGTAATAATAGCAGATTTGTTACAAAAAAGCAGCTATTTCATTGGGTGGGCCTAGGCCAACCCATAGCTGCACTTCTGTTCTAATATCAGCCTGCAAGAGGAATAACTAAATATTACTGTCATTTAAATAAATTTATCTAGGTTTAATTATGTGCAAATGTATAGCCTACATGTGATTTGTAATTTCTTTAAGTATTACACTTGTTTGCAATTTTATTATGTATAGTTGTTCACCCCGATTGCCTTTGTAATTCTGTTGAGACATGTAAATGACTACACATCTCAATGTGCCTGACCCTTCAATACACACGGGGCTTAACAGATGTGACGCTTTAGGTAAGCTAACTGTTACGATCCCCAGTCTAAGGTTGAGGATCGACAGAAAGGCTAGGGAAGGGAAAGGGGAAGAGACGGGACAACCGGGGAACGGGAAAAGGGAACACGGAAAACGAAGGGATATTTTTTTATGGTATTTATTTTTATTCACAAAGACGTTTGCAAACACGAGGTGTAACAAACTACGGGAGTGACACAAGCCAAAACAATCAACAAAACAACGAGCAACCACGTCCCGAACTAAACTGATACTACCCGTGACACAGAGAAACAAAGTAACAAACACGGCCTCAATCTCTCTATTCAAAACAAATGCAAACGGCACTCACTCCGTACGTACAAACACAGGAAACACATAAGCCGAGCACAGTGTCCAAAAGGGGCGAGCAAAGAGCGTAGTCAAAGGAAAGCAAAGGGTCGAAACCAGAAATGAGCAATCAAACCAGGAGCGAAGGTACCAGAAGGGGACGAAGCAGAAATCAGAACCAAGAGCCAAAACAGTCATAGAAGAAATCAGTCACAGCGAAAGTATTCCAAAAGCTAGAAAGAAGCAAGGGCAAAAGCGCTTCTGAGAAGCGTAGTCCAGAGGTCTTTATCCTCTGGGTCCGAGGTTGGAGGGCAGCAAAGGGTGTAACAGGGGCGTGGCGATGAACCCAGAAGGCGGATGGAAGCGAGGGAGGGCGAGTCTGTACTTCAGGCGAAGTCTGGCGAGGTTGATGAGTTTGTAAAGGAGGCAGAGTCTGGCGAAGCGAAGGACCGAGGGGACGAGTCTGTAAACGAGGCGGAGCCTGGCGAGGTGGACGAAGCTGTAACGAAGGCGGAGTCTGGCGAAGTAAAGGGCCGAGGGGACGAGTCTGTAAACGAGGCGGAGTCTGGCGAGGTGCACGAAGCTGTAACGAAGGCAGAGTCTGGCGAAGTGGAGGGACGAGTTTGTAGTCGAAATGTAGTCTGAACCGAAGGGGGCGAGAAGACGAATGCGGACGCAGCTAGCACAAAAGAATTTGATCATTTTCCAAGGCACACCTGTTGAAAAACAGTTTTAAACGATGTCTTGTTAAATGACATGTTAGTAATAGAATTGTTCAACTTTAACTTCATATTGTGACTTTAATTTGTTACCAAAAAATTTATATACTGTAAGAACAATTCTTTTAGTGTTATCTCAGTTTATTCCTTATCTTCAGATCAAATGATATGCTTGACTTCCATGTTTTACCAATCACCAAGGAATCACTTACTGCTTCTTTACCAGCCAAACATAGTACTGGAATAAAAAAGAGCTCATTTAAAGTTGCTGGAGGCAAGTCATTTCTGGCATCTTTCTGTATAGGCAGCATAGTCGTACCAGTAATGGTCTTTTCCTCCATTGAATCTAATTAGCCTTTATATTTAAATGGACATGAACAGTTCAGACAACTGTACAAAAATACTCAGTTTAATATCGGAATATAATGTAGCTTGTTTCTGAAACCTAACTACTAATTTTCTATGGGACCACCCAGCCCCACCCCTCACCCTTTTCATAAATCTGCCTTTTATAGGGATTTTATGAAAATCATTTTCAAACCGATAAGCTTAGTGTTCTGGAAGTAATAAATAAATAAGTTCCCTTCTTAAGTACTGATTCCTCTTAAAGAAACAGGCCCTACTATAAAAGAGTGCAATTCTGATCTGAAGGATACGAATTGGAATGGTTAGCAAATTAGCCCAAAAGCAACATGTATGAACTTACATCAACAGTCTAAATATGTAGTATGCAAAACCATTAAAGCAAGCAAGAGGCACAGGGACAAACTAGCTATTTCCAGGATATCAATAGGAACCAGTTCTGACAGACATATTTAATGTCTCACATTCACAATCTGTTGTTCCAGCAGGCCTAAAGATATCCGATAATTATCATTCCTGTTCCTAAAATGACCAAATTGACCATGACAAAAATGACCCATTCTACTTACCGAAAGCACAGAAAGTGCTTTGAAAAGATACCTCAGAACTACATCCATCTGTTCTACTATTCACTCTTGAATTTGCAATTTGTGTACCACAAATTAGTCTACTGACAATGCCATTGCTTTTACCTAGCTGTCCCCCTTACGGATAATGGAAGACAACTATGCAAGAATGCTGTTCCTTGCTTACAGCTCAGCATTTGATGCTATTATGCCTTTCATTCTTATTTATAAACTGAAAGGACTAACACCTCCTTCTGGAACTGGGAGACTGGCAGAGCTGCAATGGAGAGAGTCAGTAGGTTCAGGTTCCTCTCTTGACCCGAAATGGTACCAGCACGTAGCCATGCTGGTGAAGAAGCTCCCAAAATGCCCTTCTCACCTCAGAAGTCTAAGTATGCTCAGTGTACCCTTACATGTCATAGTGAACATCTGGAGCTGCACCACTGAGAGCCTTCTGACTAGTGTGGCAGCTGCACTAATAAAAGTCAGCAGAAGCTTCAATGGGTGTTGTAGTCAGTTTAAAAGCTTGCAGGCACTGTACTGTTTAACCTACGAGGCATTTTTGCCAGAGGTGTTCAGTTCAGGCCAAAAAGATTACAGCCTGACCATAAGCACCTTTACCAAAAAAGTATCAAAGGGAAAACCTGGCTACATCAACATTGTATCTAAAACCAAAGGACTCAACAATGGTCTGTCCACAGGCAATTTGGATGCTGAACTGAAGTACATTCCCCCCAACCACACTACCCACTTAATTATGCTTGATGTATTTTTTATATGTATATTTAAGTGCCTTTTGTACTGTTCCTTGTTGGTTCATTGTGGCTGTTTCTCTGTGTCACCATGTGCTAGATCCTTGATAGTTATCCCCTGTTAGTTTTTGTAGTCTCTTGTGTTTTCTTCCTGCCTCATGTTCAGTTTATCAGTGTTGTGTATGACCCCTCGTGGTCTCTTTAATTTGTAGTTTATCCCTGTGTTCTGTTTCTTTAATAAACCTGTTTCTGTCTTCAGTCTCATTCCATGGATCGTCACCTTTTCCGGCCTGTGCCATAACACAAGACTATAGCTATCCAGGAGTCAACTCCTTGACATATGTGCAGCTAGACTGAGCTTCAAATAAGAGACATTTTACTAGATTTGGCTCTACAGAAGCCAGTTTTATTCCACACAACTAAAGGGGAAGTAGAGAATAGGAATTTTATCCAGAAAAAACAAAAACAGGAAGTTCCCCGTAGTGATGAGACAGCTGGTCAGTAACTATGGCCAGTGAGTCAAGCAGGAGAACCCAGCCACCCTGCACTACCAAGGGATCAGTTTAGGAAATGTAGATGTCGGAACAGAAGATTTAGCACGGATGCAAAATTTCGGATAGGTGGCCACTTGCAGTAGTGCAGCTCGTGCGTGCCTACCTGTCCGTAACAAATAGGTTGGTCTCTGTTCAGTTTTACTATCTGGCTATGTGCCTGGTCAGAAACAAATTTCAGGGAGGGTTCACCACCTGAAATTTTACTTTGTGGCTACAGGCCTACTTTTGACTTCTGATGGATGTTCCCCAGCATACAACCAGTTGAAAGTCTACATAAAATACAACTTTATAATGCAAACACTGATTCATGATGATAAATAAAATACGATCCCAAAAATTATACTGTGAATTTCATATGGTATATACCTAACTTTTCTACAGTCATTTTAAGTAAATGAAACACATTTTTTCTTTATAAATTGTATTCATTTTTCAACTCCAAATAGTAAAAGAACCATGTCTAGCTATAGCAATATAATTATATAGACTGACCTCTCAAGGCATACCACTGCATACCACATGAAATGTATGTTTTGCATTTTAATTATCATTGTCTGTATAGGCACAGCAACAATGACTATAATTATACTTTTTAATCCATATCATTTTTATGAGATGAATGATCTTGAGCAGGCTAATGCCCACTACATAGCTACCAGTTGACATTCACAGATAAGCAGGGAGCTCGTCAACTGAAAAGCTGTTTACAAGTCTGGGCTAAAAGAAATTTGATCTGAAATAGAGGAGGGGTAATGTTGGGGGGGGGGGGGGGCATTTTCAAAGGCTGCACAAATAAATGATGCTATATCCATCATCCAGAGAGCTGTGATCTATTATGTTATTATATATTTTTTCCTTGGATGAGCACAACACTATATATAATTAGTATTACTGACAAAACCAAATGGCATTAAACAGCTCCCTGCAGTTATGACCTGCTATCTTCCAGGTCATTTTCCAGGCATAGAATCTGCTTCAACTACTCCCGTTCTGTTCTTTTCCTTGGTCACAATGGAATGCTATGCTCTCATGCCACGTATTCCTTTATATGTTCAATGTCAGCGCTGTTCTATAAACGTATATTCAGGTGTGCACAAAATTATATGACTTGAAATCTAAGAACATTTGAATTAAAATATATACTTTCTACTTCTAAGAAAGTGTGTGCATGTTAGAGTGTCGTGCCAGAACATGAAGTATTATCCTTTCCATAATTTTAACTTTCCCCAGTATCAAGCACCTTCTGTGGTGTATACATTCCCAATTTCAGATCCATTTATAACGATATATCATGGGTTTTATTATCAGCTCTGAAAGTGTAAATGCTTTGCACTTTTTTCCAGCCTTTGTGTAGGCCGCAAGTCCCTTGCTGTGCAACCTTGTAGACAAATAAAAAGAATGACTGGATAAATTATGTTTAATGCATGTTGCTTTTATCTATGAATCATTTGTCAGGCTGTGTTAATCATTGCTCATTTACCAAATATTGTCTGGGGAGAAATCCTAACTACCAGCTTTTATCGTGTCAAAATCATTTTGATGTAAAAAAGGTTATGTTGTGGGAGGAGGTCTTCCATTTGCAAATAAATGTGTTGCTAAAGCATCAGAACTAAAAAAAGGCTTATTATTTTCCAAGCTCGTTAGGGTGTTAGCATGCTGCTAGCAACTACTGAAATGGTGTGTACTTTCAGTGTGGGTTCGCTCCTGAAAATTGCTTTTGTTTCTATAATTTTCTGTCAGTGATCGTCATTTCAGCATCAGCAATTCTGTTAATTATGCCAGTTGCACTTCTTTGGCTTCCCAAACTCCCAAACCTTTGATTAAATCAAGTGGTCACATACCAAGCACACTCCCTTTCTTTCAAGTCAGTTTTAAAAGATAAAAGGCATTAAAACAAAGCGAAAAGTCAGATGAAATGCAAGACTAAATAAAATGCCTCTTAATAAAAATGTAAATAATTTTAATAGTGATTCCATCCATCCATTTCTGTAACTGCTTGTCCTATTCAGGGTTGTGGGGGGTCTGGAGCCTATGGGTGCAAGGCAGACAACAACCCCGGAAGAGTGTTAACCCATCAAAGGTCACTCTCATGCAGCATTCACACACACATACTTCAATTCACTTCAGCGTGTTTTTGGACTGATATGGGAACAACATTGACACACACACATGGAGCCAGAGTGATGACTCAAATCCTGGTCTGAGAGGTGTGAAACAACAGTATTAACCACTGCTCAACCATGCCTGCGCCCATTTAATAATGTGTATTCAAATTTTATTTCACAGTAATATTGTTACTTTGTATAAAAACAAAGTAATACTGATTATAACACTGAGCAAGCACATTAATATGGGAATGATGTCAATCTTGCAGTAACATTTCGGTGATATGACAGAAGTAAGATGTGTAATATACATGGAAATAATGAAATGCTTTCAGCACAGGATGTTAAAAGGTCTGAAAACTGCCGTTTCGGGTACATGAAAATGTTGTAGGATGACAACAATAAAACATGTTTTTAAATTTGTGCTTGTCAGATTAACACTGAAAAACAGACAAGGAAAGGCAAATATTTGTAGATGCAATAATTTAGTAAACAAGCACTAATAAATGACTTCATATGAGCATTTGGCATATTCTTTGTTCCAAGCCTGGCTTCATCATTTACTTTGGAATCTAATATATAGAAAGATCCTAAAAAGAGTGTTACTATAGCATAACCAGGTATATAATTGAATTTATATGGATGAAGGAGTGATTGATGTTTTCCTGCTAAATCCATTTGTTGATCATAAAATTACTGATTCCCACAACAGTTATGTAGATACAGCTCTGTAAGGTTACACTGCGGGGCAGGCTACTTCCAGGCTCAAAGTTTCTAAGACAGCAGTATGCAAGAACAAGGTGAAGCAGGAGACACTGGCAATAACAAAAAACCCACCAGGTAGAGGGCAGAAGCAATTTTCTAATGCCAGAGAAGACCAACAACTTATCTGGCAGTGCCTCATAAATCGGTGGATGACCTCAAGTGACCTTTAAAAAAAATGAATAACATTAAGTGGTGTGAAGTGCACTGCTAGGACAGTTCATAACAGGCTCCTAGAAGCAGGACTGAAGACCCATAAAGTAAGGAACAAGCCCTTCATCAATGAGAAGCAGGGAAGAGCCAGGCTGGAGTTTGCAAAAAAATGTATGTTTTACACATGTGCATACCCATAAATTGAGAAGTGAGTGAAACTGAAAATTTTGCTGGGGTCTCTTAATTTTTTCCAGAGCTGTTTGTGCTTGCAAGATTAATAATGATCGATCCATCCATTTTCTACGCCCACTTGTCCTATGCAGAGTCATGGGGGTCTGGAGCCTATTCCAGAAGCTATAGTTGCAAGACAGGGAACAACCCAGGATGGAGAACCAACCCATCGCAGATAAACATTAATATTAATATTATTAATAACAATAATAATAATAATAATAATAATAATAATAATAAATAATAATAACAATAATAATAATAATAAGAAGAAGAAGACGAAGAAGAAGAAGGACAAATTGTATTTGTAATGCACATCTCTGAAACCCAATGTGCTATACAGGGAAAACAAAATAATACAGATAGTAAAACTAAAATAGCAAGATTAATCAATCAAACTTTAGTCATATAGCACTGTGTCAACCACAGGGTTTACAAAGTGCTCTACAGACATTTCAGAGAAAGGAATTAAGCATACACAGAAAAAAATAAAAAATAGACTGAGTTTTAAAATAACTGATTATAATACATAAGTAAAATAATAAAAGAACTGGATTATTGTAGAGTATTATACGCAATGCGGAAAAGATGCATTTTCAGTATAGTTTTGAAAGTACTAAGACCTTCAGTAGCTCTCAGATTTTCTGGGAGAAAGTTCCGGAGTTTGGAACCACAGTGATTAAAAGCTGCTTCCTCCCTCCTCAGCTGCATTTTAAGAATAATAAGTAAATTTCTCTCAGATGATCTGAGAGATCTGCCTGGAACATACTTTACAGTCATCTCACTTAGGTAGGACAGAGCAAGACCATGTAAACATTTTAAAATAAGCAAGAGCACTTTAAAATCAATCCTAAAATCCACAGGAAGCCAGTGAAATGATTTAAGAGTAGATGTGATGTGATCCCCACGACTGGTGCGTGTTAACGCTCTGGTAGCAGCAATCTGGACCCGCTGTAGATTTCAAGTAGATTTCTTAGGTAGACAAGACAGGAGTGCATTAAAGTATTTTATTCTACTTGAAACAAAAGCATGTAGCAGTTTTTCACAGTCAACTGGTGATAGTATGCTATTTTGCAAACATTGCAGATATGACTGTTAAACTAAGATCACAATCAAAAATATATGATTAAGAAGGCAGCAAAACAATACAAAAACCACTGAAGGAAAAAAATGGAGGCTAGAAGCAAGGGAAAATAAAAAATATATGGATGGATAATTTCTTATAACTTGCTCCAATAATGACAGAATTTGAATTTATTTGACCTTTTCAATGAAGCAGATCCCCATGTATGTGTGTTTTTGTGCCATTTGAATAATTGTTTTTAAATAGCATTTTACCATTTTGTGTGTGTGATAAAAATCCTAAAGTGAACATTTTGGATCAATCCTCCACATCTTCCATCCATCCATTCTTCCAGGCACTTGTCCTGCACAGAGTTAGAGCGAAGCCTGAAGTCTACAGCAGAAGGCTAAATGGGATGCCAGTCCAAAGCTAATGCATTTGAACTATGAATTCATTAACCTGATTCCCAATTCTGTGGCATAAATTACTTCTGGGACTGTTGACTGGCAGAGCCTGAAATAGGTGGGATGAAATGTTAGTGATTAATTGATCGAGGGCATTCAGCACCTCCATCCGTCCCCAGGCATAATGTAGGTGTCCATCACATGTTTGAACAAATCGGACCAGTGTACAAAAAAAAGAAACTATGCCTCATAGTAGAGTGTTTTTGGCGACGAGGATGGAATGTTTTATTGTGAAAGAAACAGTTTTTGACTGATTCCTTTGAGACGGTAGAAGAGGAACCAAAGAAAAGTAATCTTGTTGGTATACACACGTGGACAAAATTGTTGGTACCCTTCAGTCAATGAAAGAAAAACTCACAATGGTCACAGAAATAACTTT
>JAAGVU020000019.1:24428068-24453533 GCA_011763525.2 Mormyrus iriodes
TGTGTGTGTGTGTGTGTGTGTGTGTGTGTGTGTGCGTGTGTCTGTCATTTGATTGTGTGCATATTGAGAGGGCTATTCATTTAATTTAGTACCATGCCAAATACATAATGATTTAATCATTTAAGTTGATTTATTAATTCATTTCAAAGAAACAAAATTTGAGAGAGGATAAAAGCTGAAAATAAAAAATGTTGTAGTTTTTTTTTTCCTTGTGACAAGGCAGTGCAGGGGTCATCCTGCAGAAAAATACCTTTGAAGCACTTAAAGGGAGACATAAACAATGCAGATCCTATAATGGCAATGTCAGTCATGGGGAGTCTCAGGAATACCAAACAGAAATGTACATCCTCCATACTGTAGGGCGGTCCTTACATCCCAGCATTCAGAGCCACACTGCCCTCTTCTGGTCAAAGTAGTGTGAGTAAAGGAGCCATCCACCTTAGTACTGTCACTATCCACAGAAAAATTAAATTAAGTGTTTCTTAGAATTTTGCTATTGGACATAAGGGCAATGGAAGAAACGGCGTGTGTGTATGTGTATATATATATATATATATATATATATATATATAGATAGATAGATAGATAGATAATAACACATCCTAAGATATTTATGTACAGTGTAACTTCTGCAAGGTCCTTTTTTCCTGTTTGGTTTTCTGCGATATTTTTAAAAATATTTCAGATTTAAAAAAAAAACATGAGGTCAAAGCATTGTGTTTGATAGAATAAATGGATCAAACAGAATATAGCCAGATGATAAATAAATAAACAAAAACATGTCTCACTGGTTTTTTATGTCCTGGGGGCACAGCAGAAATGATTAAGGAAACAACAGCATCTCTGAGGTCAAGAGCATTTTCCATCAAGCAGATCCTACCATTCCATCTTTATCTGCAGAAAATGTAATGGAGGCCCCTAGCCTCTGATAGAATAATGGGGAAAAAATGCTTGTAAACCTCATCCAATGCACGCTAAGTTCCATGCATGTATGGAATTAAATCAATTCGATCTGAACTTTGCCACTGGTTGGGAAAACCAATTATTGTGCCACAAAGCGTCTTTTTTTCCTTATTCTATTTTGGCAGACAATTTAAACGTTAGCCTTTTGCATTATTAGCATTCGTTTTTGGGATATCAGACACCCAAAATGATAATAAATACAAAAAATACTTTTTCTTAATTTAGAAGATAATTGAGATGATAAATTTGCCTTCACATTCCCATGCGAAGTTACAGAGTGAGAGAGAGAGAGAGAGAGAGAGAGAGAGAGAGAGAATAGATTTATATTTATGCTTAAATACACACACCAATGTAATGACACAAGGACATGGATTTCTATTTTGTTGGAGAAAGTCTTTACTTCTGTCTATGGATCATAGTACAAGACAAAACACCTTTGCTGATTAATTTTTGATTAAAAAATTAATGTTAATTAAATTTAAAATTTTCATTTTAATTATGTTGGTTGGTCCTGGGAGGGATTTGTCAAGAAGAACTTTGTCATAAGCCCTCATGAAGGTGATATGAACGCCATCAGAGAACAGGGAAATGTTAATCAGTGAAATTATGCTCTGAAGATGTAGGCGTGAGATGATGGACATTGTGAGTGGTCTATTAGTGTGTCGCAAGCATGCGTTGTCCAGACCATGGATGCTTTCCTGCCCAGGAACAGAAACCACACCATATACTTCCTTAAGCAAAGGAATAACCTGACTTGTTGAATGACCAGGCTGACATCTTCATTGCAATTAGTGAGGTACCGTCTTAACCTTTCATCTCCCAGTGTCTAAATCCCAATGGTAGTTGTGTACTATAGATTTATCCATTGATAAGAGAATTCTCCTACTGTAGTGTGTTTTTTTATTGCTATATGATGTTGTCACTGTGCCATGGTATTGGCAGTTGGATCTGAATTAAATAATTCGATACAGCCTTCTTAAAGTGCTTGCAAATATATTCCCATTGGCATAACTTCTCCTTTTAAGATATATACTGCTAAAAGTGAATGTTAAGAATATATTCCTTGCCATGATAAAACCAGCTCAGAAAAATGAATGAATTAAGGTGTTAAGTTATTATATGTCAAAGAAAATATTATATGTTATTATATGTTAAGAAATATATATAATATATACTATATGTTAAGAAAATACAATAAAATAAATAGGTCCTTCAGCCATCCACGGTCAGTTACAAGTTTAATATTTTTTTATTAATTATACCTTATTAATATTATATCTTATTAATAAGTGTAACTTGGTTGCCATATCATTTATTTATTAACTGAGAAAGATATAAATTGCAAAAAAAAGGCAATACTGCAAAATACCTTGTATATAACTTGAAATCCTTGCAGTTAGCATTCTGTTCATTCAAAATAAAGACTTTAAAGTAAAGCCAAAAGAAATGACTGCATTTTAAAGTAGCAATTCTAAAGTATTTATGGAGTTTAATCGTCATCTAGCAATACTGATAAACATCTAGAGACATTTTTCTGTTTTTGAAGGTAGTTCAAACATGTCCAGAGTTCAGTTTTTACTTTGTGTTGCATGGAGTTCGGGTGTATAATAAAGGTCCAAGAGAAAATGTCCAAAGAACAACAAAAACAGCTGTGTACATCTCATAGAGTACTGCAAGTGTGGATATTCTAATTTTCTTTTTGCCCCATGAATTCCTGAATCAAAAGTAGCCTTTAACAATGTTGCCACTTTGTGCTTATAATGAGATTAAGATTAAGGGTAAAACAATCAAGAGCTCTAGTGCAAAGATATAACTTGGTAGACTGCTCTGTCTTTACTCCAGAGTTTAAATGATTGGTGGACTGAGCTCAAAGGCCCCAAAGTACAGTGACAACACAGATAGGGTTTGGGAATATCTGTATTGAGAAGGGTATTAAGTACATGAGGAGTTGTCTGCCACTGTTGCCAGGTATTATCTCTGCATTAGTTATGCTTACTGCTACAAAATTTCATTCAAAAACAGATAATTTTACTACTAGATTATAGGCAGAAGAGTAACTGGGTAGATTTTACATAACCTGATTTACTTTAGAGCAATACTGGTGTAATTGAAAATGGATAGAACATAAACTTATTATTATTATTATTGTTATTGTTAATAATAATAATAATAATAATAATAATAATAATGATGTGGAATAAAAATACAAATCGTTATTTCCATCGCCAGAAGTAATTTCACTCTGGCCTTCATTTACCTTCTGATGCCAATATAAATCTGTATTTTAATTTTATTGTTTCAAATCTAAATAGAAAACGTCACAGAATTATACTATTTCTATAAATATGGCAGATGTTTGTGCTGTCTGTTTGCAAAGTGTTTTGCCTCTTTGACCTTTTGTATTTTGTATATGCAAACACTACAATATTTATAATTTGTCAATAAATAAAAAAAAAACTATTGAAGAAATCTTTTATGTTTTGACGTAAAATTTAAGTAGTTCATTATAAATACATATTAAAAAGATTTGATGATATAGTTATAATGACTGCTGGTACACAGTAGTAGATGAAAGAATAGTAGCCGTGATGACCAGATTTTCCGCTGTTATTGTCCTCTGGCTTCCTCAACCTGCACTTTGTACTTTCGCATGGCAATTGTAAAATCTATGCAATTATACTATTTACTGGGCAGATAGCATCTAATGGTATTTTAATGGCAAGGTTTTCAATAGTCTGTCAGGTAGAAATTGTACTGACTTTCCCAGCAGGTGTATGTGCTATAGATCAGCCTGTTGAATAACTTATCCATTTCATCACCTAGTCTGTCTGATCAATAATATGTCAGACAGTAGGAAGATACATGCCAGAGTAATACTGCACTTCAAGTACCATTGCAATTATGGTAAATTTACCTAGCATTTGTAGAAATTAACGAAATAAACAATAACTAATTTGGATAACAGCACATATATATAAAATTTTGCATTTTTGATTCGCATTTACTTTTAGGTTGTAAATTGTATTTTTAACAGACAAGAGTTACGTATGGTTTGTTTACTCTGTGGTACGCACAGTTTACCATTCAAAATGCATTCACTGAATATCCATACAACGTAAGGTACACCTGCATGCATTCAGCATGTAAGTATACCTTAACATCCTAACATGACAAACAAACATTATATACAGTATACACACACACACACACACACACGCACACGCACACGCACACACTACCATTCAAAAGTTTTGGGTCACTTACTAGATTTCCATAGAACAGCCTTCATTTCTCAGAACAACAACAGACTGATCAGTATCAGAAGAAAATTCTTTGTTTCTGGCTATTCTGGTGTCTTCAATCGAACCCACAATTGCTGATGCTCCAGACACTCAACTAATCTGAAGAAGGGCAGTTTTATTGCTTCTTTAATCAGCACACCAGTTTTCAGCTGTGCTAACGTAATTTCAAAAGAGATTAGCAAACACAACGTGCCTTTGGAACACAGGACTGATGGTTGCTGATAATGGGCCTCTGTATGCCAGTGTATATATTACATTAAAAAACAGCTGTTTCCAGCTGCAATAGTCCTTTACAACATTTACAACATTAGCAATGTCTACGCCGTATTTCTGATTAACTTGATGTTACTTTTAATAGATAAAATGCTTTTCTTTTGGAAACAAGGAAAATTCTAAATGACCCCAAACTTTTGAACGGTAGTGTATACACACACACACACACACACACACACACACACACACACACACACACACACACACACACACAGAGTTATGCTTCTCCTTAACTGCAGTTTCATAATATGCATACATGTGTTTTTACTCACACATTACCTAATCTGTTATTGCAGTTTCAACTGCATTATTATGATATTTCCCTTCTAAAAACAGAGATGAATCACAGTACAGTAAGAGGAAACAGCTCTGAATAATTGTTTATAATGGATGATGCACATGGCCGCACCATTAGTGTTCCCCACTCTCCAAATTGCCTGTACCATCTACTGGACTGGCATGCTGTAAGCGTTTATTGTGTAACAATTCAGAGGAGACCAGGTATTGCCTGTAAGGGCTGTGTTCTCTGACGTATTGAATTACTTGATAATTTTTTATCGAAACCTGCT
Source organism: Mormyrus iriodes (assembly GCA_011763525.2). NCBI lineage: Eukaryota > Metazoa > Chordata > Actinopteri > Osteoglossiformes > Mormyridae > Mormyrus > Mormyrus iriodes. The sequence goes on from JAAGVU020000019.1 coordinate 24,433,176, forward strand.
AAGCGAAATGAAATCCCACATTTTAAAGCAGATTATATGTAACTACACCTGGCCCATCCATGATAACTGAGGCACTTTACAAATGGATATAGAACAATGTGTTCTGAACTGCCCCACAAGCTGTGTGTAATGCCCATATTACAACAGCTGTGGCAGAGTGATTTATTATTATTATTATTATTATTATTATTATTATTATTTATTATTTTATTTTGATAACTGCTGCGCTCAGAAACATTATCATAAAATGTATCGCTAAACCACTTCGGTAATGCTGCATTCAAATAGGGCTGATATGAAAAATCACATATCCCAATATCACACTTTTCCAGAAATCATGGTTGAACACCCCACGCATCACCCTCCCTGCTAATCAATAAATACTTTAGACATATAATAAAAAATACTTGTATAACTGTAAAATTATTATTTCATTTTGTTGATTTTTAGAAGAAAAAAGTGACTTTACTAAAAGTAGTTATATAAATGGTTGCATGCAATAGGCCTTGAGATAAAGGACAGATTACACAAAGAAGCACTATAACATTTAACTGTACAAAATATTATTTTCCTTGTGTTAACTTCTTAGTAAAACTGATTGATGTGCTGAAAATAGTGCCATAATAAAATATTATATACTTTCACCAGAACTGTAAATATTGATTTGATCACGACCATGTTCAGCATGCTCATGTATGTTGCACGTTGAGCATGTTCAGTTTATCAGGTGCAAGATTTGAGCAGAAGGAAGACAGACTATAGTTAAAGTAGCTGAGCACTCAACCTGACTGAACACTTGCAGCAGGGATACTTAAAACCCTCCTCAGCAGATTAACAACTGCTGACATTTGACGTATTTGGGCCTTCTTGCAATGGAATGGATTTGTTTTCACTTCAAAGACTGGTATAGTTTATTGTTAATTGTCTTGTATCGTTCCTGTTGTTTCCTCCTGTTGATGGTTTGCATCAGCCCATGCAGGCCCTTTGTATCCGTGGTGCCCTCGGTTGGGGCTACAGATGCACAGGTCTCCATTCCTAATGGAAATGCAATGGCATTACTGGACATGTTCTGGTTATGACAGAGTTTACATCTTCCACGAAACTGGTCTTAAATCTTGGGTCGAGATTTGGCTCCAGTATATCAGTCCTGATGAGCCCTTTCACCCTGTTCATCAGCTCACTGTCCTTGTCTGTCCCTGTCATACCCCTACATATAACACAGGTCACAATAAAACATCAACACTCAAAGGCTGCTTTCTTCTACGACTGTTCTCACAATACAGGGTAGGGCAAAAGTAGGTATACCGTTTTTCACTTTACAAAGTAAAGGTTTTATTTTACAAAGTAATTTTTAAAAGTGGGTATACAGTTTTTATTTTATAAAATAACACCTTCCCACAGTGTTGGATCGGGCAACATGGCAGCATTGACTGGCCACCATGTGCACCCGACCTGACACCCATGGACTTTTTTGGGGGGGGCATAGAAAAGGAGAAGGTTTTTGAGAGAAATCCCAAAGCAGTAGATGAATTAAGGGTGATCATCTCACTAGCATTTCTGGACATTGATTCTAACAGGGATCTGTGTGACAGAGGACATAACAAACAGCTAAGAGACCTAACATGACCCAATCAGTACTGAAAAAAAATGAAAAACATGAATACTTTTTTAGGCTTTCCAACGGTTTAGCAGCTCAGGGCCACTTGTGGTCCATGCAGCAATGGCTAAAGATACATGCTGTAGTACAGTATACTTTGCCTCTCATTTCAGATAGTAGACTTCTGTTTCTTCTGTGCTTCAGATTTTAGCCATTCATTCTAAAACTCTGAACTAGTCATTTAATTTACTCTGGTTTACTCTGAAACCTTGAGATTTTAATATGTATAGCACTTAGTATTTTGTATACTCCAAAATATTTTGCGTAGGTCAGGCCCCAAAAACGTCGCCAGCCCAGAGGCCCACGCCCTCCTTAATCCGGCTCTGTCCTTGACGATATAAAGTTGTATGATTATGATTATACAGGACCATAATTAAAATAGTATTGCCTAACTGTATGAAAACAATGGTCCTGCAGTTCCCCTTTTGGCTCTTGTTAAAATAGAACTGTTTTTGTCCCTGTATGTTTATCTAGGGGTGACCTTGCCATTTCATATTTTCATTATGAAAGCAAAATAATAAGCAGTTTTTGAGATTGCCAGCAAATGATTTCATTCTTTAGAGCGTAATCCAAATTAATTTGTTCTTCTGCAGAGGAAAGAAAAGGGCCAATATTAATTAATTAACTCAATTAGATCACTGGGAGAGTAATATCCCATTCATTAAAGAGCCTGTCCTGGGTGAACCTTTTCTCTTCTCCAAAAACTCAGATCTTTAAAGTGTTTCAAAATGGTAGAAGGTCACATTTTAGGCATGACCCAGAGCAGACCACTGTGTTTAGCTGGTTACTGCAATTAGATAGAATTAATGAATAAAAACCAAAAACACCCTCAGAATTGAAAACTAGTGCAAAAGTCAGAGGCTATTTTCCTTTCCAACTCACTTGATGGATTGCAATGGGAATTTGTGTAAAAAAACAACAGTAATGGATTGGCTGGATGTGCAGGTACACTAGATATACACTAGAAAGTTAACTATGCGTGGATTATGTACATATTGTTTAAACAGTTAGATATTTTATCTGTATGCATACTGTGGTTCATCTGCCAATCCTATAATGTACCATATTGTCCATATTAAAAAAGTGGTTTTAATATTTGATTTTAAGAATTATTTAAAAATACAATATTTTGTTTTTTTTATTTCACATCAGTGATGTCAATGAGAGTGACATGCTATGCTTAGCTTAGCAAAATGATGCAAGGCTAAGAAAGAATACACATTTTGAAGCAAAATTTTTGTTTCGAAAGACAGAGGATTTCTAGGCTAAAATAAGAAAAGCTTTAGGGAACGTCAATTGGATGAAGGCAATGAAAAACAAGCTTTTAAAGCTATCAATTTTTTTTATAGATTATAAACATAATTGACTATGTTGCTTAGCTCATTTTTTAGTATAGTGCATTAACGATTTTTCATAGGCCCCATATGACAGGAAACCACAGTTTAGCTTTATTTAATAGCATATTTCATACTTTCCAAAAGTCTGCTCTGTCACCCTAAGTTCCCAAATTAGGGTTACCTACCCGAAGATAGGGTTAAAATATTTAAGGCTTTATAAGACATCAAAACCTGTTTTTGTGATTGTTTATAGGCCCCATATCACAGGAAACCACATGACAACTTGATTTAATACCATATTTCATACTTTCCAGTGGCCAGTTGTGTAATTCTACGTCCCCAAATTAGGGTTAGCCCACTGAAGCTAGGGTTAGGGTTAGAATGGTTTTGGTTTTTTCAGACATCAAGACCTATTTTTAATGATAGTTCAGGGCCCCCGTATAACAGGAACTCACAATTTAACCCTCTGGAGTCAGCTATGCCGCCCATAGGATAAAACAGAAATTTCTCCAAAACATTTAAAAAAAACTCTGCAAATTTTTGTCATAGAAACATTTAAAAAACAAACCCCAGAAACCTTGAATGGTCTAATTTTCAAATATGTATAGGTAGAAATTAAATATATTTTTAGAACTTTGTAAGGAGAATAAAAAGGACAAGAGAAATGTTTAAGTCCAGGACCGTATTGTAGCAATATGATTTTTTAAATCATTTTTAGGCAAAATGGTTGTCATGGTAACCTCTGAAACCGCTAAGACTTCCTCTCTTTCACAGTTTTTCATTTAAAACAAAGCAATGACTATTTTCACAGCTTTGCTTTGAGCGTTGGCCAGTCTGTCACTCTCGCATGATGTTATTTTCAGAAATACTTGCCACTCAAAAGAAAACTATCAGAAAATACAGGCAAAGTCATTTAAAAAAATACCCTGGTGGATCTAGAAGAAACACAATTATGCAAATACACCATGCAAAGTAAGAAGGATATGTACAGCCCCAAAAACAAACAGCTGATATCTTTCAGAAACTTTTTGAATCATTACTTAGAAACAATTTGGGCATATAAAGTGAGAAACAAGAACCAAGCAGTAATTTGCTTAACCAATAAAGTGAACAGCAAAAATTAGATATGTTGGACCCAATGTTGCATATAATGATTGTTAACATTTGCTGCAACCTATTTAATTTTTGGTGTTAATGACGAGTATGTTTTGGAATGTAATCTTTTTATTTTTAATCTTTTGTATGTTTGTGTACTGCTGCGCAACTCTGTGTGTGCAACAAGCAGCATACACGTGCTACGGAAGCACCTTTGTAGGCGCATGTTACTATCTTGATAAAGCGCCCTTAAAATAACAGTGAAATACTGTGTGTTGACTTTAGACCAGGATTTTGTTGGTCAAAAGCAGAACTGCTTTCCGTGCCAACAATGCACCTGCCTCCCCCTCATTTAAAGACCCATGGGCACTCAGATGGGCGCGAGTACATTTGACATTTAAATTATGCGGGCGTTGGATGGGAAAATGACAGCTGTGTTGGGCTCATGCTAGCAGGACACTTGTATTGCACCTGGCACCGCTTTACACTAGATCCTAGGTACGACCCAAATAGGAGTAAGACGTCATTGATCACTAAGGAGACGGAAGAAGTTTTCTCTTGAGTGACACTGGTAAAAACTCCCTACAGAATATTCTAAGGGCTGCTTAACTCCGTAACTCCAACTTTGGCCACCAATATATGGTGACCCCTACGTACAAAATTGGAAACCTGATAAGTAAAATACTATATCACCTTCTTGCTCTATGAACTATACCTCCTACGCGTCTCATCCATCACATTCAGGGCCATGTTGTTTCATCATGGCTTGATCCCCTACAGCGCTGGCCAATGTTCCCATGAAAAACTGATCTGCATGAAGCTCTAGGCCTCACTCCCTATTCTACTTCCATGTGAAAAATGGTGCTGTCAAATAAGAAGCTCATAAAATTTTGATATCAGATTGGTGGTTGCCCTTGGCTCCCTGGGTACTCATTCCTTTCACCACTTTTGGCCTTTCACCCTCTAGACAGAAAACATAGGGAGGAGGGTCTGTCAAGCATTTATAAAAGTAAAATAATGATAGAATGACCAACAATTCAGCAAAAAAATCGTATCTATGAGATTAGGCTTAATGGGTGAACATGTCTTTTGACACTGTTAAGAGTTTAAAACACTGCTGCTAATGAGAGTATACTTCACACAGCATAAAAAAAAACTTTCATCATGGAAGACAACACCAGTGGTTCTGTGCTAGACAAATATAAGAATGCATGCCTGGCAATGGTATAATTGGTCACAGATTTGCAATAAGATTCAGTAAGTATATTAGTCCCTAGGATATATGCATTTTAAATCTGAAATATTAGTACAACTATGTACAGCGAAATATATAAAAATAAGTTATTAGTGACAGCAATATATCATTAAAAAACAGTGGCATAAAAGAGAGCACAGTGTGGGGACAATGTTTTGAAACATGTTTTTTGCTATCACTGTGTGAATGCTTGTCACGCCGGTAGGGCTGATGGTGAGGCATGATGTTGGTGGAAAGGATGGCTCAGGACAGGAACAGATTTTAACATAAATAAACCTCATGAGGGGACTTTATTGTCAGGCAGAGCGGTGCACACAGACACACAACAGGATACACCAAACTACAACAATGACCTGTGGCTGATTAACAAGGGGCAAGACCACTAGGCAACTATAGCGAGCAACAGGCGTGGCTGATTAGCAGCCCCGCCCGTGGGAAACATCGGGGAAAGACTGGTAGGGCAGGGCTGGACATGACAATGCTTCAATTAAATATTCTTATTTTGGGAATCTGTCATCACAAATATCATAGTGAACCTTAATAATGCAATTAGCATTGTTGGAAAGCAACCAATTGGTGTTGATATATGAATGTTTCCAATCACCAGTAATTGGTAGTCTTTGTAAAAATATGCTTTCATCTTTGTTTGCTGGTGGCAAAGAACAAGTCATTAGGTGATTTGTCAGGCCTAATTCAGTATTATTTTCACTTGAAAGGCAATTATTAGTCCTGATTAATGTACGAACAAAACAGTCAAAATGCTCTTATTTAAACCTACACTATTTTATGCCATTTTACAGACCATTGCTTCTTGTTCTGTGTAATTATATAGTGTAAATATAGCAAAAATGCACCTCAACTCTTACTTTTTGAAAATTTTCACTCTGCAAAAAATCACTGATTGTTTTGCACTGATGCATAATAATTAGTCAATGCTTGTGCCAGTGGCTGTATGCCTGTGATTTCAATATTATCAAGCATATGTAAACATGGAGTGCCCTTGATGACTTTGATGGTCACATGATCAGGAAAAAAATCCAGAGTTATGCCACAAATCCACAAAAGGTTACGGAAAATGGATTGAGAGAGGTACTGAAAATGTATAAACTCCATTGGCAGTTTCCTGCACATGCCCCATTGGCAGAAAGCCTTTTCAGCATATTGTCATCTTTCATGATTAAGAAGCAAAGTGCCAGCAGTTCATAGAATCTCACAACAGATTACAGCATAATAAATGTATATGCATAATAAATAGTGTATTTACAGGCATAATAAATAGCCTAGGTTGGAAGAAAAGATACGATTGCCAGTACACATCTGTCATTTAACTCAATTATACTTCAGAAATTCAAACAAACGAGCAAACAAACAAATAAACACATACATACTGGTGACTAGAAATTCTAGCATTTACCAAATCAAAGATCCCTTGCAGGTGTATCATTGGTCAGTAAGGGTATCTTGAACAATCAGGTCTCATGACGAGGAGAGACTGTAGGGGGACCCATAAAATCCATGCGCTCCCCTGACAATGGGTCATGCACCAATCGCTTAAGTCTGTACTGTAATGCAGATCTGAATGAATTCCAGCAGGAAATTAACATCATGCAAATTAAATGACCTAATTGGCCTTTCTGCTATGGACCCAGAGGGGTGGAATAAACCTCAGAACAGCTTCAAATTGCAGCCAATGTGCTTTTCATTGTCATTGAGCTATTTAATATAGTCCCCATGCCTCTGATACATGACATAAATTATTTTACTAATCTATCACAGCTCAACATATGGAAAAAAATGTGAAACAAATGTAGTAAGGTGGGGTTAACTTCGGTTCAATGAGGAGTATTCCTTCAATTAATTAATTATTTGTCAGTGAAAATTAAATCATGCGTATTTATTTACTATTACTGTCACTACACTCTGTTATAAGCAGTTATCCAGTTCTGTCTCATCCTATTTTATTATTTAAAGTGTGACAGGAATACATACATTTTTGTGGCTATGTGAAAAGTTTTATATAATATCATATATTAGATAACACCCTGTTTTTAGATAAAGACTTAATGAATACTTTTAAACATGAAAAAAAATGATCAAACTTTAATTTTGCAGACTTCCAGAATAAGTGGTTCCTGAGGATAGACTCTGTAATTAAACACTGCTTTAGGGGTGAGATCTAACTGTTTTTAGTTTGATAAGATATTGCCAAACCATACGATGTCTTTTCGACTACTTTAAATTAACAAAATAAAAATTCATTTTTGTGATAAGTAGAAATGAAAATGTCATACTTTAGTAAAATGTTATTTTTTGTAGATGTCCTAAAAATATCCTTAAAACAAGTACTTAAATTATCCCTTACCATTTCTAATAGAAACAATTTTCTAATTAATAAAGTTTTCATTTATTGATGCTTGTACATGATAAAAAGTAAGATTCACTTCTTTGTGCCACTCTCCTGTTCAAGTAGCCTTATAATAATGGATAATTGACATGTTGATTTTGGTATGGTCAGATGTATTCATTTTTCATGCATTTGTTTGCTTGATTAATGACCTAGTTTATTTTTGCTTTTCATCAGTACCCTCAAGTACACAGCTCAGAAAATGCATGCTCTACAAATGTACTGTTAGGATTGGTCCCTGTCTTGTCCCGTGCTGTCCTTCATTTCCCTAAGTTCCCATCTGTCCCCTGATGACGAGCATGTTGTTGGTCTTTCTTAATGTTCCTAGTCTTGTCCATGTCTTAGTGTTCTCCCAGTGTCAAAGTCCTATCTCTGTTTGTATTTCTGTTATGGCGTTAAAATGTACATTTCATATTCATGTCGGTTTCATGAGTTTGAAATGATTTTGCACCTTTACAAAAAGGCACAAAAGGTAAGACTGAATGCACCTGAAAATGTCAAATGGTGTAACCACAAAAGAATGAAAAATATTAAATATCTTGTCTACATGGAATGTGTAAGTTTAAACAAAGAACTACTTAATTTGAAAATATCGTAAACAAATTATTGGGTATTGGGTATTTATCTCTAAATATAAATTTGATGTGTTTTTGCAATGCTGAGCAGGACTTGTACTGAAAACAGCGGTTTTCTAAATTACCTTTAACAAATTAGGAAACAGTTTGTTAAAAGAAAAGAGCTGGTCACGCCAACTGACCCAAACCAGTTACATCACTAGACAATGCTACTTTTTCAGTCAAAGGCCATTGTTAGATGAAGAAATTGACACTGAAAATCAAGTACGACAGTCAACAAGGTCAACTGAACTTGGTGTTTCATTTTAATTTGATGTAGAAAAAAATCTAACGACAACAAATGTGAATTCATGCCTTTTATTGTGATTTCATCCCTCAGCATCTGAAGAAATGAAATAGAGAAGCAGTGTTTCTTTTATGGTCCACTAGATAAACGCAAACATAACAGATGGTTCTAGAGTCTGATGCTGAATGTTTATCGCTATTGTTCTTCTGTCTATATGTGCTATGATTGGTGAAGTGAAATATGGGAATGAAAATTTTGATGGGCATTTTAGCTGCAAACAACAAACCAATGCTGTAGCACATCATTGTGTTTACATGCGGGGGGTATTCAAATTACATGATGGGCGCGTTCTATTTCAACTGACAGAGCTCGACATCAAACAAGCATATACAAACTTCTGTGAATAAATATTGTGAAAATATCAAATAATTATCTTCCTATTAAATAGGATGCTGTGTTTTGTTGTTATTGTTAATTGAACTTCAGCCCATTTTTGAGTGCTTTTCTATTCCTTAATTTATAGGCTCATAATAAATAAATTTATATATATATATACGTAAATAATAAAAAATACGTGGATCATTATGCAAGCAAATATGCGCTTTGTTTTCCATCTAATGTGAATGATATTGATGTTTTGTGGATTATTATGGGTGCGTTTTGGTGGAAAATGTTTAAAATATATGCCTCATTGCGCACAAGATTACTCTGGAATACTTTAGCACACAATGTTGCAACTTGGACAACCGGATTGGCTAAGTTCCCTCAAGTCCAACGATGTGATTTATATCTATGCATTATCCCTATGCAAAGTTACGAGCCTGAGATTAATGGGTGTGAAAATTGATGCACACTGCATTTGTGGCGTTCTAAGGGTTAAACTCCTCTACTTGAGGCAGTAACTCATCTCCAACCTGGATACTCAATCCACCCTTTTCCAGCTAAGAACCATGACCTCAGTCATGATTTCAGTAATGAAAAATATCTAGCGACAGAGTCATGGCAAAAACATTTCTGTCCAAATGTCTATGAACACAAATATGCACTGAAGATAAACATTTCTAAAACACTAAAGTTATGCAACGCAATGAGTTTTTACTATCCTTACAGAGTTTTCATAAAGTTGTAGATAAATCACCACTTTTTCCAAAAATACATCAAACACTTGAAGATAATTCCACATAGTACGTTAGTTTATATTACAATTAATCAGCATCACAAACTACTGATATTTCACAAAATTGGCCTCCAGCTAAATAGCTTATAATAGGAGTCAAATGGTGTAACCAGTCACACAATTTGACATTTCAATTTAATATTTTATGGGCATTATCATGGACACCTGTGTGAGCGCATGGCCTTAGTGTGAATGTTTCAAACATCATTTTTAAAGTAGACACTAATTTTTATAATTATGATGAATTGTGAATGTTTTCCTGGGGTCTCACTATTTGACAACTAAACATACGCATGCCGTGAACATACCCTAAAAATGTCAAATTGTCTGTTGTTTAAAAAGAGAATCACTAACCTTGGCACGCAGCAGTTCGGGTCACCAAGGGTCCTTCTCTGTGATATTATTTCCTGTCACATAGATTTCTTGCACTTTATGACCAAAATGGCTGCTTGAATAGTGGTCACATGACCTTGACCTTAAAGGAATTTCACCTAACAATTATAATATTCAGAACAATGGTGTACTTTCACTTGTATTTCCCATTAAATAGCTCTAATGTAAGATTATACCAGACTAGTGTTTTATTGAGAATTTCACCTTTTTAAAGCAACTTTAATTTGGCACAAAGTTTTTATGGTTACACCACATTGACATTTTTGCCATCATCCCTCAAAAATTCTTTCAAAATTGATTAAAACCAGAAATCTCAAATGAGGTCCTCAAAAAACATATGTATGCAAGTAACCTTTAATTTTATTTTAAAATTTGAATGCTTTTAAATTTCATTACATCAAACGGACACAAAAAATTAGTGTCAAATCATTGATCCAAATGCTGAAAGTTACTAAACTTAAAAAGAAAGCATCTTAATCTATACAGTTTAAAAAGCATGCAAAAACAACTGATTTGTTAAAACACAATGACTTTCTTGCTATTTAATGACAGGGTGGCCACAGATAATACCAACTGAAAGCACAGACATCCGTGCATCCATCCATCTTGAAATTGCTTATCCTGAGCAGTGGGGAATTCCATTTTAGTTTGTGATATAATGATGGCTTAATTACACTAAATAACAAAATACTGATCGATAGCGGGGGGGCACAGTGGTGCAGTGGTCAGCACTGCTGCCTCCCACATCTGGGGCCAGGGATTAAGTCTCCACCAGGGTTCCATATGTGTGTCCTTTGCATGTTCTCCCCACGTCACCATGGGGTTTCTTCTCGACATTCCGATTTCCCCCTGCAGTCCAGAAACCTACTGAGGTTAGTTGGAGTTACCAAATTTGCCCCTTAGGTGTGCATATATGAGTGAATGGTGTGTGAATGTGCCCTACAATGGGTTGGCACACCATCCTGGGTTGTTCCCCGTCTTGTGTCCATTTCCTCTGGGATAGGCTTTGGACCCCCTGTAACCCTAAAAAGGACAAGCAGTTACAGACAATAGATGGGTGTTTAATAATGGTTGTTCAGGTGTAAGTGAAATAATACTATTTCCTACGTTTTCCCACATTCTTCTTATGTTCTAATGTAAAAAGTATGTTGTCATAATTAAAAAGCTATAATCACAGTCATACAGCAAAATCAGTTGTAAGCAAGGAACAAAGTTTATATTTCAAAGACTCAGTGGTCACATGGAGCCACCTCTTTCTATAGCGACTTGCAGAAGAGATTTGATTGCAGAGAAGAATATTAGTAATTCCTGAAAAACATAAGGAACTACATATGCTTACTTCATTCAGATGAAAAATGTACTTTAAAGTGATAAGTATCTTCATAAAGTAGCTGGTTTCTCTATAATGATCCCTCTAAGGAGACAAAAACTCTGTTTAGCATTTGCATGACTATGGGTACTCTTAATGGATTTTCTGCTTAAAGCAGGAATGGATCCTCCTGTCTAATTACAACACACTTCAATATCCACATCAATACTTAACACAGTAAATGTGAAGGGAGTTCGGTTGTCCATATCTGTTTATCTGAAGTGGATACATTTGTCTATAGATTGATGTTTATGTCAAAAGAACTTTGAAAATATGTAATGGAGGAAATATATGCTGGGAAATTATCTGGGTTAACATTAATCATATAAAAGCTATTTAATCAAGAGACAAGTAGATGCAACAAATACACATCCTGGTTTCATTTCCCTCATCTATGCATCAGTAATGTATCATGGAAAATAAAATTCAGACTAAAATAAACCTAAGAAAATGTCATTCTTCATTATCAAGGCACCTAAAGATGAAAAACATAATACCAAAGCATGCTTAAAATTGACAACACTGATACAGAAAATCCATCATATTCAGTACAGTTCCTTTACAATATTTGGTAACACTTTACTTTAGGGGGCCCGAATAATGTAGTATTGTACTTTTACTTAACCTCAAACTAAGTCTTAGTTTCATGCTGGTCTCATGTTCAGTCATCATTAATGAATTGTGACACATCTTTTATCCCAAGCAGTTACTATATTTGTCACTGCTTATGAGTAACAGGCTTGCACTGGAATAATCCCACTTACTCCACCGTTTATATACATACAGTTCTGGAAAAAATTAAGAGACCACTCTGTATTTTTTGAAAATTTACATTTTTTAAATCCTGGTTTAATCTTGGTTCTGCTGGCAGAAGGCTATACTGCGAAGGCTACACCAACCAAAAACCAGCCAGATTGAGGGCAGAATTAACTTTGAATGCCAGAGATGACCGCCAACTTATCCGGCAGTGCCTCATAAATTGGAGGATGAACTCAAGTGACCTTCAAATAGAATGGGAAAAATTGTGGTGTGAAGTGCCCTGCTAGGACAGTTCATAACAGACTCCTAGAAGCAGGACTGAAGACCCATAAAGCAAGGAAGAAACCCTTCGTCACTGAGAAGCAGGGAAGAGCCAGCTTGCAAAAAACAGGTGCATACCCATAGATTGAGAAATGAGTGAAACTGATCATTTTGCTGTAATTTAGCTAATATAACATATTCCTGTGTAAAACATACTTCATGGAACTTTCATTGCTATTAATTGCTATTACTATTTCATTGCTATTATTATTAATATTCTGGTCCAAATGTCCTAATATCCTAAATTTTTGTATGAGAAAAACTCATTGCCACCTTACAAATTTCAATAAGAAATTAATTAATTTGCTAATTAAAAGTGTTTTTTTTTTAACCCACATATTCATTGCTCTGCATTACACCTTGTTGGTGAAGTTTTCATGTGAAATTGACACACAAAACATCCATCCATCCATCCATCCTTCTTTCCTATTGTTTACCTAGTACATGATTGTAGCGACTGTAGAGCCTATTCTAATTAATAGAGGGAGAGACTCGCTGCATGAGATGCCAGTCCATCATACAGCATATTTCATGAATATTTAGTTGATTATTCATTGAGACATAACATTGAAGATCGCAAAATGTATATACACTTTATTTGTTTGTTCATTTGATTGTTTTCTTGGTTGTTTGGTTTTATAAACCAATAAATTGCTTATTTTTTCCTGAATTTCTGAATTTTTTGATTTGTTGTTGTTTGTCAGTTTCCATGCTGTAATGTATGTTAAAGACACCATAGAAACTTAAAGTGAATATATCCAACAGGGGTGAAGAGTTTAAAAAGCTATTTTTCCCTCAATTTTCTCTTCCTAATAATGCCTTGATTAACTACCGACAGCAGCCTGTAGGTCCCTGGTATGATTGAGGGCAGTATAAGGTAACTAGGTGACTTATCGCATCATCTTTTAAATTGACTCCTACTGTTCATCTAATAAATCAACATGCAGGTCATTATATGGTTCATTATCCTCCTAATATGATTCATTCACAGCATGGATACTGATGGGTAGACTGAACCCTTCAACTGCAGATTGTGAACTATGTGTGAGTACATTAACAGGTGAAACTACAGACAATCTGTAGGTTTCAACTAAAGATATAAGGTTTGTCATATTTCACACATGCCTATTTATTCTGCTTTAGAACAGTTATTAAAAATATTTTAATCTATGTAAAACTCCAGGCTACAGCGAAGAATAATTAATAAAGACTAAATGTGTGACAACACTGTCATAAGAGCAAAAATGTAGTAATGTATTCTGTGACGCGTTTTTATGCTACCATGGAGACAGTTTTCATGCTACCCTCTGCTTGAGCAGACATTTTCACTACAATTGCCCCGTATTAAAGAACTTCAACCACAGCTAACATAATATCATTTCTGGTCTCTCATGTTCCCTGCATGTTACCAGTCTTGCACTTTGTGTGCTGATTTGAATAGTTGAATTGTTAGTGTCTTGCTATACTGGAATGATGTTGTACAGCTCTTGCGCCTGTAAGGCTTACATTTGTAACTGGGCATTGATTGGAAGGTTAGCCTAGCAGCAATTATGCCTAGTTGACGCCTTGACGGGTGTATTTTTGAAATGTGCTATTTGCCTAACTCATTACATTGTTTTGGGAAAAAAAGCATCTGTTCAATAAATGAATGCAAATGTTACGTGCCGTAAGAGTTAGGCTGGGTCCACAGGACACATCGGCCTTCTGCCTCAGGCTCCGCTCGCCAGTCATCGCTTCAGCCCGCCTCCCGGTTCCTCGCCACGCCCCTCGCCACGCCCACTCCGCCCTCAGACCTCGGTCTCGGCGAGGATATCAGCCTGCTGGTTGTATCCGTCAGGAGCGCTTTGCTCTTGCTGTGCTTTTCCTCTGATTGACTCCTGTGTATGACTGTTTTGTTTCTCGGTTTCTGACTTTCTGCTTCGCCCCTCTTTGTACCTTTGTCTTCGGTTTGTTTGTCTTCTGGTTTCGAACTCTCGCTTGTCCCCCGACTACTCTCTTTGCTCGCCCCTTCGGATAACGTGTTTTTGGACCGTGTGTTTGCTGTATATGTGTGTTAGATGCGTAAGGAGTGACTGCCGTTTTGTTTCTGCGAATGTGGAGTTTACTGTTGTTTTGGTTAGGGAGTTAGACCTAGTTTTTGTCATTTCGTTTCCTCTTGTTACGTTTAGAATTAGCTTAGTTTGGGACGTGTTCGTTAGCTGTTTTGTTTGTTGTTTTGGCCTGGGTCACTCCTGAAGTTTGTTGCACCTCGTGTTTGTAAAAGTGTATGCGTATAAAAATAAAAATAACAAAAAAAGACCCCTTTGTTTCTCGTGTTCCCTTTTCCCGTTCTCTGGTTGTCTCGACTTCCCTCCCTTTCCCTAGCCTTTCTGTCGATCCTCAACCCTAGACTCGGGATCGTAACACAAATTTTTTAAATTAGCTTTAAATAATTTCATGAACATGCACTTCTAGTTAATTGATAGCTGAAAACATTTCCAAAGAGAAGCTCTGAATAATTGTACCGCTGCTTAGATAAACACTCATTGAATAAGGCGTAGTTGTAATTTGAATAATTCAGCACAGTTTTGACTGTATCCACGCAAAGCCTTTTCCTCTACTCGATAATGATATATTTGATGATAGCAAAGATTATTTGAGGATATGGGAAAAGTTGCTTTGAGAAAGAAACAAAGATACTTTTCATTACAGAACATAATCAATACATACCCACTCTTCAGCCTTAACCTTAATGCTTTTTCAGTTTTCAGAAAAAAGTTTATTAAATGACAGGTATAATGCTTGCCATTAAACTTACACATCCATCAGATGCAATAAAAAGTGATGGTAGCTGTAGGGATGCAATAAAGAAACAGCTCTCGATTTAAAAAGCAAGCATATTTAAATTCTTTCTTCAGCAGAGTGGGAGCACTACTGCTGGCCAGAGGCATCTGTGTGATTAAGTATGTCATTACTAAGCGGTGATCAGGCAAGGCATTTCTAATTTAAAACATACTTCTGCAGCAGATTGCAGAATGTGGCCCTGCTTTGATGTCAAGGCCAGTTGTGTACTTTTAACTTAAATTATATATATATATATATATATATATATATATATATATATATATATATATATGTGTGTGTGTGTGTGTGTGTGCACATGTGTGTCATAATGACTGGAGCGAAACGCAATTATATATTGTTTGTAAAACTACCTGCAGAGGATTGCAGGATCATATTTTTGAATCCAGCAGCCCATCACGATCCTTGTGATGTGACAAGTGCCTGTGCATGAAATGCCATGTGGACATTAACATCGCACATCATGCAAGCCTGGCGCGGTGGCTCGTGGTGTCGGCACACACCGCCACTTTGTGTCTGTGTGGAGTTCCCATGTTCATCCTGAGTGTGCGTGGTGGCTTTTCGGCGAATACCCTAGTTTCCTCCCACTAAGGGCGGACTTACATGGTGCTCCCTGATCGAAATTGGGCACCAAGCATGCCCCAAAGCAAACCAAGAGCACCATCTAGTGGGGTCAAAAAATACAGCAAATGGTTCATGAGGTGTCATTTTGTCCATCAGCACTCCTTAGGGTTCTTAATGACCTTTGTTTGACAGCTGATGCTGGTCTGTCTGTATTCTTCTTCCTTTGGATATAAGCTCTGTTTTTCACACCATTTCTCACAGTTTACTTCTGGGCGTCTTTATCAATCTATTGGAAGTTACTTGTGCTGTACTGTACTGGTTTTTAATAGACAACAGTGTATAGGAATTAATAACTACAAATCGCACACTGCCTCTGTTATGAAACTTATTGCTGACATAAGCGATGTGCTAATAATCCACCCCAGTGCCGTCTGCTAAGTATTGTCATATGTCTTGTAACATTGATGCTATTCTGATTATTACTTCTAAATCTGTCCACAACCTTTGTGTTTTTTTATGATTCCAATGTTACATTTGCTGCTCACATTAGGCCACTCACCAAGTCTGCCTTCTTTCATCTTCACCACATTGTCATGCTAAGCCAGACAGATGCTGGAATTGTCATGCATTCCCTAATCTCCTCCAGTCTCAATTACTCTAATTCTGTACTTGCTGGTATTCTTGCTATTGCAAACTCTAAATTACGATACCTACAAAATTCTGCAGCTCACTAACAATAAAACATATTCACGTATCACTCCTCCCCACTATAAACGTAACTGGCTTCCTGTCGCTTTCCATATACAATATAAACTCTTTCTGACGACTTTTAACGCCATACATGGTCTTGCTCCCCAGTACATTGCAGAGCTTTTCCTCCCTTAAACACCAGACCATTCTTCCAGGTCTGCAGGTACTGGTCTCCTAGTGGTACCTTGCCTTTGCTTGTCTTCTATGGGTGGCAAGGCCTTCCGTTTATTAGCTCCAACACTTTGTAACTCAATACTAAAACGCCACCACGACCTATCCTCTATCTCTCTTTTTAGGCGGAAATAAAAAATATATTTCTTTACTCAGTGTTTCACTTTCCTTACTCAATGCCAATCTTCTGGTTTTGCAGTATTTCTTGAATATGTCCTTCAGTTTGTTCTGATCTATGTTCATATGTTCCTATGTTTTTGTATTTCCTCTTTCTAAATTACTTTCCATGGCAGTTATGCCATGGCAGTGTGCTTGGCCCCATAATTGCTCCTTGCAACTATATTTATTTATTTATTTATTTTATTTTTTAAGTGCCCTCATTGTCAGTTTTCCCTGGAATATAAAATGTCAGAATATCAGAGTATGCTACTGTAAGACTTTCAAAATCACTAAATTGTGGATAGACCTTAGTAACACTGGGGGTTGGCTTGGTAAACACTTTTGCTGCTGGTCGCTTTGGCCCTAGGAAGTTTGCTCAGCTGCATGGTCAGATTGCCAACTAACTGCAAGACCCTCAGCTTATTGAGGTTCCATGACTAAAGAACACCCTATGGCTTCAGCATCAAAGGCTTGAGAGTTTGGATGTTTAACATAATACGAGTGATTTAGAGTCCCATATGACTTGACATCCAGTAGAGTATGTGAAGATTATTTGTTTGTTTGTTTTGATTTGTGTATTTTCTTTCATCTGAGTTATCAGTATCGTCCTCTCTCTCTACTGATCCGTTTACCTTTTTATGGGACATAACATGTACTTTTTATCCACCCGTCACCTACAATTTATTGATGTACTATTTTCTCTGCTTGTCACAGATAAGATGAATCTCACACTGCTGGTTCGGTCATTAATGAGCTGTAACCCAGTTAGACGTTTGCAAAAGAGTAATCATCTTTGGAATTTAACTTTCTGCTAAATATTTTTTCCATTTGCTGATGCACTAGTTTGTATCCAAGTGAAAACTTACATTTTACCCATAAGGCATGGAAGTTTTTTTAAAGGGATGATGTGACTACATACTGCCACTTTGACAGACCTAATTATTATAGCCTGCTATAATAAAATGACATGCCAAAAATATGCTGATAACAAGGATTTGCATGACTGGAGCTGGACCAGAAACCCTTGGTGTGTATGTTGCTACTCTCCACTGGTTTTGCACTGGTCAGCAGAAGATATGGAGATTTTTTGACAAGTAGGTAAGCACCAATCTTTAATTCACAGCATTAGCAGTGTCACTGGATCTATCCTTTCATCTCAGATCTACATTTTATTTGTTTGCTTGTTTATGGTGTGCTTAACCATAATTTCAGCAAGATCATTTTTATTTTTCAGTTGTTTGTACAAGTTTTTGTTTTAAAATCCATTGTAAATGTCTACTTTAGGCTGTAGTGGGAAGGTACAGAGTTGGTCTCATAATGGATATCAAGAAAAAAACTGTGACGTTTAAAGTATTTTAAAAGTAAATTACAAATCATGGGTTATAAGTGAATTATCAGTAACCCGATGATCTTAAATATTACAGCAGCCAAGCCAAATCATGTCAACAAGGATACAAAGTTTAAAGCTTTTTATTAAATGAATACAGTTTTTTTTATACTTTTTAACAAAGGTTCTCTTAGGTACATTCTTTCGAGTCATGATTTTGGCATTAAAATGCGGTGTCAGACTCATTGTGCATGTTATCGTTGGCTGATAATGTTCCTGACAGTGATTCTTGGCCCTCTTTAAAACAAACTACAGCTTTTTGCAAGAGTTATTCATGTGACCCAATTGCATTTATAGTTTTATTCATAAATTCAAATGGATTCAGAGACAGAGCAGTGATTACCAGCCAGCTACTTAAATGTAATCATGACCATGGCAGAGTACTCAGTATATGTAGGCAAAGGTGTGGAATAAAAATTAGAAAAAGAAAATTAAGGGCTAGTGAATGCTTTTTACCTACTAATCCAGCTTTCAGAATCTTTTTTCCATTTATATGATTTTCTTCTACTTTTACCTTACTGTAAGGAGACATTCAATTTGACTACATTTTTATAAGGGTATATTCTAATCTGATTAGAATATTTGTGGTTCATGTGGTATTTGTGGATATTATTTTTTCCCTATGGTATAGGTTGAACTTAAGTAATTCTATATTTACATACAGAGACTATTTAAACACACTTTTAGTAATTATGATGTCTTACCGTTTGACCCTGCTCATTCATACATGCCACGTATACCCCTATACAGATATTGAGTTTTTTTTTATTTATCACACTTACATATATTGCACAGCTGTTTCTTGCACTTTTGCACTATATTGCACTTTTTTATTAGATGTCAATCTGCATTTTGGAATCTGAGTACTTGTACTCAATAAACTTGAATCTAATTTAATCAAATTTAGTGATCATTGCGCAGAACAGGACAGCTGTAATTTTCGTTTTCTTTTGCATTACAGTTTAGGTATACAATCAACAACTAGACTGCACAAATCAACTGATTATTTCTAAAAGTAAGCTACATTTTATTGTGGCTGAAGACTACATTGAAAAAATTAAATAAGACCTTATCAGCTCACCACCCCATTGGGGACTTCAGACAAATTAACAAGGTACTACCTTTCATGAGTATCTCCCAGATGAAGAAAATGACATTCTGCTCACACATCCGCATGCGGAGCAGGAGCAAAATACAAACAGAAAGCAATGCATCCCAGGGGACGTGTTCAAATGTGGGATGACAGCTTTAAGTGCCTATTTGCCTTATTGCCCTGGAAGTCTCCTGAGACAACCCCTAACTACCTTGTCTCATTGACATGAAAAGTAACACACCCTTTTTCCTTTCATGCTTTATTGAGTTCCCTGAGTATATAAAAGGGCTTTCAACACTCAACCCTTCTATTGTCACTAAGAGTTCACCCCATGAAACTGAATTCTGTTTGCATTAAAGTCAGCTGTTTCCTGTAGTCTGTCAGATTGCAGTGGCTGCTGTTTTGCTGAGATGTAAGTGCATTTTTGTGTCTTTTGGTGGTAACACTTTATTTAAGGCCATGTTTTTAGTAATTTATAAACACATTCATAACAAATAATAATGCATTCATAAAGCATTATAAATATGGCTATAAATATTTATAAAATACATAACACTTGATAGCCATGTGTATTATGCATTATGAATGCTTTATGAAGCTCTTATCTATAGTGCACTATAGATACATTATATTGGTCGGTATAAGCATTAAGGATGCTTTTTACTGCATTATAAAGGTATCTATAGTACATTATACACTCACCTAAAGGATTATTAGGAACACCATACTAATACGGTGTTTGACCCCCTTTCGCCTTCAGAACTG
>JAAGVU020000019.1:24453633-24467281 GCA_011763525.2 Mormyrus iriodes
GATTGGTTGATTAGATAATTGCATTAATGAGAAATTGAACAGGTGTTCCTAATAATCCTTTAGGTGAGTGTAGATGGGAGCTTTATAAGGCAGTCATAATGCATAATAAATATGGCTGTAATGGGGCCCTAAGTAAAGTGTTACCCTTTTGGCTTCAGGACTATGAAATTCATACTTGTATCTCTTCTCAGAAAACACACACACAAATAGCTTAGACTGCTTGCCACCATTAATTCTTTTATATAATACTTGCAGCAACGCATTACTTGAAATGGCAGAAATACTTAGTAATAACTCATCTACTACTGAAGTACAGATCCTAAACAAATATAGTCGCTGCTTGAGATGAGATGTGTGTTAACTTGTGTTATTCATTACTTGTTTCTTCAGTAGTTCACAAAGGGTTACAGAATTATCAGATATGGAAACAAATATAGTAACTGCTTGAGTTAAAACATGAATCACGATTCATTTATGATGAATTAATATGAGATTGGTATGTAACTAAGACTTGTGGTTAATTAATACATAAGTAACCGCATAATATTACATTATTTGTGTCCCGTCAAGTAAGGTGTTACCATACCAGCCTTGTTAATAAAATTAATAGATTAACTTCAGAGGAAGATGATGATTGATATATATATTCTTTTTTCTGACGTCAAAATATTCCATTTAGCAGGTTTATTTGAAATACAGGGTCTCTGGTGTTTGACTAACAGATGTGTCACTATTAAGTGGTTCTGGGGCCCCAATGAACCAGGGGGTTTCTGGAGAAGAATGTTCTCTTCTCGACCTGCTCTAGGACATGTTTTTCTGGGTGACAGGACTGCACAACAACATTAGGAATCTCTTACAACATGTACCACACCAGTGTCCCAGTGGATAAATTAGCTACAGTGAACAGATGGAAAGGGGGCCAAGGAGCATCCTCTGCTTTGTAGTGTTTCTTATTATTTGCGTATGGAACGCGTCCAGCATAAATGACAAATTGCCCCTGTCTTGGGGGTGTTGAGACACCTTACTCAGCCTTATTCAAAAAATGCAGCCCACCCAAGAGAAAAAGACCTGGGCAGAAGGCTCACACTTAACACATTTTTTTTCCTATGAGTTTCATTTTTTATTTTCAAATAATGTGCAACTAATCGTACTTTTTTTGCCATTTCTCCCCTGATTCTATTAGTTTACGTTCCAGCAAAAGTCTTGCCCTCTTCAGAAAGGTATGTATGCTAGACATTATGTGTTGGGGAAACAAGGAGATAGGTTAGGTTAGAACAGAAAATGTTAGTGACCATAAATATCTGTAACGGTTACCTTAGTCTGCCAGAGCCCCATCAGTTTTCAGTGGTTTACAGAAATATGGGTGGTTGTTTTATAACATAATGATCAGACCATTGATATGAGAGTTTTCAAAAAAACATGAAGTAACTTACAGAGTTCCAAAGAGAACAAATTGTCAATGCCTAATCTGCAGGTTCATCGTTGACAAGATTTGCAAACTTATTTAATCTGCCAAGGGATGCAGTCTGAAAAATGACAGCATGTGCCATACATGAACAAATGGACAACAAAGAAGGCAGGTAACAAGCTAAAGCTCATCAATAGGGACAGAGGGACACTTGTGTTGCTCTGCAGGTTGGGTCCCTGTGGCTGGCAGAGTGATTTCTCTGTTGAACCCTTTAGTAAGGCCCTTGATCCTAATTGCGCCAAGCGGATGCTGCTTTCTCAATCGTACACCATGTTGGATAAAAGCCTCTGCTAAATACATAAATGTAATAGGATAGTTACCTAAAAAATTGGCATCGCACTGAATGAGCACCTTTGTGATCTAATCTCAATGAAAGTGTCATGAGCTTTAAAAAAGGTGGGAATTTATGGCAGGGATGCAGTTTGAAATCCATCTGTATTTCAGGCTTTTAGAGATATATAATCTGGCTGTAAAGAGCAAAAAATCTGGAGCCCAAGCAATAGAAAAAGTCATAAGGTCTGATGAGTAATCGATCATTTTTTTTCTATATCTAGAGGGATTTACATTTAGTGAAATCCAAAGGATGTTGTTACCCCCAATGTCCACCTTCCAAGAAGAATTGAAGTTGTGTTGAAGGCAAAGGGAGGCCGTACTCCATATTAGATTCTTGATTATTAATATGTGCTTATGTTGTGTTTACACTCATTTGTTATTCTTTACCTTTTGCTCATTAAGGATAATTTAAAAATAAGACATTCATAAACCCATAAGCAATAAACAAGATCTGTTTAAGACTAAAGATACCTCAGTGTATTCAGGAAGCTGCTGTATTGTTGTAATTCTACATGTTTCCCGTGCTCTTTACAGTGTGGTGACTGGTTTTAAACTAACATCATAGATTATAAATGATGTTTTACATGACAATAGAGCAACTTACATTTCAGTGGGACTTTGAAATATAAAGTTTTCTCTATTTTATGTTAGTTTTGAGTGTTTTCAGACTGTTATGTTAGCTCAGATTTGTTTGTTCAGTGCATAATGCTAGTGCTTCTGTGCCAGAGCTCTGTAATTTCAGCATGCTGGCTGTTTTATCCGCTCAACAGCTGAACAAGAGTAGAGCACTTGCATCAAACAAGGACTGGGGAGAAGTAAACAGTGAAGTGTTTCAGTGCTGTTTTTTAGCTATTTTTTTCTCCAGTTGTAGGAGTGCAGAAATTGTAAATTCTATATAATCTTGCCTGTACAACACTCAAGGCATTATTGTTCAAGTTGTTTTCAAAAATGCACTGATACTTGGTATGTTCCAGACAAATGACTTACATTTGCATGGACCTTGTATTTGCTTGCATATAAAATGTATAATTTGTTTCCTTGATATGTTTCTTAATATACGGGACTAAAATAACTTCCAGACATCAGGAGTTCACAAAAGAGGTACTGGTGGGGTTGCCTGGAGTTTGAAAATCATGTATTTCAGTAGGTGGAGTTGAGCTGCAATCATACAACTTCAAGCTCACAATTCCAGCCAATTACTGTATTTTTATCGCTCCAGTCACACGGTCATACATCATCCATCCCCATCCATTTTTCAGTTGTATAAAAATATTTTTATAAAGCATCCTATTTCATAGTGTCCTGACTGGTATTATATGGTATAGGTGTCGTATATGATTATAGCCTGTTGAGGTTGATATAAGATTAATGACAAATGTATGGATTTAAAATGAATCTCATTTGTGGCCAACATAAAAACACCTACAGAAAATTCTTATACTTCGAAGAGCTCTTATATATTTCATAATAAATATACTGCATACCTAATTTTACTGAAGAATATATGATTTGTGAACATTAAGGATAATCAAGACTACACCACTCCATGGTATCATGAATAGGGGACCCCACAAACCAATTGTCAATGAATTGACTAATGAGGCAAGAGGATAGATAAGAAGACAATTTAATCTCCTTGCATGGATATCTGGAGGTACACAGCATCAAGGGTACATCACAAATTTGTAAAAATAAAATAAAATGTTAGACACAAATTAAGCTCAGATGCTGCTAATTTCTCAGTTGGAAAGCTCCTATGAACATCCACTAAGGCAAAAATAACAAACTGTGTGTGTGTGTGTGTGTGTGTGTGTGTGTGTGTATATATATATATATATATATATATATATACATATCCATCCATCCATCCGTTTTCTGTAACCACTTATCCTATTTAGGGTCCGGAGTCTGTCCCAGAGGCTGTGGGCGCAAGGCAGGGAACAACCCAGGGTTGGGTGCCAGCCCATCGCAGGGCACACTCAAGCATGCTAGTTGTTTCCACAATTTGTGGCCAATAGTGTAAGTGAACGAAGATAAAGTCCATTTTGACTGGGGTACCTTAAATCTAGTAAGTTATCCGGCTAAGCCACAAATCCTGCTTTGTGATGCAGGCTCTAGGAGAACGCTGACCTCATAGAACCCATCAATGGAGAAATCCAAGGACACCACCTGTGTCTCATGCCACCTCTTAACCCACCCTATTGCTGTTAAAAAGAAAAGATTAAACCCAGTACTGGACCTTATTATGTAATTGTTTCAAGGGACATGAGCGAAGGATTGAAATACACTCAAAAGTGAAAACAAGAAACTCACCAAAGACATACCTGAAGATGCACTTTAAGCTGGCTGGAACTAAGTAAAGAACATGTGCAGAATTGTTGCTTATAACTGATACATTTCCCTCAGCTAAACCTAATACACACATTTACAACTCTCACACAGAAGCCCTTGGAAAACAAGAATTCAGTGAGGGAATTGTTAAACGAACTCAAACAGTCACCAACCCAGGATGAACAATGTCCCCAGGGTCTGCATGCCAGTATAATCACCATGAAAACTGGACAGGGTAGACAAGGTGCCCATAAATTTGGAAGGGGGGCAGGGGTGGAACAGACAGGATGTTGTAACTAAAGTAGAGGAGAAGCTGTTGAAGATGAAGAATGAAGATTTTTAACCCAATATGACAGACGTTTTCTATTAATTTCTCTGCAGAGAGATACACATGGCGTAATGCATTGTTGTAATCTAATGTCAACTGTTGTGTATGAAACCATTGTCTCCCAACAGCAACAAGTAAATATGACTTTCAGATTAAGATCAATTAAGCTCAATGTATGAATGCTTAATGTTTCAATATTTACGCCCACATTAATCACACATCTTTTTCATGCTATTTTTAGTGTTCAAGTTCTGGGAACCCACTTATGCAGATGTAAGGCATACATTTCCTATAAAAATATTTTATTGGCCTCTGAGGGAATTAATGAACCCCGAGCACATGTTTCTGTCTACTAGAGGTTCTGTGCTCCATCAAGCAAAGAATCATAACTGTAAAATCTTTCCTTTAACTGGGATTGCAAGTAGACAGCATGTCACCATATACATAGCAGAAAGACCCACCCCTGTGTAGAGCTTGATTTGAAAGAGATCAGTCAGTAGTTAACTTGAGAGGTCATCCTAGGGCATCGCATAAAATCTGGGAATCGCTGCAAGCATAAACAAGTTTATTTATCATTTATCTGCACAAGATCACGCTGTATTAGAGTTTTCTGACCAAATAACTGTCAGCTACCCTCGTTTATACTTTCGGAACTGTCCTTTACGCTTAAGAGCATTAAAAAAGAGATTGCAGAGACTGTTAAATTATAATTATAATACAAATGTTTAAACAGAAGCAGGACAGGAAGAGCAAGGTAAAGCAGGTATTCTTTGAGCATCATATGAACTGTGGGGAATATTTCATGTCATTAACATCAACTAATTATCAACCCATTCATTCCTGTACCTGGAGGTCATTTTTAATTAACCAATGAGCTCAATGGGGTCATGCTGTACTTTACTTCTGTTTCCATCTATTGCATAAAATAAGTCAAACAATAGTGAAACACATACATTTCTATATTTATGCAACTACATGCTTGTCTTTGACATAACTGGAAGTACACTGTAAAAATATAATCATATTATTACATTAATAAACAATTATAATATCAGATGAAATCTGATGAAATCCACATACTTATACCCATAGCATAGCAAAAACGTTTTTGCCATCATTTATATTAATTCATCACTCATGACGGACAAGTCATGTTCTGATATTTTAAAATGATAGAGGATGTACCTCCCCTATAAATAAATAGTATGAGGCAGAGGATTTAAACAATGCAAATGTAAAAGAAGATATTTTAGTGAGACTTCTGACAAATGTATTTAAACTCAAAACTAATACCTATAACCGTCACAACCAAAAAACAGCTAGTTTTTCAATTAAGCACAACTTATCCAAATATCTCTCCAAAATGGATATCTACAATGCAATATATATATCACTACAAAATGTCATGTTTCTTCTAATCTTGTTTTGTGTTCTAAAGAAATGACTACACTCGTGCGGCACATGACGACGCTTTGGTCAATGGCAGACCGCATACACACCAGTCGTCCAATTATACTATAATGGAGCCGAAAAGTTTCTATTGCTTAGCAACATCGTAGCCGTCATGACATCATAGTGCAATGCATTACTCATGTGTTTGCGGTGATACTGGTGTAAACAAACATGCCATGCTGCCAGTCATATAAAAGTAGACCTATAGCACGTACAATTTTGTGCAGTATATAATTCTTGATAATGATATTAAATAACTATGTTACTGGTTCATGTATTTACTATAGGCTACTATACTTTTTAATCATAATTTAGGCAATACCAGCCTAGGTCTGTAGTTGGCTGTACTATCTAAGTACACTCTATGATGTTTACACAACAATGAAATTGCCTAACAAAATCGCTCAAAACGTCTCCCTGTCATTAAGAAATGCGTACTGTATATGCATACTACTCATTAATTCCGTTTAAGTAACCACTGATAAATAATATATCCTCAGCTGTAATTGTATATAAAATATTTGAGGCTTATAAAATCACAAAATGGTGTATCCCGTATATTAAGGCACCATAACAAATGTTGACATTTCAGATCTTATTTCGAAAAGCCTTGCCCTTGTCTTAGTACAAGTAAACCAAGTAACATAAGCTGCAAGGCTAGAATTCTAATTCTCAGGGCACAGTAGGATTTGCAAGTGTAATAGGCGCATGATCATTTTGATGTTGCGGGTTTTTGATTAATGAACCACCCAACAGAACCTGCAAGGGAATCTTAAGGGGAAAATATCTATATTCATAGTACACAGCACTGCGATTTATCAAGCTGAACTGCAAATGTAGTGCATGGGTTATTTAATGCATGAGTCGATTGATTACATTAGCCATTAATGACTTAGAGTTCCACAGTGACTGTAAAAGTTTGCAAGGGGACTTGAGTCTGACTGTTAAAGAATACATTATTAAAAAAATGAAAAATTGTTTGCTTGTAAAGAGTCTGCGTCATCCTCTGAATTTCATGTATTATAATAATCTGGATGAAAATATGTCACATTCGGCATATTTTGTCTGAAAAGGAAATCAACAAATTAAATGTGGCATTTTAAACAAACTTCTTTTAAAATGAATATTAATATAGTAATTATTACAATATTGTCTTGCTAGAGCTAATTATACCAAGACTAAATAATCTATATGACTCCCAGTTAACTGACAAATATACATCTGCATAATATTCATACTAAACAGACATATTTGTATATCTGTATGTATGTATCTATGTCTCTATTTGTATGCATATGATAATTAGATTTATTATTAGATTAAGTTGTTATGATGGGTTGTTAATTATTATAATGTATTATTCTTATTAGATGCATATTCTAAACTGTCTAAATTATCTCTACATCTATAGTGTATGTATAATATCAAAGTATCTTTGTTTCATACCTAAATTGTATGCATACTACTGTATAATTATTTCAACTAACACTGAAAAATCTATTTTCTATTTTCCCTCTTTCCCACATGCATATTATAACATAATGTATATGCATATTATCCTCACAGGAAAATGTAGACACTGTATTCAAGTGCAAGACACATAAAGTACAACATTTGACATTCATTAAAATGTAACCTTTGCTCTTCCTGTCCAGAACAATACAGAGAATATTTTACTGTATTTGACTGCAGGAGGCTTCAAAATACTAGTGTTCATCACAGAATGCTGGAGAACACATTAAAGACCAGGCAGTGTCCACGGGCTACCAGAATGCTGTGCAATTACCACATACATTTTAAGGCTCTTTTTTGTATCTTAATGGATCTTTTAATGGATTTTTTAATGGCTATATGTTAAGTAATTTTGTGGTGTCATTTATTTAATTACATTTAGTAAATCACCAGCTAACTATACACCCATTACTTTGGTAACCAAACTCACCTTTCCACTTTTTAAATGCATCTTTCATTATTTTTTAATGCATACCTCTATATAATTCTGACAATTGGTTGATTAAAGCAGCATTCACTTTATTCTTTATTTGTAAGTCTATAAATTTATGATTTTTTTTATGCAGCATGTGTGACATTACTCATTATTTTTTAATGTGCATTTTTTTTATAATTTTGTGCTCACTACTCTGTAACAAGAAATAGTATCTAACAGTTTGTAGTCAGCAGACCTGATATTTTTGCTGATTTGTGAAAAATCAACATGAGAAATTAATTAGAAACCAGAGGAAAACCCTACACTCCAAGGAGTCAGTTGTCAGAGATTCTGGATTGTGGAATTATGCAGTCTGCAGTGGTGAAATTTGCTGAGGGCTTCACATGAAGTTCAACTGGCACTACCTGAAAATAACGCCTGTGGGAGTTTTACTTACACAAACACGTTCTCGGGGCAGAGTGAACAATGATTGGTTCAGAGTGATAACCAATCAAACTGCAGAGGAGGTGAGTCCAAGCAACTAGAGGAGGTGAGACCAACCAGTCAGATGTCTTGGCCCTGCCTCCTCTAGTTGCTTTCACCCACTTCCTCTACAATTTGATTGGTTATAACTCTAAACCAATCATTGTTCCGAAGTAAAACTCCCATGAGCGAAAAGAACTAATTTTGTTCTTATGCTACAAAAAGTGTTCTGGCTATCATAACATTAGATGGAATTGCACATTTTACACTTGCAATATTTAGGCATATTCCATAGATTATTAAGAGGAATAATTTGTGGTCAGTCGTCTCTTGTATAGCCAAGGCTGGGTCATCATCACTCAGTAAAAGTCCATGGTATAGCGATTTTCAGAAGCATTTCACATGAAGTATTCTCATAGTAATCATAATTTTTCAGTCTTAACAGGTTATGTTTCCACAGGTTTCTAAAGTGTTGAATGACAGCAAAATTAAGTGTTTTAAGTGTTACTGTTCAGAGCGTCGTTGGTGTGGTGCATAGGCCACATTCCTAGAGCACATGTGGCTGCTTTGAGATATGATATTAGATGAACTTCAAGTCTTCACAATAATTTACACTGAGAATTTCAGAACAGAAAATGTATCCATTTTTAATGCAATTTTTTTAGCATTTTTTTCTTTTCTCTACAGTGGAATTTAATACAAATTCAAAAAAGAATGCTATGCATTCATCAGGAATTTGGCAGCACTTAAAAAGAGGGAGAACATTTCATTTTATTCTGCAATGAAACTAGACCCATCTGGCGGGAGCATTACTGAGCTGGATCATTTGAAAGTGTCCCAAATCTTTAGAGCTTGAAGTGACTTTGTAGCTTTCCCATTTGCATTAAGACTGACACCCCCTTGCCCACAGTCTTAATTCATTATTACACTATTGCTATCCATTATTAAACACTTTCTGCACCATGTAGCACAAATTATTTCCACAATCCCCAGCCCCCACTTTATCACTTCATGTCTATTTTATGGACATATAGCGGTAATTTTACCATAACAAATCAAAGTAGTCCTAAATAAAACCATTCCAACGCATCTTCACAAAAAGGCTATAACACAAGACAATTCACAGCCTGGAAGTAATTTTATATATATTAATATATAGATATCTGATTAATGTGTATTCTTATTGAAGAAGGTAAATGGCAGCAGGAGTATTTCAAAGATATTCAATTGTAAATAGTAGCTGAGTCAAGACAGTATGTACAGACAATATTTATGCAAAACTTCAAATGTAAGAAGCAGAAAGGAAAGAATGGAAATTTAAATAGGTTTGACTAATATGTTTATAAGGTCTGAAGATAGTAATATTATTTAAAATCTTTGTATGTTTCAGTGGCAGTTTGTAAGAGCCTTCATCTCTGTCCATTCAGTCAGAGTACTCACAGAGGCCTTACAGAGATGAGGATCCTACAGATCAATACAGCTGTAACTGGCTCAGGGTAAGGCAGCTGGGCTCGGTTTACCCTAGGTGTAGCCTCTCTATAGTTTCCAACTTTCTGAATCTATATGTGCCATGTTCACTCCTAGATGATGATCCAGATAAAACATTTGACCTTCTGTGATCACCTAAGCTACAGTCTGATTTACAGCAGAAAAATTAAATTTAACTTTTTAATTAGTCACAATAGATTACCTGGGTATTTTAAGTTATTACATTGTAGTTTATTGAAATAAGGGTAGGGATGAGACCTAAATGTTAAAGCCATAACAGCTTAGCACATAAGAGGATTATTCTGCTAATCTAATGACCCAAGCCATCAACTTAGGGAACCAATCCAAGTCTGGCCTCAGCTGCAGGAGATGATGTCACTGCAGTAACAAACTCACATATACACAATGATCTCCACAACATCTTTATTATAATTGTGGGTGCATTAACTGTGTGCAATCCCTTCACATGTAGAGAGCATATTTAAGACAATACAACAAAATCAGTCTGAGGTAGGATTAAGTACTGTGTTGAATTTAAACTGAGATTTTCACTAATAATCTTCTGGTTACAACATAAGTATCAATGACATGAGAGAGTTAATATCGGAGGGCAGGGGGGAGCCTAACTTAATAATTTAAATATTAAGGTCTATTTATTGGTGGGGTGGGGTGAATGCGCCCTTGGTCAACCTTAATTATTGTGTTTTTCAGTTCTCATCATTTGCAGTTGAGCTCTGCTGCACCCAGTAGGCTGTAACTGGAGTTGCAGGCTAACTGTGTGAGCGTGTGTGTGTGTGTGTGTGTGTGTGTGTGTGTGTGTGTGTGTGTGTGTGTGTGTGTGTGTGTGTGTGTATCATCCCAGCTCTGGGTTAGAAGACGATCTACTAGACAACCAATGTTGGATGGCTAAAAATTTCCTTATGCTAATTAAGCAAAGAGAAAACATGAGTATTGCTAGTTAGTCCTAAGGCTGCTCAAAGTAAGTTTGACAGCCTTAACCCTGGTGATCTTCCTATTCAGCTTAACACGGTAGTCAGAGATCTTGGTTGATGCAGATGTATGTTTCGATGCTCATATTAGAAATATCACTAGAACTGTGTACCATCAACAGCACATAGCCAAGCTTCAGAAAATGCTCTCCTTCCATGATGCAGACAAACTAATACTTTTATAACTTCCAGGCTGGACGACTGTAATGCCCTCATTTCTGGTCATCCATCTGGGTCCTTAAATAAACTTCAACTGGTGCAAAATGCAGCAGCCGTAGGTCTTACAAAAACTAAAAAAAAAAAAATTACATATTAGCTCTATGCTGTGCTCCCTCCACTGGCTTCCAGTTAAGTCTCGGATTGATTATAAAATATCGCTATTAACTTAGAAATTACTGAAAGACCTTGCATCAGAATATCTACTGGTATCTTACAACCCTCCTCGCCTGCTTCAGTCTGAAAGAGCAGGATATATATAAATACCTAGAGGAGAAAGAACTACAGCAGGCTGCAGAGAATTCTGTTACAGAGCTCCACAGCTGTGGAATAGTCTCCCAGTGGATGTGCGAGATTCAGACTCACTCTCAATATTCAAGTCTAGACTAAAAACACACTTTTTCAGTCTAGCTTATAGGGACTCTAGTTCTAGCTCTAGCTAACTGCTCACTCCCAGTTAGACTTATAGTGAGAGGTGTAGAGCTGGGTGGAGATCGGTGCCATTGGCTTTGGACGAACTGAACTGTCAGTGCTGTCAGTCTAGCTTCACACCCCCTTATGGAATTGGAGTGCTGACATATCAGGGACTCCACATATCTACCGCAACTTACATATTGCACTTACCTAACTGTTTTCACTGTCTCTAGTCTCCCCTACTTTGGCTAATGCATTTTTTATTCCCCCCACCCCTCCTAGGGTGTGTCTCCTGAAGACCCTAGAAAAATAGATATCCTGCCTACCCTGCTGCCTGCAACATCCCTACTACCTGTGACGTCCTTTCGGCCTGCCCGCCTGCCTACCCTACGCATTTAGAGTCAACTATAGATACCATTATAATACATTATAATGGTTGGTATAAGTATTAAGGACTCTTTGTACTGCATTATAAAGGTATCTATACTGCATTATAGATAAGAGCTTCCTTCATAGAGCAGTCATAATGCATAATAAACATGGCCATAATGTGTTATACCTTTTTATAAAGTTTTAGCCGTGTTTATATTGCTTTATGAATGCATTATTGTTATGAATGTGCTTATAAATTACTAAAAACATGGCTTCCAGTAAAGTGTTACTGATGTAACTTTTCTGGAGAATATGTATGAGGTCAAAAGTCTTCCTAGAATCCACCAGAGAAACTTTTCAGAATAATCCCAACAAGGCCAACATAAGGGTCAAGCAGTACGATGTTCAATAATGGTGAACAATGACATGCCAGCTAAAAAAATAGTTTTTATTAATAGATTAATTGATGAATACCTTCAATTCTGTCAATGCAGCGCTTAAACTGGCATGCCTTTCTAACAAAGGTACTATGCAAAAGTGTTTGTTCATCCCTAATGACCACTGCATTTCCCACTGCAGTAACCACTGCTGCTTACTAAACGTTTCACAGCTTATTTCTTTTCCCATAATTATATATTCATTTTGAGAGTAAAATACTTGATAAAAATGTATTCAGCCTCCTTAAGCGAATATGTTTTGTTTTACACCTGTGAAATACAATCATAGTATAGCAGGTTCTTGAAAATCTATTCCTGCTACTTTCAGAGAACAAAAACAAGAGGATCTAAAGGGAAACAGACTTCACAACTGCCATGCATAATTGCCAGGGGCAGACCTAAGGGGTAGTAAATACGTGGCCACCCCAAGTGAACCCCACATCGAAATAATAAAAACAAAATATGGATTATTTTATTTTCTATGCGGAATCACAGAAGAGACAGGGTGCAGTGTGGCCACCCGCAAAGATATAACTGGCCCCTGATGGCCACCCCAATTGAAATTTTCTGCAGGCGCCACTGATTTTTCCTTATTCAGTACAGGGTTGCAATGAGCCTACAGCCCATCCCAGGAAGAACAGTATGTTTTATATAAAAGACAGAAAACTGTTTTCATAACAGAAGAAAAAAATTCAAGGACATTTACCAAAATATGTATTAAAAACCTTGAGTGTTCAGTGGACACCTTTAAATTGGCTGGCACCATTATCCTTTAAATGGAACAGTGATAAAGCCAGTTTATCTCAAACATCTCAACTGAGATTGCAGTTCTACTTGTTGTCCCAGGCAAGGGAGTTGGAGAGAGTTTGATATTGGGGGATGGGAACTACTTAATAATTTAAATGTAAAGGTCTGTTTATGGGGGGGGGGTGAATGATGCCTAATTAAATATTGGGGGGTACATGTCTCCCCGTGCCCCCGGTTCCTATACTCTGGTAACAAGTAGGTTTTGTATCATTGTTTTTGGTAGAAAACTGTTTGGTTAAGGGAATAACATGTTCCAGTCGCAAGGTGTATTTGTTTCTTCACATCTGATTACATTGGGATTTCTTGCCGTTTTCATGCATTTATACCTGCCCCTCAAATCTGTGAAAACAACTGGCAAGACCTGGTCTGGAACTCATTTCCAGGCTTAGGGCAAAACTGAGCCCATAATTCCCAGTTTGTAATCCAGGAACTCCACTTGCTCACACATCCACACTTTTGGGTGTGGCACACTGTACTCATTGGAGAGGTAATCTGAGGTAATTTGAGGTAATCTGACATGCCATTGGACTTTCCCATACAGCACCAAGCCCCCCCCCCGCCCCCCCCCCCCCCCCCCCGCCCCCCCCACCCACCACACCACGC
>JAAGVU020000019.1:24467381-24483596 GCA_011763525.2 Mormyrus iriodes
CCAATCCAGCACCACGCCCCCCCCCCCCCCCCCCCCCAACCCGGTCCTCCAAATAACAAATCACAAGGCTGCAATTTACAGCATGTGAAGAAGCAGTTCACATACTCTTCGACTAAGCTAAAGGCAAAGATGCCTGATCCAAGTGAGTTTAAACATGGTGTTATTGCTGGTATGTAACAATTCATAATGCAAAAAAATGCTGCATTCTGCAATAACTAAACAAAAGGAGACAATTTTTCAACACATAATACGATGTTATTACATAATTCGTTGTTACAATCCATGTAGCACCGCATTATCTAATAACTTGAGAAAATGTAGCAAATTTAGAGACTACATTATAATTTTATATTGCAACATTATTATCATTTAATTTGTTACATTTGTTACAAAATATCCAGCCAATTGCATTTCTGTGGCCAAAAACACCTTACTATTAAAGGTCAGAGGAGAATAGTCAGACTAGTTGAAGCTAACAGGAAGGCCACAGGTAGAATGTAACAGCTCAGTAAAACCCTTCTAGTGGTTCTAGAGCTACAAGCCAGTCTACCCAGTGCTACATAGGAGTATATAATAAACTGGCCACTGAGTGCATAGACATGTGATGACTATTGATTTTTCCTATATCTAAGACAACAATTAAGCTTTTATTTGAAAGATCCTGATAGTGAGGGCAAAAGAGAACTGTTTTTTTGGGGCAATTTAGAAAATATACCTGATCATTCAGGTCAACTTAGTTTTCTTCATTTTTACTGTCTGACTGCTGTGGTCCTACCTGTATGCATGTTTCTTATATGTCAGGGTAACAAGCTGTTTAATCCCATCTTGCAGATACTGCCATCTGGTGGCTAGCTTCCATTTCATTAAGATTTTATGCTTATGTAGAGACAGTTACCCATTCCACACATTGACATCTTCCTGAATATATATACTAAAACACATTTATGCAGCCAATGACAAAAGAGGCCTTAGACTACACGTAGAAAAGCCACTTGCTTCGAGCCCTCAGGGCAGAGAGAGATTTTCGTGCTGGTCTTTCTTCACACACACAGATGAGCCTAACACGCCTTAGCTCGGATTTTAATTTTAAAACTATCCTGAATTTCCTTCTGGAAGCGGTGAAGTTTAATTTTGGTGTTAAGATAAGAAATCCTTCTCTGAAATCGAAATCAGAAGACACAAAATGAGAAATATTAATGTCAACATTTTAGAGATTTTATCAATACACATATCTGTATTAGTCAAAGATAATGGCAATGATATAATTTAATGTTAAAAATACAATATTTTTTCTAATAATCTAGATGCTTAAAGTTGTAATGTTGGGGTTTTGAACATTTAGTGGTAACTAATATTATCAAAAAAAAGGCAACCATAAAAGTTTCATAACAGAAATAAGTTACGTAAAGACAAAGAATAAACTTCCTTGATGTTTACAGACATTTCAATTTGTCATACACAGTTTTACCCTAACTGAAATGACACATGCAGAATAAGAAAATACAAAGTCAAGGACAAAAAAATGTTACAGCCTCTGTGAAAAATGAATGAATTAGCCACTGGCCCCAGCAGATTGTCAGATACACACCCCTATGTATAGCATATACCAGGAATGCAAGGACACTATATCAAAATACGTATTTATTCCCAAGATTCCCTGCATGAGATACTAAAAACTACCAGCACACACCAGTGGTTAAGAGAGAATAAAGCCATGCCCTGGGCTTACATAAGCTTAAAGAAAAATGTACCCTGAGCTTCATGGGCCAAATTGTTTCACTCAAAGTAATAAGCGAAAGGATCAGGGAATAAACTGACCAGTGGTCTGGGCAGCCAGATGGCCTTGAACCCCAGAGAACTTTCTTTTATTCTTCTATTTACAAAAGAAGTTCCTCTTTACTCAGTCTTTTTTTATCCATACTGAATTTTAAAATTTTACAGCACTTAAGTTCTGCTGTTTCGGTCATTACTTCAAATCTACTTGCAATATCACTTTCTTGACAGGCTGAGGTAACTGCACTAGGATGGGCACTGTAGACGCTCCTCGGTTTACAATGGGGTTATGCTCCGATGAATCTATCATGAGTTGGAAATATTGTAAATCGAATATGAATACAATATTTAGCAGACATAATGGACTTGAGAAAATTTAGGTTAAATAGAAAAAAAACTGTGTGATATGTTGATAAACACTGTATTCGATGTTAACGCTTCTGATCCCAAGAAAGACTGGAAGCGTGGCTGGATGGACGTTGCCACTGCCCAGCATCAGTAGAAAGCAGAGTACGGCATACCGCTAGCTGGGAACCGATCAAAATTCAAAGTTTGATGAATACTGAATGTGCATTGCTATCACACCATCGTAAAGTTGAAATGTTATAAGTCAAACCGTGGTAAAGTGAGGAGCATATGTATATGACAGCAACAGAAGTGAACTGAGCTCAGCTGAACTGACCTGCACTGAAAATTGACGATGTCACTGAAAATGTCTAACACTCTTTGCTCTTAACATTGAAAAGGCAAAAGTCATACACAGCTAGTGGAAGAAACAAACATTTTTAAGATATGAACACAACTGTGTAAAGCAGGCAGGGGTATTAAGGTCTGCACAGTGTCCTCTACAACAGCAGGGCCTCATAAGCTGCCCCTTCGGCTTCAGAGGACTCCTTCCACACACGTAGGTGCTCCAGCGTGTTGTGGAAGTGCTTTTTTATCAACTCTGTCTCCTCGCTTGCCTCCAGGTTGGGCAGATCATCTTGGACCTTCTGAATAAGTTGATTTAGAACCTGAACCGTCACCTAAGGGGAAACAAGCAGACACGCACATGCACTGAGATAAGAGTTAAGCTCATTTTCAAAACTCCATGCTTCAACTCCAAGGTTGTGGGTAAGCTGGTCGTCTTTTACCTCAGGGTGAAGGAATGTTTATCTTAAGTTTTTTTTTCTTTTTTTTTTTTTAAGCAGGAAAGAAAACTGTGAAAGACAACTGAAAAGCGAATTTTTAAGAGTGCACACACAGGTTAATGAATGTTACTCCTAAAATCTTGAATTCTCTTAAAAACCCAGTTAAAGTAATGAAATACGTGGATTGGCCTAGCCACAAATGCCACAAAAGCAAAGGTTCTGAGAATTGTCAATACATTTGAAATAGACAGGACATATTTAAAACGTCCAACCATCTACACACGAGTCACATTCACAGGAAATAATATCCTACCGCTTCATTCTGCTTTTCGTGGAAATAAATGTATCTGTTGAGGATCTCAATGAAGAGCTGCACTTGCAAAGAGGAATCCATACACTGGTTAGCAATTTTCAGAGCCTTCTTTAAGCACTCCATTACTCTCTTCTCATCGTGGCTCTGAAAAAGAAGAGGCACGGCAAATATACATATCCATGGTAACAAAACACAGAAAGAAAAGCGTGAACTCAAATGGAGTGGAAAATATTCTCTGAAAATGACACATCATGCCTACGAGTTTAAGTTACATAGCTTTATAAATATAGTTTATGCCATTCAGAATTCATGTTACAAACACAGATTGCATATATGATTCATTGATGTTTATGAGCTATGAACATACTGCATTTAACAAACATGCAAGAAATTCACACACCAAAGAAAAAACAACACATATTACAGCCTAATATAACACGAGAAGACAATGCACAAGGAATACAACTTTGTATCATAAATTTTATAGTAGACATACAATAGTGGCACAGCAGCTCTGTG
Organism: Mormyrus iriodes; assembly: GCA_011763525.2. Classification (NCBI taxonomy): domain Eukaryota; kingdom Metazoa; phylum Chordata; class Actinopteri; order Osteoglossiformes; family Mormyridae; genus Mormyrus; species Mormyrus iriodes. The sequence goes on from JAAGVU020000019.1 coordinate 24,471,117, forward strand.
GCATCACAGGGGGTTGGGTTGAGTTCCTGCTCTCAGCTGTGTGTGTGTCTGTGTTTGTGGTGTTTACAAATCCTCCAGGGTTCTCTGGATATTTCCCATAGTCCATGCAGTTAGGTAAATCAATGTGTCCAGATAACCCTCAGTGTGTGTGCCCTGTGATGGACTGGCATCCAATCCAAGGTATGCCCTGCCTTGTGCCCTATGTTTCCTGCGATCCAAGGCTCACCACGAATCTTACAGGATAAGCGGTTATAAAAGATGGATGTATATAATAGAGATTCAACGAGATTCAGTTTCTTGTTTTTGTGTACTCAGCTTGTTTGTCCTGATGGTTCTGTTTTTCCATGCTTTGACGTGCCTGCACCAAATTAAGACTCAGAGTTTGGACTGATGCTCCCTCACTCACCTCCTCTCCATTCTTGTCACTGCTGCATCCTGACCAAAAGAGGTGGGCACAGGTGCCGACTGCCCGGCACTGGTCTGGTTTCTTCAGCAGCTTGGACGCGGCCAGCGCACACTGCGTCCTCAGCGGCTCGTGATTTTCCTCGCTGAAGCACTTGGTTCTCTCAAAGGTGCCAATGATTAGCGTGATAGCCGACAGCTGGGCCTTGGAGTCGCTGATCTCATCCTCGTACAGGGAAAATGCCTTGGGGGAGGGGGGATTGACACAAACTGACTTTTTCATGCTGACGTCTCTGATTAGATGTAATGCGCCATCAGGCCGAGTTTCTCAGGTGTTCAGTACCTGTGACATGAACTCATAAGCCACCGTCTCGTGGTTCTCAAAACCAATTTCACCAGCTGCCAGAGCTCCCTGGAGAAAGAGCCTGAGTGGCAACTCGGCCAGCTCGGCCTTGATGAGAGCGCTGATAGTCTGGTGGGCAAAGGAGAAAATCTTCTGACATTTCTTCTCCCACTTTTCATCCTGAAAGCAGACAAGATTTACAAGAGAGCATGTCAGAAATTACAGAGCGGAGCCAGCGGTGCTGAATGTCTGTTCCAGGTACAAATCATTTATCGGCGCTTGTCTCTCAGTAGCCTCTCCTCTGTTATGACATACAAGCGCTCCCTGATTTTTTCTAATCAATACCTGAAACGGACTAAAAAGGTTGTAATTCAGTAAGGATGACCTAAAAAAAAGGCTGAATATGTTGGAGTGATAAATGTGTTTCAGATACGTTTTTTTTTTTCAAATGCCTTGAGGTAAAAGTACTTGTTGTACTTATGTCACATTTACAGACACTCTTCACTTACCGACCTACCTGTTTAACAACCGCTCGAACTTACGACCAGCTCTCCAACCAGTCGGTATTGTACGCTGTACGAGAGCTTTTGTTGTGGAAATGGAAGTGTGGCATCTCGACGTCAAGCATTTCATGTTGCATCAGCCTTTCTCAGTCTCAGTCTTGTTCCTGCATCGGTCAGTATTCACTACACTAGCATTCGCAATCTCCAAGACTACATATTTTGTTTATAAGATTTCTACTTTATTATACGATGTCAGTGAAAATATATAAAAACGATTACCTGCTACCTGTAAACATTTATAAATATACTAAAAATGTTGTAAATAGTGCTAAGGTGACATTGAAACAATATCTAAAGATGGTTGACACAAATCCACTACCAGCACAGTATGCTTGAAAAATCCTTAAGGGGCGGCTCCTCGCTTATTGCCCAATTCGCTTAACGACTTAGTCATAGGAACGGAACTCGGCCATTAAGTGAAGAGTGTCTATATTACTTAGCAGATGCTTTTGTTCGAAGTGAAATAGGTGAGGCAAATAGTACATCAAACTATTGTAAAGGTCAACATTTCATGCACTCCAGAGGTCATGAGGTGCTGAACATCAGATTGCCAAACCAATACGAAAATCACACATGTAAAGAGCTGTTCAACATTCAGTCAGTTTTGATGAGCTATAATTTTAAAATAATTTCAGAATAAACATTCTACTAGCTCATTCACAGGTGTTTTATCTTGGCTTCAAAGATGATTCAGATTTGGGATCGTTAAAAAGAAAGAAAATGACACAAAGACTAACTCGTACCACACTGGAACTTTCTTTGTAACGGAAAGCAAGTTGATACGCAGCAAACACCAGAGGTGGCAGCGTGAATCGAATCCTCTGGTTTCCTCCTGCTCCAAAGTGTTTCCTGGCAGTATTTAAAATCTTGAAAAAATATTCATGAGGAAACAATTAAAATAATGGAAGTATTAAACAACAACAACAACAACAACAATAATAATAATCATCACCATCCTCATAATCACTGTCAGTCATTAATAAGGCAATAAATGATCAATGCAGGAGAATACTTTGCAAAGCATCTTTGCTAAGATACGTCTTCACATGAATGCTTCAGATTACGTTTCACTTTATGTATAACATACAGAGTTGACTGCTTGACTATATTAAGTTACACATGAAGGCAATAATACTTCTTGTTCTTCTTGATTTCTTGGCTTACCATATACTGTTGATCTGGATCATCAGAATGAAGTAGGTGAATGAACCGGCCAACCAGATTCTGTTCTTCAGCAAAGTCCTCGGGATCTGGGTCCTCTGAAGGCTGATCAGGTTGGTCCTGGATCAGTGTTGACACCAGCTTTAATATTGCATCTACCTAAGTGGGGAGAAAAATGGAATCCACATTGATTAGTGATTTTTTTTTTCTGTTTAGAGAGTTGATGTACTCATTATGAAACAAATAACACTCCACGCTTCAACAAAATTATACCTTTATTCTAAACATTGATAAATGCATCTTACCCATGTGTGGCAAAAGTAAACTCATATTTGTTAAATGTTACTTATTTTGGCTCCATAACCCTGACCAGAATAAACATTTGTAGTAAGACAGATAAATGGAATGCATAATTAATATACTAAACTGTAACATCTACTATTCCTGGAGAATTTACACTTACCACATAAAATATTACAGCTGAATTTGATCGCATTTAATTCAATAAAAAAATCAATGCCTGCAGCCAGAAGAAACAAACTTAAATGTCAGTCCTTCTGGTGAGGTTTATTAATAGTTCTACTCTGGATGACTGGCTGTAATTGTACTTGAAAATTGCTATTGGGGTCACACTCTGTCAAACAAGCCAGCAAACATATCATGAAATGGATATACAGCAGTAGCCTAAAGCCTGAAATAAACAGTTTTTCATTAGATTTTTAGATTGTCCACTTTGCATAAAAATCAGCGACAACTTATGACAAACAATGCGGAAGCTTTTCTTATATAGGTCAGCCACCAAGCTTTGTGTCAGTAGTAGTGATCAAAGGAATACCCTGTTCCTCACATCCATCCATTAATCCACCTTCCAACCACTTACCCTGGGCAGGGTTGCAGGAAGTGGGGAGGAACCTATCATAGGCAACGTAAGGCACAAGGCTGAGGGACAGCCAGACCACCACTGAGCAGATACACGCACACACTGACCAATAAACCTGACTCTGTCTTTGGTCTGTGAGAGGAAACTGGAGGGTACCCCCACCATGCCACCCATGTTTCAAACAACACTCATTAAATCGTGATCCATGACCCACCAAAGGGGTACAAATAAAACCAAGAGGGTGTTATAAGCACAATAAAAAATGACCAGGCGACTAAAACATCAAACTATCATCAGAAATATTGTCTCAGTCAGAGATATGCAGGGTACCATTCTGTATTTTTACAACACTTGAAGGCCATTAAAAGTCAATGGTTGCAAAAGAAAAAGCATGGAATACTGAAATAGACAAGGCTCTAAGAAATATTCATAAACAGCTTGTATTTCATTTTTTTTCTTTTCTATTATTGTATGGAATACGTTCCCAAACATTAGCGGGCACACTAGATCATCACCAGTGACCAAAGTATCATTTCAAAATTATTTTAACAGTATTGGTCTCTAATGCTGGATTATTTTTACCTTTTAAAATTAACCATAATAGACAGGAAGCCTCCTAGGTGTACTGGTAAGAGGTGAATGTTCCTATTGCCAAAGAATACAAGGTTTCACCTGTTCTTGGGCTTTGATCACCGTATTGTTGTCCAAGGTGTTGCTCAGCATGTAGGAACTCATGATCTTTCGGGATTCATAGTCAAAGTACTCAAAGAGTGGGTGAAAGTGTTGGAGCTGAAGCACAGTCAGGATGTTGTTGTAGATGTCCAAAGGGATCTTCAGCAATCTCATCAGCTCCTTCGACACTGCACTGCTGGTGGCCATTCTTCAAGACAAAAAAAAGGTCTGTTTCTTGAAAGTCTGGGGTAGTGAATTACTTTTGCTTTGCTTTAATCACTTTTTCTTTGCATTACTAAGCATAGAAATCCTTCATCTCCTTATGCAGGATATATTGACCAAAAACACTGTTTAGAGGAGAATACTAGAAACAAACGTCTATTTCACTGATAGCACAGAACAAGGTTTCTGCTGTGGCAGGTTGATATTAAATGAAATTATCCGAGGTGATCACATCTATCTTACAAACTGGAACCAGCTAAACATATGGACAGAAACCATTCCTCAGCAAATCTGCTGTCTCCAGCTAATCTGAAATTACACTGAAGCACCGAAGAGACCTATGAAAAAGAGCCACCATGATCTCCAAGAGTATAGTGACCCAGAAGAGGTGGTGCACTTACTGTTCCAGATTCATTTTGTTGAAAATCTCCAATGTAGTCTCCAAGACTTTGTCCACATAATCTATTCTATCAGGGTAACACTTCATGGCCAGGTTGATAAGGGACACCTGCAAGGACACCACGTCCTCGGAAGGCATCTCCTGGCGAGACTAGGCCACGAAGAAAAAAGCATGAAGAACAAAGACTGCTACAGCTCCACTCTTTATATCTATTTTGTAAATGATGAACTATATCATTCCTGGGCTGAGACTCAAACCCTGGTCCCAGGGGTGAGAGGCAACAGTGGAAACTACTGCACCACTGTGAACTATGTAAATGCTGAAATGGATACTACTTACCTGTATAACTGAAGCCACTTGTTGTGAAAATATATCAAATAATTTAATATCTGCTGGAATACCAGGACCATCTTCTCTGTGAGCAAATAAGGCCAGCCTGGGATGAAGTGGGAGTTCCGTCAGTATTTAAAGAAAATCACTGCATTTTTGGAGAAAAATTATTGAGCCAAAAAAATGAGTTAAAAATACAATACCGATCAATAAGAGCAATAATAATGTTCTTCACATTCACATTTTGGTGCAACTCTGCACAGGCACGCAGAAATAAATTTAATGTCTGAAGGTGGAACTCATCTGGAAACACCTAAAAGGATGGAAAGAAGTAGATGCTGATCTGGCACTCATTCAGGAATATGCATCAAAATACAAGGCCATACAGATATTTTCTTTCTTATAATGATACCTTTTACTAAATTGTTTCTCAAACCGGTCCTCGGACACCCCCAGACATTCCTCATTTTTGCTGGAGCAAAAATATGGACTCTCTGGTAGTGAGTTGTGAGGGAGCAAAAACATGGACCATCTAGGGGTCCTGGAGGACCAGGTTCAGAAACACTGTTCTTCCTTGTATTTTCAGGGGAAATGCTTACCTGTATGATACATTCCATCAGGTACTCCTGCGCTAGAGAATCTCGGCAGTTGACCACCTGTTCTAGAACTCCAGGCAGCACAACCTGAGCAGTGAGAGGATGTTAGCATGAAATAACATATGTCCGGACATGGATAAAATGATAGGCAACACCTTACATTAACTGCACCTTCATAATGCATTCAAATATCATTCAACGCACCTTCGTAATGCACTCATATAACATTCATGAGCAGCATGTAAGTATACCTTCACATCCTAACCTTAATGGTTTTAATATACATTAATAACAAACATCATAATCATATAATGTTTGTTTTTAATGTATATTATTGTACATTAATTCAAATGCTTAAAAAACTCCTGCATGCCAACAGGGCTGTGCTAAACATACAAACCTGGGTGTACTTGTCCACGTTGACGCCCTCTAGCTGGCTGAGGCGCACCAGGTTGGTCCCCACCAGGATGCGCAGCTCCTGCCTTTCCTTCTCCCGCTTCTCTCGATCCCGACTGTGGCCCTGGTGCTGCATGCGAACCCACAGTTTGTTCATCTCTGCAAAGTTCAGCAACACAAAGTCTACAGAGTCATTGATGTCTCCAGTCGTCCCCTCTCTGGACAAAGAAAAAAAAAAGTACAATCAGTTTACAAGACCTAATTTTATTTCTCCTATCTCCGCACATTATATAATGGGTAATGATATACTTCATACTTTTCAAATTAACTTTTTGTTTTTAAACACATATGTTGACAGCAACATAGATAGTTTTAATCCAGGAAATGATGTGGATGTTTCTAAGTAAGACTGGACTGCGTACTCTGTAACCTCTCCATCATCGGGGAGAACATTCCGGGTACACTGAAGTAGGTAGTTTCTCAAGAAAAGCCCTCGGAGAGGATGCTGGACTCCACGGCACATTTCTACTAAATCCTTCAGGATGTCTTTCCGGGACTGTGGAAACGATTTCACATATACCACGCCTACAGTAATTAGCAAATACCTAGGGAATGAGGTACAAATACGGAAAATCAACAGCACACAAAAACAGCTTACATTTTTAACTAATTGTAAAATATGAACTATTTCCACATTTTTCAAATAGTTTTACTTACACAGCATTCAATTGTGAACACAACAAATTCAATGCACTGATAATGTCAACACAGATTTCTTAATATACCATCATGGAAATCTAATAATGCATTTCTCTTTTTGTCAGTGTCTGTTTTAAGTTGTGCTGAACTATAAATGAAAAAGTTTTAATTTCACGTTAATCTATTCCTTGATGGCGGTGATTTGTAGGACACTCACAGTCTTGGGATGATATTCCCTGCATACTGAACAAGCTCATACAGATCAGCCACCTTTCTTCCCTTGGCAAACTCATCTGTAAGGTGAATCTCCAGGTAATGCAGTTCATCAGAGATGGCCATGTCTGCAAACACGTTAAGGATTTTTTTTTTTCTTCGCAGGTGTGAGAGAGAGACCAGCCCTGACTGTGACCAGCTAAAGCACTGTAAAGGGTGAACTGAAACCAAGAGCAAAATAATTATCCCGATAAGTGCATTATATAAAACCTTTTCCCATTCATATTAATATATGAGTCAGAGACTGTCTTTAGAAACAATCACTGACTGCAAAAAGTAATACATTTAGATCTTGTCAACCTTCACTCTTTTTTTATTTAATATACAGGCAGTCCCCAGGTTACCAACGAGATCCGTTCAGTCTCTTTGTAGGTAAGTCGGGACAACAATAATACCAATAATACAGCGCACAATAATAATTAAAGTAACCACGTATGGTGCCGTACTTCGAGCTGACAACCCGCTGAAGCCCCGCAATGTTTTCACGTGCATCACAAAGTAGTGCATACGTTCATTATTATAAACCATTGTATTTAACGCAAAATTTTAATATACCAGGCTTTATGGCAGTCCGTTCGTAAGTACGTTCTTCACCCGGGGACTGCCTGTATCTAAAATGAGGTCACACACAAAAATCTTTCCTGACATTTACATCTGTCTACATTCCCGATCAGTGTCACCAATGCTATAAATAGTACGAGATCCTTGACATTATTTGATCGTGGGGAAACAGGCCAATCTTGCATTTCCGTCCAAGGCCAGTTAAAAGATACAGAGTTCATAGTAACTTTTTGGAGAGAGCATGGAAGTCCTCAGCTCCCCCAGTGTGTTGGACGCATGTTTTAGGGCATCCATCAGCTTATTCTTGTCCTACAATGAAAAAATTGTCTAAGAGCAGTTGGAACAGTAAGACAATGACTATACCGTCATGTAAGCATGCACAGATAAAGCCACATTGTACGGCACTTATTCACTCCAGTAAAAAGCTCCGGTAGGGGTCGTACCAGGCAGCGCTTCATCTGAAAGGACTGGACCTTCACCGCCTGGACAGCCTCATCGAGGAGTTTCTCCTGATCATCCTGCATGGATTGCCGTGTGTCAGGCTAAAACACGCCTATGTGCATACTGGCAATGTACTCAGATCATGTTTTGGATCAATTATAAAAAGACGTTAATGCGTAATTTGAGCAAAGGCAGAACGGGAAAAGTGTAAAAATAAAACAATTATAACTGAGATATGTCTTTGCTCAGACCAAAGCGTTACAGCTCCGTAACTTTAACTCTAACGGTGTTATTCAGTGTACTGTTTTGTTGATATTTCAGTCAAAACGGCACTGTTGAGATTAGTCAGCATTACAATATTATTTTTAATTATGTCAACTTAAGACAGATATTTTTTCCCCTTTTCCAGTAGATGTACACGGTTTTTAGCCGTATAACCAAATTACACCAAGACGATTAAAACCCAGCATCTTAATATATTAAAACGCTGAATGAAATGTATACAGAAAGCACTAACGAAGCAAACGCACACATTATCTATAAATCGGCGCTGTTGGTTATATATGGCACCTGTACGGAACGAAGGTTAAAATCAGACTAGGAATCAACAGTAGCATTAGCGGTAGCATCAGCAATATTTCAAGGTGGCGATTTAAACTTTATTAATGAATCGCGTACATCTCAAAACAGCACTTTCACTCGAGAAGCAACAGGAGGACGAAAAAGAAATAATATAACATTTTATAAAGGCTGCAAACATTTTCAAAGATATAAAAGATCAGTTATTTCAGGAGGCCCACATACATGGTATTTCACATGTCCTTTCGAACATTTTTAAGCCGCTTTGCTGAACACAGCTTGTGCTATTTGTGCTGAGAACCAACATCGGTCCTGTACGCTTGAACATTATATATATGAGGTGTGATAACAGTTACTTACCATGTTTATTAAATATATTTGACCAAAAGGCAGCCCTTCCCCTTTAAGCGTGTCATGTGACTCGTGTCGGTCGTTTTCGTCCTGCGTGACGTAGACGGTGACGAAATGTGAAGACTGCACCCGTTACTCTGGTCTTGCTGTACTAGGGAAGTGAGGGTGGGTAGTCTTGGTTTTACTTGTCTTTCTATTTTCTTTTTTCTCTTCTCTTGATACTATGCTGTAATGCACTGAACAGTCTTAGTTCATCACTGGTGATCGATAAATGTAGAGTACTCTGAACCATAGACGCTGTACTGACCGGATCCTCCATTCTTAACATCTAAGGACACTCCTACCTAACCCATGATATCACTACTGCTGTGAACGTAATAAAATGCAAAACGAAATATTTAATTGTTAGGAGACTCTCACTCACATACATGTCTGCACGTCCACATTAATTGTTTATAAATCCATTAAGCATATGTATTGCGGTGACATTAATAGTAGATGTTTAAACATTTTAGGCAAAAAGAAAATGCAACAGTTATATGAACACATTTCTAAATGGTACAGCTGAAATGTCGTGCATTCATTTTTGTAAGCGTGGCAGAGTATCAAATACAATTATATGTATATTAAGGACTTCGGGAAGCTACTGTATGTTTTTTTAGCCTTGACAACATAAATGTTGACGTGAGAAAAAAATAAAACCCCTTTGCCATTGTTCAAAATTAAAACATATAATGAACTTGAGTTGTGAATTATAATTTAGTACTGCATAGTATTCAGATCCCATGTTACTTTAGCACTGTGTTGGCATGGAATCAGTGAAGAGATGGAAGAAGTCACTACCAAGTTTATTGTGCTGCTGTCATATTGTCAGATTCTAGCAAAACCTATTCATCCCCTATACCATGAAGACCACAATGAAGGCTTTTGTGACAACACATTCATACATGTTGATGTGACACTTGGCATATTCAAGAAAAGGACCTTATGAGGCACTATGACTCATGCTTTGGGATTGATGACCGTCAGTTTTGGTAATGTATTTGCACCTGTCTTTGGTGAGCAGAAATATCTCTACCCATGTACAAGATGTATAATAATGAATTCTTAGTGATATATGTAATTGGCTATGGTCTATTTAACAAAATGTAGAATGGAATTCAAAACACTTCAATCAAAATATTTGAAAAAAAGTCAAAGAGTTTGCTTAATATATTGAAAGACAATTACGTGATATACAAAATCAGTTACAGTTTTCTACCATTTGTCTGAGACCTGAAGCTAGGATATGAAGTCCCTTGGTCCAGTATCCCACTAAAAACAGTTCAGCACTTGTTTGTTTGACAACATTCCAAGAAGGCCTGAAGCTATTCTGAAGACAAAGCCCTACTCCTTGACATTAATACATTGTGTTTTGTTATTTTATCCACCCCCCCTAGGCAAACAGTGCAGGGCATAAACCATAATCAAAATAGTTTAAATCAAAACTAAAACTGTCTCACTTCAGTTTTTTATTTTAATATTATTCAGAGAACCCAAGACACATTCCTAACAGTTAACATTATCGCTTTTTATTATGTGATCTATAATAATCCAATAGTGACCTTTGTCATTTTTTTCCAAAAAGAGATACATATGAAAAGATCCAACATAGCAAGTCTGTCATTCTGTAGAGACCTTGTTTCCTTACCTTGACATCTAAATGGAGAAAATATTGCTGGTGAAGATACGGCACACCATCACAAATCTGTCATGTAATCACAATGGCATTCATCTCTATCAGGTGGCCACATCAGTAATGTGATCAATTGTCCACAATCCGAACTATAAAATTCAGAGGTTTTGTATGTTTAAAGGTGATAATTTAAGCCATTCGTCAAGACAAAACAATCAAGACGCGTCCTGGGTATGACGTTAAATATGCATCCGGCCCTGCAAGTGGTCCTCCAACTTGCAGGGAAAAAAGTTTTGGGGGTTGGTGGCGGGATTAGCACTCCAGCCACCGTAAAACATCTCATGACAGCTCAATTTAAACGGGCGCAACACCCTTCTACTCCCCGTGGGAGTAACTCTGCTGCAGCCACCCACAGGAAGGCTGCACGCACCATGAAGGGGATGGAGGAAAGCCTTCAGGAGCCTCATCCCTGGAAAAGTCGAAACCATTGGAGAGCTAACAGGGTCAGGCCAGTTGGGGATCGGAGCTGGTGTGGTGCTGGATCCAGGCCTTTAATGACTTCTTAGGCATAGCCATCAGTAGTGTATCTGTCTGCGGGGAGAGTGTCGACCTCGTCAAGAGGTTCACCTACCTCAGCAGCAACATTCATGTCTCTGGTGACACTTCCTATGAAGTCAGCAGACGGATGGGGAGAGCATGGGGGGTCATGAGGTACTTGGAAAGGGGTGTGTGGCGCTCCCGATATCTTTGCAAGAGGGCGAAGGTCCAAGTCTTTAGAGTCATGGTGCTCCCTGTCTTGCTGTGTGAGACATGGATGCTATCCAATGAGCTGAGAGTAAGACTGGACTCCTTCGGTACCGTGTCTCTTCGGAGAATCCTCGGGTACCGCTGGTTTGACTTTGTGTCGAACGAGTAGTTGCTAGGGGAGTCCCGAATGAGGCACATTACCTGCATTGTGAGGGAGCATCAGTTATGGCACTACGGCCATGTGACGCGTTTCCCTGAGGGTAATCCAGCTCGCAGGATCCTCATTGCTGAGGACCCAAGCAGCTGAACCAGGCCAAGGGAACACCCACGTAACACCTAGCTGCGGCAGATGGATGGCTATCTCCGGAGGGTGGGACAGGACCACTTGTCTGCCTGGGGGGTTGCCAGCTGGGATCCAGAGGCGTTTCGTCATGTGGTGGGTGCGGTAACACGCTGCATCAGCGCATGCTCCCCGACCTGACCAGACCTGACCTGTCCTTGGTCTCTCTCAGTTTGATGAATTTTGCAGGCAACACCAGACCCAACAATAGCTCTGCACACTTGTGAACCTCACCCAAGTGGCCCCTACGAAATGATGAATAGGCCTGAGGACAGCCTTTTATCACTTGCATTTCAACTCGTATTCCCAAAGCACCTGAAGTATGCAGGTTATCAATGCTAATAAATCATGATCGACATATGAATCTGTTCATTTATGATTAACTTAATTGAGCATTAAACATGTGTGGTTTGTTTTAAAGGCTTGTAATACCCACAGCGACTATTCAACTGTGCATATTATGGATCAACCATAAACTATTAAGACACATTATTATAAGTATATATCAATAGGACTTAACAGTGCTGGTAAACACTAACAAAGGACACGAGAATATTGATTTAACCATTTGATCTGATATTTTTTCCAGGCATACATACAGTGTATTGTTTTGCTGGTATTGAATCTCCTCTGAACTCAGTACACACACCTTCTACATATCCAGAAATAAATGTATTTGTCAATTTAAATTCATGTTAAGCACCACAGGACATGATCAGCTACTTCAGTGTTAACTGAACCTCTCAGATTTGTGGGGGGGGGGGGGGGGGGCATCCTTGCAGCTGCAAAACCCCCGTATTTGCAACCCTGTTGATAATTTTCCGGCTGTTCCATAACGTTGGGAAAAGG
>JAAGVU020000019.1:24483606-24508599 GCA_011763525.2 Mormyrus iriodes
TACAAACACACAAGTACCCAATATACTCATTTTTTTATCTTCGTCCCGGCGGGTGGGGGGGGGGGGGGGGGGGGGGGGAGAATCCTTGCAGCTGCAAAATCACAGTATTTGCAACTCTGTAGATAATTGTCCTGCTGTTCCATAAAGATGTGAAAAGGTTTCTTCTGATTTGAAAGCAGAACAGGAGCCCAGAGGAACCTGCCTGGCACGGTAATGTGGTGCTTAAAGGGGGCAGGCAGGGGTGAGCAGTCATCAGGAGAGAAAGCCGCTGCCACAGTCAGGTTTACTCAACGTTGCTCTTTGAATATGTGTAATAGCAGAAAAGTGTGAGGCCCGATATATATTTTATCCTTTATAGCGTACATCTTACAGTAATGAAAAATAAAAAAAAAAATTATATATTATATATGTTTATATATATATTATATATACACACACACATAATTACCAAAAACTGCATAAACGTTATACATTTAAAGAAATACATTTGAAAATAAAGCAGCATAGGGGTTAATGTGATGGCTTTATGTAATCATTTTCAAAGTAAAAATTAATTTAATTTGTCAGTGCCTGAAACACATCTGCTCCAATTTTAGGACCATATTTTAGTGTACAATACACAAACTAACATAACCATTTAGTAAACTTAAGTAATTATTAGACCTTATTTTTAAACAAAATTTCAGCTGCAATATTTTATTGCCCCCTAGTGGTTAAAAAAACGAAGTAAACGTCCACCTATCTTCCACCTACAGCCCATCACAGGGCTCACACAAAATAGATGCCAATTATTAGCAATTTTCTTTCATAAATTTCCTTGTACTATGTTTATATTTCATTTGTATCAATACAGTGTAATATATTTTCATTATTCCATGATCATCTTTTTTGATAAGTAATAAAAATGGTCATTGAACTGTTGTTGGCATGTGGTTAATTAATAATACTAACAACAACTAATGATGATGATGACAAAAAAAATTGATTGCTTTTGTATATTTCAGTGTATTACGTATAATGAATGCCTAAGCAAGGAACAATTAATGTTGTTTACTCTGAGAGATTATTCTCTAATTCTGTGTTACGAAACTGGTTACTAGACTCAAGCTCTTCTGCCTGACAACAGGAAGTCCCTCTAGACCACAGCAGAGTCTCATTAACTCAGACCTCTGAATCTGCCCGAAACAAATTTCTGTTGTGCAGAAGCACAAGAAGTCTAACCAAAGAACAGGACTTCAGAATACTGTGTCATAAAACAGGTAATGCCCAGTGATTAAGTATTCAATATTCATAATACCTAAAATACCCAAAAACATCTTATCTAATTCTACATCATATTAAGCTCACTTAATTATCTGACTTTGTTAATAAACGCCATGAGATATTAATAAGCCAAACAAGGTGTGCTAGCGGCCATTGGGTATATTGTATGATGGTTACAGATTCTAGGGTGACTTCAGGAGAGGTTTTGAAATGGCTAAGCTGACTCATTCTGACAGTCAGAAAATCATAGTTTTACACCAACAAGGCTACAGCCAGCGAGCAACAGCTTGCCATACTGAATTTTCAAGATGACGTGCTGAAGTTGTCATGAAGACATTTGTCGAAACTGGGGCAAGTTGAAGGCAGAAAACAGAGCAGAAGACACAAAAAGCTGTCTGCACCTGAGCAATGACACTTAAAGGTCATTTCTTTAAGGGACAGAAAGAAATCCAATGATCCGAACCTGGCAGAGTCGTCTGGTATCAATTCAATGCTTCAGCCGTGAAAAGTCTTCTAAGAAATGGTCTTAGAAGGCATTTTATGGGTAAAAAAAAACATTTTTTCAGAAAGGTAACAAGTAGATGAGATTACAGTATGTAAAAAACCAAAAAGCACTGAGAGGCAGAGGGTCTCGTAGGTTTGCAGCCTTCTGCCAAGCATGGTGGTGTCTCTGGTCAGGGAACCCAGTCAAAACTGATGGAACAATCAATACTCAGAAATATAAACTGATTTTCATGCAACATGTTGTTCCTTCAGGAAAATGACTAATTCATATTTTAACATGACAATATCCTCCAAATCCAGTTATGGCCATATGGAGAGGAAGTTTTTGCAGATGGAAGATTTGCAGTATTAGATCCCCCCCACCCACCCCCACAGAACTCTGTACCTCGACATAACTGAAGCTGTGTAGGATCACATGGACTGCAGGGAGAGCTCTGGCAAGTCCTGAAAGAAGCTTAGAGATATTTACCACAAGACTACTTGAAAACATTACACAGCAGTATACCGAAGTGAATTGCTCCACTATTGTCTTCTAAAGAAGACCAAATATGCCTCCAGAAGACTGAAAGTAACATTTTCATCCATTTAGTCCTCAACATTTTATTTGAGTGCAAAGCAAATTATTCCACAAAAGTAACAATTTTATACATCTGAATAGTTGCATTGCAATTAAAATAAAATACAAAAAACTATTAAATATCCATTCATTAATGCCTTTGCCTAATAAATTAATATAATAAAAACTGTCCACTGAACATAAAACAAATTCAAATGTAATCTTTCTTTACCTGTTAATTTATTTGTTTCTAAATTCTGTTTCTATGATTTTATTTTTGAAAAATGTATTTATACACAATATGCCTTGTACCAGAAAAGTGGCATCCATCCATCTAGCCATCCAAGACCTCTCTCCATTTTGTAGAACTTGCATGTCACATACCTACAGTAGCATGGCTGGCAGGCATTGACAAGTCCTGACTTACTCAAAGTTCACATATTACTTCGTTACAGGTCCATTGCAGTCATCTTCAGCTCTTGTAACTCATGAGTAGCATATCACAGTGAAAATCAGTCCTTATTTTAAAATCAGTCTCTGACCAAGGATCTTCCTATTGATCTCTGCCAAAGCCACTGAAAACACAAAAGCTTTCTCATCTGAAAGACTGGCATAAATGTCAATCTCCTTGTCTTGCTTTTCTGTAAGGGAGGGATATAATATTATATGAGATATATATGGATATATATGGATGAGAAAGACGACATAGCGAAATGTAATATAAGAATACAAACAAATGACATGAAATTGATAGCAGGACTTGTGTTTGACTTGAGTTGGAGTGTGAGAGAATTCAATTTAACTAAATTCCAAAATCTGTTTTTGTCCCCAAGAGGCAATTAAAGTCTGTGAGTTTTTTCACCCCACCCCCACACCCCACCCCAGGATGCTTGTAAAATATATACCTTACACATGGTATGGTATTGTCTCAGTTTAGCGGGAGTGCCACAGGCATGCCATAATATCACTGGATTGTGCTGAACGTTTCATTTGGCTTTAATTTTCAGTTCTTTTTAATAAAATGCATATGGTAAAGACTGCATGGTATGTTACTGTTCTGCTTAAATTATTTCTTTAAGAAAGACATTAAGAGACAAAATGGAAACTGCGCAAACTGTAAAGAGTGGATTTGGCTTTGTGTATTGTGTAACAGCCATTTACCTCTCTCTTCCTCTTGCTGCTTGTGAGTAATGGTTTTGGGCCGTCCCCTTCCTCTTCGGACCTGCTCACATTGGCTGTTTGAGCGGGACTGCCTTCTCTGCTCTTTGTGATTGGCTGAGGTGGCACTAATCTTCTCTGCTTGTGCTCTTTCTGTCCTCCTCCTTTTAGCATCTAGCCTATCTGTAAAATTGATCATCACATTTCAAATGAACAGTTTAATCTGGAAGAGAAGAAAACTATTTTCACATATCAGTCAATCAAAGACAACATTAAGTATTGGATCTAGACAGAGTTGATTAAATGTATCTGCATGATTTGTGGATGCTAATGGAAACCATTCATTATTTTCTGAAAACATTGGCAAATATACAGTAAAATGTCATTAATAATTTTAATGACTAATAGACCAGTTTGTCCAGTCTTTAATCATTTTAGAATAATTTCGAATCATATGAGACCATATGAATGAACACCACATCAGAACACAACTAAACTAGAAGGATCTGTGTAAATATCTTGACTAAAATGCGAATGCATGACTTGTTAATGAGTCAGAGGTTCATATGCTTAAACAAGCATGCAGCATATACACACAACAGAGAAGCACATATATGCATTTTATGACTTTTAGAGTTGAAAAATACATGAATGAATAACAAATAAACCATTTACATAATGTATTGTAGACCGATAGCATTTGTTAGCTCACTATCATGACAAGGATATAATAGAATGGGGCCACACAAGAAACAGAAAGGGCTCAAATTGAACCTCTGAGTGGGGTTCACTCATTGGTTTGACTGAAATGTAAATGTTTAATACATAACTGGGGAAAATTCCTTTAATTGCTTGCATTTCTTTCAAATGGAAGACATGTGGAACATATTAAAGAATATTTTATTGTCATCTTTGTTGCCTCCATTCAGTTAAAAATAACATTCTAACCAAATGGTTGGAAATAATTCATACAGTGGTCTTTTTCTCATATGTACTTGGAAATGAATACTAATATAATCAGTTTCAGTCTTGAATATTTTTTTCCAACTATTTCTCAACCACTTATTTTGATGAATTTGTAGATTAATAAGAATTTTAGTGACCGTATCATATAACAATTGTACAGATTCACTAAAGTCGAAACAGAATCCTGAGATGAGATGATCAAAGACAAACTGAGAGTCAAAACACAGAGAATAAAATATGGGTTCTAAAGGAAAATATATCAGTTTTTAATACCAAAAATGTCATGCAGCCGAACTATGTAAGGGCATTATTAAGTATTTTTTTAATCGCCACTTCTTACCTAATGCAGTAGTAGATGATCGCTCAGCCTGCTTAGCATTTAGGAGTTTTCGGCTGATAAACACATAGCCACAGTGACAAGACTTGCAGGCTACTGGAATCTAATAATGAATAAAAAGCGTTTGGTGAAATGTCTGTGTTTCAGTGTAACATATAAAGTTACCGGAAAATGTATCACAGCATTTATTTCAATATTTTATTGCATTACAGGCAGGTATAACAATTCTCGTTCCACCCTGCTTTCTCTGTAATGTCGTTAAGAGTTTCCCGAAATATGACATGAGCAGTTTCCAATAAAAATAAAATGATAATTGAGTAGGCCCATGAGAACAGATCAAAATATCGATACAACTTTATGTAAGTTGAACAGGATACTTATAATCGGCAGTAAGATCAAAAAAATTCTGCGTTGCTTTTGTTGGTCGTTCATTTTTATAATACTTTCTAAATACACCAGTCATACGACGTATCGCAGGGAAGTGATCCGTACTTGTAACATTATCTCGCACTGGTGTTTTTCTTCGCTGTACTATTCATAAAATCATATAGTAAATACAGCATATTTCAAAGTATTACAAGACAATGGGTACGTGTTCCGTGTCCCTAATCTCCTGCATTAAACATACAGTATCTTTAAGAAATCGCAGTTCGCGACGAAAACACGCAGAACTATTTTATTATAATAAAATAAAACAGAAATGTAACATACTCATGCATATATTCTTACCTGTTGATCGCAGTCAGGACATGATTTAGTGGCCATTTTCACTTTCTTTGATTTATTTGTCGACATACTAAATGTTATTTGTTTTAGTCCGGTAATCACCCTCCAGATTTTAGACAAATATACATAGAACGTAAGGCTGAGCAAGCAGTAAGGCATGCAGGCAGGCAGGCGCGCTAATACGCACACACACACACTCACACACAATACCATACTAATGATCATGCGCATTTGAGGAAGTGAAATTGATTTCTTCCCTTTTCCCATATATCAGCAATGAGCATGCGCGATCCTTCAGCAGGGAAAGGGGGCTAGAGCGTAGAGCGGAGATATATATATATATATATATATATATATAAATGTCTTTCTGAACCGTTTCATATTTTGATTCAGTACAGACTATGCTTACAGATTACATACTTATAGAATATATAGCTGCAGCATATATATTTATACAATATCGTCATACAGTTTTACAGAAATGTACTGACACTTCATTTCAAATTAATCTTCGGACATTTCCCGAGGGTTATCTTTAGGTGCAATAACGTTTTAAGTTAAATGAATCTAAAAGCAAAAAAAAAAAATCAAAGACTTTTTAGAACGAATTTTCATTTCATCATGAACAGCAACAGCTTTTCTAAGGTCCACGTTTATCGGTACTTATCATTAAACTTTTAGATCTGTATATTTAGAGTGTTTAAGTATACAGTATACGCTCTACATCTGGGAGAGATCATTTAGGAACAAGAATTTCGCTCTCCTCACAGTATCTAGCCAAATATTTAGCCACTACTATTTTTTAAATATCATAAAAGAAATTCTATGCATTTGTTAGTGTATGCATTACTTGAAGGTGCTAATTAAAAACTGTGTATGACATATGCTACAATTATGTTAGAAACAATTCGTTACATACAAAATACAGTGATCTCTCGTCTATTGCGGGGGTTGCGTTCCAGAACCCCCCGGGAAAGGTGAAAATCCGCGAAGTAAAAACCATATGTTTATATGGTTATTTTTGTATATTTTAAGCCCTTATAAACCCTGTATATTGTCTTAGATATTAGGTAAGATTCGTTTTATATGTAATTATGTATGTAAACACACTGTTTATATACTACGCACAAATATACGTATCATATATCATTGAAGTGTTTTATTTAATACGTAAAACATAGTTGTAAACATTGTAATACATATTAGCAAAAATAATTTTATGTTTACTATAATATCCAGTAATGCACTCGTTTTACCTACCCAGCTATATTAGATATGATTATTCCTCTAATATTAGCATTAGATTTCTAAAATACGAACACTGCAGTCACGCGCCATTTGCATTCTGGTAATGTTTACATTCTCAGCTGATTTCGGCCGATTTGGCAGCCATCCGCCAATAGAGTCCTGTGTATGAAATAAACAGGGCAAACCAACTGAGGAAGCATGTACCAGAAATAAAAAGATCCACTATCCGCAGAAATCGGCGAACCAGCGAAAAATGCGCGATATATATTTAGATATGCTTACATATAAAATACGCAATACAGTGAAGCCGCGAATGTCGAAGCGCGATATAGCGAGGGATCACTGTAAAGCATTTGGATTGGTGGTTTTTAAATTCTGCACCCTACTGATGGAACATTGACTGCACGACTACAGTAAATACTGGTTTTACAAAACCACATAAGCCATCTTCCCATGTTATTGAACTACCTCATCTTCAAAATGATCAAATAATGCTATAAATGCAGGGGCTTCTTAAATAGGAACCACACATTCAGGCAGAAAAATAAAGGAAAAACAACAATTAACACATGACAATTTATTGTACAAGTAACATGAACAAACATGTGCATCAACACAAATCAATTACAATAACTTCTAACTTCAACAGCAGGTGTCCAGAGTTTGGACAATGCACTTTTCAGTAACAATCTGATTTATCAGGATATGTCCAAGGCTAATGAATGCAGTAAGTCTTCTGCTATGCTGAGGAGGAGAAAACAACATGACAGCAGCTTTGACAATCCTCCTTTGAAAGATCAGTATTTACATTATTGGCTCAATTTTGGTCAAGCAAGTGGTCAGCACTACACAAAAGCCATTGGAAGGGAGAAGGAAAAGGTGGGGGGGAGTAGGACATAAGCCAGTGTTGCAGTAAGCTTATCTCCACTCATAAAGCAGATGCTGGGAGTTGGTTAAAACAGCTTGGAGAACAAATGACAGCTTTGCACGGACTTGCTTAACAGCTGAAAACTTTTGAGAATTTATTTCTAACAAACAGCCCATTCTCGTGAGTGCACATAAAGATGGGTGGTGCAGTTCAAGAAGCAGCAAATATCTGCTGCATTTCAAGAGCTAGCTGAGGGACAACAGGTTTAGTCAATTACATATAGGCTGGTTTAAAAAGTGCACAATATGACTAGAATGAATAAACCCCAAGCAGCTAGTGAGCATACAAGTTCTCTCTCACCCACATTTCAAAGGAAGCTGTTAATATTGTGTGGCTTATACCACAGCACTTACTGTAGAGCAAAAAAAGAACGTTTAGGGTTTTGTAAAATGACATGCAATATTGCTCAAATTTTGAACATTTCTTTCAGCTTCGTAATCTGACAAGTACTTATGCACAGCCCCCCTTAATGTTAGAAATTTGTCCCTGCATCAGACAGATACAGGTTTGTAACATCATACCAGCTTTGAGGCCAAGTGAAGATTCACAACTGCATCCACTTTATACAAGTTTAACGCCCCCACCCCATTTTAAAATGCAAATGAAATTTTAAAAGTCTATACGGGAAATGAGTGGTTTAAAAACAAAAACAGTATTTAAATTTTAGTGATAGCAGACAATGTTTTTCCTCTAAGAATCATTCAAATGTGCCTAACGTTTCCATACCAAAAAAAAAGAAAAAACAAAAACACAGAGTTAGTCTTTTTTAAATCTGTTCTGGACTGCCGATAGAAGAAAGAATGTAAGTGTATGGGGGGCAGCACCAGATATTTGATTGAAAGGTACAGGGGTGTTGCCGAAGTTAAATGTTAAATTCAAGCCACAAAGATCTGGAAATCCATTTCCTGTGCAATGAGATTTTACTACTGGTGGGCACACTGGACTCCAGGTCCATGGTGGCCACTCTCCTCATCTGAGCTGTCATTATATGCCTCCCGTCTTTGTCCTCCAAAAGTGCCCTGACTCATGTCAAAGTCCAAGAGGTCGACTTCCTCTGCATCTCCTGAGACAATGGGCACCTCAGCCCGGGCAGGAAGCAAGTCTTCCAGTTCCTAAAATTAAATTCACAGGTGTTACATCACAATACGAAACAAATATAAATATGCTAATGACAGGAAATGAATGGTGTATACCTTAACAGTTTAACACATAATAAAAATGAGAAATCTTTCAGGGAGAACAAGCAACATCAATAACGTATTTAGCGGTCTCCCTATATCCTAATGTTCATTGCTACTTTTATTTATTATTGTTCAATGTTATGTTGATCAACTCAGAGAGGTCCGCAAGCAAATATTTCATTGTACTTGTACAAATGACAGAACTTTTGAATCCTTAAATCCACAATAACAGTAGGCACCAAAATTGCAAATCCAGTACAGCGAAACAAGTTTATGATTATCAGTACTACAAAAATAAACGCAAGACAAACTTTTCGGAGGGACATGTACCCTAGAATACTCACAGAAAGCTTCTCCGGGCTGATCCAGTTGTTATCTGGGAACTCCACTTCAAATTTGATATACAGATCCCCCTTTTCAAATGGATTACGATACTGCGGCATACCTTCACCCCACACTACTCTGACAGAACCTGCAAAGCGAACAGGGTTTTGGGAAAATCAATGAAATTCATAAATGATCAGTTTAAAAAGGCAACCCTCACACCCAAGCATTCTGTGCAACAAAAGGTAAAAAAATAAAATTAAATAAAAATCATTGAGAGGTCATCAGGTGCCAAACATACCTGGCTCAATTACTTTACCAGCAGGATACTTCACAACAATCTGTCTGCCATCTAAGTGTTTCAGTGTGAACTGGAATCCACAAAGTGCTTCAACAAGGCCAATTTTGTGAGTCATGTGCAAGTCATTGGCATCTCTTTTGAATGTCTGGAAGAAATGTTATATGCTTTAAGCCTTAAAGCCACAGTTCAATTAGGAGTAAAGAGAAATATTCCGCAACAATCAAATCAGCATCTAACACAAAGCAAAAAGTTAATCAAATGCGGAACAAAAGAAAAAGTTCTCTTGTATAAAGTCTAAACTATTCATCATGAAGATAACACTTCATTGCTTTCAAAAAATAAAAATGTTCTTTTTAACAGGTTTTCCATGTTGTAGTACACTTAACATAACAGCAAATTTGTAAAGCCAGTATCAGGAATCTAACTGAAAAGGTAGCTTACTGTATAATCATTAGTTTCAGAAAATTCTCGTTAAGGACAACTGCAAAAGTTTAAAACTTGCACTTTAAACAGTGTCCTGGGTGCCACCAACATGTTTTTCTCAAAACATTCTGAAGCAGGCTCAGCTGGTTGGGGACATGGAAATAAAACCCAGTACCGACATCCATTACTGTGAGGTTCCAATTTAATGTATTCTATTGGACAAACTAATGGCACGGGTCAATATAGCAAACATTCTACCAGTACTGGTATAAAATGTACAGCTCAACACAATTGTGCACTGAGCTGCCAACACAGCCTGCAGTGTCCCACATGATGATCACTGATAACATGTTTAGTTTCTAAAATTATGTGGAAGAAATACAGCAACTGTTGGTGCTTTTCCAAGTCTTGGTTTAGAATTCCAATTCAAGCTTTAACTGAAACATATCCAGGTCATGAGAACGAGAAGGTTCTGGCTGCTTACATCAAAATGAATGCAAGGCTTATAGTAATATATAACCTTACCTCGTGCTCTTTCTCCTGCAGGACAAGAACAATATCTCCAGGTTCAACACCAGGCGCCTGGTCCGCCTCCCCTCCAAAGGTTATTTTCTGACCATGCCTCATGCCTTTGTCTACATGAACCTCCAGGATTTTTACCTCTTTCACCACTTTCTTCCCCTCACACTTTTTACAACGGTCTTTTTCATTTATAACTTCACCTACAGATATAATGAAACAGGATCCAGTTTAGGAGTTGGGGGTTATACCACTACCATGACAACAGCAAGACAGCAATATGTAATCAGACTGAACAATTTATGAGTCCTGAAGACTCAATTTTGTACATTACCCAAAAATTTATTTTCTCTGGAAAGCATCCACATTTCAGCAATCAGCAGTCTTACCTTCACCATTACAATCAGTACAGACAGACTGCATCTGCTGGACCATGCCAGGACCCAGCTGTCTGATCATAATGCGCATGCCCCGTCCCCTGCATGCCACACATTTCTGAACAGCTCCGGTCTTACCCCCCTGGCTGTGAAAGAAAATTATGCACTTTTAAAGAAATGAAACATTAGAGTCAGAGACACAATGGATTTGGACAGGTCTGGAATTCAGCCTCACACGTAATTCATTGATGACATTAAATACAAACTCAAGTTTGTAGAAAACTACCCGAATAAGCATCCTGGCTGAAGAGGTAAACAAAAAGCTTCTCATGCCATGATAAAATTGCCTTATTGCAGAGATGTGTCCCTCAGGGACTTCACAGCATTTGTTAATTAAGAAAATTTGAATGCTTAAATTTAAAAAAACCAAATAAATGCAAGCGTTACTTATGGGGTTTATCGATGCATTACAGGAGAACTAATGACCCACAGCATTCATGTCAAGACTCCATACTGAATCAGCACTGCAATTTTTATGAAGGACTAGAGCCTGAATGTAACAGTGTTTCTGGTACAAAAATGTAATGCCATATCTTTACATACCCGTTACAAGCATTACACAGAACATTCTTGCTTAGTTGCAGTTTGGTTGTTTTTCCATTATACAAATCTTCAAGAGAAACCCTGCCAGCAGAAACATCAACACATAAGCAATTTAAAACACCTAACAAATGAAAAAATGGTTACACATTATACAACTTTTAAACTACAGGCGCTCCCCAAGTTACAACGGGGTTATGTTTTGATAAACCTATCGTAAGGCGAAAATGCATTTTAAGGCAGTACACCTAACTTAAACATCAACGGCTAGCCTAACCCACCTTAAACATGCTTAGAACACTGACATTAGCCTACATTTGGACAAAGTCATTAACAAAAAAATTTATAATCAAATGTATCTCATGTACTTTACAGTGGGTATGATTATTGAATAAAGTCGAAATATCGTAACATGGACCATTGTACCCTGGGGAGCGTCTACATCTGTCTCTCCCTCTGTCTCTTACTCTCTCTCACACACACAGACGGGCAATATGGCTGTAAAACAACCCTTCAATATTGAAGGTGACTATTGATTAGGTATATATTGATATAATTTAAAAAGTCTATGAATTATGGTTTTATTTATTCAAATGTTTCCTAAATGGAAAACATAAGTGCATCTCTGCTGAACATACCAGAAATTAAAAATAAATTAAATATCCAAGTGCCTGAAATAATGAATGATAATTTATCATCATTATTAATGATAAATATGATTACTGTCAAATTATTATAAAAAGAAAACATTTAACAGATTGTTCAATTGCTTATATTCAAAATGAGTGCCTTCTCAACAATAGTATCGTTTCTCTCTGCTAAACTTTCACATGGACTAAATAAAAAGAAATTACAAATTAAATACAAGTGACTTTTTTTACATTTAACTAGGTTACTCAAAAGATAAATGTATGAAATCAAATTGCATCCACACAGTGCTGCAAACAAATGCATGCGGTAAACAAAAGCAATTTGTTTGCAACGTATACGTGATGTACTGAGAGATTTTCTCTTTGCCACATTTTTAAAATATATTTTCGTAATAGTTCTTTCCCTTTGCATTTCACCATCAGGCTCTTCCTGACATGGTGTGGCTGGGCAGGTCTTTGTGGGGATATTTATCACCACCTGATCCAAACCACCTGCCTAATTTGTAACTTGCACGGCATTTCTGAGTAAGTGTACACCACGGTACACTGTCTGGGACTGCCTGTGCGTACACTGCGTTACTTTTTATGGCACTGCCCGATCTGTTTGTCCTGCCATTTCACAGCAAATCATATGGTCTACATTTACAATAGTGTATTGTTATATCGATTTATCAAGCCATTTTGTATGTCAAAATGTATGAAATAAGATAAAATTCCAATACATTGCCCAGCACTCACTCACTCTCTCTCACACACACAATCTGATCAAAGATCTGCTAGAAAATATTATCCAAGGAATTATTTTATTCTGGCAAAAGTTATTTGGAATGTTCCAGAACACAGAGGGCAGACACTGCAAGCTTCTCTAACAGACAACAAGTATACAGATATCAACCCAATCGCATCGCATACAAGTGCCTAGCTGATTGGAAGGTGCACTTCTGTGAACAATCAAACAGCAACTCGTAGGTCCAGAAATCCCCGAGAGCCTGGTGCACCACCCCCCAAGATTAAATCCG
Source organism: Mormyrus iriodes (assembly GCA_011763525.2). Lineage (NCBI taxonomy): Eukaryota > Metazoa > Chordata > Actinopteri > Osteoglossiformes > Mormyridae > Mormyrus > Mormyrus iriodes. Next base: position 24,496,687 of record JAAGVU020000019.1, read on the forward strand.
ATTCACGTTAGACCTTTATGAAAAGGTTAAGGATTATTGTACAAAGTTTGACTGAGCAGATAATGTCTCTTAAGGGGAGGGAGACACAGGTAAGACAGCCATCAGTTAGATGAAAGAAAATTAAGAAATTGCACATGGCTCACTTGAGTGGATGAACCATGTCCTCCCCCCGACGTCTTCCACCGTTTCTGCTTCTAGCCTGTCCTCCCATGAACCCAAACAGTCCGCCTCCAAAGATATGTGAAAAAATGTCATCCATCCCACCACCGCCTCCACCGCCTTCCCGTAGGCCCTGCTCTCCATAGCGGTCATACAGCTCCTTTTTCTCTGGGTTGGTGAGCACTTCATAGGCAAAGCTTATTTCCTTAAACTGAATTCAGAATAACAGGCATTGTCAAATGCTGGACTAATTCCTGTTTGGAAGGAAACTTCTCAGGGACAAGTAATGGTCTGACAGCTGTAATACACAAATAATGTACCTCAATAAATATCATATTAGATTTTTAGGGGGGGGGGGTTAAGCTGATTAATATAAAATCAACCCTTCTATATTAGTATGACCTACTTTTCAGAATCTGCACTGCTGCAATTTAAATTAAGAAAAAAAAAAAAAAAAAAAAAAATCAGGATCCCCAGTGTAAGCCCGTAAAGTAAAAGATCAAAATTGGACACTAATTTAAGCACACTTCTAATGTGACTATGCGGAGAGGTCCGGTACCAAAGGCAATGTGATAATAGAATCAGTTTCGCGTTTAAGAACATATAAATGGGTACATTTAATCACAACGTAATACCGATGCGTCCTCTATATACTGGCTTAAGCAAATGGATAACAACTGTACACTTTTCCAGTCATAAAAGAAATAAATGGATTTTTCCCCATTACCCAGGTTAACATTTAACCAGCTAAATAAAAAGCACATCTGCAATACAAATCAGTACCTTTAATCACAATGCATCTTCACGGAAAGGTTTTAGCCGAGCAATTCATTAAACACAGGCTTCAAATTTAATTGTAGATGCTGGTAAAAACAAAAACAAGAGCTATTGAGAAATTATCCTGGCTTACCTTGTCTCCAGCGTTTGGATTCTTATCGGGGTGGTATTCCTTTGCTAACTTACGATATGCCTACAATGAAAAACATACACGCATTACAAAACCCGTAATATGTTCTAGATATAGCAATGTCCCCTGCGGGACGACAGAGTTCAATCACGGGTCAAGTCACAAAATAATCTAAATATTTTTCCAATTCAAAGGGCAACCGCTCAATAAAGCTAATTTGCACAGGAAGTTTACAAACTCCGTTTAATTTAATGGTCCATTTACTAAGGCCATGATTTACTGCGAAACCGTACTTTAACTCGTCTTTCATTACACTCAGTTTAACATCGAAATGGTCCACGATCGTACGTAACATAGCCCTGCTTAAATTATTTAGACAAACGTTTTGTTATCGATGACTTAGACAAGCTCATCATAGGCGAACTTTTTTTTTTTTTGCTTATGATTTCTGTACTTTGTAAACATCTGTAAGCGTGTGCGGACAGTTAGATAAACAGCCTGACACGGATTCCCCAATAACGGCGATTAATGTCAAGTAACACGCCGCTTAGCAGAAAAGCTTAAAAAAAGCGGTGTTCAGACCGCCAACGACTGCCTTCGTTACACAGCCAGAGGCTGGCAGCTTAGCTACTCAGAAACGAGGGGTAATCGGTAACTAACAACAAAAACGTATTACTACGGAACCAAGCCTCAAAGCGCCAATAACCACAAAGAGTGCACGGACAAGAATAAACAAAAGGAGTAATGGAAAAACGGCAAGTTAGACAAACATGGCTGTACGTTAGCTTTTCCACCTGGGCCCTAAACAATGTATCTGCAGGCCCGACTTACTAATCCCCCTTCCCCGATTCCCTAACTAGCTAGCCGCCGGGTTTTGTCACTCAGGCCACCTATCAGTACCTTTTTCAGTTCGTTTTCAGAGGCAGACGGGGAGACCCCTAAGATGTCGTACAGCCTGGTGTCCGCGACGTTAGCCATGGCGGCGCTGAGAGCTGGACTTTCGGCTCGCTAAACGGAGGAGGACAGAAAGAGGAGCCGGCCGGAAGCTTCATGCGCAATGAGTCAACTTTAACCTTTTACGTCACACACACGGCACCCCCCTCCCCCTCCCCAGCCCCTCCCCCCACTATTAAGTACAGTACGTGCGCAAAACAGAAGTTAATTAGCCCGCCGATGGCGACGCATAGTAATGACATAGAATTATTATTATTATTATTATTATTATTATTATTACTAATACTAATAACCAAAATTAGCCCAGTGAATAATAACAATAATAACGATTCAGATGATAATAATAATAATAATAATAATAATAATAATAATAATAATAATAACATGACCACCAGGGGGCAATTCAGATACTCTTGCTACAACTCCCTGGATACCAGTTGATTGTCTAATTAGTAAAGAGTGCCTGCACCAGGAAGTCATCCTTATCACATGCAAGAACAGGTTGGCAGCAGTAAAGTATGGGTCAGGAACTAGAGAGAAGAAACACTCATAATATGCCTGAGGTTGAGACGCACAGGGCTTAACCACACACTGCACAAGATTAGCAAACATTCAGCTGGGTAGTGTATGCACTGAAGCCAATTAGAAGCGGTTCGACATGTTTTACTTGAGTTCAACAAGTACAGTAAGGAATGGAATGTTCTGGAGGCACTACTGAGGGAAGATAGGCTTTAAGATGCTTTGAGGAATTTTCTGGGGGAACCCTTGTGGAAGGTGTTGGGTGGAGTACTTAAATACTTGAAGGAGACGGACGTAAGACATAAGATTTTATTTTTTTATTCTGTCCATCTCCTGACCCACACTCCAGTCCAGTAGGTGGCGGTAATGCACCTGACCCCCACAAGAAGAAGAAGAAGAAGAAGAAGAAGAAAATAAATAGAATTTCTTTCTCTATCTTATGGTAGATAGTTTTGTTTTGTTAAGAGAAATATGCAAAATAGAAGTTTGACTTTTAACTTTGTCTCCATTTTTTTGGACATTTGGCTACTAATATTCAATTGGGTTCACTGCTACATTGGTTTAATTAGTAGATTTTCCAAGATGCCTTGTGATACAGAGGAGATGGGTGAGGATAATAAGAATACAGAAGAAAATTGATTATACTAAGAGTACAAAATGACAACTGAGAATCAAAGTTGTTGGGTATTCTTGTAACAACTAGAAGGTGTCATTGTAGACATGATGCTTCAAAACAATATAATTCACAATTCAGAGCCTTATGGAAGACAATATTATTTTTTGAGGAACTGACAATTTCCACTTCTATAACTGTGTTTCAGCACAGCAGAACATGCATTAGATAATTATGGAGCGTATACTTTGAGAAGCAGTCTGAAAGATTTAATGAGCTGTGTTTTGAGGATGCGCTGGTGTTCACTCAGATTTAATATTTCAGCAGTATTATTGTACTATTTGTTCATTGGAGATGTGCTGTTAGATTTACAACTACTTTAATGGCTGCATTTTATAGAGATTATTTGAAATGTAATTTAATCTGACCTAAAAAAGATGGGGAGGATGGAACATTAGTAAGCAATTAGGTAAGGACTGAAGGTTAGGATTAGGTGTAGTGTTTGGGGGTTATGATTAGGGTTATGTGTACGGTTGGAGTTAGGTTTAGGTAAGAGGGAAGGGTTAGGATAGGTTTTGGGTTCTGGTATAGGTAAGGAGTAAATTTACGGTTTGTTGTGGGGTTTAGAAGATAAGGTTAGAGTTAGGACAGGTGTTGGGGTTAGGTGTAAGTGAGGGGATAAGGGTTGGAGTAAGAGCACGCTCAAGTTGGCCAAAAGTAATGGAAGGTCTGGAAAAAGAACAACCAGGCCACATATAGAGTCCTTAAAGGTTTATTTGTCATAAAACCCTCTTGTTACCCACATATCTACTTTGTTTATTGACTCCTTTCCCTTGGCATTTCTCTGTTTTTTATTCCATTCGTTTTGGATGATATTTTAAAACATTCCACCCCAAATGTGTGAAAATGCATTATTAACGCACCATTTTATTTATTTTTTAAGATGTTATATAGGTGTTGAAGTTCTATTCTTGATCTGAATTACTGTCTTTCCATTACACGTGTCCAACTTTAGTAGTTTTTATTAATTAATAGCACTAAAATAAAGAAATCTGTGCTGCTGTCTCCCTCTGCTAATGCACAGTGTCCCCAAGGTCTTCTTTAAAGTTCAACTTAGTTTTGAGTAATAAGGTCCCATGGGGCTCAGTATAATTGTTCAAAATGCGTAAGTTTTGTTGATGTTCTTTGGGTAGTAAATCTGAGAAATTAATTATGGGCGGAAAGATGAAGGCATTCAGGAAAATTATGTGAGTTATATGCTAGAGGTCCTAGAGTTTTTTAAAAATTATTATTATTGCTGTTTTGCAAGGGTACTGTTCCCTGTTGTTGATTCCAACTGAAAGTACTACGTTCTATGTATGCGGATCTGAATGGGTGACTTCTACAAAGATTTGAATCCCCAATTAATATAATTGGTTTGTGGACCTTCAGTATATTTCCTGTATATATTCAGATGTTTGTGTGGTTGTTATATATTTAGCTTCCTTTGGTCCACAAAATATTATCCAATGTTACAGAGAAGTCTTGAAGACATTGTGCTAGGGTGTTGTGGCGTTCTGGATTCTGTCATTGCAATTGAATTTTTGAAGGAGAAGGCTCAGATTGGACTTTGGTTGGGGGGTGCACTCCTTTTGCCTGCTTATTCATCATTATATCTTCCCCTATATCAGTGATCTCCTCCAGAGCATTTGTATCAGCTTCTGGGGTGCAACGACCTATGGGAGTGGAATTCTTGCAATGAGTTTCTGCATTAAATGTTTTACCTTCCTGTATATATGAAATTTGACTATGTGCTGTATGGTGAACCGGTTGCAGTACTGCAATTGGTTTGGCACATTTCATTGTGTTGTTTTTAGAAACACAGGCCTTTAACAATTTAAAGGTGTCTGATTCCCATTTCTTGGTTGTCTGCTCAGATCCTGGTGTAATCTGTACAATTGATTAGGAATTATTGTTGGCCCCTGGATAAATAGCTCTGTTATTAGGGGAGTTTTAACCAGAGACATTTTTGATATAATTTATTTTTCTAGTACTGTCACTGTACCTGATGTCTGCACCCCCTATGTGTAGAGTTCCTGTAAGATGTGCATATTTGTCTCCATCCATGTTAAAATTATTATTATTATTATTCCACTGCAGTGTCTAAGGCAATGGCTAGTTTTATAAATTGTGTTAATTTTGTAGCCTGTCTCATCCCTGCTGGAAAATTGCTTGCATCGGGAAAAAAATAAATTGTACAATGTCTAATAGTGGTGCACCATTTGAAAATGATTAGGGTTTTCATGAAACAATGGGCATGCAGCAGAACTGACACAACTACTTATAAGGAAGTGCCAGACCTCATTCCTGCTGATGTGCGCAAACAGCATGGTTTTCTGCACATGACTTCAAGGTAAAATAAAAAAATAAAAAAACAGAAAGCAATAAAGACAATGGCTGCGCACTGAAAGCTAACTTTTTGGAATATATTATCTCATTTTTAATTTTATTAAAAATAAAGTTTGTTGCACTATGATAGTATTTTGGTGAAATTGTGGACCAACGTAATAGACTACTATCTAACATGCCACTATGTCTAAAAACATATGGGGGGGGGGGGGGACAAGAAAATTCTTTAAACATAGGGAGCTGGGTGGGAGCAAAAACATGGACCATCTTGGGGTCCCCAAGGACCGGGTTGAGCTCTGCCTAAAACCACTCTTGGAACTTGGTGGAAGACACAGTACTGAAGGAAAGCAATAAAGAGAAGCAGGTGAGCTGCTGTGTTTTTTCAAGAATGTTTATGTGAGGAACTTTGAATAACCTTAAGTTGTGAAACATATTTCCATTTACAGGTCATACATAACATACTGACAAACAGATTAAAAAACATATTTTATAGTCAAACATAATTTAATAACCAAAATATAACATGACAGATAAATATATGTAATAACAATAGACAACTGTCCTAGCATAAGGTTTTTCTGTCATTTTGCGACCACTTATTGCAAAGAGCAATATGCAAATATTAATATTGCAAAGAGCAACCTTGTTTACGATAATAGCATCACAAAGACATATTATTAAAATCAGGCAGACTGATGAAACTGAAGCTAATAACATAGGACAAAAATCTTTTATACACAAAAAAGGCTAGTTTAATTATTAATAACCCTAACATCATTGCACTGTATTTAAATGGATGAGACATACTGTACAATTTGTCATAAGAGATTCTCTCTCATTTGAACAGTAGGAAAGGTGAGAATCTGGACTTGTTTCTTCTAAAAGTCCATGGATATACAGTGTTTATTACTAGCAGTGCCCTTGTTGCCATGCATATAGATCTCGCAGGGGATCTCCTCCAACACACGGTCCTCAATGACATTCTCTGCACAGTCATGAGCCTGTTTGTACGCACAACAGCTCTTCTTATAGGTGCTATTGAGTGTTCTCAGGGTTTGTGATTGGGAGAAGTCGTTATGGTATAACAGCTCCATGGAGCTGAGGTCGGCCTGGCTTGGCTTTAGGCTGGAGGCCAGTGAGCCACAGTGGTGCTCATGGATGCACCGTGAGGCTACAGAATTACGCCGCAGCTTATGGTAGCTCTCCAGATCATCTGATAGGTCTGCCAGGTCTGAGGACATCTCCTTGTCCCGCAAAGAGAAAAGATTGTAATGAGGTGGGCTAAAAACCTCCTGGATGCCTGCCTTATTCAATGGAGGCTTGCGGGATAATATTTTTTTGCGTGGTTGTTTCATTTGCACCAGGATGGAAATAATAAGCAACACCAAGACAATGCCAGCCGATACTCCAATGACAGTCCCACGTGCCCGGATGATCTGAGTTAAAAGGCTGCTGGACTTTTCTAATGAAAGAAAAGTGCATATATATTAAATCAAATAAAAGTATGCATCTCACGTAACTTTACATCTCATCTCAATTACTAAGAACTGATTATTATTAGTATTTAATAAAAAATCTGCAAACATTTGATCCAACAACTTCAGCGATGGCTATTCTTGTTAAATACGACTGAAAGAGAAGATGCTGCTGCTGTGGATTCCCTCACCTCTGCACTGGTTTTCATCCCAAGGATAAACACAGTTCTGAACTCCATTGCAAACAAGGGAGTTATTGATGCACATATTGCTGTGGCAAAAAAAGGTATCTTCTGAACACGGAGCTGGAAGAAATGAACAGAGATCAGATGTGATGCTGTCAAAGGGTTAAACAAGAAAAGTGATACAATGATTATTATGCCTGTATGGATTTTGGATGGTAATATGTCTTCTTCTCCAAGAAAAGTTTCACTTTAGAGGACAGTAACTGTAACACGGTCTGTTAGCTGTTCATAGCACATACTGCCACATAATTTTCACATTAAGACAAGAGTGGCTATAATATAATAGTACCATATGACATAGATGAAGATACAAAGCCCCTAGATTACGGAACAGTGTGCCAGTTTAGGTATGGGATGCCAAGATGGTCTTTAAATCTGGACTTTAGGTGGCTTATCCACACCCTAAAACACAACACACTATAATTACTGCTGCAGGCATTGTGGTACCTACCCTGGTCTTCTTTGTATGCCAGAATACATATATACATCTGTTCCGACCATGCTCTTTTCTGAAATAACTCACAAATTAGTTCAACTGCAAAACAAATTTGGATTTGACAGCAATACATGTCAAAAATCCCTTATTTTACGATTAATACTACAGAACCTTCTAATTCTATTCAAAACTTAACATAAATTTTCATATAAGGAAAAAAAATTACACAAATTATTTACATCTAGAATTAATATTGACAACTAGATTTAATATTTGGTGGAACACATTTTGGAAGGAAGATTTGCAATGAAGCATTTCATATGGCCACAAATCAGTTTTCTATATCTCACTATTGAGACTTTTGATCAATTTTATTTTGCAAAATTCTCCAGCTCCAGGATGACTTCACCTAATTGCAGTCAGATCTCTTTACAAGTGGGATTTAGATCTGGACTCAGTACTGGCCACTTTGGAAGTATTCAGCATTTTCTCTTTAAGCATTCTTGGTTGCTTTTTGTCTGTGTTTGATGGTTGATCAGATTAACTAGTTCTTAGGTTTCATTTTTAGATGTGATGAATGTTGCTCAAACATTGTACACTCTATTTCAGTACAGTGTTAGAATCAGTAGATGTAAGTTCTTACGTTCAACAAATGAAGTGAAAAGCAGCTGGAATCGACTGAGTCGACTGCCCTCGTCTGCCCACATGCGGACCACACCCACGCCATTGTCCAACATGATGTCATTGGCGATCGTGCTGCAGAACTTGGCCTTCAGGTTTTCAATGCCACTGCTGCCATCATACACTGCCACAAAATTTTTCTTACACTCGTTTGAATGTTCCATCTGGTACTCTAAAAAACGAAGATAGATCTGCAGGATAGGGGGTGGAATTATTCAGGTAATCCAATTTTATCATAAACAAAAATTGCATTTTGTCAAAAAATCACAAAGGAGAAATGAAATCAATGCATTACGATAATTTTTTATGACTTTATTGTCATTGAAATTCTGGCAACAGTCCTTAAAGTAGCAGACAATATATTGAGTGAGACAATGGACAGTTCATACAATACACATATTTTACTGAGTGATACGATGATGACTGAAAATGTTTGTTCTGACTGCTCATAGTAGTAGACATAAAACACATAAAACAACAAACATAATACTTTTTAGAGGAGAGAGCCAAGCCGTTGTGCTTCCACTCTCTGCCAACTTTCACATTTATGACCAACCTTGTTTATTTCGGCTGTGCACAGCATAAGCCGTGATTAACAGCTGAAAGCGAAAGTGCTTGGCACTGTTTCCTAGCTTGGAGACTCACAACTTCATATTTCACATTTCCCCTTCCAGTATCTAATATGGTCAGTATTTAGTCCAACATCTCCTTTATATAATTTTCTGATAAAAATGTACATATGAGCACATGTAAGTAAATGCAAATAATGTAATACTAGTGGCCCTTGCTGATTTACTGGTTAACCTTCCTGAATCGTCTACACTACTGGAAAAAACGTAGATTCTGAAATGCATGAACATTCCACAAGGAAACTTAATAAATCTAATACATTCCTGCAAAGTTAACCAAATTAATAAAGCAATATAAACAAAAATAGATTACAGTTAAGTTAAGCCTGATATCTCTGTCAAACGAAGCTGAACCAGTGTTACAATAAAATACATAAAATCTGTCCAAAACAAAGCAATACAGAGTCATGTTTCATTAGACATTTTTTTTTGTACTTTCAGTTATATGAAATAAATTATTAATGTATACTAAATATAATACAAAATAACCCCATCTTCAATCCAACAATATCACTGCAGTTTGCTATATTTTTGTATGCACAGAATTCAGGATAGGTGAATACTGAATATAAGTAGAAAAATAAAGCAGTGTCATAGAACATTAGCTGTACGGCCTCTAAGGGCACTGTGACGGTAATAAAGCGGACTCAGGGAATAATGTAGGACCAGTGGTTGCTGTCAATTTTTAGAAAATCCCCCAGGTAGACCCTGTCACTGCAACTATATATTCTGTTATAATTAAACTGTGTCAGGAGTGCAGTGTTTATTACAACACACACAGATGAGGTCATACTTATTTTACGATGACGTTCAAGCTCACCTTGGATCTGGGAGGCGCGCGCACAGTCCAGATGCAGTCTACTGCACTGCCAGATTTAATCTTTGCTTCCTCTTCCACCTGGCTGGAGTGGATAACGCCATCAGAGCCCTTAAGTTCAAACTGACACTCTGAGAACAAAGAAATAAAAGAGGAAAAGAAGAGAAGAACATCGAGAGAGAACACAAATGAAGAATGAGGGGAAAAACCCACTCTTTATTCTCTAAACATGTATATCTAGGGAACTTCAAGGCAATAGGAGGTATGATCATAATTGTAACTTTTCAGTTACTTTCGTAGCAGGTTGACATTGCATTAGTACATTTCCAATAAAATAATAATACGAACATCAGTGGACAGTTCAGGGTCCATAAAGTAAAAATCCAGACCAAGATTCTGTTTCAACCAACCAGTTGAGTGTAAGCTATAAACCCATGAAGCACTAGGGAGCTTACCAGGAATTGGGCTAAAAATATCCCCAATGTGTAGACGAAAGTCAGGGTCTAAAACGAAATACATAAACAATGGATGGTTTAATTAGATAAGTCTTTTTCCAAAAGTTTAAAAATATTTCACTTGAGGCACAGACTGGATCAGTATATCTTGTTTTATAATTATGCCTTTTTAATCGAATCACTTGCAACACATTATCTGCAAGACACCAGAATTAGAATAGAATAGAAAAATTTATATTTTATTTATTCCCAAGGGGAAATTTGGGTAGTCTTTGCATATCCCACAGACAGGCATACATATCACCCATGTTATTTTACTACGAGTATCTTCCTATATTTATACATAAACTTAAAATTTAATTAATTAGGAATTATGAATCAATTCACTACTTACCTGCTATGAAGGCGTATTTGACTCGAAAACCCAGTCCTTCCAGTTCCTCATCGCTACTGAACTTGACCCACATGAAGCGGCCTGTGGATCTGACCATACCAGGACTGCTGGGTCCACAGAACCGGTTGATGAGAGGAGAGAAACCGAAGGGACCATCCCGTATCTCAATGTAGTCAAAGCGGCACTCGAAAGAAGGCTCAATGTAATAGGTCTCATCAAAGGTCAGCTCGATTCTCTGGCGGGGCAGGGCTGTGGGTAGGTCAGTGTTTGGGTCATTCTAACACCAAAGCAATCAAGTAAGTGCAGGACTTTTTACTATACAGCTAAACATGTCACATGTTGCTTTTTCCTTTTTGCACTTCAAAAAAAAAAAAACTGCAGAGCAAAACAAAAAACAAATTCATCCAATATCCTTCAACAGCTGAAATTGATTTCATTTAAATCATGCTTAACATTTTTTTAACATGTAAATACAAGTCAAACAACATAAATATGAAGGACGCTTGTAAAATAATGCAGATGGAAAAACGAATAAGGTGACAATAAGTATTACAGTTGAGGTCTCCAGAAAAAAGTGAAAAAAAAACATATATATTCTAACATTTCAAGTATGAGGGGGTCTGAAAGGAGTTATTGTTGAGTTTCAGTGCTTTAATCATGTTTTAATAACATACGTATATTGTTCACAGTGCATTTATTCAAAACAATCAAATCAACTCAGAACCCTGCCCCCGTAAGCACACACAGTATTCCCACAGTATTCATAGGGACATGTCTTGTTTTAGGGCAGGATCTTGTTTTGAGGTCATTGATATAAGAAATGATGAATAAAGCTAACTGGTGTCTTTGGGTTTTTTCTGTGTAACGTTTCAGAAACATCTGAACAAACCTTGTTACACGAGCACATTGAAACAGAACTCCATTTAAAAAAAAACTAATTGCTACAGCAATTAACAAATTTAGCTTCATTTACATACGACTTATGTGCTTAAAAATTTAAGCACTGCATCTAGGCGGCTGCATCTGTGGGGTGCTGCCGGCCTCCGGAGGGGTGCCCGCTCGCCTACGACCTTGGGTGGTGGGGAACATCATCTGGGGCCATCCACTGGACAATTCCGGGGCATCTGCTGCCGGGCCTCAAAGACGAGCAGGTGCGAGTGGGTGTGTGTGTCTGAGTGTGCGTATGTGTGTATGCATGGTTCTGTGTGTCTGCATGTTTGGCATGGGACGGGGGAGCACGT
>JAAGVU020000019.1:24509696-24523992 GCA_011763525.2 Mormyrus iriodes
ATTTTTTTTAATTAAAAGGAGTCCGATATATATATATATATATATATATATATAGTCAATGCTATCCCTTTTTCTTACAGAAAATTAGCATAATCCAGTAAAGAAAAAAATTCAGCAAATATTTCAACATCTCCATAACAACACCCATTGTTGTGGTCCCTGGTTATCTTCACTGTTAATTACAATGTACAGACTAAGAATATTTCTGTGACCCTGCATAGGACAAGTGGGTATAGACGATGGATGGATGGATGGATGGATGGATGGATGGATGGATGGATTGACATAATAATTTTTGGTAATGAAAAGTGATTTTATGGTCTGGGGGGATATGCACAATTTACAGTAAGTCTGATGTTCAGTTTTGCATCAAGCAAGCCGAATATAGCTTACATGTAAACAGGGTTCTATGAACATAAACTTGTACATATATACTGTACCTTCCAGAATGAAAACACATTCCTTGTTTGGGGGGTATGTGTCAGGATAATTAGGGGAGGTGAAGAGTCCTCCATTTGAATTCTGGATCCAGGTTCCACACTGCCCTGCACCCTTACTTTTCTGGCCCACATTATGCAGTCCTGAAAAAATGAGTCAAATTATTAGCACAAGAGATCCTTCACCTTAACACATTATTGCAACAGATATTTTATTGTCTGCCTGGTTGTTTATTATTTAGCAGAAAATTTTAAATATAGCACTTTAGCATGCATTACCTAATTGTATGTAAAATGCTATTCTAGAAAAATAATATGGTTTCACATTATACCTACAAAAGATTATCCATTACAACTACGCAAACAGATATTTATTGTTGACATAATAACAATAGGGAAAAAAAAAACCTTTCGTTTTCTGTGCCAGTACAAATCCTTCTTCAATCAGAATCAGAAGAACCCAAGCTGGAAGTAAAAGTAATAAAATATATTTAATAATAATGTTTGATTCGTATTGAAACAAATAAAGAAACTCATTACACCAAAGATTGAGGAATTTGTGCCATATTACGTTTAATCCATAGCACATTTCACAAGGCTGAGAAAAAGGGGCATACCTGTAAACTCTGGACCCCCTGATAAAATGTCACCTTGGGGCCCTGTCAAATTATACATATAATTTTAGGTGTTCAAGGACCCCTGTCAAGTGCTGGGCCCCATGAATCTGTCAGGGAATCCATGCCCCTCCAATGTCCCAAGTTGAGAAGTACAACCATTACATTCTCCAGCAGACTTTCATTTTATCTAAAAGTTTTTATCTTTATTTTTAACTTATCATTTTCATCTGGTTTCTATGACGTTGATGATGATAGATATACTTACATTTCATTTATTTAGCAGATGCTATTGTCGAAAGTGACAATTACTGGAGGCAAACATCACATTAGAGACATACGACTGTCAAAAAGTTAACTAGGCATAAATGCAGCAAGCCTGAGCTTCCAATGAATGTCCAGGTACAAGTGTAAGCAGAGCAAGAACTATACAATGCATAGACAGACAGACGGATGGACGGACATACAGATTAGAACCATGACACTAAAAAATATGGTTTGTACTAGGTAATCCCCAACAAGCATTTGGGAGAACTTGAATCACCCAGCTTGGAAACTGTGGGCTCTGCACTCTCATGCATTCAAACATGGATCGGCTCATAATGCCAGCAGAGGAACAAATAGGACAAGGTCTGTAGGCCTGAGACGTTGAAACACGAAGCAAACACTGGCAGAGCCACACTGTGCACACACTATCAGCGAAAAGCCACAGTATGTCGTAGCAGGATTCCCAGCTGCAGCACTGTCTTGGCAGATAAGACACTGTTCTGTCAGGATAAAAATATCCCACATGCTGAACAAAAAAACACATTCCATTATGACCTGCATACCAGTAGATTATGCTGTGCAAATTCAGTGGCAGATTCTGTGGACAGAAAGCGTACTCTTTTGACAAACAATCATGTTAGGAGCAAAACATACAGACAAACACCCAATTAAAATAAACACCATTTGAGACTGACTGTATCAAGGATACCTTTTAACCAGAATAAGAATAAGAACAGGCGTTGCAGGAAAGCAAACACAGTCCTGGCTGGGCACGAGAAAAGGTCAATAAGGGTAAATTACCATACAAATTACTTCATTAGAAGCTTTAAAAATATCCCGCCATAATATAGTTTCTTAACCAAAATTTTAGAACTGCACTGATGATCAACAATTAGGATATCACTCCAAAAGAAAAAATGATTATTTTAAAGGATCAGACTCTTTTCGTTGCAGGTCTGTGGCAGAACGGGGAAGTAAATCAACAACCTATTTACGCAGGACGCATGTAATGTACTGTCGCTCTTGGCAGACCCAGACAGAGCAAGAGCGAAAAATAAGCGAAGTAGAGGAGCTCCAATAAAAGCAGCTCTTCAATTATACTCTTCAAAATGGACGCAAACAAATAACACCCACACTCCGACACAAGCGACGCTGAAATACAGGGAGGTCTCATGGCCCTCAGTAGGTCGCATACACGGTGAGTAACTAGACATAACAAAGAGACAACAAAGAGAATCAGGCAAGGACAAACACAGGTAAAGGCACACGCGACAGTCGGGGCCACAGAACAGTTATTTACAACAAAACATACACAGGGGCAATACACAAAGCTCGGGAGCATGCTGGGAAATGCTAATAGGCTTCGCTCTGAGGAGCCATCTCATTGGCGCTACGGTATTATATATATACCATAATTACAAGTATATAAGTATATATGTAACCTTTTAAGCGCTCTAACTTTTTTGGTTCCTGCAACCCTAACCAGAGCACAAATCATTATAGTTCAAAATAGCCTTCCTTACATTTACATCTAACATGTATGTGAAGTAGCCTTCTTTTGTTACTCATCTGAATAAAGTGTTTGTATTTAGGTTTTTGTGTGTGCCAATTAAAACGTAAACTTGTTTCGCATACTGTACTTGCCACAGATTTATTTTAAGTGGATGGGAATTTTAAAACTTCACACATTTCTAGCAGAGCTGTTGCTCATATGTTGCTTGCCAAGCATATAAAATACGGAAAGCACTAGGTGAGGATGTGTCATTGCATTTAAAATACGATGGAGAAAGCACTTTATTGTTATTATTTTCAACCTAAGCTTATCACAGATAAGATATTCTAATGAATAACACATCCACCCATCTACTTTCCACAGCTTCTTGTCCTATTCAGGGTCGAGGGGGGTCTGGAGCCTATCCTGGAGGTTACAGGCACAGGACTATTATACCTACATGAATGTGTGTTTATATATGTGTATGTGTCCTGCGTTGGTGTACCCCTGTACTACCTGGGACAGCTCCTGTCCCCACCCAAAGGCATAGCAGAAAGTTAAATATTTGATATTGAGAAGGGGGGGGTTGTCACAACTTACAGGTTTTTCTTGATTGCTTTGACACATTTTATGAAACATACTTAACATTCTCAAGAATATAAAAGCATTTCTAAAAACAGTTTATGAATATAGCACAACACTATGGTTTAGGGAGGGCTGTCACGGTGGTTATCACTGTTGCCTAACACCTCTGGGACCAGGGTTCAGGTCTCTGCCCAGGTTCCATGTGGGTGGAGTTTGCATGTTCTCCCTGTGTCGTCGTGGGGTTTCCTCCGGGTTCTCCGGTTTCCCCCCACACTCCAAAAACATGCTGAGGCTGATTGGAGTTGCCAAATTGCCCGTAGGTATGCATGTGTGGGTGAATGGTGTGTTAGTGTGCCCAGCAATGGGTTGGTGCCCCATCCTGGGTTGTTCCCTGCCTTGCGCCTGCAGTGTCCGGGATGGGCTCCGGGCCCCCCGCGACCCCAAGCGGTTATGGAAAATGGATGGATGGACTATGGTTTAGTCCGAAAAGCCTGTAACTTATGCAAAACAATTAACTCAAGTCTCAAAAGCAAATTATTCCACCAATAAATTGGTCAGTGCCACCAAAATGAAACGTACAATCTGCATCGTTTAACCATGACAGTTAAAATGCTTAGATGTTCTGTCAAAATGTCAACGTAAGTATGCTTCAGACCTCCACAATTCCGAATGACAGTTGATCCCCACTTTCTCATTGTCAGTGACCGATCATTTTTCTTTAGCAAACTGTTACTTATTCATGTCTATGACACCAGATTCAACATTGCAAGGCTCTGCATTACAGTATGTAAAGTTGATTGGCAATAGAAACCACCCGCATGCACATGTGACTTCTTCAGATCTCAAGACACAGTACAATAGCAAACAAAAAAAGTCACACAGCACTGTGTAACACAAAAACAGCAAAATGGCAATACAAGGACAACAATATCATGGACTGAAACACAACAATACCGTATCATTGCAATTGCTGAAATATATTTTTTAAATTTTGCATGTGATGACTAACACGATGATCACTTATATATATATAGTTTTGGGAGTAAAAGTATTACAGTGGGAAACTACATAATCTATTTTGATCAACAAAATTAAAGCAACTGAAAATTGTGCCAAATGGTGTACAAATCCATTTGCATATATGTGCTAAAACATTTAGAAATGTGTGTGAAATGGGAAATGATGTTTTGTTGTGAAGAAGTGACATTATGATGTGGGGATTACACTTTTTGCTTTGCAAATGTTAATTGTCATTGGAGAAATGCTCCAAAGCAATCGAGAAAAACTGTAATAAATGTAATCCCAAGGTCTACTTATTGGAGGGATGAATGAAGCCAAATTACATATTGTGGAGTACACATCCACCCCAATTCCAATGCCCCCCCCCCAATGACTGTGACCAGGATGAGCGGTTGGAGGATGGAAAGTAATGGATGGATGTATAGATTACGGATGGATGGATGGATGGATTGGACTACCCCATTTCTACAGCAGGTGGCGATCTTCTCTTAATGTTATTTGGAAACCATAGAAGCAGGCACCAGAAGAGTGAAATAAGTATCTTAGCTGAAAAAAATGAGGTAGCGAATGAAATGCAACGCTGCAATTATCTGTGTCAGAAGCAACTTTATTAACAGTAGTCGATGTAACCGCAGACGATCTGAATACATGCAAAGAGTTTATTAATATCGGTGATCGATGCGTTCCCGTTACTCAGACTCACCTGTGTGCATTTCCTCTTCCAAATGTTGTCACCTTCAGATTTGAGAGTAGCTTTCCATATCCATTTTCGAACTCAGAGATAATATTCGCCTTTCAATAATTATTTTCCATTAATTCTTAATTCCGTCGCTAATGTACACCAATTTTACCTGCAGAAACCCAGCGCTTCAACCTCACCCGAAAATAATGTGGTCTGCCTTAAATTCTACCAATAAATCCAGTCTAAACTGTAGAATCTTCTTTAAAGATACTAAATAATATAAAAGTGTTCGGTTGAGTAAATTAACTCGGCAGTAAGGAGCCTGCCTACAACTGAGGACCCCCCCAGTTCTCACGTGCCGCCCGCAGTCGCACAGTCCTTCGGGCGAATGAGCGGCTCTAGCTGTACATGCCATCCTCCGTAATACCGAACTATGGTGTTTGGTTGGAGGCGGGGCGAGAGAGCAGGAAGCACAAAGCCATGTGTCTCATAGTAAAATTATTACTATTATCATAATAATAATAATTATTATTATTATTATTATTAATAATAATAATAATAATAATAATAATAATAATGATGATGATAATTATAATAATATGTGTAATTAGGGGCGACTCTGGGTTACGGCTATACCACACTGTTTAATAATTAACTGAACTTTCCTTCTAGGAGAAAAATTTATCAAATGAAATTCTAATCAAAGTGCAACAACGACTTTTTTTTCTCCAAAATATAATTAGGGCCTGATAGACAAAGTAAGAGAAATTGAGCCAAAAGTATTATTTTAATAATGCGAAAAATTTGCCCAATATTATTTCATTTAAGAACTGCAGTAACAGGGTGCATTATCGGGCACAATCGGTAAATAACTATGAGTCAATGCAAAGAGCAAATTTACAGATAATTTTAGGTGAAAGAAAAAAACAATACTAACCAATCGAAGCAAGGGGGATACGGGGGATGACCAGTTGTGGCCCCCTAACAATAACAACCCAAAAAAACTTAAATGAATGAATGAATGAATCAATGAATGAATAACCTGGTCCGCCCAAGGGGCGTGGCTACGGACTATCAGCCCGTACAACGGTTCTTCACCCCCACCCCCAACCACCACCCCCTGGTAGGGCACCGTTTTGTTCTGTTCTATTAAATTAATGCATTTCAACTTCTGCTATTTCCCTTTACCGTAAACAATGGAACACAACTTAGGCCTTCCTCATGCATCACCAAATTTAGTTTAACTACCATATGTCAGTTCAGCACTTTTCCCTTCATATAACATGTTAACTAATCAGGTGACTGAATAACAAAGAACTTAGGATAACACTATACTTAAGGCCATGTTTTTAGTAATTTATAACCACATCCTTAATGCATTATAATGCATTCATAAAGCATTGTAAGCACTGCTATAAATATTTATGAAAAGGTGTAACACATTACAGCCATGATTATTATGGATTATGACTGCTATACGAAGCTCTCATATACTGCAGTATAGATACCTTTATAATGCAGTATAAAGCATCCTTAATACTTATACCAATCATTATAATGTATTATAAAGGTATCTATAGTGCATTATAGATGAGAGCTTCATAAAGCATTCATAATGCATAATATACATGGCAATAAGTGTGTTATGCCTTTTGATGACTATTTTTAGCCATGTTTATAATGCTTTATGAATGCATTATTATTTGTTATGAATGTACTTATAAATTACTAAAAATATGGCCTTAAGTAAAGTGTTACTGAACTTAACAATACAAGCAATCGGCACAGCGAGTAATAATTTCCCTGTCTGAATTTGTATATGCATGCGCATTTACACACCCTGAAATATGCAAAGTTATTTTTGTTCTCTGCATCAAAGCTGTGCACATAAAGCTTTCTACACTGCACAGCTGCAGGTATCATCAAGGCTTCCAATTCCTGCTTAATTTGTGCTGTTTCTTTCTGCTGAAAGCAGTCATTTTCTGTCACTTACTGCATTTATCAATTCGCATCATATGCGATGCTTAATGTTGGTTCAATTGTGATGACTAGACAGATAGATTATCCAAGTGCAGACGCCAAAAGTTTAGTTCCAGACCTGTAGTCCAAGGGCAGGCACATGGTCAAATCCAGGTAGAAGTGAGGTGAATAAATCCAAGTACCTGTATATAGATAGGTACAAGTCAATACAAGTAATGCAGAGCAATCAGTCAAATGCAAACTATTATATGAGGTACCAGATGGATCCATGCAGGAGTCTTATACAGAAAGCAGATCATTGTATATATTTATGAAATTGATAGCATAAAAACTATGTAGTTGAAGTGTTTGGTGTTAAAAAGCACTGTGAAAAAACTGTATGCAAGCTAGCTTTAAAATATGTATTAAAGAATGGTTTAGACTACCACATTGCTAAATAATTAACTGAACTCTCTTTCCAGGAGAACAATCGTTCAAATGAAATTCTAATCAAGGTGTGACAGAGACTTTTTTTTTTCTCCAGAATATAATTACAAGCTCAGAGACTACAGATATTGAGCTAATGTGTTATTTTAATAAAGAGAAAACTCAAATAAATTCCCTGCTCAATATAATTTCAGGTAGTAGACCATGATAAAAACTACATAACAGAGTGCATAATAAAGCAAAGTACAGTACCACTAGTAGATTACTCTGAATCAAGGCCACATACTATGTTTACCAAAACAAACCTTCATCATGCTTATTATCTACAGATAATTTTAAGTTACATGAAAAAAATACCAAACAAAGCAAAAGTGATGATAATGATTTAATATACCATCCACAAAACTCAGTATCTGTGCTGTTAGGAAACACAGCTCATCCGTTAAGACTAATCCATCTGTTCCTCCCACACTACAGACTTAGTGATAATGACTGTGGACTCTTTTGGGAAGGGTACCAGATCTCTCAAATGTGTTCAGATACACTTCCATAAAGCTGGTATCTGCTGTTAGCAAATTGCATTATCCCTTCTCAGTCTGGCCTTTAGGTAAATTATTAGCGAATTTAGGTGAAAAATGTTTTAAATGGTACTCTGGGAAATCAGATCAGCACATTGTTGAGTTAAAGCAACCAATATGATATAAAGTTTATAACTAATTTCTGTATGTCCCTGTGAGGCAGTCTGTTTTGGCAGGAGGGGTTAATTTATCTTGATTCAAGTCCAGTTTATTTCTCTGTTTTGTAGATGCAGGCAAAGGCAGCTGAAGTGAGTTTGATATTGGGGAGACACAGCTTAATAATTTGCAACCAGGTTGTTAATCGTAATGTAAATAATGTAAGCATGTCTGTCTTGGAGAGAAGCTCTACACAGTTTCTCAGTATCTTCAACTTGTCTGTCCGCTACAGTATGATTTATCAAGTTCTACAGTGCTGTAGAGGCAAACTGTGTGACTGCAACCTACAGCTCCCACAACCTTCCTTTCTGTAATTTGAATAGACTACAATTAAATTAAAGGCATGGGATTCTGAAATATCTAAGAGAAATTGTTTTAATTTTTACTGGAAATAGTAACCCACAGCAATATGCAGTGAAAGAATTTGATCAAGCTGTGTTTAAAACATGCTATTGAAATTCAGTCTTTATTTTTTAAACCTTAATGTAATTAAATGAATTGATTACATTTTCAACCATTATTATATTATTCACTACAAGTCACTGTGAATGTGAGTCATTTTAATTCTTCTGGATACCTTGGGAGATAAGATGCAATTAAATTCTCCATCCGGTATGCATAATTTAGCAACACAGAAAGCTAGACATATTGTTTCCATTCCTAACAACTGCATTTTTTTTGCTAAATTGTCTAATGAGAATTGTGTATAAATTATTTACAACAGCATATTTAGCATGGGGATTTAGTACAGTGTAGAAGTTAATTAATAAAAATAATTATCTACTGGCCTGTATTTAAAACTATTCCCTGAAATATAAAAGGTAACCTGCATAATTAGTCCAAAAACATAGCGCTATCTGAATTGTTTTCTCTATGTTGCCAGTTAGGTTCGATGGTGTGTTTGCCCTGTGATGGACTGGCATCCCTTCCACAGTGTCCCCTGTCATGTAACTGGTGTTTTCTAGGATATGCTTCAGGTTGACTGTGACCCTGGGCTGGATAAATGGTTATGGAACATTTATCTATTTTATCTGTTTACCAGATGCTTTTAGCCAAAGCAACGTACACCTGGGAAAGCAGATAATTCCGGCTGCTTCAGCAACTAAGACCCAAAAAATGAGTTCATGGGATTTGAACCAGTGAACTTCCAGTCATAGGTACAGGATCCTAACCTGCAGAACCAAACACCACCACTGAATATAGACAGATGTTGTTCATTCTTTAATTATTGTCATTCACACTCAAAATACACTCAGAGCTTGAGCTGGTTTGCCGCTTGTGGGAGTTTTACTTGCACTAAAATGTTCTGAGGGCAGAACAAAAAAAAAAAAAAGATTGGATCGGAGAGGTAACCAATCAGATTGTAGAGGAGGCGGCGGGTCGAAACAACTAAATAAGGCGGACCCAGGACATCTGATTCGTAGGCCCCGCCTCTTCTAGTTACTTGGACCCATGTCCTCTATAATCTGATTGGTTATCTCTTCGAACCAATCATTTTTTTTCGTTCTGCCCTCAGAACATTTTCGTGTAAGTAAAACTCCCATGAGCTGGTTTGCCTTGTAAGCCCTTCAGTTGATACTTCAGGTTTTTCAAGTCAATATAAAATTTAATTAATGAAACAAATCTCCCAAATCCTACAGCAAACTTAAAGTGAAGGGATTTTGCCACATATAATTGCTGACAGTTCTTATTTTTAACCTTAATTTTCAATTCATTGTCAAAGACATATATTAATAGTTTCAGTGTGTTGTTCATTCTGCACCATATTGTCATTATACACACTAATATCAGCGAAAGGATATCACAAGACTGCAGAAAGCCATTGTTTGTGGACTGCCTGGCAGGGAGCTCGGAGAGAGCAAAAACATGGACAGACTGTGGGTCCCCAAGGACCAGTATGGGAAACACTGATTTAGATAATGGCAAAAATACCTCTTTAAGAGGCATGCATAACAATTTCTGTGTTGGGTGGGCAAGTTGTGGCTCCTGCATTCCTAAGGGGGACGGTCAGACATTGGGGATTGTGATAATGATGGGTGCTACTGTCCCTTTTTAGCTGTAAATGGTAAAATTGATTTATTTTTTGTTTTTGCTCTCAGTAACTGGAATATCACCTAGATACCCGCCCCAAGAAGAATTGTTTCATTTAATTTGTCCCCGACACACCACATTTTTCTCATTCACTGAAACTGTCCCTTTATTGTTCATGATGGAGTTTGTATTTCGTTGACCCTTTACATACCCTCTTAATCCCAAAAGGGAAACCCCAATAAATCCAATTCCCTTGTCATGTGACCAGAGTTCATATCACAGTCTGTCTGATACACTTTCAGAAGAACCTCTAGAGAGCACAGATGTGCAAAGAAACCACATGCATCAGTTAAACTCTCCACATTTTGAGTATATGTGTTAACTATGCACTTACTCATGTTTAGCATACAGCTATGTATGTTACGTACGTGAAGGAGACGGAAGGACAGCCTTAGCTGTTTTGTGTGTTTTGTGGGTCAAGCTAGCCAGTGGTCACTGTGACTGACAGCTCTATAAGCTGTCCAGATCACAGGACACCACGGCACGTCTCACTTGTCAAGATAAAAATAAAAGGCAAGAGTACTTTCATTAAAGGGGTTCCTCATGGGTAGTGAAAGCTTTTACAAACATACGTTTTCATTTTTTAGACGGTGACCTCACTTGCTGATTTTCATTAAAATCAGACCCCCTAATAAAGACTTAGTCCCTTTTCATAAATCTTTAGTAATTCTCCTGACCTCAAACATTTATAAACCCGTCTCATAGTAAAAGCAAAACAACAGACTTAATCACAGAAAATTTAAAGAGAGAGAGAGAACTGAGCATCACTTCCAAGATCATGTTTTCATTTTGTGACAGAGGCTACAATATTTTCTCTGTTCAATAAGGTTACCAGAGTATGAATAGGGTAAACATCCCATCCAGGATTAGAAGGGGGATGTGGGCAGTCTGGGCTCACAGCTGTGGAGGTTTTGCTAGTCTGACAAGACACCATTTCCTTCCATGGATGGCGGTTTTTATGCCGTGCTGGATTATTTTCTCTAATTAGTGTTTTCCAGCTGTAGTTGAAGGAGGGCAGAGCCCTGATCTAGCTGTCCACCATCTTGGTGCCGGATCCTGACAGGTGGTCACTGTTCTTAGTGTTGCAACTTGTGTAGGGCCATCTGTCAGGTGGGTAGAGTGGTAGACCAGTGGGAGTCGTGAAGGCATGTTGGCATGTCAATGCCAAGTCTGCGCTGCATCTGGCACTAGAAGTCCTGATAAGGAGAGAAACCACCTGGTGACCTTGGTGTTGGGTTTCTTCACTTGGGCTTTCTACAGAGGCATCGTCAGTGACCAGCACATATCCACAGATAAGGAAATACCCTAGTTTGTCACTGTGGTACATCTCCTTTCTGCAGGCATGCCTTAGGTCAAATCCTAGGTGCTCCTTACCTACTGAAGTCCTCAGCTAATACTGTTTTGAGACTTGTGTTTTGGCGGCAATCTGGATAAGAAGGGTGCACTTTAAGACTTGCACGATCATTTCTACTGTGAGGGAACTCTTAAGGGCCTATAACGCTGTTACCGCCTTGGTGGTCCAGATTATTCTATTTGGCCAGCCTTTCTTTGTGAGATCTCATAGGTGATGAGAGGTGATGAGAGGTGATGATAGTGCCCCGCTAGCCCCAGCATGGTATACATATAGGGATTATTGTGAGGCAGGGTGCATCCCAAACCACAGTAATTGTTTTTTTTTTCCTGCAGATTTACAAGCCTATTATACTTTTGGCACACTTCTTGGGGTTGGCAGTAAGCCTGGCCACCCTCAGGTCATCCAACATCTTCCTCACTCATCTCTCTCTGCCCAACACACTAAATGCACTACATCATCTAGATAAGCTGCAGTGTTTGCCTGGTGTAACCTTAGGATGGCTGGGGCCTCATACAACCCAAAAGGATGGACTGTGTGCTGCCAGTGCCCATTAGGGTACATGGTAGCTAGGGTCAGCGATATCTGCAAGTAATCCTTGTTGTGGTTTGGAGTGTAAATGAATCAGGCTCTCCCAAACCTATCAGCTCGCTGGCTCATGGACACCTGACAGGCACACCTGAGCACTGAGGACCTGGACAAAATCCCAGTGGATGCATGTCAAAGGGATCTAGCTGTTCCTTTTTGAAGCTATCTTCAAAATCAAGGGTGATGGTACACCGAGAGACCATTATGCCCCAGACCCTCTTCCCCCACAGGTAATAAGGGAACATGGGTGAATTCTATTTGTAAGGGACTCCTTGTGGCCCCTCTGCTCCCAGGTCAAAACAATAAGCAGTTAGAAGGTGGATTCAAAGATGGATATTTGAAAAACACAGAATGCACAGAGGAAACCATAATCTTAAGTGCTTTGAGGAACAATATTTTAGAAATTCAAGGCAGCCAATATAAAATTGAACATGACACATTTAATGGAGAATGAAATCAAGACTGCAAATTTAATAAAGGACATAAGAATATGTTTCTTTTTCAGGCAGTGAAATCCTGAATATAATTTGAAAATCCACTCTCACTTCAATAAAAAAATAAACATTCATAAATTGATGAATCCGGCTATAGGCTGTTTTCTATACTCTCGGGTATGTTTTTTTTTAATATTGCTTAAATTTGCATCTGGCTATGGCCTTAAATTCCTTTGTCATTATACAGACATGCAGCCTCGCACTCCTAAGCTTGGTCTATCCTGAGGCCAAGCATATACTCTCCAAGTTTCAGTAAATTGGTCTTTAGCGAGTTTTAATACCCTTTTGGTGACTATTTTCATAAATAGCCGATTTAATAAGCTTTTGCATAGACTCAAAGTGACATCTCTGAGTTTGGGCGCTTTCAAATGCTCACAAAGCAAAGTAAATTTCTATGTGACCCAGGAGAGACCAGCAGCAAGCACTTGCAGCATGTCTGAAACACAACTGAGCTGCACACATGCGAGATGATGTACCCAACTACCCCCCTCCCCCAACCCCCTTAGGTAATCCTGCAGCCCACCCAACATTTCAAAGCTGGAGTCGGTCCTGCCACCCATACCAACTCGCATTGTGGATTGGAGGCCCCCTTTTTGCCAAATAAAACCTCTCAGTATATAGAAAAATGGGTGATATTTGTCTCATCATATAGCAAAAAGTTCTTCCTCTTGTTCTTTACATAAGATTGTGCACTTTTGTGCTCTGGTAATAATTACTGCCATCAGTTCATGATGTACAATTTTTATTGATACTTAGATGCTGATTCAGGTCTCTGTTATTCTTTTCCAGTGTTTATCACCTATGAAATAGCCATTGATCCCTCTCTGTGAGGTTTGTCTTCGTCAAAGCACTTTGTCCATGTCTGCCACATACTGTCATGATTTTCTAAGACCATTCCCCTTGCCATAATCAATAATTTTGAAGTTTTTGATATATCTGCAATTTGGGAGCCAACACTTCAGTCTCTGTGGATCTCTGTTAGTAGCCTGATACTGCTTTGCATAATAATGTCTAACTAGTGTGGACTGTCAGGCCTTTTGACATTTGTAGCTGTGTCTGTCTTTTTTCATGAGGAGTTTCTGTTTTTGGTCCACTTCCTGTATATATAGATGTGATTCCCTCAGATGGTTTTCTACGGATGTTTACATAAGTGCGTGTGACTGAGTAGACACAAGGGCAGAAGGGTCTTAATTCAGAAGAGCTGCTGAGATAAAAATATGAACTGCTGGGGGAAAAAAAAAAGATGGAGAAAACTCACCACCAGCTTCACTAGAAGTGGGAGCCCCACGTAAGCGAAATGTAGTTTAGCACACATGTAGAGAATGTATTTCAAGCAGTTTCATCAGTTATATTAGCTACGTTCGGCTGGAGAAAACATTGTTATAACATCACTGCCATCTTTTTTCTTTGATTCTGACCGGAGTATTAAATACTAACCAAAGTAGCTGAAGTGGCTGTATAATTTTATTTATTTTTTTTTCTATTAAACTCCCTCCACCACCCCCCCTCTGCGGAGGACTGCTTTTTTCCTTTTT
>JAAGVU020000019.1:24533628-24551775 GCA_011763525.2 Mormyrus iriodes
TTGGACTGTGGGGGGAAACCAGAGTACCTGGAGGAAACCCCACGACGACACGGGGAGAACATGCAAACTCCACACACGGAACCCGGGTGGAGATGTGAACCCTGATCCCAGAGGTGTGAGACAACAGTGCTAACCACTGCGCCACCGTGCTGCGGTGCCGCCCCTCTTAATTATATATAGGTCTCCTTATTTCTATATGCATTCTATATAGGGAAAATGGTCTTTTGTTTTCTTTGATTTTGAGGGTTCACTTCTATAATTGCCTTGCAAAATATTTCCTTAAGACCTTTTACTGTATTCCATTACTTTGAAGAAACATAAAAACACTGGGATGGATCTTGAGGCATTTGTGGTAAGCCATTTTGAGTACAGAATTCTTTTGATCCTCAGTAACAAAAAACATGCATGTAAAATAAATTCACAAACACACAAAAGGTTTTTTTAAACCGTTTTTTCTTTTGTTTTTAGGATTAATGTTCAGACCATAAATTTAATGCTAATTAAGATTCAGACAGACACTGTGTATTTTGAGCAGTGCTTTTAAAAGCAGGCAACAATTTGCTTTAATGCACAGCCAAGCCCTACCAGGGGATAATAAAATAAATGCTGTGAATTGAACTGCTGCCTGACATTTGGATGAGATTTGGCAGGTAGAACTCTCAAATCAATAAGACTTGTTTAATATGAAGGACCATTCCCCTTCATGATTCCTGTCCGTTTCAGAGGACACCAGGAGGAGAATTTAAAAGGTAATGAAAGAGCCTCATAAAATGTAGATCATTTGTGTTTTAAAATCTTGACGTGAAAGACACCCTATTTTTAAAACAGAATGACGGAATGCATCTAACATAATGGTATAATATAAACACGAGTTAAAGATATATTAAATTCAAATTTTTATGGAAATTATTTCCAGAAAAATATATTCATTCAACCACGCATCTTCCATAAGAATTTATCCTTTAGAGGATCCTGGTGAGTCAGAAGCTTATCACAGGAAGTATGGGACATGAGACAGGGGGCATTCTGGATAGGATGACATTTGATCACAGGTCTTATTTTCATACTACAAGCAATTAATAGGCTTGGACACTAAGACCTCCAAGGAGACAAGTACTTATAAAAAAATTGCCATAATGAGGCTTTGTCCAGAAGTGACTTTTAAATCAATCTCCCCCCCCCCAGTAGATTAGATAATCAAGAATAAGAGACTACAACAAGCAGATCAAGAAGACAGATGGAAAAAATTTGCAAGGGAAATAAAAATAAGTAGTCTTGGCAACCTTAAAATGATACTTTGTTCTGCCTACAGGGGTGTATTTTAATATTTTTTTCCTATTATCATTTTTGTTTTTGTGTTGTCAGACCTCCTAGAAGGCAACGCTGGATAAAACTAGTTTCATCTGGTTTTGTTAGGCTGTTTGTGTCACTGTGTGACACTGCGCAATACTGCAGCATAACATTTAATTGAGAATATTCCTAATACTTGACGGAGAGCTGCAAAACAAGACCACACTTGCATTCTTACAAGTGCTTAGTAGTTTTTGCATGTCATATAACAGAACTGTGTTTTTCTGTGATTGACCACACTTAACTCCTGAAAGAGTCTCACACTGAGCTGTGTTAATCCCAGATGCATAACACAGACATAAATTCAAGACTAAGCATCATCTGGAAAAATTACCCCTCTGAGCTATATCATATATTTTTCCATATTCGTATAAGTCTGTCACCTTTCCTTTAAGAACACTGCCAAGGTCAGGGGAATATTGAAGAATTCCAATTAACCTTTTGAATCTTTGAAGCAGTAGATTCTTTGAAAAAAGCCTGGCAAGGGTTACAGATCACACAGGAAGCTAAAATTATGGACACATCAGTATTCTGAAGGTTGCAGACACAAAATACACAAACGTACGCTAGAGGTAGTCGGTTGGAGGAGTGAAGGCCAGATGACCCATCACTCACCACCCTGGAGACTGCATACCAACACACATTCACTATATTCTACGATCTTGCACTGTAGACTGAGGAAAAAAAGCAATGCACTGATATACGTCCTAACAAGGTGTGTACAACAGTCTGCTTCTCTGCTGACAGGATGTTTAAGAGCGCGATTTGCCCCAAAGTGTGAGTCAAGGTAATGCCAAGATGGATTGTCGTCTCACAGCTAGGTATGCAACATTAGTTAGTAAGCTATATGGGGTATTTGCAATAAGCATAAGTACTATTCCACAAGAAACACTCAATGTTTTGCAAGGATGTAAAGACTATGTGCATTTATACACTCTTAATCAAATAAAGCTGATGAGCTACAGGTAAACCTTTGGTCAGGGGTGTATAGAGGGGTGGGGTCACAAGGGCACTGACCCCAGCTGAAAACTGATTGGTGCCCAGAGTGCCCCCTCCCCTGCCACTCACCCTTTTAAAACACATTAGTTAATGATAATATTGGCCCCTCTATATGAATAATGGCCCCTCTTATAACCCTCCGTCTAAAAAAAAAAGTAGAATTGCTCCTGCTTTTAGTATTCAGGGTTGACAGAGTAGGAGCCAGCTGGGTGTGGCAAGCTGGTGTCATGGTGTCATGCGGATATGACATTAAGCCTGACGACATTCGTTCTTTTCACTTTCATGAGGGTTATGAAATGACATGTTGGTGAACACATATTGCACTCGAATAGAAAATGAATATATAAATCTGTCTTATGAGTTATTGGATAACTGCTGTCGTAACGGGTGGAATGGACAACATCGGAGCAGGTGTCAGGGCAAATAAAGGGAAGTTTATTTAAATGGACTGAACAAAACTGGAAACAAAGAGGATCGCAGGGGATCAATACAGAGACTATGGCACAGACAACAGGGACACTCAATGTCAATGATGGAACTGGGGAACCACAGGACTGGGAACCATTTATATAGAGAACCAATGAGGGAGCAGACAGGAGGCAGCTGGGAGTAGTTAACAGGAGGGCAGGAAGAAGAGGTGAGGCAAACGAGTACCAGGCGTGGCTTGTTAGGGCCACACCAGGGAGGAGACAAGAGGGTCAGACATCAGAATACATTTTTCCATATTATTTATTTTAACTCAAAATACACTGCTCCAAAATGCTTATTATATAGTTGAGTTACAGCAGTCAAAATACTGAATTTGATTTTTTAACTTTAATTTCATTTTGTGTTGTGAAACCAACCTCAAGTCTGACCTTATCTTTGAGACCTCACTCAAGTGATAATAACCGATGGGTTTTCCAATTGTCCTAAGGTATCTTGGAGGGACAGATGTTTGATCCCTTCAAAGATGCTCCACCTCCATGCTGTAGCAGCTGGGATCCTTTTGCAGTAGCTTTCACGCAAGCTGAATCTCGAGAGGGCAGGACAGGTGGTAAGAATCACAAGCTGGGTCTCCCCATCACTTCTCCTGATATGTGGCTCTTTGTTCCTGAGGCCAGAATTCAAGTACCATCAGCTGTTGGTCCCAGAAGCAAATTGATTGACTGTAATATTCTGAGCATCTTTGGGAAACAAAATAAAGATTAAGCTTTCAGCATTGCCTAGAGTCTGCAATAATGCTTGGCTTATACTGATATTTTAAAATTCATCTTCAAACACATCACTCCATTTGTACAGAAGCTTATGACAGTCAATTCATTAATAATTTAAATCTTAATGATAAGATCCTTCCTCGACCTCAGTTGTTACATCTATATTTTTTGTCACATCTATTATGTCACATTCTAATTATTTAAATAATTCAGTACTTAAACTAGTATGTGAATAACATGACTTCACAATTTGTGTTTGTTTATTTATGACCGCAGAAAATTTTTGAGTATAGTGTTTGACTAATTAATTAGGGCAGGCAGAATCTCTTTAAAAAGGCACTGATATAAAACTTTTGCACTTGATCAGCTGGTCTCATCTTGGATGATTTTAGAGTCCTCTTCCTGAGGATTCAAGATTCAAATTTTTATTAACTCATGTACCAAGTACAGTGAAATTCTTTCTTGGATACGAACACACAGACCTTATAACTTTCATAACGACAGACATGCAGGGAACCATAAATTCTCATTCATTTATTTAGGCTTAGAATCCTTATCCACAGAGCGGGTGGATCAAAACAACAACACAAACAAAATACGAATATAGACACTAAGTAAAATCCTGTGGTATGTGAAACATTGCAAATGGCTGTACAGGGAGTATAGCCAGGGGTTTTCCTGCAGAGTGCTGACACTGAGGACCAGGATGGAAGAGGTTTTACCACTGACATGTGTGTTGGTGTCTGCCAGTGAGGAAGTTTTGAATCCAGTTGCAGAGTGTGGTGCAGAGTCCCAGGTCCAAGAGCTTGGCAATCAGTCAGCCTGGATGGGATTACAGTGTTAAATACTAAGCTATGGTCCACAAGTAATATCCTGGCATGACAGTTTCTATTGTCTGGGTGAGCTAGAGTGGTACTGAGTACAAGGGATAGGGCATCCTCAGTGGGTCTTTTATGTCAGTAGGAGGGGGTCCACTAAAGGGGTCCTGGAAGGAGTCCAGCACCAGCCTTTCAAAGCACTTAATAGAAATGGGAGTAAGTGCTACTAGGTGGTAGTCATTAAGGCAGTATTTGAGATGGGGATAATGGCGGTGTTTTTGAAGCAGATGTTTAAAAGGTCAGTGAAAACAAATGCTAATTGGTTGCCGCAGAACTCTGTCCGGTCCGGCAACTTTGTGGATGTTGACTAGTTTGAAAGTTCTTCTCATCTCATCTTCAAAACCAGTGAAACTGGGGTCATGAAGTACTGCAGGTGTTCACCCCAGGTGATCTTTATTAGCAAGGTCAAATCGGGCATAATAAGCATTCAGTTCATCGGGAAGGCAAATTTCAGTGTCCGTGACTGATTGTGACCACTTCCGGAGATTTCAAGCCACATCTGTATATTATTCATCCATTGTATTGTATATTGTATATAAATGAAATACATTTATATCCATGTTTTTATGTTCTTTCTGTCACAATGATCAAACAAAAGGGTTTATTAAGAACCCAAAGGGAACCCCCCACACACTGGGGCAACACTAATGACCAGTCTGAGGAGCAGAGCACTCTTATACGTCACTAATGAGGGAGCAGACGAGGGGCAGCTGGAGTGATCCATACAAAGGCTGAAATGAGAGGGAAGACATTAGCAACAGGTGTGGTTCATTAGAGCCTCACTGGGGGAAGAACAAGGGGGCAGGAAAGCAGGGCTAGCTAGTTTATTAGTTATCTATAAACATCAAATGTTCATTATTTTGAATTCTATAATATGTACAGTACAATAAGTAAACAAATAAATAAATAAATAAATTGTTGTTAATTAATAATTTAATTTCATTTCCATATAGCACCTTTCTCTGTATGGCTGTCCCTAAGTACATGACAATGAATCAAACACTCCCATTATTTGTACGTTCTGTATTTGTTTAATGTTATTTTCTGTTTTGTTCACTATTCACTAAAGGAAGTTAAATGCTGGTTTACAAAAAAAATGTTTTGTATATTGTTTCTGTAACACCCTGCATCCCTTCCCCTTCATTCTTTCCCTTGTGTGACTCTAACGAGCCATACCTATTGCTCGTTTAATCTTACGTCTTGTTACAACCTTCGTGTGGATCACCGCAGGTGCCTCTTGTCTGCTTGCTCACGTGCTCTGTATAAAGCATCCTTCAGTCTTGTGCTCCCCAGTCCCGTCATTGATGTTGCTACCAGTGTATGCTCCTCGGTGTGCACTGGTCCTTGTGGTCCTGCCTGATTCTCTTCTTCCCGTTTTGACCCCTTGTGGTCCGTTTTGTTTGCCCTGCCTGTTTTGTAGTCCCCTTTAATAGAGCCCCTTTTGGTTTTCCTCATGCCTGACTTTGCCTCTATCCTTCCCTTTGCCCTGACAGTACCATATTAGTAACAATGCATGTCTTTCCATTTTTTTTTAAATCAAGGGATATCATTTGAAAGAAATAATAGGATTGTAGTGATTTTTCAAGCAGAGTATTTACTTTCATCAGTATCACAGGTGTCTTCAATCGTATAATCAGTCACTCACCCTATTTTAATGGTGAAAAATACTCATGCAGCTGTTCTGTGTCATTGTCTGCATCACATTAAAGATGGGTGAGAGAAGGAAATTCAGAGCTGTTTGAGGAGGAATGGAATAAGGTAACAGCTGAGTATGGTCAAGACAAAGGCTGTAACCACAGGTGCTTGTAATATCGAGTTTAATGTCCATGAGACTGTAGATAACCTCCCTGGACCGGGAAACAGGAAGGAAACGCAGTAACATTACGAGGTTGCTGTGTTTTCCCTGGCACTTAAATCTGTGCAAGGCACAATGAAATCAGGTAAATATCATGGCATTCTTGAGCAAAACTTACTGCTCAGTGTTAGATAGCTCTGGCTCTGTGACAGGCCATGGGTCCTCCAGCAGGAAAATGACCCAAAACATATCTCTAAGAGCTTGCAAGAATGATTGAAAAGAAACATTTAAACTGTTCTGAAGTGACCTGATCTGAATCCAATTGAACATATATGGAAAGAGTTGAAACTTGCAGTTGGAAGACGGAACCCATCAAACTTAAGAGAACTGGAGCAATTTGGTGAAGAAGAGTTTGCCGACCAGGGAGCCCCATCAGTAGATTTTGCTGATCGGGGGAGGAAGCAAATTTCATAGGGGATTCAAATCCGTAATTTTACTGTGTGGCTGTGTGCCTGGTTGACAAGTATGGCAGTCTCATTCAGAGCTACAGAAAGCACTTCATTGCAGTTAATGCCTCAAAAGGATGTGCTACAGAACAATAGGTTAGGGGTGACAATAATTTTGTCCAGTTCAGTTTCATTTGTTTAATTATTTAAGTCATAAATCAAAAGCAAAGTTTCTACTCTATGGAATAGAGAATGATGGATTTTTATCAATTTCCACTTATTAAACACAAAATTCTGATTCTTTATTAACATGTGGAGTCATGCCAGTACTTTTGGCCACATCTGTATATTATTCATCCATTCTATTGTATACAATAATCATACATTTTTTTATGAGATGAGTAAGGCAAAAGCAGCATACTATCACTGAGGAAGATGCATACTGAGATTCAAATTGTGTGTGGAATCAGCTCGTTAATCAAACTTTCCATGATAGAAGCCTGCCACTGAGAACTGAAAACAAACCCTTAACGAAAGTGTCACATGCTGTCAGAGACAGAGAGAGAAACTGAGCTGATTTCCTCTTCTTTGACACAAATGTAGACACAAATGATCTGGTGTTCGGGTACAAACTTGTCCCTTCCATTGCGGATCATGTAAAATAAAAACATTTTGTTCACCATCTGTCTTTTGGGAAGTAATCAACCTCCAGAAAGTGTAATGACTGTCATCAATGTCATCAATAGAAAGAAAATCAACCGGAGGGTCTGACTTTTGAAACATGGAAAAGGTTGACCTTTGATCAAGATTTCATTGGCCAGATAATTCAAGTAACTGTCAGATCAAAGACTTTCTGATAAACGACTGTGTGGACAGGGTGCTAGACGGTAAACCTTAGGGTGATGAGTTTTGGACAAATCATGGTTCTGTTTTTTTTTATTTTCTCTGCAGAACAAAGGTAATATTGTTCTTGAGTGAAGAATTAATGAAGATTCCAGTTGCATTATTGCACTTCATTAAACCAATATATGATCAACTGTATAATACACGATTTAATAAATAATTTTTTTTTTTAGAAAAATCTATTTTAATCTCATTCAGAATAAGAAATGAAGATTATATATAAGTGTAGCACATTTGTTTATTATCCTTCATCATAATTTGTGGTGATTGTGTGAAGTCTTGTGCATCTAGGGCCATTGAAATCCTTCTCTTTGTCTGACTTTGAGGATAACTCTTTCAGAATACAAATGGATTTTTTCATGTCACGTTCAGCTCCTGATTGACAGCTGTGCTTCGTTTCCCATTGTGGCAGCTTCAGACAAAGGGCAGTGAGTGAAGTGAGGCAAGAAGCAGGGAATCGATATACCATAAAGTTGTATCAGATTTGGCAGCTTCATATGGTGACTAGATGACAAAGTGAGTGTGTGGTTAAAGGAAATGGGGTATAAATGTGTCAACTGGAAATTCTGGCAGTGTGATCAAACGCTTGGAAACACATAGAAACACACGTAAACATTACTGTGCGTACAGCTACCACTGCAAGCAAACATATACTGTATACAGACCCACTCAAAATATGAGGCTAAAGACATCCAGCACACATACTGCACACGCAGAAACATGTGATTACCTAAAAAAGAGCGCAGGAATCATGCTAAACCGAAGAATGGTACCTGATACTAAACCACATATTGCGAAAGTAAGAAAGTGTAAAAATCAACATGTGGACTTATTATACCACAGCAATTGCTATGTAGTTACAAAAATAAATCTGAAAAATAACATTAATAAACAATAAACAAAAAAAAACAAGAATTGTTTAAATTGCATTAGAACTTGCCATTCATCTTCATGTGGAGAAGCATTTTAATGAATGCTACACATTATGCCCTAATCTGCAAGGCAGAGTGGGAAAAATTAGCATGGCAAATCCACTCCTGGCATTGCTGTGCTGTTATGTCATCATGTGTTTCATCCATCGCTTGGAGGAGGGTGACCTACTCATTAGGGTGCTGGCTTTCTACCTCTGGGCTGTTAACTGTTTTTATGCCAGAGCAGAAAAAGGAGGAAAGACATGGAAATGAATTGTAAATGTGCAGCTTATATTACTGCTGCCTGATGGATTTTTTTTTTTACTTATGGTAAAACAATATGTATCATGTCCAATGGCCAATTCCATTGTAGAAAAAAAAACAGGAAATTTTAATAAATTTACCAAATGACTTGAACTGTGTGGCATCAGCGATGAGGAACATTGTGATATAGCCCCGAGGTTATCTAGGCTGGCTAAATAAAAAAAATCAGAACAGAAATTGAAGACAGGTCCTATGTCTGCTTTTCATTAGTATGTCAGAATTTCTACAACACAACACCTCTCCCTTGGATTCATACATATATCACAGTGTTATTAATGTCATACACAGTATATGACCAGACATAACAGTGGGAAGTTATTCTTGCTTGGATTTATGGCTCTTATTTGTACCTTATTTGAAATGCAGAAAGTAGCATTAATTTTGTTCATAAATTTGCACATAAATTTGCATATATGCATTTCTTTCAGAAAGCAAGTTGAGGAGAACATATTCAGGTGCAGAATTACACACCACACCTGCAGTCACGTCGAGTCTGGTCCAGTCACTGGACTGAGGGTACCAATTAGCATTACCTGTTACTCATTCACTTGTTTTACTATTTGTGTATATTAGCACCTTGTTTTCAGTCACCTATTAGTGAGGAATTGCACGTCTCACCATACTCTGCATTTGTACTGTGGCGGTCCATTTGCTGTTGCGTGATCCATTATGTATATTTTGGACTATGGTTATTTTTGATTGCAATTTGGAAATAAACTGAGCACATGAAGTACATTAAGTTTGACTAAGATTTATATAATAATAATAATTTTTTCCTACAGATGGTCACCTATCTGATGAAAAATAAACGTGTCCCACATATGGAATGACATTTTACCTGATTGTTTGATTAACACCATTTCACTATTTTTTTTATAATAATGATGGCTTTCAAAGCCCCGGATCTCTTTAACAAGGCCATTTCCTCAGCTTCAAAGACTGATGGAGATGTTGATGTAATGCACAGTGAATGATAAGTACAAAAATTTGGATTAAAATTTTTCAAGAGATGTGAAAAAAGCCTCATGTTAGTATCAAAAGCTCACATTTATATCTTATGCTTCTCATTTCCTAGGAACGACCAAATCTAATACTATGTGTAGACTCTAAGGTGATCTACAGAGGGAGCTGTCACTGAAACTGAGTCATTCTTCGCTAATGTTCCAGTTAATTCTTTAAATCATTAAGAAGATTATCTTTAATGCAGTTAATGAAATCCAAATGGCCTTGGCTGGACTAATTTCCTTAGGGTTTTTACAGGTTCAGATAAGTGGATTGAAGGCACAAGTAAGAGTCCTCGATTTGTTTTTGGGGGATGGCTACGAACAGGGGAAGGGGGTATTGTTTTAATTACTGTCTACTATCATAGGACAATAACATCATGTCGGGGGGTTTGCGTTTTGTTTGTCTCTCCAATAAGACAAACTATATTTCTGATAGGGCATAGACCGATACGGAACACTAGGAATTCAAATATTAAACTAATGTGTATGAAAAAGTGAGTATTCCTTGAATTTAGAAAGATAGGGAATGTCTGTCTCCTCCAGAAAATGCAAAAAAAAAGTTGCTGATGGGGTTCCTGGAAGCTGCTATAAATGCAGAATCCTGGCATGATACTGTATGCAGGGAGTTGGGGAGGAGTTGAAACTGACGGAGCACAGCTCTCTGAGTATGCAACTTCTAAACTGCATCCGGGGGAAGGACTTCTCTAGCCAAAAGGCCTGCTGATGGTGACAGATCGAGAGGAACTGCTGACAGACAAAATGGAGTGCCATCATAAAAGCAATGCAAAAACTCCTTTATCCAAAATCCAGAGTCAAATTAACTACAGTGAAAGAATCTGAAACCCATTCAGCTGTGAATAAACCATTAAAGTTTGCTACACTTTTCTATAACTTTGCTGATTTAGACTTGATGGCTTTCATGATGTGGCAGGAAATTTGTTCTTAAAAACAGAAACAGAATTAATGTCTGCGTTTTATACTTGCTACTCAGTACTGTTCTGTCTTTAGCTGGAAGTGTAGTACATTATGTGGGAATACATATGGGTGAAAATGAACACTGGTGTTGAAATGAAGTGTCAGTAATGGGGTGTTTCAGCATTTCTGACAATCTTAACTGTAATAGGGAATGACAATGAGAAATAAATAGGGCATGCAAGCATATGCATAATGCTTATCATCTGATCAGTCAGAATACTGATTTATAATATACATATGTATTACTCAGGCATTAATTAAATTCACTTCATATAGATCTTCAGCCTTTAAAATATAATTCACTTCTGCTTTATAGCCAAGAGTTTAAAATGCTAGAAGATGTTTAAAAAAGATAATAAAATAGATCATTAAAAATAATTGTCAATTGCTATCAGATTTCATGAAATATTTTTGTCAGTTGTTTTTAAGCGCATGACATACTTAATGGAAGATTGTGCCTTTTACACGGTGGATACATTACACATGATAAATAAAAATATTTAAATTTACCTATTACTTGCTTTAACTGGAGTCTTCCCTAATCACTTCTGTTAAGTAATAGCAATTTCATATGGCATCCTCATAAAGTATGTATTGCTCTGCAATAGATGTGTAGGGGACGTATCTTTTGTTTCTTAATTAAACTGATGCATTGTTATTCATGGATAGTCACCCTGAGAGACTGTGCACTTTGGCGTATCACTTTCCAAAGGTATGTGAAGAAAAGGTCATGATTGTTTCTCGAGAAATATCTCGAGAAAAAGCTAGAGTGAGCTGAGTACAATCGATAATACACAAAGAGATACACGCACACAATATCCTGACACTGTACCCAATAGGGCAGCAGTCATCCATCTGCCTTCCACATTCCACTCTCTTTACTTTCTTTCTTTTCAGTCATGCAAAATGAGACAAAGAACATGGGAGCAGGTGTTGTGGCAGAACTAATGGAGGTTTATTCAACCTAAAGAACAAATACAGAAAGTAAATGGGATCATGAGGGATCCAAGGCCCATTTGGGTCATGCTAGAGAAGAGACAGGAGGGCCAGGTGAACATGGTGTGACTTACTTGCTTACTTAATTTCTGTCTTTCATAGTTTTTTTCACCAGTTTATTAACCAAAGTCTTTTTTTGAGACATCTGTAGTTTTTACTGAATACACAGGGATTTCAAAGATAACTGAAAATTGTCAGTGTCCTCAAGCAACAGAAGGCAAAACAATTACTACAGCCTACATTTGTGCGACCTATTGCATCTCCATGATGGTTTATGATTATTCCTAAACAGTCAATGTCATTGAGATAATCCAAAAGGGACTGATCGCCTTAGGATATGTTTGCGT
Organism: Mormyrus iriodes; assembly: GCA_011763525.2. NCBI lineage: Eukaryota > Metazoa > Chordata > Actinopteri > Osteoglossiformes > Mormyridae > Mormyrus > Mormyrus iriodes. The sequence goes on from JAAGVU020000019.1 coordinate 24,545,753, forward strand.
TAGAGGCATGCTCCTTGGGAAGTAGCTAGTGTGTGTATGTGCTGGGTTAAAGATTTCTGTTTGTTGTATTTCAGTACAAATGGAGCTTAATAAATTGAAATAGAGGAACACTACGGCTCAGTGAGCCTATTCTGATGGCTCGCTATTTTCACCAAATGTTACAGGGTTTTATCACCCTTCTCACTGTTTTCACATCAGCTAGGCTGACAAGTATAGTTTGTTTGAGTTTCATAGTAGCTTTTTGGTTTACTCCTACATTCCCAGAGCATGCTCAAAGGTACTTTAATGACTCTAAATAACTGCCCTACTGCTGCATACCAGTTATTGTAAAACTTGTTCTGTTCTATCACTGTTTTGATGTTATTCTGTGAGACATTTTCAGTTTTTGTTCTTATTTCTCTGCAATGACTGAATAATGGAATCTGAAGTCCCATGCTTATAACAAGTCTTGCCAACAGTTCGTATTGTGATTATTTAATAAGAAATAGCTTTTTCTTTTTACTAATCGGCCAGAAATTACTTGTAAAGAGGTAGCTTCTGGGTGAGCAATTTGCTGATTTAAAAATTAGAAAATCCAAGGATATCCTACAGTCAAGTGCTATTAGAGTGCCATCGGAGTTATGAAGTTATGTCTGAGGTGTCACCAAGGTCAGAGTCTGCCAGACACCGCAAAAGACAGTCGGAATGGGGTAAGACAGCACCTCAAGGTGTTTTCCTTCTGGAATTCTCCCTGGCCATTGATGTACTTGAATAAAATATAAGCTGATGAAGGGCAAGCACTGACTCGATGGCACTTTTAAATCCCCACAGCTGCGAGGTGACAATTAGAGATGTAGAAATGTTCTTAAAAAATACACATTTTTCTTCCTTTAAGACAGGGTATCAGCTTCATTGTCAGTAATGCAGAACGTGTCAGAAAACAGAAGAGGAAAATATTTGATTTTTATTAAATTATTTTGTGTTGAGAGAGGCTATTTTATTACTTCTTAATATTTAATGAAAATTTGCCATTTTCTTGGAAAAGCTTAGTAATAAAGTTTAGGTTCATATTTCAAATTATTAGTTCAGAAAAAGACTTTTAAATTAGAATATAAAAACCACAGTGTCTGCAAATGTCTGAATATTTTCAAACAGCCCGAAAGAGCAAAATTAATAGCGTACTGAATTTTTATTTATTCACTGTTCTGATCATTGTGTTTTCTCATGTAAATATCCTCTTTTGCATGTTTGCATTTGCAACATTTAAAAGGAAGATTCCTTAGACTGTTTTGATTTAAGCTTTCCAAAGTAACAACAGAAAGGGACAATGTCTGGCTCTGTGGGTTAGGACTCTGTAGCTGTGATTGGAAGGTCACCGGTTCAAATCCTGTGACTGGCAGAATTGTTTCACTGTTGGCCCCTTGAGCAAGGCCCTTAACCCCAGTTGCTACAGCAACTGGATGCCTCCGCTCTCTCTCATCCTCCCCTTTGTGTCACTTTAGCCAAAGGTGTCTGCTGCATAAAGAAAAAGAAGCATGGTGCAATAACTCTTAGAAATGAATTTGTATGATTTAACTTTAGAAGAAATACACATTTATACTTTTTTATAACAGAAATATTACAACATACATGTTGCTTCAACTTTATACTCTATATCAGTGGTCTCCAACTTTTTTTTTACAGTGAGAGCTACTTTTACAAATACATTACTCGGGCTACCAAAGCTACCAAATCATGGCAGTGTATTTTGCTGACCGAAAGATCTCCTTCAGTATATCTTGTCGACCGGGGACGGAGAGCCCAAAACCCGCCACAGCAGGTGCCACAAAGCTCAGCTAAACACTTCAGTCCTGGCATGAAGCATATAATGAAGGGGGGAGGGGGTGGTTCCCCTTGGTATATTGACTTGGAGGATTGGAAGTTGTGTTGCAATCAACTACAAATGTCTTGGTGATGGACCTGTTGATTGCAATGGACCTGTTGGTTACCACTGTTCCATATTGATTAAAAATAGAAATGAGGAGAAAAATATCAAGGGTATAAATGGGTAAAGGAAGCAGAAACATACTGTCATTCTCACAACTAAAACTTATCATGAATTGTTCTTCAGGACTTTCATATATGCATGTTTAACATCCCTGTAACAATAAGTACATAATGGTAACAGTACAAAAAAAGCACAAGAGAAATTGAAACGTCTCACTGGACAATGCAGGAGATGCAGGAAAATTGTTCTGCAAAATATTAGCCTGATTTGAAAACAGCTGAACTCCATTTTTGGTTGTGGTAAAAAAAAATGGTCATTTGCATTTAGCCCTGTAGATTTTTCATTTGTGTTGATGATTGTGACTGAGTCAGAAAATAAAAATAAATGCTGCAGTCATAGTGGGTGATCAGGGAAAAACGTGCAAAAAATTGCACATTAACTCCAGTGCTCTTCTGAGGCTGTGAGAAAGATCTTAAAAATGAACCATTTTAAATACCGAATAAGTACAACAAAGCATTGAATGGTGATTTACTAGCTTCACATAACTACAATATAATAACTGTGTATTCCACTATTTTGCATATAGCTTTGCATAGCTGGGCAGTAGAAAATATAATAAGTACTTGGGGGTTAATCTGTGTAACCTCAGGTAACCTGTTTAATCTTAATTGTGCCAGTAAAATATCCAGATGTACAGGTAAAATTGTAAGTTGCTCAGGAATCTAAATAACAGACGCTGCAATCTTGTGTTTCCCCAAATGACAATAAAACTTAAAAGATCTTCTGCTGAAAAGATAATGCACTGAACTGAGAACATACTTGTAAATAAAAACCAAGATAAAATATACTGATTATACATAACGCATGCATATGAATATGAGGATGAGTTATCAGTGTAAGACACACAGTAAGAAACACTTTCAGAATGATATTAAAATCCCTGATTGACTGATGGCCTGCTGTGTTGTGCATGGGTTGGTAGAGATGGCTGTCATCTGTCTGCCAGGCCAGAACCTAGCGGGAAGCTTGCAGCATTAATATCATTTTCTAATACCATTTCATCATGCCAGTCATTACCAAAGGGAGGGGGCTGGAACCTAAGTGAAATTTTCCCTAGCAAAGGTGAAGGAAATTACTTTTTGTAGTGTCTTTGTGTGGAGCTGGACTTTGCATGTTTTCCCCATGCTTGCATAGGTTTTCTCCAGGTGATATCATTTCATCCTATATATCCAATTCAGGTGCATCCTTTCATCCTCCTCATACATAAATTGTTTTTCTTTAAGCATAATTTAGTAACAATAATTGTTGTGTATGATAAGTAATTTCCAATTGCTAGTAGTGGTACTTCAAGCTGACGTTGGCATAAACAGGTTATGGTTATCTGAGGGAAAAGTACAACTGATTGAGTTGCTATCTGGGATGTAATGTCTATTAAGTAAGATGGCAGCTGACTGTGAGCATTGCACACTGAGAGTGATATGGGTTAGCTAGTAAATCAGGCATGGGTTTACGCTCTCTTCCCAGGTAGGAATACAAAAAAACAAAAACAAAGAATTTTGCATATCAACGCACAGACAAAGCAATTTATTTAATGTGTACAGTGTTAAGTATTATTAAATGAGTGATGAAAGCAGTATTCAATCCCAAACTGTGATCTGAAGACATATGGTTTCATTGTAACCTCCAACATGCTCACATGCCTTTCAAACTGTAAAAAAGACAAATCGTATTGTTGCAGTTACTATCCCGCCTCATTGACTGTGTTGCTACATGCTTTGGCAGACTGGTTGCACTTTAAAACTATGTAAATGAAGGAGACATTTGTGGCTGTGTTAAAAGTCTGTGCATGACAGCATAGCCCATGACCTTTTGGAAATGCTACTGCCATAGTCCTTTCTAAATTGTGCCAAGGATTATATAAGAAGTCATTTGAATTGAGAGAGATTGTGACCTGCATATCAAAATGACTGGGTAGTGAAAAATGAGTGACCTAAGAAGAATAAGTTGATAAACAGTTCACTGCTACAAAGTCATGGAATGATCAATTTTATATCAATGTACTCCGTAACATCCATCCATCTTCAACTTGCTTATCCTGCAGGGGTCTGCAGTTTATCCCAAGTGACTTTGGGCACAAGGTCAGGGTACACCCTGGATAGGGTGCCAATCCATTGCTGGATGGATATACATACACATTATGCATTATGGCCGATTTTAGAGATACAGATTAGCCTAGCTACATATCTTTGGACAAAATAAAGAAACTGGAGTCATGGGAGGAAACCTGCAGAAATGGGGAGAATTTGCAAACTCCACAAATTCTTTTCTGTGGATATAAATGATTTTCTGAATATTTCCAGCTGGCTGATGACAAAAGGCTTGTTAAAATTAGCTGGCGGGTCATTGCTATTGGCTTCATGGATCATTAATTAACTCCTCCCGCCAACAGTTCTTTTGAAAACCAAAGACAATTTAAAATTGCAGCAAAGTCTGTTTTTCCAGGAACTCATCCTAGCTGTTTTTCCAGGAACTCATTCAAAGCCTACTGTCACGAAGGTACCTCTGGGACTCCTGCTCATCTGCTGTTCCGGCCGCCTGACAGGTGGCCCTGCACAGATTTTAGCACCGAAGATAAAGGCTATGTGACAGAAGTCAGCACCAAGGTGGTGGACAGCTGGACCCGTGCCCTGCCCCTAGTCGGCCGTGGCAGGAAGCCACTAATTAGGGAAGGTACTCCAGAATGGGGAGAAGAAGTAGGTCAAAAGAGTGGAAGGGAAGGATTGTCAATCAGACCAAGGAAACCTCCTCAGCAGGAAAACCAGATAGAACATAATGGACGGTCATTATGCCATTATTATGGCTCAATGTGATCTTTCTTTTCCAGCACAGATGAGCTCGACATGGATTACAATGCCCTAACCTGGTTTGCAGCCTTGGATTCTTTGGACTTCCCCTGGACACCTTTATCAATGAAGCCCCAGTCGAAAGTATAATAAAATGTGTCATTATTATTAATCCGACCCTCAACATCACCCATAGCCTCTGGGTTTTTCTTTGCCAAGTAGAAAGATTGGGACCTCTGACCCAGCACCTATTACACAGCCCTGAATGCTATCACACTTAAATGAAGAGAACCACTCCCATCTATTCCATCCAAACTAGACCTTTGCAGCGCGTACAACTTAATCTGGACCCATCAAGGGGATGAGTGGAAGAGTGCTTTAATCACTAACTCTGGACAATATGAGTACCTAGTCATCCCCTATGGGTTAGCTAACAACTCAGCTGTGTTCCAGTCTTTTACGAACAAGTTGTTGGCTGTAACCTACAGGATTCCATCAAGGAGGCCCATCATCGAGAGCATCATCGGAGGATGTGGAAGCTTTTTGGTGACTCCTGTTCCATATGTTCACAAAATCACACCTCATACCAAGCACCTGCTGGGCTGCTTCAGCCCCTGCCAGTTCCTTCTTGTCCTTGGTCCCATATGTCCCTTAATTTTATAATAGATCTCCCACCATCTCAGGGAAACAAGTAGTGCTGACACTTGTCCACTACTTCTCTAAAACATGTAGACTGGTGGCCTTACCCATGCTGCCATCAGCCTCAGAGTTGGTGGATCCCTGTTCACTTCATTTGGGTCCCCAACGTTCTGTTCCAACAATTAATAATAATATTTCATCCATCTTCTGAAACCATTTGTCCTATTCAGGGTCACAGGAGGTCCAAAGTCTATCCTGGAGGCTAAGGGCACAAGGCGGGGAACAACTCAGGATAGGGTGCCAACCTATCGCAGGGCACATTTACACATGCAGACCTATGGGCAATTTGGAAATGGCAATTCACCTTAGCATATTTTTGGATTGTGAGGAAAAACCCACAATGACATGGGCAGAACATCCAAACTCCACACATGGAACCCTGGAGGAGACTTGAACCCTGGTCTCAGAGGTGTGAGGTAGTAGTGCTAACCACTACAGAACAACAACAACAACAACAACAATAATAATAATAATAATAATAATAATAATAATAATAATAATAATAATAATAATAA
>JAAGVU020000019.1:24564477-24576491 GCA_011763525.2 Mormyrus iriodes
CCGGCCTGTGTGATGGGATTGGATTAGGTCGGCTGGGCGGGGCATCGGTGTTCCGGCCTGTGTGATGGGATTGGATTAGGTCGGCTGGGCGGGGCATCGGTGTTCCGGCCTGTGTGATGCGATTGGATTGGATTAGGTCGGCTGGGCGGGGCATCGATGTTGGCGTCGGCTGGTAGCTACTGCTAGGCAGCTTGTTCTGTGTTCAGTACAGACTGTTTCAGCTGAACACAGGATTCACTGTGTTGCTCTTTGGGATATCAAGCTGCACAGAGGTAATGTGTGATATGCCTCTTCAGTTTAGTGTTTAGTGGTTTGAGAGAAGCTCATCCAGATTATAGTTTTTACCTCATTATGTCCCACTGCCTCCGCAATTGGAGAAAGGAGCAGTGCCAGGCAATTAGCTTGCACTACAGGCAATGTAGAGACATTTTTAGGAAATCTGCGTGAGACATGAAGACCATACAAATTCCCCACATGCAGGGAAGAGGCAAGATTCAAACCCCTGACCTTGGAGGTCTGATCCACCGTGCTGCCCGTCGCTGGGTTTGTTTGTGCGTTTGTCCATGTCACACTCACAGCCGTCCTTACACGGTGAGCTCAAGCCCCATCCGCAGCGCATTCCCTCTGATCCGTTTTCATCCAGGGGTCCTGGATCCTCTGACAAAGTTATCAGCCCGTCTGCCTCCTTCTGCCTGCAGATAAGCTTGTTAAACACTTTAAATTTATGGTACGTCCGGTACAGCACGTCCCGAACATGCACGAATTAATGATTTCTTTCTAACACGGTCTCACACCACTGCTATCTTGTTGTCTTTCCCCTCTCCGGCTTTCACCCTCACCCACTTGCTCCCTCAGTACTCACGTACTCCTTGTTAATCTCCCTAGCTGGTAATTACATTAGTAATTTCATTAATGATGGAGTGATTGTTTTATTGTCTTCGGTTGTCAAAAATGGACAGCTGTTAGATACCCCAGCGGCTGGTTCTGTGGTGGTATTGATAAGGCCATTGGGGAGATGGTGGGATGAGAACTTACCCACACTGGTTATGACTTCAGACTTGGTACTGTGATAGGTCCACACTCCCTTTCCCTCACCCCATCATGTGGGGGTTCCTCCCCAGGCAGTTACTTGGACTGTAACCCCCCATTTACATTTTTATTTATTTAGCAGATGCTTTTTATCATGTATCATTGAGTCAGCCAGTCGCTGGAGCAGTTGGCAGTTAAGGGCCTTGTTCCAGGGTTTGAACCAGTAACATTCTGACCATAGCATTCTAACCCTCTGAGCCATACACAGCCCACCAAAGGGAACACGTCATCCAAGATCAAACCCACAATCCCAGGCTTAGGTCGCAACCAGAGCTGTTTTCCCGTGTGTGGTTGACCACCAGCAGGGGGGGTCACATGCAGAGGTGGTTAGTTCAGGTCCAGATACTAAAAATCCAGACCAAGATTTTGTTTCAGCCAACCTGCTAAATACACTGTGACTGTGACTCTATACTCAGCTGGTTGGTTGAAACAAAATCTTGGTCTGGATTTTTACTTTCTGGACCTGCACTATCCACCTCTGGTCACTTCCCTGTTAGAATCTGCCATCCAGGTTGGTGGCTGGCCTCTTTTTCCTGCCCTGCCTTTTCACCCAGCTCTGCTGCGTCCACTTCCTGTCTCCTGAAACCTCTGACACAACAGGGCACCAACTAACCCGAGTCAAATGCCGACAGCGTGCAAATCTGCGATTCAAAGCTTCCGGATCTCAAAAGTCCAGCAAGGTATGTGGGAACCTTTGTGGAGATGAGTTCGGATTCGGAGTGCACGTCTAATCGTCTAAATGTCTTGCTGTCTTTCACCCTTCTCTTACATCTGTATGCAAGCTCCTTAAATCTGCACCCGTGTTTTGTGTGTTTGTGTGTGGGAGTGCTGTGACTACCGTGTGAAGGTGAACGCCTTGGTACTTTCACAATTTGGTTGATGCTGGAGATAAGGGCTCCCTTTAATAATAGGGTCAGGTGACTGACACCAGCCAGTGGTTGCAGACAGGCCATTGATAGCGTGATTAGATTAAGGGTTCCCAAGTTTATAGGAGGGCATGCAGTTCACTCACAAGCTGCTTTCTTATTTGGACCAGTTAGACATGATACTGGTCTGCATCTAGTTCAGTTAGTGTTCTAACCAATTTGGCCTGGTGTAGTTGGTTTCATGTTTGTTCTGCTGGGAGATGATTTGGACAAGGCAACTGTAAGGGATATGTTTAGCAGTCCTGACCCATAGGTGGCGTTGTCTGTGCTTTTCTTTCATTTAATAAACCACCTCTGCCTTATTTACCGTTGAAATATCCAAGGTAAAAATGTTCTTCGCAATCTCGCTCCATTCCGATTTGCTCAGAATTTTATCAGTACCGTCGATGAAAAGGGTGTTTTTGCTTTGATGTCCTTACATTTGTCTGTGTACTCCGATACGTGCTTGTTATGGCTGACTGCACAAAGAGCTACATTTGCCTAAATGGAACTGTTGAGCTCTGTTCTCCAGAGTTTTTTAATCTGATGAAATGTGTCATATTTTGTGGAGGTTGAGGTTAAACCTGCATCATGAATAAATCCTAAGTCTAGGCTAGGCTCACACAGTCAGTAATGTGAACTACACTGTACTATGTGACTTTTCACAGTCACAGCAGTAGCCCAGCTGGCCACTTGCTGTTTGACCATGTCAAGTCTCTCCTTTCACTTGGTATTGTGTACTAGGGCAGGTAAGTAGGTTGGACTGGTATCTCCTAGCTGTTTTCCAGCTAGGCTCAGTCAGGTGTAGTTAGAGGACCTGGACCGCAGACTTTCACCAGACTGATAGGAAGGTGTCTAGGGTAGTTAATAGCAGGCCTTTTATAATATGGAGAAGGAATCTAAATGGTGAAGGTTAATCACTGCTATTCATTTGTAATTACGAATTGGGGGCAGTGTATGGCTCAGTGGGTATACCTGTGCTTGCAAGCAAAGATGACATGGTATGAAGATTTATGGTGACCAAAATGATCAGGGTTATCAGTATTATCATGGTATTGTTAAAATGTGCTGAAAATGTTAAAAAAGTACTGAAATAAACTGAAAAAAACTGAAATAAATTCACCAAGTTTTGTATTAAAAACCACAAACAAAATAAGCAGCACTATGCATTTTTTGTGCGCACAAACGTTAAAATAATAACATAGCAAATATCTTGTGTAAACACATGAAAGCCATATCAAATATGCATCAACATTAAAAAGCTCCTGAGTGCTGTCACTGCCTTCTGCCACGTTTTCACTGACACAAAACAAAGCCATGTTGCATGCTGCGCCTGCACAACTGCGTCTGGGAGACTGTTTCTAACTTTGTTTGATGCTGCTCAGTATTTAAAGAGACCCTATTATGCTCATTTCACTGGTCATAATTATATTTTTGGGATCTACTAGAATAGATTTACCTGCTTCAGTGTTCCAACACATTATTTTTCTCATACTGTTTATCTCTGTTCACTTTGAAACACTCTGTTAGAGCTTAAAGCCCCACCCCTGATGAGTCCAGTGTGCTCTGATTGGTCAGTTTGCCCTACACATTGCGCCCTGTCTTGTAGTCTGCAGACCGATCCTTGTGGATAGGCAGCCAATAAAGATTGTGTTACTAGGTGACCTCACCATGTCATGAAAGAAAGGGACGGAAATTGAACGAAGTCTTTCAGGCAGCTCAGAGGTGAGAGTTACATCCTGTGGTGAGAGTTACCCCCTTTGGCGTGTAATTTACCTTAAGGCTTTACAGACCGAATGCATGCACATAAAGTTATATAACAAACTAAAGGAAAGGGAACATGGTAAATGCATAACGGGGCCCCTTGAACTTGAGTATCTCTAAGCGCAATAATCAACCATGATTTTAATGATAATAAAAATTTGAAATGGTAATGCTAACCATCAGGAATTTTACCGTGGTTTACCATGAAACTGGAACAGTTTCTTTCCTAGATGGAAGGTCACGGGTTCCAATCCTCTGGTCAGCAGAGTGATGTTGCTCTTTTTTGTTGGGACCCTGAGCAAGGCCCTTAACCCGCAAATGTTCCAGGGGCCGTCTGACCCTGCATTTATGTGCGTCAGTTTAGCTAAAAACCTCTGCTAAATAAACAGTAAATGAATATAGCTGGCCAGTTTTCCGACCTTGGCTACTGAACACTACGGGTTTGCTTGCTAATGCAGCCTCTGGGTGGGACTCCAACCCACCAGGATGGCGTATTGTCGATCCCGGGATTCTGCCTCGCTCTCCGCCAGCAGGTGTGTGCTGCTTTGTCAGGTGGCCTCTCCACATCACTTGAACTTGTACTTGTGCAGTTCGTTGGGAAAAAATAAAAAACATTGGGAAATAATGAGAAAATGTGAGTAAGATGGCAAAGAACACTGTGGCGTGTTATCTTAAACTGACATCAGTTTGTGGGTTGGACAGAAAAAGCATTAGTGAATTTGCAGATCAAATTTATGTAGGAATATTTTACTATCCCGAAATAATGTGGCTGGGAAAAATGTTACCATCAGGCTGTTTTAGTTCTGATTACTGTCTGCAGCTGAAATGCACAAATTTATAGCTGAGCTATGATGCCATTGCTGTCCTGAGCTAAAACTGACAGTGTTGTTGTCTTGGTCTAAATAGGTTTTCATAAAATTTCTTTTTTCTTTTTTTTTTAATGGACCTTTGTTTGTCAGAGCTCTAAGCTCCAGTCAGTTCGTCGTGGTAATAGAGGAGGAAGGAGATCTCCCCAGCTGAGCTGTTTTTAGCCTGTACACTCCCCGGTCAACTGAGTGGCTGCAATCTGAATTTCACCGACGTGATGCTGTCTGATGGTGGGGTGGGGCTCTAGCTGGCAGGGTCCCCGAAATGGTGCTGTGGCCGACGGCAGCGCCCCTGACATTAATGAATGTGGACGATGGCATGTGCGTCTCTGATAGTGGTGTGACGAGGGGGGCGATATGGCCCCACTGCCCGTGCGGAGACGGCTTCTTCCTTCCCATGTCACCGCGGTATCGGGCCCCTGAAACGTTGGGTGGGAGCTGAGTTTGGCGTGTTTAGCTTGGAAAGGGGGAGGCCCCGCCCTCTCTGGCGGAGGCCCTCTGCCATACTTCCTGTCTTCTCTTCTTTGCACACCACCTTTTCTCCTGTCCTGTCCTTTTCTCTCTGCACTCTCTCCCCTTCACTAATTCTGCCTTTCTTCCCCCCTGCCCCCCCCGTCCCTCTATCTCTCTGTCTTGGCTGTGGGAAAGCCAGTTTATCAGTCCCAGTCTGTTGTTCTCTGGTGGGGATAGATACACAGAAGATAGATGAGTGTTTTGACATGGAGAGTGTTAGACAAACACTCTTATCAGCGGGGCACTTTAACCCTCCTCCTGCGAGAGAGGCTGAAGCAGTGGGGGTGAGGACGGGTGTGGGGTCACGGGGGAGATATGGGGGGAAGTAGGGTGTTCTGGCAGAGACTGAATGTCAGCCCTGTATTTTGGTCACTTATACTTGACTCAGTGAGTAAAGGATTGTGGCTGGAGATTCGTCCGTGTTCATTTTGCTTCAGGGTTTATGAGAATGTCTCCTGTGCTTCCGCCATCTCTTGGCTCATCGGTGTCAGCATCACGGAGTAGGGTGGATCCAAATTTTGTGGCATATATACCGGGAAAGAGATCTCCATGGCAAGATAACCATGGGTGACATATACCAAAGGCTTTAATATTATGAAGAACACTGTTAGAAACGATAAATAAGTTAAATGTATGAAATCTCTGACCTCTGTCCAATATCACTGTTTTGCAAAGATTAAGCTCCCTCTAGTGGAGAAATAAGTATTAACATGCCAAGCCCCTGGAAGGGGGAGGAAGCTGGCAGAGAAGCTGCTCCGCTCTGCGTGCTCTAAGGGCTGCTGGTTACACTTTGTCAGTGTGGGAGTCTGGGATTTCACCATCACCATTATTTGCACCACTCCCTGACTGTTTATATTCGTGTGTGGACCCTCCTCCCATACAGAACCAGCTGTCTGATGTGCTGGAGGAGCATTGGGAGTTACTGGGAGGTCCAAGGCTGGGGGGGGGCTGGGGGGGGATGAAAGCCTGTCTTTTCTTGCCTTGTGCGGGTGCCACGTTGATCTTTGGTTGAGTCCCAGTCTCTCAGTTGGTCTCTTCTTCATCCGTCCCCACAGATGATCTGCGCCTAGCCGATGTGGATGGATCCGTCACGGTGGTGGCGACCCGCCGCCTGAACGCCGGCACGGCATGGGGGCCGTACGCCGGCAGCGTGCAGACAGAGGAGCTCAGGAAGGACCCGGAAGATGAGGTGAGGGGTCGGTAGGGTTGTCGGGGGGGGGGTTGGGAAAGATCTGGTGAATTCAGAATGAAAGTCTTTACCTGATTAAGCAGTAATGGATGAGGGTGTCCATTATACACACAGCAATTATACCCTGTAGGCAATTTAACAGCAAGCTTTTTTATATTAAACTGTCCCATATAATGTCTATTATCTATCTATTTTTACATTAACTGCAAATATTGTCTCTGAAACAAAGTAATATTACTGTTTCCACGGGTAAAATTCCTCCCCGGCGGCCTGCCATGGCTAAAAAGCATCAATCCAACCAATCAGTCACTCGGGAAGCCCGAGTCCCGCCACACCCCGTGTGCACGCATTATGGAATTCAGTGGATTAACAGCACCAACAGGCTGTATTATGTTGTCATTTTGCAGACGTTCTTATAAAAGTTCTAATAAAATGAGCTTACTTAGGTATGTTGCAAGGAAAAGAAAAAGAGACGAGGTCGATAAACAGGGCAGGTGTTTAGGTAAGTGGGGTGACGAGGCGTCTCTCTCTTCACTCACTCATACCCCATTTACACCACTGAAACCCAATTATTTCACTATGTTACCATTATAGCGTCATGTGGGAATGGGAGTTAATCTGTCCCCTTAAGGCATAGTGATGTTAGCGGTAACCCAGTGGTAACTTTTTACCTGATACAATTATGGGTTTTGTATCTGAAAGGGGGTCACGCACCGGAAGAAACTCATTTCCCACAATAAACCCACTAAGTTCGACTGAGGCTGCGCGCAGTGCAGTTAGGCTGTGGTCACGTTGAGTGAAGCAGTGGAGATGGGCAAACTGCTGAGGACTTAATTTGGCAACCTGAAAAATAATGGTGAATTAATATAGGCTAGTTAAGTGTCTATCTCCATAGACAGAGGGAACATGCCATCACTAAACGACGATAAAAAAATAAACATGGACAGCAGTAGACTGATGTCACTCCCCTCCCCAGTCAAATCGCCCCCACGCCAAACCTCTTGATCCACAGGAAGCACTGAATATTAATAAAGGGTTTGTAGTGCATTACTAGTATATAGTACTGTAGTATTATAGTATTTTACACGATTGTGACAATTGCTAGCTGCTATTAAGGAACTGTTCCATTCACCTCCAAATACAGGCCTTCTATTACTGCATTTATAAAAGCCGCCTGTCTGGCTGTCACAAAGGCGCTCTACCTGACGTCTGTGAGACATCCACCAGTTTGTGATGCACTTACATTATATGCCCATTCACTGTGTGACTGCGTGTATTCAGAAGCACAGAAAGTGTTTGAGCCGCTCGGCCCTGTGTGGGTCAGGACTGCGGATTTTCCAGCACCAAGTGCTGCGTTACCGACCTGCGAAGCGTGTCGCTCCTGCAGCCTTTGATTTAGGGTAAATGCTTCAGTAGTGCTCTGGGAATGGATCGCTGTAAGGCCCGAGCGTGCCAAAATGTCCAGCAAGTATGAGAAGCCAGCAAAATCCTTCTTGATCTACTGTATTCCCAGTCTAGAAACGGCCTTAGGAACGTGATCTGCTGGTGATCTGGTCATGGTTCAGGGGTTTCTTGAAGTGGGATCCTTTCCAGACTCTTAGCCATGCACACACAACCATTCATAAACCATTTTTCCGTTCCAGAAAGCCAATTAAACTTATTGATCCATTTTACAGTCATACTACTGCGTGGTGATGTTTATACAAAATCTGTATTTCAGGGTAGCCACAGCTGTGCTGTCCTGTCATTTGATATTAAACTGTGCCATATACCTTTATCACGCACGCGTTAGGAAAACGCGTACAAATGTGTGCACATGGAGGGACTTTGAGCCTCTGAAGGAACAGTATCCTTTTAAAACACCAGGATGAGAAGACACAGAGGATGACACCAGGATTTAGCAGGTGAGGATTCTGTGCCTGTGGTCCTAAGGTCATCAATTCAAATCTCAGGGTCGGCAGAGTGATGTCACTGTTTGGCCCTTGAACAAGGTCTTTAACCCCCAGTTGCTGCGGGGACTGTCTGACACTGCTTTCTCAAAAATCTATGTTGCTTTGGATAGAGCATCTGCTAAATAAATAAAATGTAAACGAGAAGACTGCACAGTGGGTATCAACTGGGTGCAGTGATGGATTGTGGGTAAGGAAGAGCAGCAGCCAGATGAGACAGCAGCGATCTAGCTAGCAGCTTAACGAGCATCTTGAAGGTGTTATGGGCCCGTTCTGCGCCCTTAATCAACCCACACATCGTATCACTACATGCAAATTGGCAAATGCTAGCAGAGCCCGCCTTCTCTGCAGCAGCTCTCGCCCTCGCCTCTGTGCCTCATTAACTCTTATCCCCCTGCCTCCTGCAGCCCCCCCCCAACCCAAGGCTCCCTCCAGACGTCCGTTTTCCTTTTATCTCCGTGTGGCGCCGTCCTCCTGGACAACAAGCTTGCAATGATTGATTTCTGGTTGAAAGTCTCTCATTTCTAAGATTTCATTTATTATCAGAAATTCTAAGTCCGTTCCCCCCCACCACCCCACCTCCAACTACTTGTGTTCAGCAGAATGTTCTTATCGAAAGTTGGCTTTGTTGATAATTTTCAGCCTGGACCACTTCTCTCCCTTTCTCTCTGCCTCTCTCACCCTTTCTCTATCTCTCTCTCTCTCTCTCTCTCTCTCTCTCTCTCTCTCTCTCCCCCTCTCTCGCTCCCCACTCTCTCTCTCTCTCCCCACTATCTCTGAGCTGAAGGAGTGGAGACGGGCTCTCGGTATCTCCTTGAGATAGTGTGTTTAATCTCGCATTCCTCCAGCATCAACTCTGTCACTCCTGCATCCTTCGCCCAGAGTGAGTGCCTCTCGCTCCTCGTCTCCAGGCCTGTCAGGGTCAGGGCCAGCTCTGCCCCCCACCCTGTCCCCCCCCCCCCTTCAAGGGGGCGTAGTAGAGATTCTTAAATGATGAGATGAAAATCTCAGCTGCCTCCTCCGTACACTTAGGAGAGGAGAATTGGAGTGCCCTGCACGCTGATAGATGTGAGAAGCCGTCCAGCCGTCCTGGTTCTACGAACCAGAACCAACCTGTGGAGTGTTGAATTGTGGGTTATCAGGGAGCACAACGTTTTTTTTTCCGCAGAACCCTATGAATGATTAACGATTCCCCTTGCAGTCACTATGCTGCAAGGAAAAAAAAGCAAATCTAAGGTAAATTGAGATCACTGCTGAATTCAGAGGCCAGCTTTAAAGGCAGAGAACAGGCGAATGTGCTGAACACCAATTTCAGGTCTTCAAGGCCGCTGTCCATTGCTCCGGGGGCCTGATGTACCGTTAGCTGGGGCTTGGCATCGTGCCGCCCCTGCTGTTCCTCTAAAGATGGTGACCCCGCTCTTCTCCGCACACGCTGCAAAAACCAGGGCCCTGCATTTGCAGCCATCTCTGAGCAAATTTGCTTCTCTTTTGGCCCTGCCAGATACGCTATCAGGTTATTACTGGTCTACCCTAAGACACAACGGCACCCACCCCTTCTGAGTTTCCAGTGATATTCCCAGGAAGACACGAAGCTGGACTAAGCCATATGCGTGTGATTCAACTTTGAGGCTCTCTTGTGCATATGTGTGGTTTTGTGTATATTACATTGTGGGGATCCAATGTTTTCCGACAAGGGGAAACTCAGTTTTATAAAAATCTGTGAATGCAATCAAATAACTGCAATAGCCAAAAGTGTTTGATTACTTATGGTCAAGGTTAGCACTAAGGGTTAAGGTTGTCGTCGTTAGGATTAAGGTTATGCCCACAGAAACGCATGGAGAGTCCCCACAAAGCTATGAATATGTGTGTCTGTGTGTCTGCTTGTGGGGATGATGTATGGCTCAACAGGTTAAAATGTTGTGCCTGTGTTTGGAAGGCTGTCGGTTCTAATCCAAGTGTCGCAGAGCCATTTCACAGCTGGGCCCTTGAGCAAGGCCCCTAGCCCTCAGTTGCCCCAAGGACTGGCTGGCCCTGCATTCAATTGTATGTTGCTTTGATAAAAGCATCTGTTAAATAAATAAACTGTAGTTTGTCTGGTGACCTGATCTTGGGCTAACATAGATTTTCATTTCACACTGTATCCTGCATTGTAGGTGGAGGAAATTCTCTGAATTCTCTCGCCGTAGTCATGAAAGTTGGCACTTTGTGCTCGTTAACGTTTCTGGTAATCTGATTAGGTCCTGCGGTTTCTCAGAAGTGTTCGTTAGACAGCTGGCTGAAACATGAAATAAAAAACGCCATACTTCACCTCTGCAGGCATCAGATAATGATGGTTGCAGTTTTAAAACAATGATTTGCCTGGTGGAACTGGGACCACGACAAGCTGCCACTGTCAGAACAAACAGTAAATTAGTCATGTTTCCATCTTAAGAATACCTTTTTGTTCTCACACGGCACTTGAATGAGATCACATCGGACATCAGGAAAATCAGTTCTTTATCAAAAGCGACGAACGTTGACCTTTATGAGCATGTTTTTACATCAACGTACAACAGGACGCCTTAAATTTGAGCCTAATAACTTCTTTATTGTTTCCCACTTCAGTTATTATTTTTTTTTTAAATGTATTTCAAAGCCAAAGATTTTCAATTGCATTTATCTGATTGAAAACCTTAGCGTATGAGGTTGAAGGAAGTTAAATGGAGACAATACTGTGCTTGGAGGCGTGAGTGCGAGATGTGTGAGATCAGTGTGTGTATGCAGTAACATGAGCACTCACATCAGTGTCTCTCTGGAAAGGGTGGAGGAGGATGAGATTGGGAAGAGCGCTGTGGATGAGCTGGGGTGGGGGGTGCCAACTTCACTGCCCTTTCTGTTCCTCTCCTCCCAGTCTCCTGTGGAAATGGAGCCAGGGGCGCAGTCCTTGAAGGAGGCTCGCAGTTCAAAGCATTATCGCACGCAAACGTCGTTTCATCATGTTTTAGAAACAAGCGCGCCTCGTAATCCCCGATAATCTCTCCGCCAGAGCGCTGGTGATAAAGCACGCCACCCACGGCTTTCAGACACGCTCTGTTTTTTTTATTTTTTTATTTTTGGGGTGGGGTTACCACTGTCACCCAATCAGCCCCCATGGTGGATGCGTGAAGATTGGTGTTTCTCCAGCATCCCCCCTAACCCCAGTCAGGGGGAGATATGTCTCCCCAGCGCCTTCCAAACCAGCACTGCATCAAACCGTCACGGGTTTAGGTACCGACAGAGCTCTGCCAGTCGACAGATATGTAGCGAATTTATAAGCGTACGTCAGGTTTAACTTTCCCAGCATCTCTATGACACTCCGAAGGATTCGAAGTTTCAAAAGCTTTATTGTCATTGTAGAAGTACAAGTAGCATACATAGATGCAACGTATACATTATACATACAAGCCGTGTGCAACAGACAGTAAAATACAATGTACGATCTACACTAGGGACGCACAGATACCATTTTTTTCAGACCGATGCTTGTTTTGTGTTACTCACCAAATACTAATAAGGGCCATTTAAAGTCGAAAAAAAAAAAATGTGGTATTTCAGCTTAAAAATATTCGGATAAACAAAACCTGAAAAAAACGCCGTACAGACAATCCGCTAAACACTGTATGATTTAAAAACATGTCACTCTGAAACCTTTAAAGCAGAGGTTCACAAACATTTCACACAGCGTACCACCTCTGAAAGTATTATGCTCTCCACGTACCAC
>JAAGVU020000019.1:24576591-24603343 GCA_011763525.2 Mormyrus iriodes
GTGTTTGCTGCACGTTGGGTTCTTACAGAGTGTTGCTGCTGGTAGTAGTTCTGTCATTTCCTATGTTTGGATTTTAGCTGTTTAATTAGATTACTAGCATTGCATGAACCTGATTTTGTACCCCTCCTGATAGTTTAGGTGAGCACAGTTTGCAGTCTGCTATGCTTTGGATTTCGTTGTTAACTTTGAAGTATTTCCAGACCGCAGATACTTTGCCCCGTTTATTTTTCTTGTTAATGATATCGCTAATACACCATCGCGTGGGTATCAGTTATAGGCATCGTAACATTGTCACAAAGACAAGGATTATGAGCACGGTATCGGAGTGTCAGTATCAGCGCGTCCCTAATATATACTTCCATATAAGTAGGGCGTTGAATCAGAAGGGGCACGGACATGGGGGTGTCTGCCTTTGGGAGGCCCTGTGTGTGCCTTTTGTTGGCTCTTTTTAAATACTGCATTTTAAAGAGTAATTATCTCATATGTGAATGAATGTCATTCCTGTCTAGTTTCAAGGATGATTTGCCTATGAATCAAAATCGATAATCTTATCCTTTGGCTTTATCTCTGATAGATACTGCATAGGCAGGCTGTGCTTACGGTCAGCTTGGTGAATATGGCAGGTGTGTCAAACTGGAGTCTAGTACAGGCTTCTTATGTGTATTATTTTCAGTAATGATTTTTCATTAAGCAATCCATCCATCCATCCTTCATCCATCCTTCATCCATCCTTCGATTCATGTCCTAACTGCTTATCGTGGACAGGGCACGGGGAAGTCTGGAGGTCTGTCCTGGGGAGTACAGGGCACAAGGCTGGGGACTCCCTGGATGGGATGCCAGCCCATGACACTCTCACAAGAAGCCATTTTGCTTAACTGCCAGCTTTTGGAATGTGGCAGGAAAGCAGAGGTGCTTGGAGGAAACCAGCGGGTAAGGTGGGGAGAACATGCAAATCGCAGACAAACAGCGGGGGCAGCATTTGCACTACCTGCCCTGCAGGGGTGAGGCATCTTGCCATCCTCAGACAATCCGTTGAGTTTTTAATTAGTTATAAGCTGTATCTCAATATTTTGGTCATAGGAGTGAAAGTCAGTTCGATAGTGTGTTTCTAAACCAACCGTGAAGTTAATCCGCAGGCTGATCACCTGTGCTGATTGCCGCCTGTTTGACAGTGTATGTCCGCTTGGCTAGTCGCTTTACTGTTAGCAGATAAGGATACACATAAATAAAATTCAAAGACTGTTTAAGGATTTCAGGTGGGGTTTACATTGTAGCTCTTTAAATCTTTAGCTGATGGACTACCACGCAAATCTATAATAAGAAATGAATCAGTTCAGTTCATT
Source organism: Mormyrus iriodes (assembly GCA_011763525.2). Lineage (NCBI taxonomy): Eukaryota > Metazoa > Chordata > Actinopteri > Osteoglossiformes > Mormyridae > Mormyrus > Mormyrus iriodes. Next base: position 24,577,935 of record JAAGVU020000019.1, read on the forward strand.
TTTATATAGAGCTTTACACAACAGAGTTGTCCCAAGGCACTTGACAAGAGTATGAGGCAATCCATTACTACATCATTTATACAAAATAATGCATGAAAGAGGGAGGAGAGAGAGAGTAAAAGCCAGAAGACAAGAATCATCACATATTACATCTGCCGCATTGTACCTCTCAGTCAGGGAGAGCAAATGAGAGAGAGAGAGAGAGAGAGAGAGACAGACCCCTTGTTGTCATTGGGTGTTGTTAGAAGACGTCGTATCCAAATCTGTGGCGTTCGCACGGGCTGCGGTTGGGTGAGGACTTTGAGGTTACGCCCGTGTATCTCGAGTCTTGTCTGTGCTCAGCGCTGCTTTCCAAGAGGGCCTCGTTTTCAGGCCCCTTATCATGCCTTTTTAAAGCCTGGCACTTTTATATTCTTACATGCCATTTACATACTCTTCAAACCTGGAGTCCGTCTTCTGCGAGGGATGCAGGGTTGTGCGGTTTGGTGTGTGCGGGGTTTCTGTGCATGTGTCTGTCTCAGATTCAGAGACTGTCTGAGAGAGACTCCCCTGTTTTCTTCCTTTTCATTTTACACCTTTCCGTTCAGTCCAGTCCCCCCCCATAGAAGACAGACACTGGCCTTTCTGTTTGGAACAGTGACCTCATTCTACCCCTGTCGGGAGATGAGTGTTTTCCTGTAGAGGAGAGAGACAGAGATGTTGGAAGATACTTATGGAGATGGGAAAGAATTGAAGAGCCAGGATGATGGGGGAGGGGAGATAAGTAGGTTTCTAAGGTTTCAGTGTGGTTCAAATGGACTGGCTTGCAGGGCTGCTGTCCTGTTCTTGGACCGAGACATTAGGACAGCAGGCAGAGGGTCTTGTAGTGCATATAATCACACACTCTCAGGAAAAAAGGGTAAAAATTTGTACCTTTGCTTGTCACTGGAGCTGTAGCCTCCAGGGTCTGCTAATTGTACCCTTAGCTGTAGGTAATTGTACCTTTTACGGTACTGAAATGGACTCTGAGGAACATTTTTGTACCATTGGAGGTACATTATTGTTTTTTGTACCTTGAGATGAGGGTACAGCCCCAGTGACTAGCGGTACAAATTTTTACCCTTTTTACTGAGAGTGTACCAAAGTTTTAGGATTCAATCCCATACAAATATGTATGTATTCCAGGATATATGTAATCTGTTTACCCATGTTGTTGATCCTGATGTTCTTAATGGCATCTTACGTGTTGCCGCTGTAAGAACCGATAGCCCTTAACTCGAAGGAGCCTTTTCTAAGATGGAAAAGGTGTCCCTGTCTTTTCTTTGTGTGTAGTTTTTGGGGAGATAAAGCTGAATGAAAAGAGTGTCTGCAGGTTTTTTCCTGCTATCTGAGCACACATTGACTGCCTGACATTATAGACGGATCTGACAGAGAGAAAGGAGAAATCCTGTGCTCTTCACTCCAACTGCTGCTGTTTTTTTTTTGTTGTTTTGCTTTTTGTCTGCATCACATAGGGGGAACTCTCTAGGATTTGGCGGAGGCTGGAACTGAGAGGTGCCGCAAGAAAAGAATTCCCTTTTTTTCTGGGTATCGGAACGTGAATAGATGAAGCCGGCCATGCGTCATTTGGATTCCATTTTTATCGGCTGAGAAATGGGTGTTTCTGGGAATGATAAGAGAGAAGGCGTTTTTGGGGCGGGGAGGGGGTAGGGGGCAATTGGTGAGGTGCTGGGCAGGGTGGGAGGGGGGTGCGAGGAGTGTGCGCGAGGCGGTGTGCTGTGGTGGATGGGGGGGTGCCGCTGGTTAATATCAGACCAAATAATTAGATTTGCTATCATCTCAGCAGCAGCAGCAGTGTGGGGATCAGGCAGATTAAAACTCTGCTCCGTTGGTTAATATTCATGACGGACGAGGGGCCGGCCCAGGGGCTTAGCCGAGACTCAAAGGCGGCCTGGAGCTGCAGCTTAACGCTTTCAAAGTGTTCGGCTTTGCTGGGAGGACGCCGGGTGTGACTGAGGCAGGTCCGCCACTGCAGGAACGTTTCTGCTTCGGTTCCATCCTGCCCGGGTCCTCTTTGGAGTCCTGCAACGTGTGACCAACTGTTTAAAAGTGACTCCTAGCAAAGCATTCTGGGAAATTTGTAGCAGATCAGCAGAGAGGGCATCTGTGAGTGAGTGTGTGAGTGTGTGACAGAGAGAGAATGGGTGAGCGAAAGAGTATGCATGGCTTAGCAGTGGATTCTTCTAACTTTGTAATCTTTGGAAATAAACCAGGATGGCCTGTGTAATGCTGTAGGGATATACTATAAAATAGACTGTGCAAAGTTGTCAGTTCATCTCTGAGTGACTTTTGTCAAAGTGTAGAAGTGATTAGAAATAACATTTCTCAGGGAGTTGGATAATCCTGCCACACTGTTCTAGTTTAGGAGCATTGCAGTTTCCCAGACCAGGTGAGCCCAGGAATCTGTCTGTCACTGTTAATAATAATTGAATTCTGTTTTCTAACCTGGACATCTGATGTTATAGCATGTAACGGCAAAGACCGTTATCCCCCAGCTCCCATTCCAACGTCCGCTAAAAGCGTGTTAAGGGTGATTTGTCGGGCTTAATTGGTGCGAATATCCCCTCTGCAAAGAAACAGCAGTCAGGGAGTAGACAGAGACGTGTGTGGTCGGTGTGACAAAGAAAAGCCTGTTTTTCGCATCGCTGTCTTGCCGGAATTAGGCTTGGTGGGGTTACTGCTTAAACGGTAAGGTGGAACAAAGGCTTGAGCTTGTAGGCCGGAGGCTTGGAAAGTCTGCTGTTGGTGCCTTCGGCTCTCTGCCCGTGAGTGGGAGTCAGAGAGAGGGAGGCGGCATAGCTATCGGCACTGTAGCTATCAGCCATGTAGCAACGCATTAGATGTCCGTTAGAGATACTGTAACGTATTTGCCTATCTGCAGGCCCTTCGTGCCCTGAGTCATAAAACTTGGAATTTGAAAAGTACCTCCTGCACCTGCAGACTGAGAGGCAGCATGCAAGTTGGGTGCTGAAATCAGGTTCTAAAAACCGAATGTCTGAGCCATGTGCTACCCCCCCACACGCACATTTCACAATCACACTACACACATTCATATAAACACACAAAGATGAGAATAAACACACAAGCTGAAGGCGGTCATCTGTGCAGCTGGGTGCACATGCATGGGCAAATAAGGGGTCAAGCGAGCTCTCTACCGCCCCCTGCTTGTGATCAACCCCTGTGCTCATCTGCCTTTTCCTGTTGACTCAAACGGCCCAAATCATTTAACAGAGATTAGTAATAACATTACAAGTGGATTTGAATCAACTTAATTAAGAAGAGCATCACTGGTGCCATTTTGCCCAGCAGTAATGAGAGCAAATGGCTTCATCTCTCCATTAGTGATGGACACAGACCAGGGTACCGAATGAAGAAGGTAATGGTGTAGTCAATAAAAGGAGTGGTAGTCTAGTCTAGGTGAAGTGAATTTTTCGGTTAACTTAGATGAAATGAAAAGTTATGTCAGCAACCTCGCCCACAAATGCTGTGTAATAAGAACAGCTAATGAGACCTTAAAAAGATGCACAAAGACCACCTAAATTTAAGAGTTCACTGGTAAAAATAGCTTAACTAGCCCATTACCCGGGCTAGCAACACCTCAGCTGTAAGTTATCCCCCTAGCGTGACTCTCTAGTCTGGGTTCCTCGTTGTAACAGATAAACAGCACTTTGAGAAATGTTCTAATACGGCTCGGCAGGGGAAGGGTAGGCGAGACAACCTTAACAATAATTAATGTTCTATCACTGTAACAGTCTGCGCCAAAAAAGCCAGGATGTAAGGGGGGGGGCAGAAACAAAGTCCTTGCAGCTGTTTAAGGAGGAAAAAAAACCCTCTGGGGGTCTAACGCACTGAAGAGGTCAGGACAAATCACTGTTAGCAGTAATAAGCGGTATGGCATGCTTCTGGGCAGCCAAATAGACTGACCAATAGGGAGGCGGTAGGAGATGGAGACTCTTGCTGATTGGTTGAAGCTCCTGTTGCTGTTCTGCGGCTGTGACATCTGCATTTGGGTGCATTTAGGGAGCTCATTCGCTTTTCCATCGGCCTGCTTCCGCTTCTCCTTCCCAACGAACGGCCCAGTCAGCGTTTAGTCAGAGTTAGTCTGAAACTAATTAGGACTCTGCTTACGGCTATGGATGGAACAAAGATTGTGGGTTCAAATTAAAACAAAAGGAGAATATCTCCAGCATCAGTGAGTGCTCGCCATGAAATGCAATACAGGCCATCTTTCGCCAAGAGTAACCATTGTTTTAAGGAAATCTCATAGCATGCCTCCATACTTTCATACTCTCTTTTTCCATTTAGTTTTTCAATGACCATAAAAAATCTTATTTCTTTATTTCTTGTGAGGTTTGTGGTTTTCTTCTGCTTTCACATTTGTTTTTTTTTCTGCTTTCACAGTTTTATTAGCTGCTAGGATGTAGGTAGTGTCTGATTCCACCCACCCCCTGCAATGCATGCAGCACGTGGGGACTTGGGTCAGGTAGGGCAGCCAGCCTTGGTTTGACAGGGTTCCAGCTGATTTGCTACTGCCACCCAGTGGCAGGGGGGAGTTGAACTCCCTCTTGCATATCTTCTTTACCACAGTTACATACTGTACGTCATGCTTGCTGAACATTAAAAGAATGGCGATGGTTTAAATTGAGAGAGATCCCCATTACGTACAAGTGAAACCTTGAGCAATAGTTTATTTCAGCATTACTGTGGCGCAGACTTCATACACAGAAATGTGCTGCATGCTCTGCACGTCATGGCCTGCACTGCTTTTCATGTTGCACTGTCTGGTGAATTGGTGTCACCCTTCTTTGTTAGAAGTTGTTCTGTGGCTCCAATAGCGCTTAGATTTTTGCCCAGTTGACTCCTTGACAGCTGTATGTTTGTAATGTGCTGTTTGCATCACTTGTACGTCATTTTGGACGAAAGCATCTGTGATATAAAATGTAATGCGAGTGGCTAAGGACGCGATGTAGGGTGTATGTCTGAGCAAACTGCCTGGTCTGGATCGTTCCAGTAAAACAGGCAGCTTCATTAATGGGTAATGCTGTTGTCTTGAGACGTGAGTATATTTCCGTGAAATGCTTTTAAGTGTGAATATGTTTAAGGGCAGTGTTAAGTCTGACCGCTTTTTATTGTGAATGTGTTTAAGGGTAGTTTTAAGTCTGACCGCTTTTAAGTATGAATGTGTTTAAGGGCAGTGTTAAGTCTGACCAACTGCATGGTGTTGCCACTGCAGCATCTGGGCCGGACTCTGGTGAGCGAAGACCCAGACTGCTGGCTTCTCAAACTATTCCTCACCACCACTCCCACCACGGCCAACTGCTCCATCTATAGCCGAGGTAAGGCCAATATCTCTCTCTCCCCCGCCCCCCCGGTAATGACCGTGACCTCTGAGGCGTCCCCTGATCGGTCGATAGTTTGTAATCCGATCTGAATGTAATACGACGTTCTCAGTAACTGATGGACCTGCTCGGAATAGAGACCACCACCACGGTTTAACCCTACTTACACCCCTCCCCCAGGAAAGCAGCTGTTCTGCAAGCTGACCCGTGAGGTCCAACAGGGAGAGAGTCTCTCGGCCATGCTGACGGGGCCTGAGGTGGAACAGACATCTCCCACGGAAAACCAGAATGTGTCTGTGAAGGAGGAGCCTGCCTACCCTGCTGCTTTGCACCCCGAGTTCCAGCTCCTCCCTCAACAAGCTGGCATGGCAGCCATATTGGCCACAGCTGTCGTCAACAGTAAGAGCATTTTGGCACGTGTGAACAATGTGTGCATCTGTCAGTCTGTCCTGTGCATAATCTGGTTCTCATTGAGTAATGATCATGATAACTTCTGTATGAGTGCCTGCAGTATGCAGAGGGTAGGGTAGTATCTAAGCTAACCACCACCAAACCTGTAGTGGGTTGGGATTATCTTGCATTCTCCATCTCCCATTGGTTCAACTCAACGAGAACCAAAGCAGTAACCAAGTTCCTTAAACCAGCCAGCGATTGACACAGTGATCAAATCCATTAGGGTTTCGAAGTCTCATTCCTTTCATCGCTAGAAATATTTCCTCTCTATGCTTGGATGAACATTTACTTTTCATCTACAAACTCTTCTGCCGTATCCATTATGGAGTCTGAGGGAAAGCCTTTATAAAAGGAGTCGTGGACTGATGAAGTAGTGATTAATCACCAGACATGAACCTGGGGGATAAAACACCATCATCCATATTCCCAATTCCCGTCGTATTAGGGCTGGGCGCTTAACGAGCTAATTAAATCCTGGAGAACTCGTTATCAAAATAGCCAATGAACATGAGCTCTGACACCAGATCAGTGTGATTACTGCGGTACCCACTCAGGGAGCAACCTGTTAGTGCTGCCGTGGTGATGATGGATCGATTCTGTAAGAAGAGTCCGTGTTGTGGTGGTGTTGGTAGCAGTAATCACAGTACAGTAAAATCTCACACATCTGGCATTCAGGTATTGGCACACTCAAGTAACCGGCATGATTATGAAATATAAAAATCAAAATTCCTCAAAAAAGGCCTGGTACATGTTGGAAATTATTTCGTTTTCAGCAGATGTTCAGTACCTTCCTTTCTAATGTGTAACAGAGGTTGACTTTATCTGGCGAAAATAAGAGACCAAGAAAGACTATCTAATATTTGTGACCCTTGTCCCTGCCCATGTGGCTTGTGCAGCACTTTGTGACCCCTGCCCAGGTCCTCTGCCTGCTGTCCGTTTTCGCCATGTGATCATGCAGCAGTACGCCCTCTTCATGCCCGCTGTTGTGTTTCAGAGGACATCTTCCCATGTAAGGACTGTGGGATCTGGTACCGGAGCGAGAGGAACCTGCAGGCCCATCTCATGTACTACTGCGCCAGTCGGCAGAAACAGGCAGATGGCTCGCCCCCCCAGGACAAGCCCAAGGACTCGTACCCCAATGAGCGCGTCTGCCCCTTCTCCCACTGCAGGAAGAGCTGCCCCAGCGCCAGCTCCCTGGAGATCCACATGCGCACGCACAGTGGTGAGGCCCTCAGCCATCACAGGACCACCATCATTACTGCACCATAGAACATAGCCGTATCAGTGTGACTGCATCACTCACAGCTACACTAGTGTCAGTTACACTAGAGGGCAGAGTGTTTATCGACATGGACATGGGCACAGAAACATTTTCTGGGACACAAGAGGGACCGCTATGCAAGAAACTTAACCTGAAATATCCCAGTAAATCCCTGTAAAAATAAGACCCTTGATCTATCTCATCTTCCAGCCATTAATCCTGGCCAACAGTCATGTTTACAGCCACACAAACCCTGTATTTACATGGGGCCCCCAAGGCTTGGGGGCCCTCTTTTGGCCACTAATAGTCACCGGGGGAGTGGGGGGGGTCTAAAACTGATTTTGATTGTGGCCCCAGAAACAACAAACGTGCCCCTGATCCTGTTTAAAACTGGGGTGTAGGGAGGAGCCCATCCTGGGCGGTATAGGCCTCAAGGCCGGGGCACACCGTCACCGAGCGAGTGCATATGAGCAGAAGTGACACTATTTCATTCATTTGTTTAAAGCTTTTTTTCAAGTACAGAAAATGATCATTGTAGTTTGCTAGTGTTTAAAGAAATAGCAAATTCATACACAAGAGCATGGAGTGGTATAAATATCCCTCCCTCCCTCCTTCTTTTCCTCTTCCTCTCTCTCTCTCCCACTCTCTGCTCTGACTTCTTCCTTCTCTTCCTCTCTCTCCCCCTCATCCTTTGTCTCTCTCTCTCCCTCCCTCCCCTCCTTTCCTCTCTCCCCATCTCGTCTGCCCTCAATCTCTTCTTCCATCAATCTCTCCCTCTCCCCTCCTTTCATCTCTCAACCTCTCTCCCTCTCCCCTCTCTCCCTCCTTCTCTATCTCTTATCCCCCCTCTCTCCCCTCTCTCTCCCTCCTTCTCTTTTTCGCTCACCTCTTCCCCTCTCTCTCCCCTGTCTTCCTCCTTCCCTCCCTTTCCCCCTCTCTCTCCCTCCCTCTCTCACTCCCGTCTCTCCCTCCCTCCCTCTCTCTCTTCCTCTCTCAGGTGAGCGCCCCTTCGTCTGCCTCATCTGCCTGTCGGCCTTCACCACCAAAGCCAACTGTGAGCGGCACCTCAAGGTGCACACGGACACACTGAAAGGTGTCTGTCACGGCTGCGGCTTCATCTCCACCACCAGGGACATCCTCTACAGCCACCTGGTCACCAGTCACATGGTGTGCCAGCCGGGCTCACGCAGCGAGGTGTACTCCCCTGGGCCGGGCATGCCCCCGCTGCAGCCGGCCGCAGGTAATAAACGGGGTGGCTGCCGCCTGTCTCATCCTGAACGGCACAGCTGTGAAGGATGGGGGTCTAGACCTTGCCGCCTGGCGGTTTGAGTCCCAGGGAGGCCATTGTGGAGGCTGCTGAGTTAAACGTAAATGGGGTAACCATTCATAATGGGCTGTGCGTATTCTGGAGAAATCATTCTTTAAATCAGCGGTTCTCAAATCATGGGTTGCAACTAGGGATGCACTGATACCGCCAACGGGTATTGGCCCGATACAGCAGTCAAATACTCATACTCGTACTCGTAAAAATTGTCCGATACCAAGAACCGATACCACTTAATTGCTACATTACATTAAAATTCAAAGCCGCTGCATTTTGTCAGACTGTATGGTTTGTTCTGTTAAAGTGTCAAGAGGATGAAGGGACAATATATCATTTAACACAAGCAATTAGATCAAACATCTAAAGACGCACCATAGCGCAGAGAACACGGAGTTTGCTAATGCTGGCAGGGAACGACCGCAACAACAAGCTTGAGCGCAAATACTGGAGAAGCGAGAGAAAATGAAACCAATGTGTTATTTATATCTAACATTAAACAACTAAACATATTCAATGCTAGATATAAATAACAATTCAGTTTCAATAACCAATATAAGTACACCTGGGTGTGCGCTTTGTTCACTAATATAGAAAACCAAACAGTGCTTATTAAACACTGGTATCGGATCGGTACTCGGAATCGGCCGATACCCAAAGCACAGGTATCGGTATCGGGACAGAAAAAAAGTGCATCACAGGAGTTTCTTTATTAAGTCACAGAGTATGTGGTTAAAAAAAATGTATTTTTTGTCACATGAAGGGCATGAAGGCAGTTTGCCACTGTACCTGCACTATGTGCTATTTACCAATACTGCACAATTTTTTATGAAATAAATTTGGTTCAAAATAAAAAGAATTTGGGTAGTGACCAAGGAATAACGTACAACTAAACCAGTTGAGAACCACTGCTTTAAACCACTACCAGTGTCTCCCAGTTGCCAGCCTGTGGCCCTGTTCCTCTGGGTGAATTTCTATTCCCTGACCTCCCTTTCCTCCCTCAGGCAGGAGTCCCGTGGAGCCCAGCGCCCCCCTGAAGTGCCAGCTGTGCGGCTTCGTGGCTGAGACGCCCTCGCTCCTCCAGCAGCACGTGCGGGGCCATCTGGATACCAAGGGCCCCATCGGGGCACGGCACAGCCCTGCTTCCACGGAACATCCCGAGCCCCCAGTCACCACGCCCCAGCCCGACTCGGCCAGCCCAGGGACCAATGGGGCTTCAGCTGTAGCTCGGGAAGGGAGTCCATCTGCCCCTGCTGGGTCCCCGACCCCCGTGAAAGTTAAGGAGGAGCCTCAGTGTGACTCGGTCAGCGCGGGTGAGGAGGCATCTGGCATGGAAGGGCAGGTGAAGGACACCTCCTCGCAGACCTCCTCCCCTCGCAGTCCGCCATCAGTGAAAGTGAAGACGGAGCTCCCCAGCCCCACGCCAGGTTCCAGCCCCGTTCACGTGGGCACAGGTGCACCGGGGTCTGTCATTCCTGGTGGTGCCGTGTTCCTACCACAGTACATGTTCGGGCCCGAGGCCACCATCATGCCACAGGCCTCGGAGATCCTGGCTAAGATGTCAGAGATGGTGCACAGCCGGCTGAAGCAGGGCCAGGGCTCGGGCGGTGTGCCTACCTTCTATGCCGCAGGTTCCCCTGTCCCGAAGGGAGCGACGTGCTTTGAGTGTGACATCACCTTCAACAACGTCAACAACTTCTATGTCCACAAGAGGCTCTACTGCTCCAGCCGGCACCAGCAGGGTGAGGTGGCGGGTTCCACCCCACTGGGGAAAGAGCGGACGGCTGCACCGGGACGCCCCTCGGCGTACGACTCCCCTCCGGGAACAGCGGATAGCCAGGCCCTTCCCCCAACACACAGCGATGCTGAGTCAGAGGTGGGCACCACGCCGGCAGTGGAGGTGAAGACCGAGGATGTGGCGCTGAAGGACCCTACATCCTCGGAGGCGGAGAGCGGTGGCCGGAGCAGTGAGGGCAGCCAGAGCCCAGGGGGCTCGGTGGGCGACCCTGAAGATGACCCCAGCCGCACCTTCTGCCAGGCGTGCAACATCCGCTTCAGCCGGCATGAGAACTACATTGTGCACAAGCGCTTCTACTGTGCCTCGCGCCATGACCCGTCCAACCAGCGCACCCACCAGGGCAAGGCCACCTTCCTGCCGCAGCCCATCCGAACGCGCAAGCGCAAGAAGATGTACGAGATCCACATGGCTCAGACCAAGGCCCTGACGGGCTCTGCTGCCGTCCCCATCCCAGCCCCCGTGCCAGCCCCGGCCCCTGCTCCCGCCCTGGCTGCAAAGCAGGAGCCTGTGGCCCCGATGGCCCGGATGTTGGAACAGCCCGCCCTACCCATAAGCCACCTCTCTGGGCCCTCACCCAGCCCTGGCCCTGAAGGCGAGGGCCCCATTGACCTCAGCAAACGGCCCCGTCTGCGGGAGGCCCCCCGGGTGGGCCTGCCGGCACTGCCGCTCACGGACTACCACAAGTGTACCGCCTGCAGCATTAGCTTCAACAGCATCGAGAACTACCTGGCCCACAAGACCTTCTATTGCCCGGCTACCACTCTGCAGCAGCGCTCTCTGGAGCAGCTCCATCGACTGAAGCGCTCCGCCTCCACGTCACCACCAACCGGCCTCCCGGACGGGCCGGAGCCGTATTCAGACCGCACGGAAAACAGGGAGGCGAGGCCGGATACGGTTGCCACTGCAGCGCCCTCCAGTGCGCAGCAGCCCGGGCTCGCCAGGTCGCCGAGCTTGCCGGCGCCATCTGGTGCCAAAGTGCATGCCTCTCCCACCACCGGCATGCATGTGGTGTGCCCTTACTGCCCACCCAATGGTGCTGTCATGGGTGACCTGATGGACCATTTCAGAACGGCGCACGGCCTGGTTCTGACCCTGCAGCCGACCCTGGGCCGCGGTTTCCCCGACGATGGGGAGGTAGCCCGCCACTCTGAGGCCCAATCCGCTCCTGTTAGCCCCACGCCCAACCTGAGCCCCAAAGACCCGCCTCCAACCACACCCCCACAGCTGGGCCCACCCCTTCGCAGGGAAAGTGTCAACGGTCGGGTGAAGAGGGAGCCTGTCTCCCCTTCTTTGCCCCTGGTCAACGGAAACCCCCTGGGGTCTCACAAGGGCGGGATTTCCCCTCTGGCCACTGCCCCCCTGACTGTCTCACCCGTGCCTGAGGCCGCACACTCACAAACCCTCCCTCATGAGCACGGCCAAGTACCCCCCAAGACGGCGCTCGTCTCACCCCTGCAGAATGGCAACACACGCTTCTGCCGTCTGTGCAACATCAAGTTCAGCAGCCTCTCCACTTTTATAGCACACAAGAAGTACTACTGCTCCTCCCACAGTGAGGAACATGTCAAATGAAAGGCTTCGCTCCTACCGGCCCTGCCCCTGGCCACACCCTTCCACAACACAGCCTCTCGGACAGAACACATAACTGTCATGCTGGCTTCTTGGTTTTGAAGACTGAGGTGGAGGCGGGCCGGTACCGGTCGAGGGAATTGAGGGCGGGTCGTCATTGGTATTGTTACTCTCCAAGGGTCAACCTTTCATACCGAAATGAAATCTGCCACCTGCATCCTGTGACACTTCCTCTGAGGTTTATGGTGGAACATGCTGTGTCAGACATGTCACGTGGAAGTGTTTGGGTCCTGCTTCCGTCCGCTTAATTTAGCTTGGTAAGCATAGTTTGTTTTCTTGAAGGTATTGTTGATGTTAATCCCAATTAATCGATGCATTACATGCCCTTGTTTAAAACACTTCCTTTTGAAGGCCTAATGCACCGTGTTCAGTCGTGAGTTGGGGGACAGTGCCCCCTAGTGGAGCTGTGTATTTTTTGTTAAACAGCTGACTACATTGAATTAAATGAGTTTCATTTAAAAAAATACTGTATTTTTTTGTTGTTGTTTTACACTGGCTCTACCGTAAAATGACGAATATGTCTGTTTGAACTTAAATACGACAATGAACTCTGCTGTTTATAGTTGGAATCAATGCGAAATGAAATTTCTTTTCAGTTTATTTAGTTTTCTGAAACAGTGGAAAAATGCGAAATATTTATATTCGAGTCCCTGCCGGCTTTCTGTGAGCGTAAGCTATATAGTGTCTTTCAAAAGAGATTATTTCTATTTTTGTGTTTTGTAATTTTAATCCTTTGAATGGATTTTCTTTTTAATCTTAGTATGTTAAAATTTGTATTCAGACCAATTACCTAGAAACACAACATATCATTTTAACGGTCAGCACCTGAAGTATATGTAACCACCTGAAATTTGTGATTTCTTGTCTTTAAACAGCCAATGTTTTCTTCAGTATATGTGGGTGAGAGACAGGGGAAAAAAAACTTCCATTTTGTTACATGCAGTCATGGTTTTTTACACCACTTGGTCTTTGGACTGGAGAGCAGCCGATAAAATCTCCAACAACAATGACAGGAACGGCTGGACGGGAGCCACACCTTGCTCGCTGACACTCGCCCGCACACTCTTGACCCTGTGCCGCCCACCTGTTTCCTCTCCCTCTGCCCTCAACACTGCTATAACCACTCGAGTCAAAATGAAATTTTAATTAGAAGTGATGCCTCTAAACCGGGTCCCGGTCCACACAGCTGGACTGACGTCGTAGGATCTGTCTCGTGACGACGTATGTGTGTGCGTTTTATTCTGGCTTGTGCTGTGTTCTCATTTTGGAAACAAAAACAGAAAAGGAGAGTGAAGTTAAAGTATTAGTGTAGTGAAACGGCCCCCTTTGGCCTGGAAGACTGCAGAATGCTTTTGTTCTTCTCGTTTACATGTCTGTGGGTGTAGCGGTCTGCTCCCCGTTTGAAGATTGATTTCACTCAGTCTGTCATTGAACTGGCCACAGAGGTAGCCATCATACTGAGGCCAGATCTGATCGCTATTACCTGAACCATGGATACTAAATCCTGTGGGTGGTTTTCGTTTTTCCTTTTTTGTATCAACCTGTTTTACGCAGAAATCTGTTGCATAAAACTGGAAACACAAGTGCTCCATAAATGTTTGTTTATGGGGAAAAAACCATCAGGTTTGCTTTGGCTTTTTGGCTCTGAATAATTTATATTTTAGATGGGTGGATTTAAAGGAGAACTGTTTTTTATTTTAAATGGAAGGCAGTTGGGACGAACGTCAAACGTAGAAGGGTCAACGCTGAAGAACTGTGTTGTACAAATTTCCAAAATGTTTCAGTTATAGACTCTTGCCTTTTTTAAGCGTATTTATGTTTAATGGCACTTTTTTTGGCCCTTTGCAGGATTAATGAAGAAATGGAAAAGTACAACTGAGATATTTTGTGAATAACTGCAGATGTTGATAATGAGAAAATTATGAATGTCAGAGTTTGTTTTTTTTTTTTAAATCTCAAATGAAGTTCCACTACACTCTTGTCCAAACTATGCATGGAAAATAAAGCATTCTGAGGGACATTTTAAAGTCTGACATATGTGTCTCTGTCTACATAACTGGCACCATTGTCCATCCAACTAGCTCATAGAGGCCCCCTCACCATGAGACACCATGCACATATCAGATGAGGTTAAACTGATTGCTTAATACTCAATGTTAACTTGACACAGCAATGATGACACCACCCCATCAAGCTGCACCCCTTTGTGTTTAATATTAGGGTGCCTGAGCAACCTCCCCCTTTTGTCTCAAGAGATTGAAAGTACCCCCTGTACCGGAATCTCACTGTAGTCTGTTTTGGGACGGAAGTGCCAGGTGGGATGTATAAAGTGCATTTATTGAGGAAAAATATGAAGGAACAAGGGGGCGGGGGGTAAGAAAACCGAGGGGAACCCTAACTGGGTATGTTTCCCTGTAAACTCCCTGGGAATAGAAGCAAATCAAGCCCTTTGAAAAAAGGGTACCTTGGGCATTCTCGCTTGAGTTGGCATTTTAAATCAGCATGGTCGATCCTGTGCCGGAGGGAGGTGTCTGCAGGGCATTGGCAGTGTCAGGCGATAGAGTCAGCAGCCAGGGAGGCTGAAACAGAGGTGGCACTGTACAGACAGAGTGTGCTGGTGTGACTGGAAGCGTGACCACAGAACTCCACACTGCCCAGAGCCTTTCCCAGAACTAGAAGGAAACTCCAGTGAGGGGCCACCCGACAGACTGTGTGCTCAAGTCTGACACTGAACACAAGTTCTGGCTAGCTGACATGCAGGATTCAATGTATCATGGGGATATAGCTGCTCCTGGCTCCCTTGTAGGTTGCAGATGGTTCAACTTCCTTGACCTGTGCATAGGGAAAAGACAACAAACACCCTGGGGCATGGACTGTGGCACTTCAGAGTCATGCCTTTTGGGTTCTGCAATACCCCCACCACCTTTGAGAAGTGCTCGCAGGGGTACCACGCAGCATAACCTCCAGGAGGACTTTGCCACCATTCAGAGGGCTGGTATCAAGCTCAACCCTGGAAAGTGCCAGATCCTCCAGCAGTCGAAGTTCTTGGGCCACACAGTGGACACCGACAGAATTTATACCGACGCAGAGAAGATTGCGACTGTGAGGGACTGACTAATGATATAGACAGCATTGGAACTGGCGTTTCCTGTGCCTGGTGTTGTACTATTGGTAGGTAATCAGGGACAAGCATCCACTGGACAAGGTAATGTGACATGACATTCCAGAGATTCAAGAGGGTCCTGACGCTCTACTGTTAGCCTTCTGCAACTCAAATGCCTCATTTCTTGTAATGGCAGCAAAGAGTCAGAAAAGGGTGAAGGTAGAGTTTAGTGCCTATGAAGAGTTCATATGAGGCTTGTTGGCAAATATGCTGCCTTTATAAGGACTGAAAAAGTTGAGAAAAAAGAACAGCAAGACCTGTGTTTTCATCTGCGTATTTAGCTTTATGCTTCCAATGCTACAATATCAGCACTGGTCATGGTAGGCTGAGTGTCTTATTGGAAATTTGTTCCTTTCATACGTGACAAAATACTTTGTACAACCACTAGGGGTCAGCAGCACCTTATGGTTATCAGTTGCCGTTGTTTGTCTTTCTGTAAGGGTATTTCAAGCTCATTCTCCAGTGATGTACAGTTCATTGAGACAGTTTGCGATTGCATGACACATAGTGACGGCCACTGGAAAACATCAGTGAATAAATTTTAAAAATCAAGACACAATCTGTATTCTGTTTACAGGGACAAATCTGCCCTTTTGGTTGCACAGCTTGTCACAGTGACGCGTATCTCAGGGCATTGTGCTGTCACTTGGTGAAGATGTAATCACTGGCGTTGGTGTAGTGCAATGACTCACTGATTCTGGCCGGCGAGCACCTCTTATTCCTCATATGTCAAATCATTGTTAAGGATGCTTAATGCAAATATCTATTTATTGCTGGTTAAATGGTTTTGTTTCAATTATTTAAGCCATTTCTTGATCACCCCAAGCACTATAATGATCCTAAGTAATCAGTTTTCAATGATTAGCAGTTAAGGTCTTTTTGATGTGTTAAATGACTTCTGTGGCGTTGATTGCTGATTGAGACCAGTGAGGAGAGGAAGGGAGTTTGGGTAGGGAGCTTATTATGAAGAACCAGAACTAAAGGACCCAAATGACGATAGACACTCCAGCCTGACTTGCTATAGAATCATGCCGTTGTGTAGGGCGCCCTCTGTGGTGGCTGTGAGTCCTGCAGGCAGATGTGCGTGTCTGTGCAAGGCTGGGATAGGCTGAAAGAAGTGGAGCGGTCTGTCATTTTCGTCTCAGTGCCCTGTGGTAGTCCCAATTCCGCTTGTGATTGACAGGCCATCCTCTGCCCCCCCCCCCCCATTTCTGAGTCTCTCTGTGGCTCTGGAACCGGGGGGTCGGTGGTCACAAAAAAAGAGCTGATACAGAATTATCCAAATTTGGAGAAGCAGAGGGTTGCACAGCGGGGAAGTGAAAAGCTGTCCTCGACTCTTTGTTAGATAAACGTGAGTGAGCTATCCACAGGCTGACAGTCATGGAGGGAAGTGAAAAGCTGTCCTTGACTCTTTGTTTGAGAAACGTGAGTGAACCATTCACAGGATCTCAGTCATGTTCTGCTCCCTCCTTGTCCTGAAGCCAGTGCAGGTTGCTTGGAGCTGGCGGGATCATTTTTTACATTGGCTGTTATATACATCTGTGGATCATCACAACTGAAGCCCGATGATGTAATGAGTTCTATTCATTAACTTTCTGAGTAGTTAATGCATCAGGCAGCAGTGAGTGTGCTCTCTCCACCACGCAGATCCGTCATTGTATGATTCTATACTAGTGTGCATTGCAGTTCTCTATTGGCTGCAGGCGATGTGGCAAGAAATAACCGAGCAGTTGAGCAGATGTTCTGACATTCCTCCTAGGCCAATAACAAAAGCCTGCCCAGAGCTGGGTTTTAATTGGTTATAATTAATGGGGGCATGTGTTTTGGATCATCTGGAGTGTCATGGTGTGTGGTGAGATTTTCCCAATTTTGAGCATTTGTGAGAGGGGGTGAGGTTCCGGGGCTTTGGGATTGTTCTGAAATAGATAAGAAGAGTATCCTGTGAGATGACCAATGGTCCAATCTCTTCAGCCAACAGATTGCATTTTCCAGAGACCTTTTCAGAATTGGCTGAGGTCGATCAAACTGGACACGGTCATCGATCACACAAAGAAAAAACACAGGGACATTTTTAATGTTGTGTGTCATCCGTATCTTTGCTGTATCTCTTCGGGACACTTTCTAAATGGCATTAGAGCGAGCTCTTGGAAACATACAGAGCTGGTCTGTGGCACATGAACTGAAGCCCCTAAGCAGTTATTGAATATTAACTTGTCCTGCATGTGCTGGTGCTGGGTGGCCAGTGGTAGCTAATGGGGTGAGTAATGAGTCCAGCACGAAGCGTGGCACGTATGGTTTGATGACATCAGCCGTGTAATTCATAAAGGATATGGGCTCTGACCCCAGGCCTTCATCATTGTTAATGAGCAGAACATGTCTCTATATACCGGGGAGCCATAAACGAATGACTCAAAGATTACAAGGCTAGGCCTCACCATTTATCTGACTCCTATGTCACAGGACAAGGACGAAACGGGAGGCCCGTGACACGGGGTGGCCAACAGAACATTCCAGAAAGCTGACAAGTTGCCAATTGTGTGGGAGAATGGTGAATCAGAGCTGAGATGTTTCACCTGCATCAATGGATCTCTCTCTATGGCCATTTTTTTTCAGGTTTGCATCACAATGAACCATGAATGACTCTGGAGTCTATCGCCATACCAATCATTCTGTCTGCAGTGGTAATTCACTGAGACTTCAGAGGATCTTTGAAAAGCTGCTTTCAGGCTGGTACACTGCCCCACAATGGCAAAACACAGTACTGCATATTTCATCAAAACATTGGGTCTCTTAGGCTCTGTTTTATCTTGTGACAAAATATGTTAGTTCATCTATACCCGATTATGAAGGAAACACAGTGTAAAAATGATAATAACTGCAAAATCCACATTAAAACCAAGAGAAAATTCTTTTTTCGCAGCTTCAATGTCAAAGTAGCTACTGTCATTTGCCTTTGTTGGGCAGAATAGTGCAGGAACAGCGCGCATGTCAAACAGTCACATAACAGAAGAGCAAATTTCCAACACTCAGTCCACGTTTTTGAGAAAATTTCTGTGGGCTTTCTGAGTGTGTTTTGGAAATTTGACGAAAGTTCTTCCTTGGATATCATGAGGACTGATTGAGTTTTGGATTCCAGTAATGCAACATACAATGAAGAAAATGGACTGAGTGAGTTATGCAGATTTGCACTTCAATTAATAATAGTAGTTGAGGACTAATCACAAACTTAAAGGGGCAGACATTTTAAGTCTTGATATTGATTTGTGTCATCGAGTAGTTTGGCCTGAATAATGTTGCTGATACTTCCAACATTATCACAGAAAATAATTGAGTGTTTTTATGAATATATCTGTAACTGCACCGTGCTGATCTCTAGTGCAAATGTTATAATTTAGCGTCCAGGTTGAGTGAAAGACTGTGGGAATGACACTAAGGGCTATTGAGGCATGGATGACTCAGTCGCATGCCCACATAAAAGCAAGATATGCTTTTATAGAGAAGAGGCACAATGCATTCAGTGGAGGCGGAAATATGCCCGGTTCTGAATAACATCGATTCGCAAAGAGAAGCACAGTTTATCTCCATCTTATTTAATAAATAAAATATGAGAGAGGGAGCCTATCATGTGCCATGTGGCATATGTCTCTGGTCATGATATTCAAATATGTTTTCTGAAATAAATAAGCATCTGCTATGCAGCTTATGCAGGTCTTTCAGGAAGAATGTGATATGGTTTATGATTATCTAATAAAAAATAGAAAGAGGGTGTAGATATAGACAAACCTGTGTAACCAAGTCAAGCCAAGCCAAGCCTACTCACCTCCTGGCACTGAAGGAGGTTGCATGAATTAAAGATGGCCTTGTGCTCACGGGCGCCATCTGGTGGAAAAAATGTGGCAGTTCATAAGGTGCTTGGCAGCACTGAAATTGTCTGGCCACCTTGCTAAATTAGTACAGCTGTCAAGGATCACCAATTAAACAATAAGCCTTTGTAAGACTCCTTCAAACATAAAGATAGAGTATGAAGGATGAACACTTTATGGTGCATCTAGTAATGTTATATTTAAGTTGCTTACTTGTCCCTTTTAATAATAATAACAGATACTTTATTGATCTCTGTGGGGAAATTCTCTTTCTGCTTTCCTTAACTTGCTCTCTATAGGTTAGAGCAAGTTGGCTGCAAAGGGCAGCTGCCCATAGCAGCATCCAGAGAGCTGGGCGTTAAGGGCTTCTCACAAGGACCCGCCGATGTACCAAGGCTGGGCTGGAACCGCCAACCTTCTGATCACAGTCACAGATGCTTAGCCCACTGAGCCACACACTGCCCCCAAAATTTATCCTTGTTGTCAGAAGTGGGATTTGAACCCATGCCTCCAGGGGAGACCTGAACACAGCACCTTAGACAGCTTGGCCATGCTACCAACTCGATAGCAAAGGGAGGCTTTATGCCACGCTGAGGCTTTCTAGCCAAATGACCTGGCAAAAGGTTCATTACTCAAAGCCTCTCTTAACACAGAGTACCCAGGTGACACCTTCTGGTGAATGTAGTGATGGCCAAAATGGGACTTCTCAAAGACAGAGGCACCTGAAACAACTGTTTCGGAAAAACTTTGGATTTTTCAAAGCGTTGAAACCTTTGTATCGTAGAAGTATGAGTTTTGGGATTTTGTAGTAAGAACGCTTGCGCACTGAGCTTCTGTAATGATGTGTCAAGTATTAAAAAGGACATTCTGTTCAACTGTGCTTGGACTGAGGACATCGCCAATGAAAATGACTAGTCATGATTTGGGACTTCACTGCCAGCAAGCTCATACAGGCTTATCTGTGGATACTGGGTTGCTCTGCTCTACATGTGAGTCTTTGCATTGAAGCGATTCAGTCCAGGGTCTGCAGAGCAGTGACATAACCATTTAGTAAAACTTCACAAAATGCATCATCAATACTCTCTTGAATTTCACGTAATATGTGCTATTAGCCAGCAAATAATTAGCACGTCACTCTCTGCCTCTCTCTCAACAAAACAAAGATTTAAATGTCTTAAAAAGTAGGGCAGTTGTGCACAATCCCCAGAGTGAAGATTATTCAAGAAGCCCTCCCATTACTGGGGCAGTGGTATTCTAATGCTCAGGGAAGCATGCATGTCTTTGGATGGTTGCTGGTTCGAATCCCTGACCAGCAAGGTACCACCCCCATGCACTCCCCAAGTGCAAAATAATAGCTTCCCATCACTACACAATGTCACATATGTGTTAAATGCAGAGGACACATTTTATTGTTGTGTGTCAACAATGACAATTAATCACCTTCACTTGTCATTGCAAGCAACATAGGCGTTATGTGCCTTAGCAGGTCAAGATGCTGTGCCTGTGATTGGAAGGTTGCTGGTTTAAAACCTAGGGCCACCTGAGTGATGTCACTATTGGGTCCTTGAGAAAGACCCTTAATTGCTCTAGGGATATCTGCTGCTGCCACCGTGCACCCCCCCCAAATGTATGTTGTATGTTCCATTAGTGGTACCTGGTCTAAGGAAGGTTGAGAGGCCCCGCTTTAGGTCATGCCCCCTACCCGGTGCTGAATGGGCCCCGGCCATGCCGTGGAGCTGGTGCTGAGCACCCATGGTCCCTGAGATAACGGATCAGCTGGGTGTTGTGGGCTTCAGTGTCGATGACATTTTGGCTGCAATCGGGACAAGTCGGCCGCTGGTTCAGGCTTCCTCTGGCTGCGTGGTGCCCATCGCACGGAGGATTTCATGGCGTGTGCCAGGGAGCCCATGTCGACTTGGCACTAAAATAGCCCGGCAGCTACGGAGCTCCTGAAAGCCACGCCGGGGTCAAGCTGTGTGCAAGGCTGAGGAGAAGCTGGCCAGAGACCACTGCTGCTGAACGCCGACGCAGAGCGCAGACAGAGGGCTTGAACTGAAAGGAGTCAGGAAGGCAATAGAGAGGAAGGCCTAGGGAGCTCAGAGGACAGCCCAGGGACTTCTGAGAGGGCGAAGGTACCAGGATCTATAATATCCTTTATTTTATCATAAGTGATTCATACAAGAGAGGTATACATACCAGAGTTGAACGCAAAAAAAAACCTTTCGCCATTCACAACTGAAAATGTGAAATTGCAAATGAAGGTATTACTGTATTAGTATAGCATTCACTTTGGCTAATGCCCTCTCCAGCTAGATTTCACCTTAGGTCC
The DNA here is from genome assembly GCA_011763525.2 of Mormyrus iriodes. Classification (NCBI taxonomy): domain Eukaryota; kingdom Metazoa; phylum Chordata; class Actinopteri; order Osteoglossiformes; family Mormyridae; genus Mormyrus; species Mormyrus iriodes. The sequence goes on from JAAGVU020000019.1 coordinate 24,599,130, forward strand.
CCTCCTTCCTGAGACAGACTTTACATGACTTAATAGCTGGAAAAGCAATTACTTGAAAATTGACAAATGGATTGACAATATGGTGTTTTTAAAGGTAAATGTACATTTTAAGATACAGAAATGCACTGAAATCAGGGACATTTTTGTACCATTGGGGGTTTGTACCTTGGGGATGTTCCTCAGAGTGCATCTCTGTACCTTAAATTAGACTAAAAAGTACATTTACCTCCATCTGGGGTCCAATTAGCAGACCCTTGACAGTACAGCCCCAGTGACAAGCAATGGTACAAATTGGTACCCTTTTTCTGACAGTGTAGAAGTGCAAATTCACAGGGTTTAAATGGCCTTTAAATAGAATCAAATGGAGCAAACTGGTACACACATGTTTTATTACAAGATTTTATATAACAGTCCATTTAAGGAAATGTCATGTTTTCTTGATCAGCATAAACGTCTTTACAAGGACGTCTTCACAGTTATGAGTCTGAAATGTTGCTCTGCTTTATCAGAAGCACCATCCAGGCACCGAAAGATGGCCACTCCCTCGAACCTGCTGCTGTCACTGTGATTAGCCACGCCTCTACTCCGCACCCTCCCCGCTGGAGCTGCCAGCACGGAGCTCCTCGCAGGGCACCTGGCTTTGACGATCGCCTGTTACCTGCCAATCACCCTTCACCTCTGCGGGGGGACACCGCTCTAGGGGGGAAGAAGCGAATAAATGCTAATGCCTGCTTTATTTTTGCATCTCTGCAAAGCAAAAAATTATTAATATGTTTCAGGGCAATGTTTTGTATGTTTTTAAATAACATTACAGTTTGCAATACAGGACCACGGATCCATCCATTCTCCATAACCATTTGTCCAATACAGGGTCAGGGTGAGCTGGGATCTCAGGCAGTGATGGTGTTTACCACCACTCAAACAATCCATCTGCATGGGACCCCAAAGGTTTGTGGGCCCCCTATTGGCCACAAGCAGTCACTACACTATAGGGGGGGCCAAAACGACTTTTGAGTGTAGCCCCAAAAACCACAAATGCACCCCACCTCTCTGGAAGCATATGGCGTGTTTCCGGGGAAACCCTGAGTGGGATGTCAGTCAGAAATTAAGACAGGAATCGTAAATAACATTTCAATACATGTATCTGTTCCCTGTATTTTTCATTTTGAACAGGCAGAAATTATACTGGATTTGCGCAGACGTTTGTGGTCTGTAACGTAGCAACTTGACAGGCATCTGTTTACTTTGCTCTGACTCTCACCCCAGAGCAGTACGCAGGGATGCTTAAACAATGGTGTGATCAATCGCTCAAAGATCTGACAGTGAACATCCTGCAATTTTCCTCTATCAACTGTGGCATTAGACTTTTAAGGGAAACGAGGGCAGATGTCGATGTGTAAAACATAAGACAAATATCATTCCAACAGGCAAAGAAGCTGTAAGTGCATTTTGTTTCTCAGTAGATTTATTTAAGGGCCAATCGGCTCCAGGCTCCCTGTGATGCTGTCCTCAGTTCCCCCAGAGATTTTCCCCCTACTTGTCCAGTTCGAGGGGTTTTTGATCCTCTCCTCCATAGCTGTCTGGCTTTTTCGGCTTGCAAAGTCTGATGTGCCTGTTTATGCATCCATATCTAGAGGATGAAATTGAAATTGATCGAACGTGTATGATATTTAGCAAAGTCAATGCCAGTGTTTCTCAAACCAGTCCTTGGGGACACCCAGCCGTTCCATGTTTTTGCTCTCTCCCAATTCCCTGAGAGTTAGGAGGGAGCAAAAACGTCGTCCATCTGGGGGTCCCTGAGGACTGGTTTGAGAAACACTGGTCTATGCAACTAATGACTCTTTAAAACCACACCCACCTACTGACGCAATCGATAAAACACCTCAGAGATAATCCTTTCTAAGTAATATGTCGCACTTAGAACTACAGATGCTTCCATTTATTGGTTTATTAAAGGGAAAATGACCTTGACATTGGGCCCAACACTAACGTCTGAGTTGAGAGCTACAGAAATACTTCCAAAATAACTAAAAATAATCGAATCGAATGAAATTTATGATCACAGAAAATACACCGTAAAACACAATGTGTTCTGGATGGAGCTTCCGGGGCTGAGATGCGCGCACGCTCTCCGCCTGAACACCTCTGACAGCTACTTTCACACCCTCTGGACACATCCACCTGTCTGCCAGCTTCACGAAGATGTCAGACCTTCTTTGAAATCCTAGTCTCCATACTCACTAGGAAACCGATCAAAATAAATAGATTAAAAATAGTATCACAGATCTCATAGCTTTAATTATTACTAAACAAGCAATTCGTCTGGACTGGAAAATTGGAGAACATGCCCATGAAAGAGGGGTGAAATATACAGACAAAACCCAAATCATGGCCGCATTTCAACATCATATTTTTCAACGACAGTCAAGGACATTTTACTAAAAACAAGTAGTAATTACATCATGTATGCGTTAGTTTAAAAATTTTACTTAGAATTTATTTTATATTGTAATTAGGTTTTTTTACTACTCAAGATTTTCTGATTCTAGGTTAGTTGACTGACAATGAGAGCAGATCCTATCCAAGGCATGGTCAGGACCACGCTAAGAATGGAATAGACACTTGGGTTTAGATTGAACCATGTACCCAATTATCAGACTGGTTGATTATTTCAACTGGTATTTTGGGGGCACAGTGCAACAATCCAGATTCGACAGCAACAATTTGCGTACTAGACGGGGCAAACTGGGGGAAGATGGCCTGTAGATTCATCATTACTTTTCCATGACTGAGGTGGAAGGAGGCCTGATGAGTCGAAGAGGTGAGGAGGAGAGAAGGCTCGCCCCTGAGGTACAGGTTCATTATGGGCATGTAGCGAAGCGTGGAGTAGAATAGGTGCATGTATGAGATAGACGACCACAAGTCTGCCCACGGATGAAGTCCAGCGCTCAGACGGCGAGACTAGGCATAATTAGCAGGAAGAAGTGAGACTCATGGCATCAGTTTCCTCACATAGCCTAGCATTATCATAAAACAATTGAATTGCAGCTGACAACCAGGCTGTCCTATTTGGAAAGGGAATTACTTAGTTCAGTGCACATAAACAAAATTCTTACGCTCCAAATCTGCTGGCAATAGTTCAATTCACACAGGAAAGGTACCAGTGTATGCTACCATACCTTCCCCTCAAAGAAAGGGCAGCTGTAGGCCACGCCTTCACCTAGTTGGAGGCCTGTATCCAATGGGAGGACGCCTCTGATCCAAAGGGCCAATAGGAGGACACCTCCATTTCATATATACAAAGAAAGTAAATCAAAGAGGAAAAGTCTACAAACCTCCTGGAATCAGTATACGTCAAAATTTTGCATTGTGACTCTGGCTATTGTGTTACTATTGTGAGTCTGACGTTGGTTTGCTTCAACCTCCATGCTGTCCAGCCCATATGCTGGATGTGTCCTGCTTTCTGTCCTATGCAGCTCAGTAGCTGGACTCCAAGGATCAAAGTTGATGCAACAGTGTCAGGGGCAAGACTATGAGATACTTCAGGTTTTACAAAGTACATTAAACCTGAAAGGCTCCTGTGCTTGGCTAAATAGTTCTTTTCTCCTTGTGCTTTTACTGGTTTGTTTCCTTGACTGAAAGACTCATCCAGCTGTTTTACATTAACATTAGTGACGCATGCATGATTATCCCTTGTGTTTTTTACTTCTTCCGTTCTAAATGCTAAATTCTATAGAACTTATCCTCATTTTGAAAATGGACTGGGGTCACTTCGACCCCAAAAATAACACAAGGGTTATAGGAGACTGACGAATCAGCACACAGCAAGAACTCAGTGCTAAAGTGAAATCCAGGTCTTTTTGATTGAAACTTACAAACCCTGTCGTAGCTCATAGTATCACCCGTGACATGGATTTGGTGGGCACCCTACATCACAATAAAGCTAGAAATGTCCAAACATATAAAATCATACACTGATCGATCAGCCGGCACCCCATTCCTCCCGCCCAGCCAGTTGTATTGCCAGCAGCCAGTGGGGTCAGCAAGCTTTACCTCCCTGGGCCTAGCAGTAGTCAGTGAAAGTTAGCAAAAATGTTAATAAGCAGTTACAGCAAACGAGCTATGATGTTGATGTATATCCATCCATCTTCTATAACCGCTTATTCCATATGGGTCGCGGGGGGTCCGGAGCCTATCCCAGAGGCTGCGGGCGC
>JAAGVU020000019.1:24609440-24624144 GCA_011763525.2 Mormyrus iriodes
ACTCCACCGGCTTCTGACCTTCTCCGCCTGGCCCGACCACGAGTGCTGCCTCACGATTTGGATTTGTCTGCTTTCGGCTTTCAAATAAAAATCCCCGTTTTCCGCTACCCGGGATCTGCCTCCTGTGTTCCGTCCGTGCATTACAATGAATGTATTTTCAGCAAATTATAACATGATTGAGTACGTGATTAATCGTGTGATTAATCACAAAGTTTATGAGATTAATTGCACAAAATCACTGTCTACGCGATTAATCGCAATTAAGAAAATCAATCGACTGACAGCCCTAATATGGATATATTGCTTTTAGAGCTCCTTCTTTTCTCAGGAAAATAATCACAATGGGATAAACCAATGACAACCCACAATAAGGGGTGTTGCATTGGTATATGCCATTACTTTGGTGAAATAACTAGGCACAATTTAGAACAATTTGCATGAACTTAATTGTATTAAATAAATACTCAACATATATCAGTTATTCTGCAGTTTTTCTGTTTGTGACAGAACCTCTGACAACCTCTGAGTGAACAGCCAGTAAAATATCTAACATTTTTTTATTTGTTCAAAATCCACCAGGTTCAGCAGTAAATTTTGTTAATATGCAGCTGGACATATTTAGAGAGAAAGTAATCATTACATCTTCTTTTCTGACAGTCCTTGGAGTGATGCAGCAATCCTTTGGCCCATCCGAACACAGAACACTCATTTGGGTCTGATGGGTCGGTCCTTTAAATTCCATAACGGAAATGACCTATAATAACGAATCTAAATGACCATACACTGTTGTTTTTTTAAATTATGATTACAAGTCCATTTTTAATGTAATCACTTTTATGTTATGAATTACTGTCTTTCATTATATTTTGTTACGGCTTCCTGCTGTGGGGATGTATTAATTATCCCCTGATTGTGGGTAATATCTGGCTTGTTCTTACACAGAACATTAAGAATGACATTTCCCGTGTCTGTCGGCAGAACACTTAATTAAACTTGTAAGGAGTGCGCGGCTACACGCCAGATTAAAACTCACTTTCATTAACCGTGAATTGCTCTGATTTCCCAGCACACGTGGAGGGGGTATCGGGGAAAGACAGAAGGAACTATAGGGTGTGGAAGTCAACCAACGTGTGTCTCCGTGGCCCGCGGAAACTTCCCTTCACAGGGTCTGTGATGGTATGCCTACAGGATGTTCCTGTGAGATGCAGTTAGTGCTGTGATTAGCTGGAAATAGATAAAAGAAAAAGAAAAGAGTTGGAAAACAATTAACACTTTACTTGAGGAAGCACAAGTAACTTAGTAATTCAGTTACTACTGAAGTACAAATCATGAACACATATAGTAACAGCATGAAATACATGAACCATTATGATTAATTAATAATGAATGAACGTGGGATCAGTACGTAAGTAACACTTAGTTTCTAGCTAATTAATACATTAAGTAAGAGTGTGCTACTGCATTATTTGTGCCCCCTCAAGTAAAGTGATACCAAAGAGTTTTCAAAATGATTGGTTTGGGTTTATCCTTAATTACAGGGGACTTTACAGCGTAGAAGTGGAAGTAGCAAATGAATGCTAGTTAAGTATTGGGTCTTTCAGGTTCTTCTTCTTACCAGTTGTTATAATTTGCAGCCGGGCGTGAGGCTCACTAGGTTAGGATTCTGTGTCCGTGGGTAAAAGAATATGGTAAATAAATGAAATGTAAACATCCATCATACTTCTTCCAGTTATAAAAGAGTCTTTTTCTCACTCTCTCCCCTTTTCCATGTTTCTTTTACTATAGCAGTTTACCCATTTATTCATCCAACAGCCCTACAGCAAGGCCCTTAACCACAAATTAAGAACACTAAGTCACATACGCCATATGTCTATGGTAGGAAAGCCTAGTGTGTATAGTATATGAATTTTGGAGAAAAAAAAATAACTGGATGTGATCACTTTCAAAATATGTGAAACTGTTGTGCGGTTGGATTGTTTTTTTGTTTTGTTTTGTGTATCTCGGGAGGAGAGGCTTTTGAAAATATCGAATTTATTAAAAAATCATTTTTAGTCTGCAACAGTGGCAGTTCTTTGTGGCATTTCTCAAACAAGAAAAATGAAATGAAAAATCAATCCTTCAGCAGACATGTAAACCTTAAACTGATAACATTGATCGATTGCTGTTTTTCCCAGTGAATAACAAATGGGACTGGGAACACAATTACTTGTCAAGTGACTTGTGCGCTAATAGCTTCTGCCCTTGACTGACTAGCTTTGGTTGGGATCTGTGCACTGAGATAGCATCTTTTCAGAATGTAAATCTCAGGATTAGCATGGATGAGTAACAGAATATGACCAATGTGGTGTGGATTAGAGCTCTGATTTGACTCATATGTAAATCTGCAAAGCCATCTTCCTCTCTTTCTTTGGAGAATCGTAGTGTTCTGTTTATCATGAGAGCAAACGTTAATTGTATGCAGTCATCTTTGTTACATTTTTAAATAGTATTAAAGTAATCATCCTTCCAGAAATAGTATATTCTGTATACTCTTCATTTTCTCACTGCATCTTGGCCGTACGTGATGAAATCTTTGCATGGCACTGGTAACATAGTTGATAAGTAGGAAATCACGTGAAATTTCATGTAACAGCTCCCATGCTGTAGATGGCCTTCTTCCCTAATGCTTTCTAGTTCTAGTGCCAAGCTGAGCCCAGCTGTTGGACTGACATATCTGATCCGAATTGCTCCAGTGAAATATACAGCAGTACACATGTATACAATCATGTATGAAGTAATTTTGAATTAAAGTATTGGGCAAGTAACTGAAATGATTTATGCCTCATGTATAAGTACAATGGGTTTTACAATGTGCTTCAGAGTGGAGAATTACAGGAATAAATGAGTACTCATTGTTGCATTATGATATACAACTCTACATCCATTCATCTATTGATCCATGTTCCAACCATTTATCCAGTACAGGGTTATGGACAAGCTGGAGCTTATCCCAGACTGCTCATGGTACAAGGCAAGGGATCACAGAACACACAGATACACAATGAACAATTTAGAAACATTCAGCTAACCACTGACTTTGTGAGGAAACTGGAGTACCCAGAGGAAATCCATGTAATACTGGGAGATCATGCAAATATCCCATCCATTCCAATCCAGTCCAGTCCAATCCAGTCCAGTCCAGTCTGATCCAGTCCAATCCAATTCAGCCCAGTCCAGTCCAGTCCAGTCCATCTTAATCCATGGAGGTCTGAGATTACACTGCACCCCACTGAACTACCGTCACCAAAAGTCATTATGCTTATTATTATGCTTTAATTATGCTTAAATATTCATCCAATGTGTAGCAGATCCCTGCCAGTACCCCGTCTGGTATATTAACTGAGGACAAACTCAGTTTTTAATGGATTAAGATTTCCTGTTGATTTTACTTAAATAATGAGTCATTACAGAACTGCCTGCTTGCCTGTGTTTTTTTTCCTCTCTTTCGTTTATTTTTATTAGCTCTTTTTCCCACTGCTTCTTTCTGCTTACATCCTGCCTTCTGCATATTTTATTGTGCTTCAATTATATTACTTCACTTCTCTCTGTGTGTCGGCTGTTACACAGTAAGTATGTACAGGTGGCATTGCAGGTCTCTTAATGCAGGTCTGGAGTCTCACAGCCTACTAACATACAAACATATGTTCGATCTGGAGAAGTTCTAGGATTTTTTAAGGTGGGGGGCATAATTCATACAGAAGGGCCAAGCTTATCATTGACCAATGATATATTTTGATTCAGTGACTGACAGGAAAGGGGGCACTCTGGGGACCAATCCACTTTCAGCCATAGCCACTGCCCCTGTGGCCCCACCCCTATATGCACCTCTGGTCTATACGTTCTCTGGGACACACTCTATTCGTGCTTTTATGCATCTTCTGATAGCAGGAGCAGACGCTGACGTTCTGTCCCCCAGCTTGAGGCTCCCAGTTGGCAGCCAGTAGCATGTCTTTCTAGGGTTTCCCACAGTGTGACTGGGCTCAAACAGCCTCCCCCACCCCTACCAGTCTGTACCGGTTTGCCTGCTGTCTCATTTCTGCCTCAACATCCTTCATCGTTTACATTTTCTATGTTTTTATCCCTTTTTTTGCACTTTGATCTAATCTCGGTTTACATACGCAGCCATTGTGATGAAACCCTAATGCACAACGGCAGCTGGCCGGAGTGAGACAGAACTGCCTTCTACATATTCTGTGTTTGGTGACCTGGAGAATGTCATGGTTCACAACCTTAGCCTCATTTTGAACAAAGACCCCAGACAGGTTAGGACTCTGTTGAAGATTAATGTGGTTTCTTCAAAATCTTAATTACTCAGGGGACTTTTTTTTCCACACCAGATTAGCCACACAGCACTTCCAGTTTGATGGAATTGTTAGTAAAAGAAAAATAGGACACAACATGACAGTAAGACTATTACTCCATTATGGCAATTACACTAACTGTCAAGTTATGAGTAATGAAGTATATTGAGTTATAAAGTATATTTTGTTTACCAAGATGTTTATTATTGTACTTTTAAAAGTTTAATAGTTGAATGGGAAAAGAGTTTAATAAACTATTTCCACTATGTGAATAGTTTTTTTTTACAAATATTAACCAAGGTCAATCACGAGAAACCAGCGCCTTCAAATGTAAGTAAACAAAATGCCTGCTGACAAATTTTTTTTTTTTTTGTTTTCAGTAAACTGCTTTAACTTTTGTTTCTTCATATGAAAGGAAAATGCACAGAGCACATAATCCTGTAGCATTTATAGCTGTCTTATTTTTAGTCTTATTTCACATTCAGTCTTTATAGTGGTTGGTGGTTCAGAGGGCTGTAATTACAGGAAAAAGAAGAAGATTAGAGTCATGGCTCTGTGATAATGAGGCAACTATTGGATGAGATTTCATTGTCTATGCCTGCAATTCAAGTGTCACTGGGCATAGGTGGCTGAGGAGGTAAAGCACTGCCTGAGGATATTTAAAGGTGGGGCTCTTCGCTTTGCTGTGGACAGGAAGTCAGGATCAGCCAATGAGCATTTAGTAGGACTGGTCTGCTGTGATCAGCAGGGCTGTTGGATGACAGCCACAGCAGAGTAGAGGTGTGAAACCATAGAGGAGTTTTAAGCAGGGGCTGCCTCAAATATAACTAGCGAGGTCCTGAGAAGGAGCTCAGAAGCAGCAGAGGGCAGAGACACACCCGGCAGTCTAACTAGTGAGCCACAGTTGTGTGGGTGAGTGGATACTGGGGTCACTAAGGAATCTATCAGTATTTATGGATGCTGTTTGGACTTTAGGGGGGCCCTACTGCACTTCACAGTAGAGTGACCACCTATTCCATGTCAGGGAAGGATGAGCTTTGAAACTGAAAGGCTCTTGTGCTTAGCTAAATAGTTTAGTTCTTGTGCTTTCATTGGTTTGTTTTCTTGTTTGAAAAACTCATCCATCTATTTCACATTTACATTACTGACACAAGCATAATTATAAGAGGGTGACTAATCAACACACAGCAAGAACTCAGTGCTTAAGTGAAATCCAGGGCTTTTAATTGAAATGGTAGTTTACAAACCCTGTCCTAGCTCATAATATCCCTGCTGACATGGATTAGGTGATCACCCTACTTCAGAGACTGATCCAACAATGCCTCTGTGTGTCACACGCCAAAGGGCGGGGCCCATGAACTGAGTGGAAATCAGCTCTCCACCCTGACTGCTCTATAAAAGCCTTCCGAACTGCACATTCAGCATCAAGTATTGTTGCCCCTATGTACTTTACCGAGTACTTGTACAGTATAACCTTGTCTCTTATGTCTCCCGCCTGCCTGTTCCTGTCCTGCTCGCACCTGCCTGCCCCTTCTTTTTGGTGTGTCTGTTCTCTGTCCCGTGGATTTTCGTAGGATTGACCTTCTCAGCTTCCACACTCCCAGGACTACTACTATGCTTCTTGTCTTTCGACGTGGTTTCTGTTTGCCTGTACTCTCCAATAAAGTATTCGGTCTCCCACATCTAGGTCCCCTGTCCTTCCTGTCTCCCAGTTGTGACACAATACTTCGCTGTTCAAGCATGGACCCAGTGGAGACCCAGCAGCAGCTACAAGACCAAGTTAACCAACTTACTGCATTGGTGCAGTAGCTAAAAGAAACAACTTGCTCAGACACTTTAAACACCTTCTGGAGGTGGATCCAGGGCCAAACCTCCCGAGTCTATTTGCTAGCTTCACCCCCGCGTACCACTGTGCTCGGCTTCTGGACCCCCAAGACCTCCTACTACGACTACGCTTCTTGCCTTTCGACGTGGTTTCTGTTTGCCTGGACTCCCCAATAAAGTATTCAGTCTCCCACATCATGGTCCCCTGTCCTTCCTGTCTCCTGGTTGTGACACCATGGAAAAAAACTAAAATGTATGGAAATTACTGGGCTTTAATGCAAAAAAAATTAACACTCCTGTCTAATTGTCTTCCTTGGCTCGGTTTTGAATCCTACATACGTGTAGTTGCAATCATCACGTGCTATCTAGCAGAAGATGAGGACTGTGAATGAATTTGTCTGATTATATCATCTATATTAGGTCCCAACAAGATGAAGACCATGGGATCTGGCTTATATAAGCAGCTTTATGCTATGTAGGACATCTAATGGCATGAAGCTCTCATCATTCAGATTAGTTTTTAAATTTGTGTATGTTTGTTGCTGTGGGCCTTCGAATTATTAATCAATCATTCAGTCAAATCAATCAAAGTTTCATTTGTTACACACACGGTTATACTCAATGCAGTGTTTAGTGAAATGCTTGGTTGCCGAGCTCCAGACTGTGAAACGGGGGGCATAAGTACGAAGAGACAAATCATTAAGCAATAATCATTAATATCCATAAATAGCGTGCAATTAGGAGTAAAGTGACAGGTGGTAGTACAAAGAGTCAAACATATAAATGAGACAGCATTGTATATGTAAGCTTTAAAGTGGGAGTACATATGGGGTTGGGTATGCGTGTGCTGAGTGGCCTGTAGTGGAACATTAGTTACACACAGTCTTAGACAATGATCTCATTAAATAATTAATGATGATTCCCAATATGCTATTGGATCTCCCAGAGGGATGCTGATTGGTGCAGGGGACCACACTGATGAAGGGTCCCCGTGCAAAACATATGTGCTGACTTTGATTGAGAGCTGTATAGTCAGTTGGTCAATGTTCATGGACGCATTGAGCAGTGTCGGATTAATGAACAGGCTTGCCTAGGGTGCAGCCCAGGGGCCCTGAGTGCTCAGGGGGGCCCTATTGGCCATCTAGTTTTTTTAATTCCTATTTTTTCGACATGAACCTTTCACAGTTGTTTATTTATTTGCAAGTTGGTGATCAATTGAAAACGTATCTTTTTTTGGTGATCTTTTTACATCGTTACGTATTTCCTGGTATGTGCAGTCTGATTCTATACACAGAGTCCAGTTTTTATCGAAAATGTATGGGAGAATACATTCTGATAGAAAGAACTTGTTTAATATTCTTTTGGAATTGGCCCCTCCCTGTAAAGTTACCTGTGGTCTATGCTATCTATGGTAAATGTGTCTTGAGTGCATATCGTGGCTGCAGTTGACCCGCATTGGATCAGAGTGTATTGTTTTAATGTTACCGCTATTGAGATGCGTTAATTCAATGAGGTCTCTGTTATACTCTTTCTGGTTGCTGCAAATGACTGAGGTGAAAGTGTGAGCTTACCAGTTTGTCGTTCTTCTGGTGCAATTGCTCTTGTTTGATACAACGCCACATTCTCCTTGACTTTGTAGACATTGTTATTTAGTTGCTAATATTTAATCATTTTGCAGCTAATTGTTGTATTGTTTTGGGGAGGGGGGGCAGAAGAGGGGCCTATGGAAAGTGCAACTTAGGGGCCCCTGAACATGTTAATCTAATCATTGATAGCATCTTAACCAGAGCTGCCAACACATGCATCCAACATATAAATTTCAGTATCCAGAATATTATTCTGGAATGTACAAGAAAGTGACAGTCAGCCACGTAGTTGAACTTTACCTCAAGTATAATGACATACATTTATATATAAGTGTCATTTATCTCAGATATCATTTGCAGTTCTTTATTATCTATCTAGTATTGTTACTCACTCATTTCTGCCAGTGAATATAATGGCTCTCTGCAGCGTTGTCATTCAGTATTGTCATGTGCAGGTCAACATAATAATTTCAGTTATATAAATACTGTATTATTTCCTGAGAAAATGACATTATTTTAGGTCCAGTACCTTACAGTAATGTCATTATAACAGAAGCGGTAGTTGTTTGTTATGGTGTAAACAGGGATATTAGCCGCATAATTTTAAGCATCTCTGTGCTGTTGCTTGTTGCTTGAACCCCCCCCCACACACACACACACACACACACGCTCAAGTACATGCCCCAAGAGCACCCTACGATTTCCTCAATCCCATATTGTCCACACTTGTTCTAGTACAAACCAAAGCAAATCAAAATACGCTAAAAGAACCCAAATCAAGTGCCCCTGTCATGGAGTCCAGGTGTGGAGGGTCTAGGTAGCTCACATAACATGCCCTAAACAGCCACAGGCCTTTGCGTTTGTCGACAAGATAAAATTAGCTCACCCATCCAAGGATCTAGTTCTAGTTGTGTAACTATTTCAAGTATAATCCTCCTTCTGGCAAGCTTACACAAATTTAATGAGCTCTCCAACATGCATATCTGTGCAAATTAACTCCTTTTAGGGGGGAGAGCCAGGGGACCAGGGTTTAGTGTGATGGCTAATTCTACCAATCCCTTCTTCCCTGTGATGTGTATAAATGAGTTAATTAATGTATAGTGTAATGCATGAATGTGTAGTATTAATTCTAAAGTCAAAATTATTATTATAACCATCATCATCATCATCAATATTATTTTTTGTTTGTTTGTTTGTTTGTTTGTTTGCTTGTTAATTCTGATGCCCAAATGGGAGAATATTATGAGCAAAGATTTTTTAAGGCATTTAATTTCTGTACTGTATATACAGACTATAATCATTTTTGATGTGATTAATCACCAATATGTGTGATTAATTGTGCTATACAATAATTAAGCTATACAAATAAAATTGAATTTTATTTACAATCTTTGCTCATACTGTTGTGCTATTGGGGTATCAAAATTTACGCAATCAAAGTTGATGCAATCAAGAAAATAACAGCACGTCATGACAGATGAATACTAACATGCTATTGCATTAAATTTGACAATGCTGGTATAAACTGGCATGCTCTGCTCTGGCCTCCAGCTACCTTGGTGGGAATGATGCTCACATGATCTCTTTCACCAAATACCCAACAGTGTTTCCCTGCCTTAGTAATGTGCCTCACGGTTCTGTTCCCTGTCCCATTGCGAAACTGTTTCACAGCACTGTTTTTAATGATGTAAAACATGGATATACAATATATAGAGTTGCTGTTTGCTTCTCCTCTTTCTCCTACAATTTACATAACTAAGAGATGCCACGCTGTGGGCTGATCTGACCCGTGCAATGGCACAATTTCTGCGATCATTATACTTTCACTGAAGATGTAATGCGATTGCATGATCCGTTTTCCTTTCTGCACTTTTGTGATTGTGTCTCATCTATGAAACAATAGCTGATTCTCTTTATCTACAGTTGTACTAGTGTAGCTCCTAAGTGGAGAAGCCGAGGCCTGACTTATTCCTGGGTAAAAGGTTTAGGTTGTCCTTGGGTAGATCTGGTTGCATCCAGTTTATTAAAAGACGACATCTGACAGACTTTCTGGTAGGAATTCAGGAGCAGTGGAGTGGATTGAAATGTCAGAAATCACTCAGTTCCAAGACATGATTCAAGGCCTTTTAAAAAGCGACCTTTAACGGACCCATAATAAATAATCAGCAGCTTGTGTAAAAACAAGATGAAACCCAGCAGCATTATTAAGACCTGAGTGTGGCGGGGGGAGGGGAGACACATTGTTCTGCCGTTCTGCGGTATTCCAGCGTTGTGGCATTTCGTCAGTCATTGTGGGAATTCTGCAGAATGGTGATGGAGGTCCACAGCACCCCATGGCTTCCCTGTTGTGCCACAGAGCACAGGATCAGTCCATCAATTTTGGGTCTGTCTATCGGCTGTCAGAGGCAGCCCCCAAATTGAGGCTACACCACGGAGCAGACTAAGTAAGCACAGATTAAATCGATCAGCGTGATGGCAGCGCGGCCTCCATCGCAATGTGTGCATGCTCTTTTTTCCTCTTTTCTTCCTACGATTCTGTCACAGTGGGCAGGCAGACAATGGCTATTTTTAGGACATCAGAGAGGGGGGAATTAGACTTTTTCTGAAAAGGTCATAGCACAGTGGGGGCAGAAGGGAGAAAACACAAGAAATATCTTTCTATTTCTATTCTTTTTCTAACTCTGGCTATAATTTGGGGCGGCATGGTGGGGCAGTGGTTAGCACTGTTGCCTCACACCTCCGGGACTGGGGAATTTTCTGGCACCATCTGTGTGGAGTTTGTAAGTTCTCCTTGTGTTGTCATGGGGATTCCACTGGATTCCCCTCACAGTCCAAAAACATGCTAAGGTGAAACTGCCCCTAGGTGTGAATCTGTATATGTGTATGAGGGGTTGGCCCCCCAATCAGGTTTATCTCCTGCCTTGTGCCCTTAGATCCTAGACCCCTGTGACCCTGCATATGACAAAATCGATATTATTTCCTTTACTTTCAATGTCTCTTTTTTGTATGGGGTCGGGGGGCCAGAATCCTCTCCCCGGAGGGACGGGGCACTAGGCAGGGAACATTGTGGGTGGGATGTCAATCCATTGCACACACTCACACATAATGGGAAAATTAGACACACCAGCTTACCTGCTGAGCCATCATGCCACCCCGATACTAATTTATGGTCCTATAATTATCAGCCTGGTCAGACTACATACGCTTACTCACAAAAGAACTTAATAAAAAGCAATAACTTCCCAAGAGTAAAAGATCATTAAGGACAGTCATTAAGCATCACATATGAATTTCATCTTCTAATTGCTTATCCAGTACAGACTTGTATAGAAATATTTCTAGAAATATGTGGTGTTTTATTTGTACCGTATCTTATTACCTATTATGATGTCTTTTCTTTTGATTATATTTTACTATATTTAATTAGTTGCCTATAGTACCATCTTTCTTCTTTTCCTTTGTCAAACCCACCTCAAATTGCCTTTGTGTACAAAATGTGCTATATAAATAAATTTGCCATGCCTTACCTCTTTACAAGACCGTAATAAATAAGCAGTAGCTAAATTTGCACATATCCATCCATCCACCCATGCATCCCTCCATCCATCTGCCAATTATTTGTTTTGGTCAGGGTTTTGGGGAGACATCCTAGGCAGGATGACATAGCATGCTGTATTTTTAAATAACACGGACACGACGCTAATATATTCCAGTTTTCTATCATGTTCAACGGTGTGATATTTAATTATGCAGTACTACACTTTATGCATATTTTCATAAAAAACTGAATATAAATGCAATTAGACTTCGACGTGTAATTTGTTTTTGACATTCAAATCCCAGCCACAGCGCTCGTTGTTCTGTGCAAGAAAGAGAATATGCTAAGCCAAAAATCAAGTGTGAAAACAAACCATGAAACTAATTTTAGTCTATTCCCCACTACATGCAATAACAAAGGTGAGGACAGTCTCGTTTTGCCTCCATGGTCATTAATCAAGTAATGAACTTCTAGCAGTGCGCATCATTCTAAATGCTCATCTTCTGCAATCACACACACACACACACACACACACACACACACACACAGGCACACACATAGACACTGTATTTCTCACTGTATTAATGTCACTTTTTTTTATACATTGAGCAGAAATGATACAGCTTCTAATACCCGGACCTAGAAAAAAATGCATTTCCTCTCTCCTGCAGACAGGCACACACGTTTACACCATATTAATAAAGCTCTTCTCTCTGGCATGCTGCTTTTATCTAAGTTCCCTCCTCTTCCCGCTCTCTTTATTTATCCTTTCTTTGTACATCACTTCAGCTGGCCTTGAGCGTCGCGGTCCTCACCAGACCCAGTGAGGGTGCTCAGAGAGGTTAAAAAGGCATTTCACTTCTGCTGGACTCTTCTGCCCCCTCAAATCTACGTAAATCACGAGCATGGAAACATGGAAGCATCAGAACAGTGGAGACATGGAACAGGGCAGAACCTAAGATGTCCATTATCATTCCACAGTATAATGTCCCCACATCATATTCAGCGCTCTGTGTTCAGGGGTTGAGGCAGACATCAGCATGGACATGTCGGCATTGCCGATTCACCCCACCGTTCCATTCTTCCCAAGGCAGGATGGGGCCCTGATGTTTGCCGGGGCCATAGACTGTAGCCTTGGATGGGGGGGGGGGGGCGGCGGTTACCAACCATTTTTTCCTTGAGGGCCAAATCCCAACAGAAACACAAAACCAAGGTCCACTGCACCTAAATATTTGCTACGGTGGAGGGGGGTGCATGGCATATGCATTAATCTGCCCACATCTGTGTTAGTCTGGCTGGGTGTTTCCCCTGTCCTACCCCCCCCCCCCAATCTTGAACAGGATGAGCAGGAGGACAGGTGACAGGTGAGAAAGTGTGCTGTTTGCCTTTAGCCCCCCCTGACTGCGGCTCCTATGCATACTCCTGCATTCCCACAATGCACAGCATCCCAAAAGTACCTGCAGCGAGCACTGGTCAGCCTCACCCTCCACATCACGCCACCCGGTAGGATCAGCTCCTTAAGCTCCATACACTTGAACTCTGCCACCAGCTCCAGAAGTCCCCTGCTATGTGGGCCACCCCTCTTGGGCCTGACACCCCAAGCCATTCACGTTTCCTGCAGCCACGTTTCCCCTGACAGTCACATCCACACACTTTACCATCTCCTTGATCGATCGCTTTACCAGCATATTGTCTACACTAGTGGCCTAGATTGTGGAAACACTTCCCGTTTTTAGAGATTGTAGAACTTTATTCAACTGTTGCTCCAGTTAGTTATTTAATCGGCCAGTGTATGATATTTGTAACATTCTTTATTTGTTTATAAACATTACCGCCAATATTCGTTTAGTCATTTTTAAAGCGTGCTAGGTGCTTTCACAATTTTGGCCACTGGTATAGTTTTTGCAGTTGCATTTTTCTGTTGTTTTGGAGTTTTTGTACTATATTACACTGTCTTTAGACTTTCGTAACCAAGTGTGGCTGAATGAGTAAGCATTCCAATGTACCTGATGCACATGGCCAACAAAGATCTTGTATCTTGAATCTTGATCTTGAACCGTATCCACAAACTGAGTCCACAGGTGCACACAAGGAGCTGATACCTGCTAACAGGGACAACGACTCTGTTTTTCTCATATTTATGGAGGAAAAAGTAGCATTTGAATGTCATTGGCTGTACATTAGAGCGGGAAGGTATAGCCTGGCGTTTAATGAGGATTGACAAAGAAGCCTTTGTGTGCGGCTCTGGAGCATCGCTGGATCTCTCTATACCAACCTCCTTTGGATAAGTGAGTCTTTTTCTTATGGGCTACCCCTCAAGCACCTTTCTGCTTTTTTAAGAAGCAGAAAAACACACTGGCTGAGAATAGTGACTGAGAGCTGAAATTCGTCCCTTAGCTCCTGAAGACGACGGCCGGCTCTTTGAGAATCTGCGCACGTAGGCGCTTGTGGAATCTCGAAACCTCGCCTTGACTATTTGCGCCTCGGATTGAACCAAACTGTCGCCTGACACTTGAATATGCTGTTTACTCTGCTGCACATACCTGCTCAATTATACTCTGCAAGAGAACCGTGTGAGTATGGGCAGCAGGGCCTGAATCGGACCTTGGTGACCCCACCTCGAAAAAACAGTGTTTGACCCTTGACCTTCAACACTGCCATATGAATATGTCTTGGGCTTTAGCTGCTCATGCATTTATATTCTGCTCTGTCTCTGTTCTAGGGAGAAGGATTATTCTGGGTAATTGCTCTGCTTTCTTTTGTCGAGCATAAAAGGCAAACTATCATCTCAGATCGCTCTTTTCCCATCCGAGAACTTGGATGTCACCAACCAGAACGTGTTTGGAAACAGGGAAGCATAAATAAAATGACTGCCGATCCGTATAGCACCACCGCAAACAGCTGCCGTGCCAAGGCTTCTGATGAAGTCTCCGGTCTCTCTGTTCTTTTCCTTCTTCTGCTGCCTGTGCTCTCCACGTCAGTCTGGGAATGGGACCCAAGTCAGTGGGCCCTTGGTCTCACTGATGGCCTATTTCCTCAAGGATAAAAGATGCATTTCTCCTGAAATGGGTAAATGTGGCACACTCATCCATCATGTGGAAAACTACGCCACACGCATGAGTCATAATCTAACCAAAGACTATAAGCTGAAGACTCCTATCTCCGTTCTTCTCACTACCTTGAGTTTCCATTCAAAGATCTAGTTTGTTTATCCCCCCGCTAAGATTTTTCTGCCTTCACTCCCTGTAAGGGGGGCCTCCTCAGCCCGTCCCCTCTTTCTTCCCTGTCACCCACTCACTTCCATACTTTGACTTTTCTTGCCAGCGTTTGACAACGCGGAAACTGCCTTCCGGTGGCTAAAATAAAACATCGGATAGACTGAAATATTACGTTGATTGATAATAGATTACTGTGGT
>JAAGVU020000019.1:24627447-24644885 GCA_011763525.2 Mormyrus iriodes
GGGGGGGGGGGTGTTTGAGGGGTAAGGCCCGCACTCCCCACACCTCCTTGCCACCCGAGCGCCACGCAGAACAGCCGCACGCAGCAGCACCAGACCGGACAACACCATTAGTGGCATAGTGTGCTCCGGTGCCGCGTTTGAAGAGCGTCCAAACGAGCGCGGGGCGGCCATGTTGGACAAGGACTCAACAGTAACTTTCTTCTAACAGTACTGCAAACATCCGAGTACAACCGGGACCCGCAAAGGTCACATGGCCAGTCCCTGTCAACATGGTCATTTGGAGCAGCAGATGGACCAGAATCCTACACACACGCTAAATGGAGATTTACTGAACCAGCTAGGTTCGCCTACAGCTAACTATCCCCGCTCCTCCTTCCTGTCGCTGCCCCCTCCAGTGGACATCGACCCCCCCCCACCTGCATTTATCCCCACTCCCCTGGGTCTCCCCAGATATTTACAGATGCACACATGTATATGGGAAACCCGGGTCCTCGCCAAGGCCCCATTACCCAGGCTGGTGGCCCCAAGAATGCTTTACCCAATACAAGGTCTCAAAAACAGTGGCCTGACATTTGCAGAGTACGTGTCGCTCGGGGAGAAAAGCATCGATGGGAGAATATTCTGGTTTCCTGTACAGGACCTGGCGTTTTATTACTACACTGGAACGTGTATATGAGGAGACCATAAAAAATATCATGCAAATACAGAAAACAGGTGATATAGAAAAAAATAACTCTGAAATGTGCTAGATGGGGAAATTAAAATTCCAAACAGGAGGTACAGCAGGGGCCACACTTACATATGATTTCAACTTAAAAAAAATAATAAAAATTACAATAATATTATTTTTAAAAATCAGTGTTAAAATCGATGATGTGGACAGGAAGATATCTGGGAGAAAACACAGGGGTACAAAAACACCATACTGTAACCTTTATAGGGTACACAATCAAAAGGCTGGCCCATTTTCCGTACACAGTTTCATTAAAAAAAAAAGTCGAACTGCTACAATCACAAAATCCGTTTAACAGACTGGACTACGCGGCACTATTGATGCTGAAATTTTGGATGCAGGAGTAATTTGTCCCGTCAGCTCAACTATCAGGGAAAAAAAAAAGGACAGGACAGTGTAATTATAAACAGCAGTACAATTTAGTGGGGAATGAGGCGGCGAGAGCGAGGTGAAGTGGAACTGATATCATTAGGTTCACTCAACCAGCCTCAAGCTTTTTTTCCACCAACGTCGCTGTCAAGTTAAAAGGTCCAGATCTGTTTGACCGACTATAAACCCCGGACTACTTCAATTTGCGTACCGTTTGCATTCATCCCCGCAATTAAGTCCTAATAACCAGCACCCTCCGCATTAAACACGGGGCCGGGGGAGTTATGAAGCACCCGTGCCCCCTTCCCACACGCCATTACATAGACACAAAAAGCATTAATTGGGTGGCTAAATATTTTCATAATCGCCCCTAACCGATGCTTTGCAAATGACCATACTGTAACATACCCCTTCAACAACTCGAAATTAAATTAATACCGCAAACGCTTTAAGCCTAATTATTATTATTTTTTTATTCCCAAGCGCTCATTGTGAGGAGCTGGCTTTCCTAAATGTAAATAAAAAAAAGAAGAAATATTAAAAAGCGGAATGTGCTGGGTGATAATATGAACTAGGGACGCACTTTTGTATTTAGTTAGCGGGCCGAAATAGCTAAATAGCTGGAGCGCAAAGACAGACGCGGTCCCCAGTGCGCCAGAAAGGTGTCGGGCAGAGATAGCGGCGGCGGAGCGCGCTCACACGGCCACCGCAGGCACCACCTTCATTTCCGGCACAGCCGTCAACTTCAACTTACAGGTCAATTTCACCAGCAAGGAAAGGGCAGCGGTGCTTGGGTGTTTTTTTTTGGGGGGGGGTCATTGCTAATACCTTTGACCAATTCGCTCCCAAATCTCATACAAACGCTTTTGCCCATTACTAATAGGCGTCTTGCTCGCATTAAAGAGGGATGACAGAAGAACATCATCAATGGCAAGGCTTGTCTACAAGAAAAAAGTAATAAAATTAGCAGTAGGGGTCTGCGAAGATGGTGACGCCGATCCACTGCGGTGTGTAAACGATATAAAACTCACCGGCACCTTTATCATAAACGTGTACGGTTTACGCCGTGCCGGGGTTTCAGGAATAACACCTTCTGTAAAAGGGATATTTATCAAACTTAAAATAAACTGGAGTGACTGCACTGTAATGCATACAGCACACACGACCCACCGATACAGTTTCATAGGGATGGTACAAATCAGAACAAAAAGGGGGTCGTTACTGGAGTCTCTAAATACTGGAGCACATGGTTCCCTAACGCCCATCTGCTTTTGGCGGAGGCGAAGGTGCCAAATGTCCCTTTTGCCTAACAGAAACGTATGCCATTGCGTGCGTCCTGCGAGTGGGACTTCGGGGGGGGGAGGCATAGCACTGGGTTGCAGTAGGGGCTTAGGGGGCGGTTAGACAATCAAATCACGTCCAGCCTCTCTCACCCACCATTGTTTGACCGCCTTGTACGATTCGGGTGAGACGGCGACAGAAACGCGTGTGAAGGGGACGTGTGTCCGGCACGACCCGCTACTCCGATTGCGTGATAAAGAGCATCTGACAGCCATGATCTCCAAACCCCGGTGCCATTTGGCTTTCTTCGCGCTATTATGTAAACACTTACGCCTACCAAAAACGACGCTTTACAAAACAGTAAGCAATTACTGCAAAACATTTAAATATCCACAAACCAGTTCCCAGTGCTGCCCAGTTTGACTTACGCGTATTCTGAGTGTTAACCGATAGTTATTCGCCTACGGAAAAAGTCTTGATACCACAAACCAGTAAAGTAATATTAATCACTGCCACGTTAAAACTGTCATACATATGCAGTCACGTAATGACACAGAATTAATATTAAAAGTTACACCTCTTATTAAAATGTTTCTTCCCCTAAAAATCCATGCAATTTCGATTTTTATCAAACTTGAAGTTTAGAAATACTACTTCATCATACAATAGTTGCCGTTATCGCCACAATTATAATATCCTGGGAGCGATCAGTTGGTAAAATAAAATAAAAAAAACAGCGCTTGCGCTTCACACCGCTTTTGAACTTCTCACCACCCACTAAGCCGGGGGAAGTATCCAAACAAAAAGTACAACACAGACAGAAGATATTAAATCTTTGAATTTCACAGTACCCGCCAAATTTAGCCATGAAATCTTATTGGTCATGCTGCAGTCCATCTTTTCCCCCCTTCTCTTCATTACAGAAAATACTTACCTTTAACAGAGCGCGGCTTGGCCTGCTTTCTCCTAGACATCTCCGTCTTAATGCGGTCTCTTTTTTTCCTCTTCACCGATCTCTTTCCTTTACCAGCATACAAACATATAGAGGGGTTGACTGACTTGATCTTTTCCCCCCCTCCACTTCTTTGCCTGTTGCAATGCGGCAACTTCAGTCTCTAGTAGCTGCTGGAGTGTGGCAGCGCTGAAAATAAAGCGGAAGCCAGTTTAAAACAAAGACAGAAAGCTTTATTCCTGGATCTGCTCCCCCTTTCCTCTCCAAGTACAACTTCTTCAGCTCAACCTGTAGATCTGGCCGGATAACTTGGCGATTTCTTAGCCGGGAGCCGGGCGGTCCTTTTGTTCGGTGCAGAAAGCGCTCGCTGACGGTGCAGCGGCTTCAAACCGGTGCGCGCAGTCCGACTTGCAAGTTGCGTCGCGGGGGCCAGAATTTTGCAGCGGTACGGTAACACCTGATTGTCCGTGGGAAAAGGTGCCAGCGCGTCTCGGTGATCTGATTACCTTAATTGAGCAATTATATAATTTTGATTAAACGAGCTTGGCGTTGTTTTTTCTCTCTCCCCTCTTGTCGTCGCCCGTCGTACCTCTGCTCCGCGGTGCTCTTGGTGCAGTTATAGTAAATACTGCGATATATATTTTTGCCCTGGTCCTACTTGCATCGAGCCATCTCGCACCTCCGTTATTTCACAGGCTGCGATACGGACATCGCTGTCTCAGCCAGCATTCTCACCCGCAGGGATTGTATTTAGGATTTTTTTCTCCGCTTTATTTTAAATTCCTCAAAAACAGAAATGTTTGCGGTCGCTAGCCTCTCTCTCCCTTTTTCTTTGTCCTGACTCTGGTCTTCCCTCCGCCTCCCGATCCGACTGCTGGCGCGGCTGCAGTGCAGACACACATAATAAAGCCAGGCTTGGCTGGAAATGTAGCCGAGTCCCAGCAGGAGGATGTGAGAGTAGGGTCCCGGCGGGGGAGCGCTGTGATCCCGCAGGGAGCTCCGCACAGCCTGGGTTGAGCAGACAGAGAGAGCCAACAGCACCAAACCATGGTCAGCCATGGAAACTACAGCTTAACTTGGAGCGCGGATCGGGGCCAAAACACGGAGCTTCGAGGAACTCAGCGGCGAGCGGGATAAAAAGACGGACTGGATTCGCCTTTCGCTCCTTCCCTACTTACTTTCCCCACTCGCTCACTGCTCTGTCACTATTCGCCTTGTTCTCACACTAGGAGGGACGAAAGCAAACTGACACTATTTTATAAAATTGTATGTTTAAGGAGGAGATTTTTTTTCTTCCTTAGTTCATTGCGTTTGCTAATATTTCCCTCTTACGGATGTTTATATGCATAGTAATTATTTAAATGATACAAATGTTTTTACTTGATTAGTTAAGCTTCTCATATTAACAATATTTTTAAATAAAGTCACGCATGCGGTGGGGAAAAAAAAACCATTTGTTATGCAGATTGCTATTTCAGTCTAGCCGGAGGATTATACCTTTATTTGTACAATTTCAGTGCAGGCTTTTGGTTCACCGGAGAGCCGAGCGGCGTTCCCAGTGCTTGTGAGGGAAGCGCAGTCTATATTCCCGGTGAAATACAGGAGAGGTACGCCTGTATTTCTCCCAGCTCAGCTGGCTGCTCTCGGGGGCAATCTGACGCGCGTTTGGGGCTTGGGGACTGCTGATAAAGTTTGACATTTTTATAACTTAAAATGTAACAGTACACGCTTGCATTTTTATCCAAACGCATTTTACAGCCCGCGTGCCAGTGCAATGGGGTGTTTATCATCATGCAAATTGTAACAAAATAGTTTTTTGTTTGTTACCTGCTTTTGTTTTTTGTGGCGATCTGTCTACTGAATCACGGAGCAGTATTTTTCTTTTTTTTTTAGCCGATGAATTATCTTTGATCCATCCACAAATTACCTCTAAAAAACACCCGTATGCGTGTGCGTTACACATGTCCGTTTGTTAAGCACCAGCCCGGCGCGGAAAAGGGGAAACGTCTCCCCCGCACAATGCGGACGCTCTATAGGACACGCCGGCTTTGTTCTGGCCGGCCGTTGTCATGGATAACTTGGTGGGCTCCCCGTGCTGATGGGATCGGCGGGGTGTCCCTTAGATTGAGCCTCGCCCCCCCGTGGAGAGACAGAGCGGCCTTTAAAATGGACTCCCCGCTGGCGAGGGGGCCCCTCTTGGCTCGTCTGAACTCCGGGCCTGAAATGACCGCGCGCCTGGAGACCTTTTAAAGCGCTTCTTGTGGCGCCCCAGAGAGAAGCTGCTGGCATGCAGAAGCGAAAGCTCTCCATGGTAGCCCCCTTTCTCAGATAGATAAAAGGGGAAAATAACCCACATTACAACCTCATCAAGGGTCAAGGACAGACGAGATTTGAATAGCTTAAAAAGTTGCATTGTTAAATCACATAGCAAGCAATTACACCCTCTGTCATCTTTGTGCGGTTTTGCTTTTGTTGGGGCCCAGCCCTGGCTACCTAACGTGTGGGTGAAATTCAAGTGGTCTGTTTTTATTTCCCGAAAATGTCCAAGCTGCTCGTGCGGTGGGCATCTTGTCTTAAGGGCAAACATGTGCTGTGACTAGCCGGTGTGCGGCTGAAAGGGCTGATTCGCGACCCAGGCGAGCGGCTTGCCTGAACAAAATGGGGCACTCGCGTGGAAGGGGGGCCAAAGGACCCGAATGGCGGTAAATTCCCGTGGTGAATCCAACCCTTCGAAATTAACGAGCGACGCATTGGCTGGTCGGGGGGAGAATACTGGCGCCCGTTTGGAAACAAAGCATGCCCGCGCTCTCTAAACGTCGCGATTTCCACATTCGTCCCCCTTGTCACTCTCATCTTTAACGTGTGTAAGTCCGATTCCGTGAGGCTATGGTGCGCACGGTTCTTTAACGCCTCCTTACACACTCCTCGCGTTACGCCGTGACAAGGCAGGCGAGTTCATGTTAAATTTATGTTGCCTGCAGCAGAGTCTCTGTGTTCTGTTCTGTTTAGCTGAACTCTTGCCAGGTCCACAAGGTCCTCCCTCTACAGACGATGTTACATCTCATTGGTTTTGCCCTAGATAAGCTATTTTTATAGGAAATAATTAGACATAACTGATTTAAATACTGCAAAGCTGACACTGTTTTTTTTTCCCCCGTCTCGTTAACAATGTGTGTGCATAATGTGTGGAAAGGGGAAACTTGTGGATTTGTTAGGCCTTAAGTCCCACTTGAGTGAATAAATACATATATATATATATAAAAATTTACATGCGAATTCCTCTTTTTTGATATCTAGCCAAATTATTTTTGTATTCTGTCTAGGTGTACCCTGTTGGTGCAGTGCTGCTTGTTTATACAATAATATCAGAAAGACACTGGTCAAGAGGGACCTTACATGCTTGGCGAACCGGTGCCGATTCTGACCTATTTATACAGCTGGATATTTTGGGGTAACCAACTGGTTTAAGTAGTTTGGAGTGGCACAAGAGGCTCCTGTTGGATTTGGACCTGCATCCCTTTGGATTTGGGTCCGTTTCCTGAAGTGCTGTCCTACCGATTGCACGTGCCACTGCTGTAGACGCACCCAAACCCAGCGCCAAACTCGTCTGGGGGCCGCCTGGCCTTTCTCGGCCTCCAGGGTGTTGTGTAGGGATCTGCGGCCCCCAGTACAATCTCGGGAGCAAATGCACTCCACTTTCCACTGTGCTGAGGGGGACCAAAGGCATGAAAAGGAAACGCAGCCGCGCAAAAAGGAGTGGCGGTGCCTCGGCTGCGGTGCTTTCTGATGAACTGCAACAATGCGCCGACTCCACGCATTAACTCTCTGCAGGGAACGTCTCCTAATTTCCTCCATCCATAATAAAAAAAAGAGTTACATTAAATAGTGCCATTAGTGCTAGCAATTTGTTTTATTCTCCACAGAAAGAGAAATGTTATCTGTGGCGGACAAACTTAACCTAATTAAAACTCATTGTGTGTCAGGAGGCTTTTTCACAACTCAGACAGATGCAGGCGACGCACGCAAGAATGTCCGGGTCAGCCAGCAGCGGCACTGCATGAGGATGGAGAAAGGGGAGGGGGAAGGAGGTGGTGTGGGGAGCCCGGGATGAGTGAGCGACAATGCTGAGAGATGGTGGAGGAGGAGAACGACAGCACAGAGGGGAGTAAACAAACAAACACAAGATCTATTTTACCCCAAAAGCAGATGGGTGTGTGCCTGTCCCCACCCTCAGGAGACAGCAAGGATTTCCTCACGTTCACTAATGTTTCACTTTCATTTTTATTCGCGCCGTCACGAGTACCACGCCAGCAGAGAGCCCCCGGAGGGCATGGCACGCGTGCACAGGTACCAGGATACATACTACTTCAAACTCCGACATGTGCATCCGTTTCCCATGATGCACCTCTGCGCCTCACCCATTGGAATGCCCACCACGCCCTCACGTAGATATCGACACCCACGCTAAGCGCGTTACATGACTGGCGCTGAACAAACACAAAGCCGCACCTTGCCCATACCCCATTCATCTCGTACCGCCATCCTCGCGTGTTAATTGTCGTGATAACACCTTCCTGTAACGGGGGCCCTCGTTCGGCACGTCGCGCTGCTACAGTCACAATTTGTCAGTGAACGATAGTCGATAGGGGGCCAGAGGTGAAGGATTCTAATGAAGATATCTCTCACTTCATCGCGGAAGGTCTGGGTGGGAGAAAGCAGCTTCTACATCTACAGTAGGGGGGTACCTGTCAATGAACAGAGGGGGCATTCAGAACCGTGAGGTCATGCTGATCTGTATACTGAGCACAAAAGGTTATTTTCAAAAGCCAGGCTTCCAGAAAAACCCGAGATACGCAGAGCGATCCATCCATCCATCTGTGTGTTTGTGTCAGATGTCTGCTACCGCTCCGAATGTGTCTGTTTTTCTGCAGTTGCTGTTTTTTTCTCCTTTTACTACAAAAGCTCAAATCAACACTTCACAGCTGGGGAAATGAAGCGGAAACAACCCTTCATTACTCTGAGGCTTGATGAATTCTTCACAGCTGCAGACCAGAGTCTGTGATCAGGAGCCGAGGAGATAAACAGCTGGAAGACAAGCGTTTGCCACCCGCGGCTGCTCACACCCGACTACACAGACACCTGCCCTGCGCCCCCCCACCCTCCCACAGCCCTGTCCCCATGGACTCCATGACCAGAGTGCTGGTCTGATACCCTCGATCCCCCCACCACTACCCTGGAAAACCCTACACGTAACCCCACACCCTCACTCCACCCTTCACAACCCCACACGTAACCCCACACCCTCACTCCACCCTACACAACCCCACACATAACCCACACCCTCACTCCTCCCTACACAACCCCACACCCTCATTCCACCCTACATAGCCCCACACCCTCACTTCACCCTACACAACCCCACACATAACCCACACCCTCACTTCTCCTTACACAACCCCACACCCTCATTCCACCCTACATAGCCCCACACCCTCACTCCACCCTACACAACCCCACACATAACTCCATACCCTCACTCCATCATGCACAACCCCACACATAACCCCACATCGTCACTCCCCCCTGCACAACCCCACACATAACCCACACCCTCACTCTGGACACCATCACCCTGTGCAGCCCCACACGCTCTTTCCAATTGTACCTGTCTAAAACATTTTTAGCATCGCTGCATATTGTAAGCAGTGAGGGTATCGCAAAGCAGTTTGGCTATTTGTTAATGTATATATTCAGGAAATTAGCTGTACTCAATTCCTCAAAAATTTCTGTTGTCCATTTTTTTATCATTTTATTTTATTAGGAGACATTTTCTGAATTTTACTATGAAGAGTAGAGACTACAATGGTTTACATGGATTGAATTTTGCTAGGTTGTCTTTCAAGTTATACTCTGAAAGGTTGAAAGACAATAACATAGACATTCATGTCAAATTCACAATATTTAGGTGACGGTTTAAAAAACATTGATTCAGCAGTTCAACAGAATAGATTCAAGTGCAAAAAAAATCACATAATCAAATTATTACTGAATAATTTCATTAGCATTTATTAATTGCAGGAGTAACTTTTTAAAGTTATTTTTATATGTTTCTTAGGATTAATAAGAGAAAGAGTATGATCTTAATTTTAAATTATGATGTTGCCACAAAAATGACTTGAAGATCTATACTGTCATCTGGTGGTTAAACTATGCAACAGCACTCCCGTTCAGCTCTGGGCGTCATTTTGACTTGAGGTCTCAATTCAAAGATTGTTTCCTTTGTTCTGTCCTGGACGTGAGAGGCGGAAGTGCCAGCTAGGCTTGGCGGTTAGTTACAGCGAAACATCTGAGGCAGCAGGACAGCCAACGTACAGCTCATTAACATGGCCAGGTGTTTGGTAAAGACAGCCCACCTCATGCTGACATTCCTTAAGTGGGACCTGAAGAGCACAGATCTCTAATCTTGTGTCAAAGCAAACAAGGCACACACACTGTACAGAAATAAGAAGTTCAATATTATTTTAATGTGCACTTCACTAGTTGCACTTTAAAATCCTACAAGAGGAAAACTAAAGAAAAGCTGATACAAAATAAAGACATAAAAATTTCAAGTTATTATCTTTAACGGTATTTGAGATACGGCTATTGGGGTACCACCTGGCTTCATGAGTGGGGATCTCATTTTCATTTCCACGCCATTGATTGTGGGATTTTGCTCCTGAAAAACTGTTTTTATTTACCTAGTTTAGTGGTGTTTGTAGGTTTTTATGAAAAAATTGTGGGTGAAGCTGATTGATATTTTTGGTCCAACTACTGAAATGCTAAGTTTAATTCAGTAGTTTTTGACAGTTTTGGAGAGAAATGGCAACAAGGCTTAGGCTGGCAAAAAGAGCAAGAAATAGCCTTTATTTATGTGAAAAAATATTTAAATGTGACATTTCTGGACAGAAAAATGAGAAGTTGAATCAGAAGTGTTTTGGGGCAGTTTTTACACTTTCCTCCCATTGATGTGCTTACCTGCCAGTATCTAATGACAATTCTCGGTATATACAGCCTGGCACTGTGACAACTGAGTCCTGTCCTACAATGACATCCAGCCTAAAGCACAGGTCACACCTTCCCGGACTCTGCTGCAACACATCCAGCTCAAATGCACAGAGGAGCTGCAGGTGGATCTCTGTGCCCTGCTGAATGGCATTCTTCTCCCAGCCAGAAGAGGCTTACTCTCAGTTTAAACAACTGCATGGGAACAGAGCAATACAAACATCACTGTTTGCAGCCATCTCATTGTGAAGTCCATGTAGCTTTACAAGTATCTCACTCATGCTGCTTAGGCCTCTGTGCTTATGATTGGAAGGTTGCTGGTTCAAATCCCATGGTTGGCAAAATAGTCCCTTTAGTAAGGCCCCTGACCCTGAAAAAGCCAAATGGATGACTCTGTGTTCTGACTCCATGTGTATGTCTCTAAGCAGAGCATGAAGGGATATGTGACAACTAAAGAATTCCTATGTACCAGCACAAATGAAAACTAAAGTGTCATGCTGTTAAATATGTCGACATTTGACAGTATTGGGCCGTGGTCATAAATTCTCACAGTCCCAGCCTTCATGGGCATGCTGCTGAGGGGGGCTCCTGTTCTGTCGGTTCTTTAGAGGGAGGGTGTGCCATGCGGTTCGTGAGCTCAGAAGGGGAGGCGTGGCAGAGCCAAGCTGTGAAGGCAGGCGGGTGGGGCGTGCAGGGGTCCGTGACGCCTCCACACAAACAGAGAAGACAGTGGCTTAGATTTAAGAAGCCCACCTAAACTACAACACAACCTCCATCACAAATGCAGACATGAGGGTAATGACGTTGCTAGTTTTAATGAAATAATTACACACCTTCATTGCCCACGCTTCCAGCGCACATGATTTTAAGGAATTACAAAGAAAATACTTCTTAATCTAATAAACAGGCTCAGGTTAAAATGAAAGCAAACATCAAAGTGGAGTCAGAAAGATCCAGAAGGCCAGCAGGGAGCTGTCAGCCACCGGCTTATTCCTGGCGGGGGGCTAGCAGGCATGGGCAGGAGGGGTGGGGGTCTTCCCAGGCCATCAGCACCGACCCTCCTGTCTGCCTCCATAGGGGAGTTCAGCAGCACGGGGGGCTGGGGGAGGCATATAAGTAAAGCACCCCCCCACCGCCCCCCAGACCTACGGTGCTGGTTTTGGCTGGCATCTATTTCACCGAAGTTGCCCTGTGTTTCAGGTGCAAATCGCCCGCTAATTGAGATTTATTCTAAAAGCAACAGGACCCAGTGCCCTCCAAGAATGGAGTCACCCTTGATGCCCGCCCAGAGGGTGTCTCACGTGATGGGGGACATGACCGTGCACTGAAAGTAGACCCAAGTTCCTCTCACTAAGAGAGCTCCTCCTTCATACACAGTAAGGCAGCTGTATGAATAGACATTTTTACACCGTCATGATTAGCCATCACACACCTGTTCCTTGGTAATTACAGAGCAGATCTCACCACAGCCGCAACAGACACGCAACAGCCATCATCATCATCATTGCCACGGTAACAGATGGCGACCTTGGCGAGGGCAGGGCCGTCACCTTGGAGCTGGGCCTGCCGGCAGGACACGGCCCCTCGGCCATGAGGGCAGCAGGTGGCAGGTGCCCGCTGGAAGGGTAAGCTTCTGCCACCACTGCTGGGTCAGGCAGCCATCCGCCACACCATCATATCCTCCTTCTCCTCCCTCAGTTAACAGGAACTAAACTCCACTACCACAGACTCCATGGTCTGTTCTCCCAGCATGTGACAGTAAACCGTGGGTGTTTGGAGATCATCAGGGCATTTTAGACACTCAGCAGACAGCAGACTGTTGAACCTGGGCACCATGGTAACGGTGTACACAGATCAGTGTTGACCACTTAGCATTACTAATCCCAACCCTAACCCTAACCCTAACCCTTATCCTATCCCATGGAACTATCCATTCACGATACATTCTTATTCATACCTGGTAAAGTCCATTACAGCGCAGGTCCACAGTTTCAAAATGGAAACCCACTACAGCATTAACAAACATACAAAAGTGCAGAATTTTTTATGGCTGAGCTGGAGAATTTATGAAGCTGCATGTCGCAAATGTTTAACTCTGAAAACTCCTGCCATTAGTATACAATTAGTACAAAACGTAAGGCCCAAGATGGAGGATTTATAACAAGAATGTTTAATTTTACATTGCTGTACTTGTTTATTTTTGGATGTCAAACTGTCACAGCACAGTTTTCTGATTTTTATCAGCTGACAGGGTGGAGAATGAGATCTGCTCACTTCTGAGGTGGTCTGTAAGTGGTATTATTCACAAGAAGACTAATAAGACAAGAGGCCAGCTCCCAGCCTGTCAAACCGTAGGATAAGCTTGGTCAACTTAACTTGGCTACTTATTAATAATAATCTTACTGTGACAGGTGTGTGAGAGAGTTAGCAGTGAGGTGGGACGAAGGGCCTTGCTCCGGGGCCCAGTAGTGTAATCATTCTGCTGAGTCTGGAAATTGAACCAGTGACCTTCTGATTATGGGCACAGCATCCTAGCCCACCACCTCCCAGAACAGTAGTAATATTATATATACTGTGATAGGTTTGCAGCCTGCCTGGGTAATTCCCTGCTTTGTGCTGCTCTTTCTGGGATAATCCGATAAAACACAAGAATGAATACTTGTAGAAATGGCCTGATACCAACATACCGTTCCCTAAGTCTGTGTTTAAGTTGAATTTGTGGGTAAGTTGGAACAATAATAATACAGTAATTATACAAATAACTAAATATGGTACAGTACTATGCCTCGAGCCAGCGAACTTCTGAAGCTGAGCAAGTGTCATATACTAGTGTGTGCATATATTATTATGATATATTGTATTTAACCTGAATTTTTAATATAATAGGCTTTAGGCAGTCTGTTGGTAAGTTCGAGTTGGACGCTCTTGACTCGGGGACCGCTGGTACACTCATGCAGGATCTCAGCTGCGGTACCTGCTGGAGGTCTCCTGGGTCAACAAACAGCGAATGGATGTTCTTTCTAATCCTTTTCCCCTAAACTGGTATATTTATTGAAGATTCTGGGGCTGATGGGGTGAATGGGTGAGATCGCAGTCATGTTGGTCTGCTGAGTGAGAATACGTTAAGGAAAGCCATCAATGTGGACATCCCGCAGGCCCCGGGTCAGGCTCCACTGCGCACACAGGTAAATGACTTCCACAAGGGGGCAGCGGCCCTGCAAACAGCACCCTAGCAATTTTATTTCATTCATTGAAAGAACGAGTGAGCTGGTTACTGGTCCTGACACGGAGAGATTAGCCTGGTCTGAGGTCACAGAGCTGCCATGCGTTTCACCGGTACGGTGCCTGAAAATGTACGTGAAACTGCTTCGGCTTTGGCAGCTCGGATAACGCATTTAATTGGGCAGAATGACAACAAACCAGAATCAGAATCTTTATAGCCACACGACCACGACTGCTGGAAATTTTTGTTGACACAGCTTACTACTGTTGGAAACACCGCGACAACAGAGAACTAGCAGTTAGGGTGTAACGCAGACGGGGAATAAATGCAAGTCACAAGATACACAACAGAGGGAAGTAAATGCGAGGTGTGTGATAAATACAGCAGTTTGTGCAAATGCAAGTAACAAAATGCAAAAAGTTGACTCTGGTGCAATACAGACAACATACATCACATGCACTGTGCAATTACAAAATTAAATCAATCCCATTATGTAAGAAATCTCACATTCATCAGCAAGCTAAATGCACCCAAAGTTAAACCTCTGTGACCTTTAAGGTATTATAAATTATAGTATTATTATTTGTCCATCCTTTATCATATTACGAATCTTGTATTGGCATGTGCACAGTCCAAGCAAATGTTGCTTCTGTGGCAGGAAAAGCCAATTGCAAAACCAGCTTTTACTGTTTTTTTTGCACTGCGTTTATGACTCTCTGAAGAGCCTTCCTGTCTGCCGCCGTACCACACTGTGATGCAGTATGCCAGAATGCTCTCAATGGTTGAATGATAGAAAGTCACATGTAGTTTTTTTTTTTCCTGAGTACTCTGAGAAAATGCAGCCGCTGCTGAGCTTTTTTGGCTGTTGCTGTGGTGTTCTCAGACCGAGAGAGGTTATCTGAGGTGTGGACCCATTCCATCTGGTCACCGTTGATGTAGAATGGATCTGGTTCTGTGCTATGCCTTCTGAAGTCCAGAATGAGTTCCTTGTTCTTTGTGGTGTTCAGTGTTAGGCTGTTCCCTGAACACCACTTTGCCAGTCTCTGGACTGCCTCCCTGTAAGCTGACTCATCTCCTTCTGATATGAGCTCTATTACATTGAAGTAGTCCACAAACTTAATATTTGTTTTATGGGATGGTGAGCGGTCATATGCGTACAGAGAGTGAAGTAGTGGGCTCAGTTCACAGCCTTGTGGGGATCCTGTGCTGAGCATGAGGGAAGAAGGGAGATGGGGGCCAAGTCTAACCGTTTGTGGGCATTTGTGAGAAAGTCCTTTATCCATATCCTGGTGAAGGAGTGGAGGCCTAGGTCCGACAGCTTGCTTACCAGTATGTCCGGGATTATTTATTAAATGCTGAGCTGTAATCTATAAAGGGCATCCTTACATAGTGCCCTCTTTGGTCTGTGTGGTTCAGTGCAGTGTGTAGGGCGGTGAGAGTTGACAACTGTTTGATCTGTATGCAGACTGATGTGGATCAACAGTGGGAGGGAGGCTGGATTTAACATACTCTGAGACCAATTTCTCAAAGCACTTCATAATTACCTGTGTAAGTGCAACAGTTCTATAGTCACTCAGGCCCTGGGTGGCTGTTTTTTATTTGGGACAGGGATGATGGTTGATGATTTTAGGCAGATTGGAATGGTGGCTCATGCCAGGGAGAGATTAAAGATATGTGTGAAGACACCGGCAAGCTGGTCCACACACGCTTTGAGGATCATCCCAGATGCTCCATCCAGGCCAGTGGCCTTCCTTGGGTTCACCGCCCTAAGCACACGATTCGCCTCATGTTCCTGCAGAGTGAGCGTGTGGGTGCTGGGGGCTGATGGGGTTAGTGTGGTCATGTTGGGCCTCTTTACCTCAAATCTGGCAAAGAAACGGTTCAATTCCTCTGCCAGCAGTATGCAGCGAGGGGTTCGGTGCTGAAAGTCCTAGGGTTGCTGCCCTTGTGGTCTGTGATGTTGAACTGCTTGCCACAATCACCGTGGGTCATTATCTGTGAGGTGGTCTTCTATTTTCCTCTTGTAGGCCTCTCTGGCTTCTTTGATTCCTCTGGCGGTGGTGTATAGTGCTCTGTCACCCAACCTGAAGGCCGTGTTCTGTTTTTTGAGGAGTCTGTCCTTCTTTTTCATCCAGGGTTTCTGGTTTGCAAATTCCTGGATCCTCTTTATGGCAACGGCTTTGTCAGTACAGCTCTTGATGTAGAATAATACTGTTTCTGTATACTCCTCTAAGTCCTGTTGTCTGAAAACAACCCATTCCGTTTGTGCAAAGCAGTCCTGTAGCTGAGAGAGTTCACCCACAAGTCAAGTGTTGATGGTCTGAAACTGCACTGATGCTGGGATGAGGAGCAGAGATATGACAAAAATGCAAGCGGTTGTAACGGTGATGTAGCAGTCTATGAATATTAAATTGGGTTGGGCAGTCAATTGACCTTGGACCCCCCTGAGGTTTTTTTTCTCCTTATTTAGGAGTTTTTGGTTCCTCTCCTCTGTTGTCCTCTGGCTTACTTTAGCTGATTTCTTTGTCTTTCCTTTTCCCTGTTTTGTATTACTCTCTCTTAATATCATGAAAAGCCATCATGTAATACCATGTAAAGCGCTTTGGGGTGACTCTGTTGTGAAAGGCTCTATATAAAAATAAATTGAATTTAATCACCATTGTTAGCTCACGTGGTGGATAGAATGGCCTGCATGTGTTTGACAAGACTTCTAAGTATAACTCTGCTGTTTGTACACCAGTCATTGTGCACATATATGCATAGTCCACCACCTTTCTTCAAACCTGAGTCTCTGTCTTGCCTCTGGATTCCACTAATTGTATTGCAGCAACGGGTATTTGTGGGTGAAGCCAGTTCTGCGTTATAATCTAATAATTTACTACCCCTACAGGCAGCCAAAAGGTAACAAACTGGTTTTTTGCCCAAATGAGGTGCAACGTAACATAAAGTTTGAAGATTTTACACTTTAAATATGAGGAGAGTCTCATATTGTGAGTTTATGTGCAGCAAGGCTTTGTGGTGGTCTCACCATAGACTGCAAGGTTTGCTACAGAAAGCGACAAATGACAGAATTAGGCAGCACTACACGACTGATAAAGTCTTTCTTTGATTGTTCAATCGGATTATATGAATAACATATGCATATCAAAGGTTAACGACCCGATGCTTAAGAGCAATGTTTCTCAGCCCAGGCCTCAGGGACCCCAGATAGTCCATACTTTTGCTCCTTCCCAGCTCCCAGCACATCCCTACCGGGTCTTCTGTCTTCTTGATTGGCTGGGAGCTGGGAGGGAGCTAAAGTATGGACTATCTGGGAGTTTCCGAGGGCTGGGTTGAGAAACACTGGTGAAGACTACAGGGAAGTAGCGGAGATCTTTGTCTTTTGTCTAGGGAGAACAACCTGTAGCTCAACATCAGCAGGACAAAGGAGCTGGTGGTGGACTTCTACCAACTTCTACTCACTACCCTGGGGGAGAAAGTGGAGGTGGTGCAGTCTTACAAATACCTGGGGGATCCATGTGAACAGCGGACTGAAGTGGGTAAACAACACAACAGCGCTGTACAAGAAAGGCCAGAACAGACTCTACTTTCTGAGGATGCCCAGGTTTTTTGATGTGCGTGGCAGGTTGCTGCATATGTTTTATTGGTCCGTAGTGGCCAGCAGTAGCTTACTGGGGAAGTGCCACCAGTTCAGGCGATGCCAAACTCCTGAACAAACTCATCGGGAAGGCCAGCTCCATCACAGGACTGACCCTGAACAAACTCATCGGGAAGGCCAGCTCCATCACAGGACTGACCCTGAACAAACTCATCGGGAAGGCCAGCTGCATCACAGG
>JAAGVU020000019.1:24644985-24673568 GCA_011763525.2 Mormyrus iriodes
TCATCGGGAAGGCCAGCTCCATCACAGGACTGACCCTGAACAAGCCCATCGGGAAGGCCAGCTCCATCACAGGACTGGCCCTGAACAAGCCCATCGGGAAGGCCAGCTCCATCACAGGACTGACCCTGAAAAAACTCATCAGGAAGGTCAGCTCCATCACAGGACTGATCCTGGACCCACTGGAGGCAGCTGTGGAGAATAGGATGGTGGCAAAGTTGTACAGTTCCACCAATCCACTCCAGGTGGTGCTATCCTGGAGCACATTTAACCATCAGCTCATTCCACCACGGTGTGCTAGAAAATGCTTCTGGGGATCATTCCTGCCTGCTGCCACCAGGCACCACAGCGCGTCTTCCTGACGTGCCTCTCCTCGCCCCCCACCCCCAGCCATAACACGTCAGGAAGCAACTCATCTTCCAATAGTACAGTCCCAAGCCAGCTGCTTTTATTTAAACGCACATGACAGTAGACAGCTATTATTTTAGCCCCCAGGGAGCAGTACTTTGCTCAGGGTGCCTCACTGGTACCTTGCTGGTCTGGGTTTGAAACTAGCAGCCTTTCAATCACAAGCATGCTTCCCTAACCATTAGACCACCATACACTTGCTGCTGCATACACTAGAATCTCCCCCTGGCTTTTAAGCCTCAAGTTTCTCCATATGAATAAGTGGCAAGGCCCCAGCACCCGCTCTCAGAGGTACGCCTGTTCCATGACGTTTTCGCTCAGACCCAAGGTGGCTACAAGGTGCGGATGAAGACACCTGCCTGGTCTGACAGCCAGCGAACTACTTGTGCCCCATATGGTCACCCACAGCCCCATGGAGCCCGCGGGCCTGTCCTCATGGGCCACTCGGAGCAGTCAGACTCCATGAAGGTACAGCCATGAAAAGTTAATGAGACCCACAGGACATGGATACCCTACACAGTCGTGATGTCTGCACACAGCATCAGCACCCCTATGGTCCACCTGTCTGAGAACGTGTTCTGTTGCTGAGCCAGCTCTAATTATAACATCAGATTGCTTCGTTTAACCAGATTTCCTAATATGGCAACCTCAGCTGAAGAGATTTTGTAGTAAATGATACAACCATACTACGGGTAATTTAAACAGATGCTAAACTCAAATAAGATTTACATTAAAACACATTGCTGATTAATGGAAGAGGATTGTATGCCAGACAAACAGAATCACTCATGCAGTCTTTTGAAAGCACAGGTAGTATATATGCACGTTTATAGGCATGGTACAGACAGGGACACCTGTCCGAAGGATATCACTGTCCAGCCAGAGACTAAAATACCGCGACTGGGGATGCGAGGGGAAAATTATAATAAACATTTACAGTAAAATTAATCCAGTAATCAAGATCGTAAAAAAATTAAAAGCAGAGCAGAGAGTAGCGGCTGGTGTTATGGTTTAAAGGGTAATCACCTGTTAACTGGAGACAAGCGCGTGCAAGTGGCATGCATTCACTTATTTTTGCAAATGGAAGCAGATTCAAGTTTGGAGAGCCAAATAAAATGAAAAAAAACGCTAATGGAGAAAGGACTTGTCCCGCACGTTTGTAAAATATGACAAAAATGCAAGCGGTTGTAACGGTGATGTAGCAGTCTATGAATATTAAATTGAATCCCTTAAGAAAAAAAGATTTCTCTTCAAGGATATATTTAAAGTGCCCTGAAGTATGTACAGGGCCGTAGCCAGTATTTTTAAAATGCCGATGTCAAAAGACATCTTCACACCTTGTGCCCCGTAATGGATCGCGGTTATTGGAGTTGCGGAATAAATACTGAGGACTTGACCTTGGTGTCCTGCATTGTAGGTGCGCGTGTGAGTATGCGCATGCAAATTCCGAATATTTACGATTTCATTTCACTTTTCCAAAATTGACGAATCTGCCATCACCACACATCGGCAAGAATACATAAACATTGGCCCATGAACGCGCTTGTCACCAGTTAACAGGATCACTACATAAACACCGGCACCGCAGTCATACTCATGTTAATAACGAGCTGCGTGACTGATGCACTGCGCCTTCTCTCATGCTTGGTTACTCTCCATTAGACAGGGGTCGGGGCCGTAGACATGCCACCCGCAACCCGGGGAATCTCTGAAGACACAAAACCGGCCGGGTGCGCAGAGGATACAGGCTGCCGGCCATGCAGACCGACGGTGGACGCGGAGGCGCGGCATGAAGGCACGCCAGATGTGCGGACACACCGTCAGCCTGCACCGTGTCCACAACAGCCTTTATTAAACTACACGCGGTTAAAGTCGCTATTTAATGATAACATCCCCGATATCCGGTAAATAGCGTTTGCTGTAGTTCACGCTAAAACGCTTAATAGAGGATCACAAAGCACTTTAGGAAGCTACCTTCAGCGAACCTAAGCAGCTCATAAGCGGAGAGTACGCACGGATTCCCAGTTACTGCACAGTGCCCCCATCGGCGCCACGGAGAACTGCACGCTGAGCGGAGCGCGTCTGGGAGCGTCGAGTAATCCTGGTCTGAGGACCTGATCCTCAGCTGTTCGATCGGCCTGAACTTCTGTGCTGACCTCGCAAACGAGCCTGAGTGTTTCGCAAAGGGGAGGGGCGATATATTTTTCTAATTTTCTAATGGTGGTGAGAGTCAAAAAAGGTGAAAAGTATTGTGGGGATTTCCTGTCTTTATAACTGCAATTTTTGTCATGTATCATTTACTTATATTTTTTAGCAGATGCCTCTCCTCAAAGCAGCCTACAATTAAGAAAGTTAGTTCCTGGAGCAGGGACTAGTGACCTTCTGAGCACTCAGTCCTAACCAAGAGAACCACACATCACACCAGTCTTTCATCTTTCAAAACATCAAGCATGAATTAATATGCAAAGTACCTAATTGTTTTATTTAACTTAGCTAAAAGTACAGACGTAAGTCATTACCTTCAGCACAGCATTGGATATGGCTGTATAATGGCTGATTCTTATGTTACGTTTTTCATAACATAATAATGTTTCACTCAGAGCCTTTGAATAAGATTTTCTAACTATGCTTCACCTATTAAGCCTATTGATTTAGTATTTAAAAGACGGACAGTAAGATCCTGTGGGCTCTGCCCTTGCAGGTTGGAGGTCTGTTGCAGTGACATTTGGACGACAGGCATAAGGAAGGAAGGACCTGATGGTTTAGATCTTGGCACTTGCTTTGGGAACGTGGGACATTAGCTTTCTTTGGGGAATTAGCCTGGGCTAGTGCAGGCGATAGAAGGTGTCAGATAGATGCAGTCAGCATTACCTCAGTACAGAGTTTGGGTTGGAAGGCCGCTGGTTCTGACCGGAAACCCTGACCCTGGACTCCTTTGGACTTGCATCAATAGTCACCTCAAGCAGAACTGCCCAATTGGTTCCGATGACATTGGACTCGCATAAATCCTCTGGCATGTCTATCACAGCCACCACAACTCCCGCCCAGTGAGCAGTGGCTTACAAAGCTATTTTCACAGACTTTCTGAGGGTGAATTTGCATCCCTTCCCCCCAATCTTACCTTTTTTGTAGACCCCTGTAGCACAAAGCTCGCTCAGAACAACAGAAGTGTGAAACAGAGAGATCTTATGTGACTGAAGACTCTGTATATTATGGGTTCCCCGATTCCAGTGCTGGAGGCCAGAATCCAACACAGTTTGGATTTCCCTGGTCAAATACACCTACTAAACCTGATAATTAGCTGATTAATATGTGTTTGAGCAGGGAAATTTGCAAACTGTGTTGGATTCTGGCCCTCCACGGCTGGAATCGGGGAACCCTGCTGTATAGTCTTGTTTAGTCTTACCTGAGTGGTCTCAATCAGTAAAGCTGTATATTATTTCATTGATCCCTGTCATTCATTTTCCAACTGGCTATCGGGATGTTTTTAAATGATGACCTGTTGGAAGATGGCTGGTGGCATGTTGTTATGCCCTCTATAATCACTGGGGTGACTGGAGTGGTGAAGTAGGAGTTGAAGGGTCTATTTACGCTTACCAGTCAAAAGTTTTTGCACAGCACAGATTTTTACCACTTTTCCATTAATTTCAGAAACGCTCAAGTTTTTATTCTTGTTAAGCATCGGAACAACAATAAATGAAAATATACGTCAAATGAAATAAGTTTCCTTTGGAAAGAGTATGTAACAGTGCATGTCCTATGAACTGGTTGTTTGGTGATGGCACGGTCAAATACTAGGCCGTCTTGTAACTTTAAATGCACTAGTTAACTTTCATCCCATGAAACAGAGCAGTATTTAATGTCCCTTGTAGAAAGAATTCCTTGAATGTGCTCTGCTGTTATAACTGCTAGAGGAGGTTACTTTGGAGAATCAAAGATATGACATTTTACGGTACTCAAATGGTGAGCATGCTGCAAATTTATTTGTTAGCAAAGAATATCGAGTATAATTTTAGTAAACATTCAGTCAATAACATGCTAATATAGAAAATCTCAGTGTGTGCAAATCACTTTTGACTGGTAGTGTACACCCCTATCCTCAGCTACGGTCAGGAGGTGTGGGATCAAAACACACAGTCACGGGTATGAGCGGCTGAACCCGCAGGGTTGCTGAACCCAGTTTCTGTGTCAGGATGAGGAGTTCAAAGATCCGGAGGGACCTCGCTGTACAGCTGCTGCTCCTTTGCATCGCGAGGAATGTGCTGAGGAGGTGCGGGTACCTTATGAGGATGCCACCTGGCCCAGTCGCAAGGGAGCGCTTCTAGGCACCTCCCATTGGGCGGAGGCCCCGAGACAGGAAACTGGGCACGCTGGAGGGACTACATATCCCAGCTGGCTTGGGAACATCTTTGGGACACTCCGGAAAGAGTTGGAGACTGTGGTCATGGAAGGAGAGGGCTGGTTCTGACCGCATGAGCCAGTGGTCATTGTGACCATCACCAGGAAAGGCAGTGGGGGGATGATGAAGATGGGCTGTAAACCCCTCCCCCCCAATATTCAAATCCAGCCAATACAACCCCTTGAACCCCTTAATTGGGTGGAGACCTCAACTCCTCCCAATGCTCAACCCAAAGTTATACCCTTGATGATGATGATGGCAGAAACTGATAGAATTGTCTAGAAAATAAAACGAATGGCATTCATAGTGTCAGCTTTTCATTAATCACGTGTACCCATGAGCCTGTCTGCAGACTGTGGAATGATCGCTGAAATATGAGGGTAGGAAATGCAAAAACACCTCGCCGAGAGCGAGGAGGCATGAGCGAAAGCGTGAAATTCAATTTCGCCATGCGGCCATGTCACGCATTAAAACGTCAATGGCTTTGTAATTTGACTCTTAAGCAATTTGAGGGAGCTAAAATGAAATGCAGTCCAAGTACATGAATTCAGCCAAGAATCATCTATGGAAAACTCATGCGAAATTACAAGTATAACCAAGTATAAAAAGAAATAAAGTAAGCTTTTGTTTTCAAATTAGATGAGGATGAGACGTGTCTGTTATTTAAAAAAATACGTAATATCTGCCTCTTATAAGTGCTTTTGGAAATGGAAGAACATCGCAATCTGAAATACACCAAATTTAATTCCACTTAACAACAGACCTCAGACCTCTTTCTTTCCTGTCCCTGCTTTTAAAAATCCTTGAAAAAATGTTCGTCTCCCAAACTGAAAACTCATTTATTTGCATAATACACTGTGATTTACTAAATTAAGTGTTTTAGTGAGTGAAAACAGTCTAAAGCATTCATCTCAATTAAATGCTTTCATATTTATATCGTATTATATTATTGAATATTTAGATTTTAAGTTAATTTGAATGCATTAGACACCTACTTAGAAAAACAGACGACTTTCACCAAACAAGGTAATAAGTTATTAAGTAACTTTTGTATTGAAAATGGTTTGAAGAGTATTGTTACAATTAGGAATGCAGCTTTTAAACCTAGAGTGTCTCATGAAAGCCTGTGGATAATTGAGTTCCTGTGTAATGCTCTGAATTTTACCATAAATTGTGCATGTGTGAGTGAATGGTGTGGGCATGTGCCCTGCAAAGGGTTGGCGCCCCATCCTGGGTTGTTCCCTGCCTTGCGCCCGTAGCCTCTGGGTTAGGCTCTGGACCCCTCCGTGACCCCAAATGGGATAAGCGGATACAGAAAATGGATGGATGGATTTTACCATACATGTATGTGAGTAAAAAATTATGTTCATAGAGTCTGAATTTTACCATGCACACATAATATGGTCCAATAGGCCTCCATTTTACCTTTCTAACTGTGAAACAAAGGTTGAGCTGGCAGATTGAATTATGCGACTTGGTGCAGGGCATCGGATCCGGTCTTTATTTGGGGGAAACAGGACAGGCAGCAGCACACACTACATGAGCACAAATATAATACCAACCAACCAACCAACCAACCAACCAAACAAACTCATTCCCAAATGTATACATATCAGAGGGACAGACTGACAGATAGACGTGGACTAGCCCATGCCACCACCTCTCCCTTCCCCACTATACTTTTACAGGTTTTTTTTCCTTGATAGGAATAAAAAATTTCTAATTTCGATTTTCTATAGCTGTTTCTTTGCACTGCTTTCCTGATCGGTGTTGCAGTGACAGACCTGGGTTCTGGCACATCTGCCCCCTGCTGGACGCTGTATATTATTATAGCCGCGCAGTTTTGTATCACACCATGCTGGAAGTTATAAACTTACTTTTAGACCGGTGTCTGGGAAGTGAGGCTGCCCCGTAGCTGCAAAATGTGATTCAGGATATAACATTTTATCTCTGTCACACTTTTGACTAGCGAAATAAGACTATTAGGTTTGCGAGTTCAGCGTGAATGTGATTTAACCTTCATATGAAATATCGGTTGATAAAAAAAGAACAAACCAAAAATAATGCACTGTGTATAATTGAATTGTTATCTCTAAGGAGTACCGGGAGTCCTTTAGTGCTTAAATTTCACAATTTAAGTCTGCGGAGCCTCAAAAATTAATTATTAATTTGATGGACAAGTCATCCTCCAGTGGTCAAAATCAGTTAAAATAAGTCGAGTGTCATTAACGTTTCGTAGCGTGAGCACTTGTGGATTTAGGTATAGGCGACATGGGTAGTCGCCAAGGGAGGCACCTGGCCAGGGGCGGCAGGGGGGGTCCGCACACAAATATTCGGTTGTGATATTTGCCCGAGATGGGGATGGGGACAGGGGTGGGTAGACCTCAGGTCGCCCCCTGAAATCCCGAGGTAGGGGCAGCGGGGGAATCTATCAAATAACGCATCTCTAAATTTTATCAGTATTTATTTGTGTCGTTCCAAATGTCTTAATAAAAATGACAGTTACTGCCGTATGGTGCTTTTTTGTTGCCGGGGTGGGTGGGGTCGCTCAGGACGCCATACAAGCTAGACCCACCACTGAGCATGAGAGCTTTAACCGCAGCAGAAACCTGAACGTTGTCGAAGCCAAGTGAGCTGGAGCTCTGTCTGGTATATGACGATAATGTAGAGGTGATGCTGACGCGGGGGTGCCACGTTATAGATATTGAAGGCGCTATTTGATTTATATAGACCGGTGACCCCGGAAATTAGAAGAAGTGGGGCGAGGCGAAACTGACCACATTAATAATCATCCAGCCACCGTATCTAGTGAGTACAGGGAAATATGCCATAGTCTCCTACACATACCTCCACAGTGCTCTTTTAAATGCTACACATTTCTATGGTAGGAAAAAACAGTAGTTGAGACTAATCTTAGTGTTTTAACCGAGACAGAGAACGAGTGATGACTTACATGCAGCAACCACTACTCCCCAACAGAGGGCGCTGTCATACCTAAAAATTCCCCTGCCGCTACCGCTTGTGCTGCTCGTTCAGCTTTCCAACTGCACAAACTGGAACTAAGACGAATGAGCCTCAGCGTTGCCAAGATCTAGATTTCCCTGATGACAAAAATAATTTTGAAGGACAA
The DNA here is from genome assembly GCA_011763525.2 of Mormyrus iriodes. Classification (NCBI taxonomy): domain Eukaryota; kingdom Metazoa; phylum Chordata; class Actinopteri; order Osteoglossiformes; family Mormyridae; genus Mormyrus; species Mormyrus iriodes. The sequence goes on from JAAGVU020000019.1 coordinate 24,652,920, forward strand.
AAAGTATTAAATCAACAGATTTATTGCATGCCTCCCACATCGCACCTTGCCATTTTAATCACCCTGAGAAAAATTATATCCGAGTTATACCACGCTTTCCTCTAGAGAGGCGTTATTGTTATTAATAACTTATACAAAGTCTTTAAGTGTTTTGGCATGCGACGGTGTCCATTTAGGTACCGTGCAGACTCTTCGTTAGGAGAAGCACTGCCTACAGTCAGCCTGCTTTCTGTCGCCTCCGAAGCACTGCCATCTGCATCTCTCCAGCTCTTTCTTGAGAGGTCAATTTTCGGTTGCTCTCTTGCAGGGACTTCAAAAGTTGTTATTTCAGAGCAATTCATGTTGTCACTAGAGAGGGGCGCTGTGGGCACTGCTCAACAGCAGACAAACGGCCCAGCCCAGTGCTTCAGGCAATGAACGACTAGTCAAATAGTTATTCGAGTTATAATTGGGTGTAAATAACAATTAAAGAAACAGAGTATCATATTGAAATCAAAATTAATTATCAAAATACAAAAATGTAAGTAAAGTAGTAAAACTACAATAGGAATCGTTAATGATAAATTGCAATTAAACGATCTCAACTTCTAGCTATTTATTTTTAATGAACTTTTGTTAATATACGAGATTTTAACTTTGCAATTGCACAGGTTGCAATACAACTTCCATAATGACCAATTATAAGTATTGTTGTGTTTTTTAAAAACAATCATTTCATAAATCATCATGCTGTTACTGCGTCATGCCAAATGGATAATTAGACAAACCTGCAAATACATGAGTAAAGACAGTAGCAGAAAAAAGGAATATTTGATAAAATTTCTTCATTTACTCCTTTCTCCTAACGGATCTCTAGACGGATGTCCCTGTGAGCCGCAGTGAGTTACTGGCGACTCGTTGATTACATAAATCAGTGCGGCACTGTTGGACGGCAGGATGGAGGGAGCAATTAAGCTTCCCTGCGCTTGGCCTGTAGGAGTCACGATGTATGTAGCGAGCGGAACCTGCCTGTGATCACTGTCATGACGGATCTCCGGGGCTCACCGATAAAAAGCAGCCGATGTTTTCCGACTGAGTTATTTATGATGGACCATTAGACTTGCTTGAGTTCATCTTTCCGCTCGGACTGAAAACGGGCAAGGCGAGCCTTTGATTAAACAGAAGACTGACTTAATGCGATTTCATTTTCATTGTTAAATTAGCCTTATAGTAATGTTTCCTCCACCTTTCGTTTGGACGCTTTTGTGCTGGAACTCTTAAGGTTAAATACTTCCCTAATACACTGAATCTGTGCCTGACAGCTAAGACTCACGAGGAATCGTAAGGACAGCTCCTCTTCGGCTGATTCTGTTTCTGTTTCCATTTCATTAATAAACCCAACATATTTGATGGGCTATTTTTGTTTCGTTTTTCTGTTTTCCTGGATGTCAGAGTCTTGTTACATGCTTAGGGTTGCTTCGTACCATGAATACTGTTTTTTCCCTCACATTTCCTCTTAAATCAAAGGCTATGTTGATCGTTTAGTCACTGGCTGGAAAGCGCGCAGCGTAGATGGATGCACCCTGCGCGCAGTGCCAGCCGCCAGACGGCGCACGGGCAGCTTCGCAGTCGCTAATTCGCCTAAACATCTTTACCATGTGGGAGGAAAATATACCCACTGAAGAATCTGTACGTGCAGACTGTGGGCTGCGATAGCTCCAGCCTGGACTTCAGAAACAGTGACACTACCCTAATTTAAAAGAATCCAGATAACTTCTTCTTTTAGATGCGCAGTAATGCTGTTCATTCTGAGGCTTTCATTTTAATGAGACTGATTAAAAGCGGCTGTGTTTTTAATTTAGTTTTGCGGTTTGTGGGGCTCAGCGATATAGATCTGAGCAGTGTGGAGCACAGCACTGCTATCAGGGGACATGTTTAAGATTATTTGAACCGCTGGGCATCTTGCTGTTTGAGTTTTTGAAACTGATGTAAGTCTGTCTGAATTTGGGCTGGGAGATGGACGCGATGACAGCAAACGCCTGGACCCCAGGGATAAGCATGTGAAGGGTACACAGAAAAGTTCCACTGGTTTAAGTTTTTATTCTTATTTTCAGTTTTTTAGGGGCAGACTCCACAAAAATAACAACTTTCTTTATCTTTGCCTTAGAGTCATGGTTTGCGAATAGGATTGGCTATAATGAGTTGGCGATGTATTTCCTGTAATTAAAGAATACGACTGACTTTGAAAAAGGGAGCACACAGGAGCCTCACGGTCATAGGTTTTCTATGTGTTAAATGTACACTTATTTATATGGAAGATACTTTTATCCAAAGCAACATACTTTTTTTGAGGGAGAGACCAGATTCAGACAGTCCCTGGAACAATTAATCCCTTCCTCAATCAGAATCAGAATACGTTATTAATCCCTGAGGAAGTGACGTGGTCACAGTTGCTCCAGGACAGTAAGAAAGAAAATGAGTCAGTAAGTCATTACAAATTAAAATACCAATATTAATACTACAATATATTACAAATTACTATATATATATATATATATATATATATATATATATATGTATTATATAAGGATGTAAGGATGTCAAGGGTCTAACAGTGAAATCACTCTGTCGATGCTGTGTTTTGAACTGGTGGTCTTTCAGTCCCAGGCACAGAGCCACACACCACATGCAGGTGCACAATTCTCCAAGCGAGGGCACTGCTGCAGATTTTGGGCCCCATGAAAGCACATCATCGTGTACTACCAACCCAGACCAATCCAATTACCTTCTACATTTTTTAGGGCCCCTGTCGCTCAGGGGCCTTTGGAATCATTCTAACTCTCCCCCGCCTACAGCACCCCTGCTCCCAGACCTGAACCTGAAGCACAGGTGCAGATTAAAACCTCATACCTCAGAACCTGCAATATCCCACAAATGCAGAAAGTCACGAACCCTGCACGTAGGGATGTGTACGTTCCTAAATTCACAGAGACAGCACCTCCCCCAAGCCCCCACCCACACTGCACCTATTTCTACACCCTGGATGCAGGAAAAGAGAATTCTCCTAATTTGTAATACTCAACATAAAATCTTGTTTAAAAGTACACCAATGAAAAAAAAGAGGACAAAAGAAAAGTTTTAATTAGAAAAAAATGATGTGGAAATCATTTAAAGTCTCATATCATTCAATTCTTTTTCCTTATTGTAGCAATTGAAATGTAACATAGTTTTACTGGTCCCATATAGGACTTTAATTTTTCGCTGCAATACTGCACTTTTGCTCAGTCTAATCAAAATGCTGTTGGCAATATTGAGGAGAAGTGATTACAACTGATTAAATCTGTCTCCACTGGATTATACCCTTCATCTAGAAATAATGCACCATTTCCATTCTGCTCTCTAATCAGTGGGGAAGTTTTTACCTTTCACTGGAAAAGAGGTCTGACAAATGAGGATAATTTTACAGGAGAACAAGTGTAGAAATGAACGGTTTGGGAAATGTTTCTTTTTCTGTCTCTGAAGAATGTAATCTTGGGGCTCTAACTGACCCTAAAATGAGATTATCTCTAAAAAAAAATACAACGGTGACAAAGAATTTACATGAACTTGAAGTGCTGTTTATATATTGGTTATTTAAGGTACCGGCCAATGATGTCATGCTGGTCCACTGCACCCCATTCCAGTTCCTAGGTCATAAACAAACTGGAAGTCTGGGAGCCAGTGGGAATATGGTGGATTGTCAGGCTAACAAATCATTTGGGTGCCTGTTATTTCGGAGCATGATTAGTATGACTGCTTAAAAAAATAATAAGTGTGAAATGTGTTTCCCTGAAGGCGTGTGGGTTTATTTAATATGCATCTAATGGATGGAGACGGACATCATTCTCAACCCAAAAAGCCTGCTTCTCTGGATGCTCGAGTTTGTATCAGTCAGCAGGGGGCACTATTCCCACATCATGCTGAAGGACAACCTATTTCAACAATCGTGTTCTGTACTGGGGAAGCACTGGATCTCTTTAGGCATATAGTGGGCTGCTTTAATTAATAGATCACTATTTACGGCCTGTTTCATCCCCCTCTTTACGAGCCCACTCGAATGACGTGGAGGAAGATTGACAAGCTGACTATTCCCAGCTATCAGCTGTAATTAAACTAATTTGATTGCTGTTGGCGTAGCACGCCCCCCCACCCCCCATCCATTCCAATTAGAGATAGCATTAGGTTGCTAACACTTTGGATCAGATATTTTTATTGGGAATAAATGCAAATGAGAACAACAGCAATACCCTCCGGAGTCCTGGGACAACAGAGAGCAACGAGGAAGAAGGGGTCATTGTTCTTCAGCCAGAGGAGAAGAGGTAGATGATCTATAATGCAAGGTGAACTCCCTTAGCCTTAATGACTATTTGAACACTTAATATCTATAGCTCATAAACAAAGTGCACACTGAGACACCTTAGCTCAACTCGGGGCCCCCGTAGGCGGATCTCTGCCTGGAATGACTTCCCTGGTGGTTCTGGCTTGTATGATACCCTGAGCGCCCCCCCCCACAGTGCCCCCAACAAAAATTGTGTGTTTATCTCCCACCCCTGCTAACAAAAAAAAAAGCACAATTTGGCACTAACTGTCATTTTTATTGAGACATTTGGAACTATTCAAATAAATATAAGATTTAAACACACATTTTACTTATTGCATTAGTAGTGTTCAATGTTAGAGGTGCATTATTTGATAATTTCCTCTGCTCCCCCTACCTTGGGACTCCAGGGGGCAACCTGAGGTCTACCCACCATTTCCCCCGTCCCCATGACGTACTTATGAATGGTAGCCTGCGCAGCTCACAAACTAGAATCAGGGCGTCCACTCAGACAAGGTTAACTGACCTCCACAGTGACATTATATCATTGACATGACGTGCAAATGAGCGATAGAAAGCCGATCGCCCAAATGTCACTGCTGGATTTTTGTGTGCGGGCCCCCCATGTCGCCCATACCTAAATCCACCGTTGGGTGGAAGGAGATATTATAACTGTTGGCATCACTCGCTGCATTGCTGTTTTACCTGAGCGTGTGGCTGGCAGCAGGGTCTCACTACCCCATTACAATAGGTCAGATGAGCCCTAGAACAGCCTTATTATTGGCAGTATCCGCTGCCATGGAGCAATCCATCCTGTGCACTGTGTGGGGGATTCTCCCACCTTGCCTGGCTGTCTCATCTGTCTAATCAGCAGAGACTCCAGCAGGTTTCCCTCTTCTCCTCACCTCAGGAGGTGTAAAGTGGGTGTTCTCTTGTGTCGGCCTATCAGCGTTCCCTGGCACCCAATTAAGATGAGTCTTCGTTCCTATAAAAAAACAAATATCACTTGATGAAAGTCTTTTTTTTGTAAATGCAACAAATTATTTATGATTGCCTCGTCTACCAGACCGAACCTGTCACTCCTAACTGCCAACGGACAGAAAAACTTATTACTCAGTTGCCTTCATGTCTGTATCTTATAGAAGCTCATATTCTATTAGACTCAACCATTTTTTTTTGGTGCAGGGGTAACGAAATGGCGGTGGGAGCAGGGAGGCGAAGCTAATGGTTTGTTCCACGTGTCCCTTAGTCTCAGTGATTTGTATATGTTGACATATTGCAGTTTGCTGGCATAATAATGACAGGACAGGCTCCCTTTCCTTTCAGAGATGTGAAGAGCTTTTCTCTATCAGGTAATGTGTTGCAGGAAGTATTGGTGGGAACGTGGCAGAATTTAAACAGCGCCACCAGCTGGGAAGTCACTGTTCTCACTGCTGATTGTAATCATAGGAATCATGATTATAGAGGGCTTGTCTGGCTTTGCAACGGGAGAGATGGAGGTGTCAGTCTTCTCCCTGGGGTGTCTCTCCTGCACCGCATTGGCTCTATGAATACTGTTCCTTGACTCAGGGAGGCTTTGGTTGGAAAGGGGTTCATATAAATGCTAATCCAATTCAGCCCATTCACTTATTCAGCCCTCCTCACAATCCCCAGCTACAGTCGGAAAGGTAAGAGAGGCGAAGTTAGCTTGGCAGGGGAGTCGAACGTCACATGCTTCTTTTGTTCAAATGGAGCGTCTGACGCAGGGCACGGTCTCAAGCAGCGCCACCTCATGGATTTCTAAAGTACTCCAGATAAATTAAGCCGGATCCTGTTTGTTTAATCACCAGCCTCACAAACAACATTTCATTGCGCTTCTTTTTCTCCCTTGTGGCTTTGGAAAAGTCGTCATAGTAAAGAGTAAAGAGGAAAGTAAAGAGATTACAGCACACAGGCAGCGTAGGGTACTCTAAACGCACAGAGCCTTAATTTGGTTTGTTGGTACACCTTAAAACAAAGTGTTAATTAACAATCTACTTTTGGTCACTTTATCATACATTCGACACCTTAAATAAATGTTACAATGAAAGAGAAATATTTACGCAAGTACCGAGCCTGATCTGTTACACGTGTCCAATCTGGCTGCAGACTGCGATCCAGCTGCGCCTGTCCTCCCGGCAACCGGCTCTCACGGCTCGCTTCTTTTGATCGCTAGTATTAAAGGAGCTGGGATGAATTTCCGGTAACCGAGATTCCCTCTTGGCTTGCAATTTTCTTAGAAGCAGCAGCGTACAGTAGCTTATTAAGTCTGAGCTTCCCTTTTTTTTGCGCAAGGAGAACCTTAACGTTAGGCGTGTAATGCAGGCTATAATGTTATCGGTGAAATATATTAAAAGTGAATCTCATAAGCCAGCCGACATTAGTTAGCTACATACGTAGTTGACGGGTTTGCGTGATTGCAGTAGCTAGGTGTTATTTAGTGATCGCCGATACCGGAGTAATACTAGTTATTTATTTCGTGTGTCACCGCTGGCTCGCTTCCTTATGCTCGCTTAGCATGAGACACAAAATTGTTTAAGTTATGCAACAGTGAGTGTGGATATAATTAATGTTTTTGCATTAGACTGTACGTTTAGAGTAGGCTATGCGGTTTCTGACTGTAAAAAAGTTTAAAAAAATTAAAAAGTTTTAAAAAAAGTTTATATAAAAATAAATTTATTTGGAATGAAAAGACAAACTAAAAACATATTATACGTTTCCTAGTTACATTTTTGTGTTAAAAAGACTTAACACACTGACTGCATTAAATGGATTAACACACTGGTTTTAGCTACCGGCACCAATTTGTTTTGCACTTTAGGTTACTGGGAACGTTTCCTGTGTACTGGCACTTCTCATCTACTCGTAGTGAATAACAAGGTAGTGAGTACCGGCACCTATTTTTTAACACTTTGAACACTAAGAAAAGCCGGTAGAAACTGTGTTGTCCTTAACTAGACACACAAATGTGTAAAAAATAAAACAACGCGGTTTCCATTGTTAACACCTCTATGTTTATAATGAAACAGAAACTCTTCATTCCAACAGACATCCTCCTTTACAAAACTGACACTGATCGTTTGTCTCCTAGAGAAAGTGCACTTATGAGTACTGGTCTGATCCAGAGTCCCCGACCTGCCGTGATGGATAAGCAAGTGGAAGCAGGAATGCAGCTACAGATTTTGGGCCCCATGAAAGGATATCGTATTGGTGGAGTACGATGACGGGTCACGGAAGAAGGTATCCTGAGTGGAAGTGGATATAATGGGTGGGAAGTTGGATATTCTATGAAGGGTTCAGAGGTTAAGCTGTATAAGACTGCATATGTATCAAGACCCGTACAGTATGCAGTCATTTATAAAATGAGTCTGTTTTTATACTGTATAACAAGCACCAAGTAAATCCCAGTTAATTGTACCTTTCAAGTTTGCGTCCTTAACCAAGGGGCAGATTTGGGGCTCCAGCACTTTATAGGGGCCCTTAAATATGAAAACTGTAATTTATAAACTTCCGGAATATTATGCCTCCACTCTGCAAATTTTACCAAGGGAGACTGCCCCCTTGACAAATTTAACATTGGGAGACCACCCCGCTTGAAGAATTTTACAGAGGGACCTGTATTTATTCAGATTAGCGGGGAGCTGAATCAGTGGTGGTCCTAGACCATTTCAACTGGGACGGGGGGTAGACTGGGACCAGTTGTTCTGGGGGGCCAGATGCATGTCACCTTAAAGTCCTCCAAGTACAACGTACACTAGATTGCCAGCATTAAGAAGTAAAAGATGGTTTTGAAAACCAGTAAGGCAGGGGTCACTAACATGGTGCCCGCGGGCACCAGGATGCCCCCTAGGAGCACATGAGTCGCCTGCAGACCTGTTCTAAAAATAGCACAACTCACCAGTGAGCAGCGTCTAAAATTGAATTTTACCCTGTTGCTATTCTTCTTTAATCACATTTGCATTTATATAGATTTGAAAATGGCAATATCTAAAAAAAGCATTTAAAACATGTTTATTATACATGAAGTTTGGATAAGTTTAGGTAAACTCTGTTCTGTTCTAGTTCAACGGTCAGTATCGTGCGCATGACAGAACTTCAGCATTGGTGGAGAGTAAGCGAAGATGGGGAGCTGAATGCTGTTTCTTATCCCAAAAACATGGCAGAAAAAAGAGAGAAAATTTATCATTTTCACAGTGAATTGTATTAACAGTATTTAAGAAGAGTGTATCAAACTGGTAGCCCTTTGTATGACTCAGTATCCGTGATGTAGCTCTGAGTTTGAAATAGGCTGGTGACCCCTGAAATAAGGTATTTATGCAATGCTTTGCAATAACACTTTACAGTTGTTACAAATATGTAGCTCACTCGGATTTCTTGTTTAGACTGTCTTGCTTCCACAAGCTTGATTATTTTTTTTTGTCATTTACTTCGCTTTTCACCAACTGAAGCGACTCGACCACCCGGCGCGCCAGAGTTAAAGTCCGTCAGGAAAACGTGCTTACGTTAGTGTTTCGCCTGCTCCCAGCGCACACATAGAAATGTAAATAATAATAATAATAGTAATAATAATAATACATTTATTTCAGAACCAAGAAGCATACGTATTTAGGGGTGCCACTAGGGGGCCCATGCATGTTATCACAAGAGCACTGCCACTGCCCCGACCCTCCCCAGAAACACCCCTACTACACACTGGAAGAGAGGGCCAAAACAAACTGGTTACCAGTTATTTCCCTCTTGCCTCACTAAGCTTATAAACATTTACATTGTGACTTTTAGTTGCTGGACCGTGTGGCTTATTGGTTTTATTTCCAGAGTGTCAACCATGCTCGCATGTCACTGGGGTGGCAGCAAATGTCAGGGACAGTGTCGGCAAAACGAGGTTAGACGTACAGGCGAGACGTGCCAGTGACCCCGCCGGACAGCCGTCATCTGCTGCTCGAAGTGGCGTTTACTGAGATAACAGCTTTGGCCTCTCTTGGCTGCATATTAAATTGGGGGGTGGGGGGGGCGGGCTCTGTCCTCCTCAGTGAGTCACCTTCACACCTTCTCCGAAGTGTGGGAGTGGACACGTTAAGAACGCGATGCGTCTGCTTTGCGCCCCGGCGGCTGCAGCTCGCGCGTCGCTTGTCAAGTCCTCCACCAGTACCGCTTATTCCAATAAACAGGGCAGCCGGGTAACGCTGGCCAACACTGATCGAACAACCATACGGCCGATCCGTTTCGGCTCCCGCGCCATGCGTCCCTGGCGGATTCCCCTCCACAGATTCTCACTGACACTTGATCATATATATATAATAGATATATTACTGCGAAAGATTGTTAGCATTCAACAATTCAACCATAGCCATGGCAGATTTTTATTAACTGTTTCTGCGTTCGGAAACGTATCACTGAAGCAGAATTTATATCAGATATTTCCTGCTGCCAAATGCTTCCAGACTTTTCTTAGCTTAGCTTGTGACCTGGACAGTTCTTGCTTTGCCTGAATGAATGAAAGTGCCCTCTTCAATAACCGGTGATCACACAAAATCCCACCCCTCCCCCCATAATGAAAATTTATCGTCCCTCCCCCAGCCTGCAAAAAGTTCCGGTCAGCCACGCCCCCTTTTGGAGAACCTGCTCCTCAAAAGTTTCTTTTTTTCCATTTATATGCCATTAAAAGGAGCAGCCAAATAAAATATATCCATCCATCCATCCTCCACATACCTATTGTGGTCATGGTTATGAGGCAAAACTGAACGGGATCCCTAAGAGATTCCCTTTTAATGCCTTGCCTTGATATAAGGTACTCACTTGCTTTCCGACATTAATTCTGCGTGAACCATATCTGCAGATGGAGGTGAGACAGTTCATCACAGGCTGTTATCATAATGTAATCGCGCGACCTGTAGCAGGAAGGGGACGTGCAGGCGACAGTAACTGACACCGGCCAGCCTTCGTTCTGCCAGCACTGCCTGCTGCATGTGGTAAATGTCACACACAAAGTCGCCGGTACGTTAATCTGATTACTTTAACATGAAGGGGTTTCCTCTGGTGACCCATGAAAAACAGAGCCGCCTCAGCGAGTGTGCCTCAGAAACGGACATTGTTGCCCTAGCATAATGTATAAAATTACAACCATAGTCTTCTACAAACAATTTCAGTGTCCAATTTTCTGCCAAATAATCTGTCACCACATCTGGTGCCCAGTTGGGGCTGGTGGATCAGAATTCGATGATGAGTCAGTCAGTAATTAGGGGTATTATTTGTAAGTTTTGAACAAGGTGTTCAAGTATAAGTTCTTAAATTACAATCCTGATGTCTTGGTTGATTTAATACATCATTATCTGTCGACCATGTCTTTCTTGTGATCGGGTCTATGTCTATAGTCTGTGTAGATTCCATGAAATCTAAAATTATCCTGACAAGGATGATGTCATCAGTAACTAAAATTAAGCTAAATTCCAAAGTACTAATATTAATTACAAATTTGTAAAGGTCATATATTGTATGATGCTTGCTTATGGCTAATCTGTGTAATCTGTGTTATCACAAATTACATATATGCACAGTACTGTGCTAAGGTATTATGAGTCAAAAAAATGACGTCTGAATGATCTTTGTGTTGATGTAAAACTATATCTGTCAGTGTGTGTTAGCTTAGCCATTTCAAAATCTCTCAAAAATGCCTTCTCCTAAAATCATCAATATTTGTAGATACTGTCGGTACACAAATGCATCTTTTGACTTGACCAGTAGAACACCTTGTTTTGCTAATCAATACCTTGTTGCATTATTTAACTAATTAAATTGATTAATTCACTGAGCTGGTGGTGAACTGTAATGAAGACATGGAATAATTGAGGTGCCCCTGAATTGAGGTCTGGGAACTGAAGCAGTGTTTCTTCTACCCATCAAGACAATAGTAACTTTCTGGAGAACAAAAGATATTCCTGTTAGTGTTTATTATGTTACTCTTCATTTCCATATGTTGTATTATTATATTGTGTGCTTTCTGAGCAAATATACACTTACTTTCTAGATAAACAGCTGAAAACATTTTCTTTGGCGAAGTTGTTTGCACAGTACTGTATATGTATAGCTATCTCTGTCTGTCCGTCTCTCTCTCTCTCTATATATATATGTGTGTGTGTAAAGGAATGGTTGCTGTTTTGGTCAAATTGTTGTCAGGGAGCAGCTTGCCAATTTACAAAGTGCAGATGTGATCATCCTATCTGTGCCATGGTAACCAGCCCGGCTCTCTTCATGGGCTGATCGCTGGTTTGGCTCCTGGCTCTCCTTCCTGCGGATAGGCCTGTAATCTCTCGAGGCGAAATCGCTGCAGAGGTGAGGGCAAAACCCTCTGTCGGCTGGCGTGTTATTCATTTCTAAAGTGCAGAGCCTTTTCTTCCCTGGGTTTTAGGCACAATGTCCTTTTTCATGTTACTGTAGCAAAGCTAGGTCCGGTACATGCTGGGAGACTTACAGAGCAGGAGGAGAGAAGGCTACACTTCGGAAAAAGGTTAATTTAATGTGTTTTGGCCCTGTTTTCTTAGCTGTGGACTGTGAATTGACTGACTGCAATTACTCAAAACAAACTTGTTCAATGGTTGTTCTTCTGTCTGAGGTATTCATATAAATGCTTTGCATACCACATTAAACATTCATGTGGCCTAGCTGAAGAATCTTCCTATTTATGGTAAAGTGTTTTATCATTCCAGTCTAGGCTGCCAGTCTAGGCTGAGACATCTGCCTTGTGTTTTTATATTCAAACCTATGCGTTTACCTGATTCCTGAGAGGAATTCATTGTAGACAGCGTGTTAGTTATCTGCCTCTCTATACCCAGTGGATCTAGGGCCGGCCTCATTCAATCTATTTAAAGTGCATTCCTGTGTCAGTACTGGAACATAAAAATAGTCTTATGTCAATATTGGTGTCTCACCTGGTGGGTGCACCTCCGAGCAATGCTGGTTCGTCCCCATGTGCCCCCCCAGAAAACTTCAGTGCCCAATTTTACATTGTCTCAGATGGTGCACTGCGCACAGGACCCTACATACTTCTGGAGGGGCTTGCTAAGTCAACTGCCTCCAAGTTATAATGTCCAAGGAGACCACACTCTGCTGCAGAATGACAGACATCAGCATGGCGGGGATGGAGCAGAAGGTATTCTGTCCTTAAACCTGCCCATGGCCGATTAGCAGACAGAACACTATCTCCTCCATCTCCATTGCCTATCTGGGCCAGACCTGCTTATCAGATTGGGTCAGGACTGTGATGGTGAATGTGAAGCCAATCACCAGCAACAGAGCGTAACAGAGTGACAAATGCACATGGCTCAGTATCTAGGCCGGCTCCAGCAAATGCACTAGGCACTGCCCCTGGATACAGGGCAACCAGATGTTGCAAATCACATGTCTGGGTATGTTCAACATGGAATAACTCTGGTACCCATATGGTGGCATTCATTTTCAAGTGATTCCATGAGAGGGTGAAGGTCCTTGAGGAGCGTTGTTCTGACTTCAGGCATACTTCGGATCTGTGTCCTGCTGTCTTTAAGTGATCCCAAAGCAACCTGAGGAAAGCACATTTTGACTTGCTGGCCCTCAAAGGGCCCAAGGAGACCTACCAAAGGTTGGGAGACTTCATTAATGCATTCCTCTTTTTGCTCTTAAATCTGAAGTCAACATGTCTCTAGAGAGACAGACAGACACACAAACTCACAGACAGACAGCAAGACAGACAGACTTTCACATAACAAACAGGACAGAGACGGGGGCAGGCATAAGGGCAAACCAAAACGGGATTTATTAGAGGGGAACAGGAAAAGGGCAAACAAACAGACCACGTGGGGTCAAGCAAAACAACGAGCAGGAGGGAAGCCAGTGGAGCACATGCTAGGGTGACATCAGTGACCGGATTGGGGAGCACAGGACTGGGAGGAACTCTTATACTGGGCTAACGAGGGAGCAGATGAGGGTCAGCTGGAACGAGATCCACACGAGGGCTGAAACGAGAGGTAAGACAAATGATTAACAGGTGTGGTTCATTGGAGCCACATTAGGGAAAGAACGAGGGGCCAGGACTGCAGGGCGTGACACTACCCCCCTCCCCCCCACCCAATGCATGCACTCCGGGCATGGGAGGCAGACCAAGGAGGAGACCCACAGGGACCAAACAACAGGACAAAGGGACAACAAAAGGGACAGTGAACAGGACACGGAATGACAAGACACTGGACTACACTAGACAAGACGGGACAAAGCAGCAAACAAGCAGGGACTAACGGGGAAGAAACAAGATGAGACAGGGGACTAAGAGGAACCCAACACCAGGGCAAATGACCGGACATGACAGGACAGGGCCAAACACCACACAGAGACCCGCACAGACCCAGGAACGATCAAGGACATCCAGGACGGGGACACATGGAGAGGCCAAAGGGCAGGCAGAAAGAAAAGTAGGACCAGGTACTGGGGCAAAGAGGGGAACTATACACACACATCCAGACTGGACCAACATGGAAAGGACCACAGAGACAGGGGCTGACTTATACAGGAGGACTAAACTGGGCACAAGACCAGACATGAGACATAACCATAGGAATCAGACACATGGGCAATACTAGGGACCGCACAAACATCAGATGGAATAGACAATCAAAGACAGGGCAGACAGGTGCAAGGACAACCACAGCAGGAGTACAGACACGGACAAGGGCAATGTGGGGCATGGGCCAGGGCAACAGGGCGTAAACTGAAATGGGGCAGGAGGGAATAGGACTGGGATAGGGGGTCCTCGGTACCCTGGGAAGTGGGGCGTTGACCCCGGGACACGAGCCCTCCCGGGTTTGGGAGGGGGGGGACTGCAGGACTGGGAGGGACGAAAGGGATGGTGGGGTTGGGGCCAAGAGGTGCTGTGGGAGCTGTAGTACAAGGAAAGGGGGGTGCTGCCAGGACTGCAGGGACCGGAGCATGAAGGGGCACCTGCAGGCCGAAAACAGGGAAGGGGGCAGGAACAGAGACAGGCGGGGCCCGAGGGGCCTGCTGGGCAGGAGGGCCCTGAAGAAGGAGGGGAAACTGAAGGGCATGAATAGGGACGAGGGTTGGAACAAGAACGGGAGGGGCCCGAGGGGCCTGCTGGGCAGGAGGGCCCTGAGGGGCTGGCACAGTAACCGCGGATGGTGTGCCCCTGTCTCCCTCTTTGGGGCCGGTCCCCCTCTTGGAACCCCGTTGATACGGGAGGCCACCTTGGGACAGGGGACAGGGGACAGGGGAGGTTCAGGCTCAGGATGGAAACCTGGGTCCACGATGCGGGCCAGGACAGAGGGGTCCCACTCCAGGTACTCTGGGGGGGTCCTCCCCTGGGTTCATCCTCTCGGAGCAGGTGACAGTCAGAATGTTGGGCCCAAGGTGGAAGCCCAGCAGAGGTTCGGGTTTGGGTCTGGAGGTCAGTGGAAGGTTGGGCTTGGAGTTGGTGAAGAGCCGAGGTCGAAGCAGGAGCAGAGGCGGTGGGTGAGCAGGTTGGAGCCAGTGAGGAGATGGTGCGCTGCAGACTGTGATCCCCAACTCTTCGCCAGCGTCTCTCCAATACACATGAGGATCACGTAAGGCATAGTTTGCAGGGATAAAGCGAGGAATCTCAATAGGACTGCTGGTGTTCTGGGCAACAGAATGACGGCCAGTGTTTCATTCTTTGAGTCCGGTCATTCTGTCACGTAGCGAACACGAAGGAGATGGGAGCAGGCATGAGGGCAAAAGGGAAAGAACGAGGGGGCAGGACTGCAAGGCGCGACACAGACACGCAGGCAGACAGACAGACTAACATAGACTAACAAACAGATGCACGGACTCACAGACAGATAGACAGACAGACAGACAGACAGATTCACAGACAGATAGACAGACAGACTAACAGACAGACAGATTCATAGACAGACAGTCAAACAGCAAGACAGACAGACTAACAGGCAGGCAGATGGACAGACTAACAGACAGGAAGACAGACATATAGACAGAGAGAGAGAGAGACAGACAGGCACACAGACTGTTTTGATTCCATGCAGTAAATTCTTGTGCCTGAGCAACACATAGAATACAGAGTGCATGAATTCTATGACGATACGGAAAGTAAACAAAACAGACAAGGATACATAGATGACATTAGCTGTCCTACTCATCCTCCTATGTATATCATCCATTGACAGGGTATCAGTACTGTGCATATGTGAGATAGGGTTGACCTTCACATTATTCAAAGACAGGGTGTCAATACTGTATATATGTGTGATAGAATTGACTTTAAGACTGAACATAAACAGGTTGGGGGGTTGTGTGTGGCTCAGCGGGTCTAAAAGAACTTGGAACATTATTGGATTGGTCTGTATTGCAGGCCAAATATTATAAGTTTTCATGGCACCCAAAATCTGTAGTGGCACCCTTGGTTTGTGTGTCCTATGTATCCGGAGATGGAGTCCTTCTGTTTTGTATTGTCAATCACTCCGCCACCTGGTTCTAATTCAGCAGCTGCACTGTCACATCTGGGGGCCCCATGGAGTGTTAGGATACCTTTCAGCCCTCATTAATGTCCCAAGGGACACTGCTTTACTGTCGTCAGTGATTTCAAGCATGAGGGAGGCAATGGTGAGGCAGGTGCGGCTCTCAGCAGCAGGTAATGCGCTCTCCACTGGGTTTGCCCGGCGGGATGACCACACACCAGCTGTTCCCGGCTTCCTGGCAGATCTTCCAAAGGCCTTACATGGAACTGGAGAAGCTTCCCTGGCCAAGCGTCGCTTATCTTATTTATAGGGAGAGGAGCGCCCCCTAGATCAGATAATTACAGGGCGCCACATGGACTGCGGCGGGTGTGCCATGTACAGATGCTGGCGAGATCATTTTCAATTTAGGAGCCATTGTGCTGGAAGCGAGTAGCGCGATTCGTCTTCATGGTTTGTGTGTCTCGTTCTCCTTCCTATTTTGTGTCATTACCCATAATGCTCTGCATGGGCAGAGGTCTGATAATGTCGGATGGGTGCAGCTTCAAGTTAGAAAGGAGAAACAGATCCCTTCCCGTGAGGGTGAGGTTGTGGCAGAGCCCCAAAAAGGGGATTCAGTTGAAACACCTCGGCATGCACCTCCAGGGCAAAGAGATCGAAAGAGAACTCACGTGACTGCAAGGAATGGTGGGAAGGCAAACATCTCTCTTTGGTGGAAATGAAGAATTGAACAGTGCTAAAAGCATAGAGGTATTATACTGCAGTGCGTGGCGGTAAGGCCGTCGTCTAGCCGGCCCTGCTCCGGAACAGCTGACCCGATCTCCATCTCTGCATAATAAAAATGATAAAAAGGCTCAGCGGGGCACAGGCACAGTGGCTCAGCAGGCAGCAGGGCTGCAGCTTTAACATCTGCCTCTGCCCGGTGTGTCTGTGAAGTTCACATTTTCTTCCTGTATTTCTGAGAGCTCCCTTCACATTCTCCATTTTCTCTAAATTGTAAAATGGAAAATCCATGTCATTGTATTATAATAATAATAATAATAATAATATAATTGATGTTGTTGTTGTTGTTAATAAAAATAAACAACAACAATAATAACAATAATAAGGATAGTAATAATCATCATTAATGATGATGATGATATTATTATTGTTATTACTGATGATCATCTGTTACTCCAGCTGCGACCTACTCTCTGTGCTACGCCGCCACGAAAAGCTCCTTCCCACTAACTTCATCTTAATAGCTGAATCTGTTATGGCCCATTGACATAAAACCATTCTTCAGGACGAGCACGATGTGTCGGCCTGTTTGATTTTTGCCTGCAATGCTTTTGGGCACGCCAAGGTCTCCACCTCCGAGGCATTAGCACACATGAACTATATATCCATTTCAGCCCTTTATTGCTCTCTGATTACATAAAAATAGAGAGCGCAGGCACAAGCCAGCCAATGGATCATTCGATTCCAGCTGGCATGATATCTCTGGCCCTCCATTGTCATTCGGAAAGGCAATTACCTTGTCTTTTCTTACATGTTATCTCCCTCTGTTGGCTCTTAGGGGAAATGTTATCAGCTAATGTCAGGTAACACACATATTGGCAGACTTATTTGGTATTACTTTATATTCCCCTGCCTCTTCATTTATTATGCAATGTCCTTTTCTGAAAAACTAGCCGAATGCCTTGGTATACATCGATACTCTCGGTCTGTCCATGTTAACGCCATGACAGTTATTGTACAGTACATGTACTTTTCCAGAAAGACAATGGCCCTAATCAAAGGGTCTTATCTGGGGTTCACACTCTTGGCCGATAACAACACTGTGTCTTCACAAACATCATCTGCACTGCTGTCCAGACAGCTGTGGTCCAGCTAGCAGCTGAAACTGTTCAGATATGAATATGTAATTAAATGCTGGGTCTCTTGATAAATTCATGGCTGAAGAGACGGACTGCATGGACAGATTATACATTATTCACTGAGACGTATTTGTGTGGCAAAAAAAACCACACGTGACATTTTCAGTTGTAAGCTGGATGGATGGCTAAAGGTTTGCCTTTTAATGAGTTCTTATGCACACTCTGCCTGGTGGATGTCAATTCTGTTTCAGCGACACGAGCTAACAGATCTGATATTTCGGTTTTGCACTGATGAAACAGGTGTTTGCAATTTCACTTGTGATACTGACCAAGCTTGTGATACTTGAATAAGCTAATCAAAAAGGCTCGCTCCATTCTTGGCTTTACCTTGGACACCTTGGAGTCAGTAGTGGAGAAAAATCAATGAACTGGTGTCCATTATGGAGAACAACAGACATCCCCTGTGCATTATATGCTGCTTAAACAACGAAGCACCTTCAGTAGCTGGCTCATCCAGCTGTGCTGTAACAAGGACCGCTTTAGGAAATCATTCCTACAAACTGGCATTGCACTGATCACGTCATCGTCAGGCGAGGGAAGCGTCAGCCTCTCTAAGCTACTGAAGAATCTTCGCACAATACTTGCACACTATTCTCACAATACTAACATATTATTAGGAAACTCTTTGCACATAATTCTTCATTTTTATTTATCCGTTTGACTGTTTTTATTTTTGTTCATGTCTTATAAACATGCCTGTTGTGAGGTATGTTCAGGTGTTATTTGTTATTTATTCATTGTTATTGTTGTTAATGTCGCTGTAACAGATTTTCCTCCTGAGGGATCAATAAAGGATTCTCTCTCTCTCTCTCTCTCTCTCTTTCTCTCTCTCTCTCTCTCTCTCTCTCTCTCTCTCTTTCTGTGTTCAGCTGGAGTGACTCATGAATAAAAATAAATATTATTATATACATGTATATGTGTGCACATGCACACATTATTTCTTTTTGAAAAATTATATATATACACACACACACACACACACACACACTTTTTTCCCATCCCTAACAGGCTAACACAGGGTAAAATGTGTGATTACGTATATTTTGCAGTAACTGTAATTAAGGTACTGCTAATAAAGGGCTAAATTGCGCGGTATTGGCTTTTTTCTGTCGACGGGTGCTGGTCAGGTACCTCGTAATGAAGCGACACTACACAGAGCTGAGCACAGGAATAATGAGGCATGGTAATGGGCCGTGTGCCGGCAGGGGCTGTGGAATTTGGGGAATGGATTGCATTTCTGACCCAAAGTCCGACTGGATGGCCACTCATTTGCAAAGGAATAAAAATAGACACAGCACCACAGTTATCAATCAATAAGGATTATCATAATGATTAAATATTAAACTATCATGACTATACCTACAAATAACACTTTTCACTGGGCATGCTAATTTTTTTCATTATTAATGTGGGATTGTTTTTGGTTTTTTTTTGTTGGTAATGTTTTGGTTGTGTGATGGGTTTTGTCAGAAATACAGTATATGCCAGAGTTCCCAAATTCTGGTCCTGGAGGCCAGAACTCTACAATGTTTCCCTGTTCAAACACACCTACTAAACCTGGTAATTAGCTGATTAAAATGTGTTTGAGCAGGGAAATCTGCAAACTGTGCTGGATTCAGGCCTTCCAGGGCCAGAATCGGGGAAGCCTGGTACGTGTTATAAATATTCATAAAAACACATTCCTGCTCTTGCAGTAAACCGTTAACTGTGGCTTTTTACTATTCATCTTAAAGGTGTTACCTTCTGCTCCTTCTCTGGGATTCACTCCATTAAAATGTCAGTCACAGCTAGAGAGTATTGAGCCCAACTTAAACAGCACCACCATAATTGCTCTCTAAGCCCTTTCATCCTTAATTACGGTGCACGATGTGAGCACTTTCGTGATCTTTAGGTTTCTTTGTGTTTTTTAACTGATTTCTTTTATCAATAGCTGCCATTGACAGCCCACCTCTCACAATTCCAGTGAGTGACGCTGGTACGGGGAGTGAGCCGCTTGGAGCAAGGATATGCCAGGATACTGAAGTAATCAGAAGCAGGAATAATTGAAAGAAAACAAAGTATTCTATGTGCTTTGAAGTAACAGGCATTGCCAGCTATCCAGTGCAGAGCCGAGTGAAGCTCTCTCATGATTTCGTCCATCTTTCCCCGGGCAAATCACTCTTACCTGGGTGTATTTTTTGTGCTTTATACATCCGAAGCTTAAAATGATGTGTTTTCTTCTATAATTTGGTTTAATAATTTTTTGTGTAGGATGAATATGACTCATTGTAAAGTGCAAATAAAAAAGGTTACATTTTAATCGCCAGTAATTAGGCTATAAATTCATAGAGTTGAGTGTGATGCCCCCCCTTCCCCCCCATGACAGCTCTGCTCCTCTCATTCTATCAGGTCTCTGATTTTCTTCAGTGAAGGCCTGTTGAAAAAGGCTTTATCAATGGCAGGACTGGCATTATTGCACGTCATCACAAATCCATTTCCGTGCGTGTATTGCCTGCCTTTCCAACATCTCTCCAGTCTAACCAGGGTAGTAACCAAGGTAACCACTTAACTGATAGACCCCATGCCAGTTCAAGTCCATGGCTGCACTTATAGATCTGTACTATTCGTTCTTGGTGTATCTTCCAGAATGTATTGATTCTGTGTAGGAGCTAAATGTTCAGTTTATGCTCAGTGTGAAAATTGTGCTTTAAGGTTATTGACATCATTTACGCAGTCAAAGTCATTGGCAGGAGAGATTTAGTGATCACCCAATATCACCCAGTATTACCCAATATCACCCAATATCACCCAATATCACCCAATATTACCCAATATTACCCAATATCACCCAATATCACCCAGTATTACCCAATATCACCCAATATCACCCAATATCACCCAATATTACCCAATATTACCC
>JAAGVU020000019.1:24673668-24698439 GCA_011763525.2 Mormyrus iriodes
CCAATATCACCCAATATCACCCAATATTACCCAATATTACCCAATATCACCCAATATCACCCAATATTACCCAATATCACCCAATATCACCCAATATTACCCAATATCACCCAGTATTACCCAATATCACCCAGTATCACCCAATATTACTCAATATCACCCAATATCACCCAGTATTACCCAATATTACCCAGTATTACCCAATATCACCCAATATCACCCAATATCACCCAGTATTACCCAATATCACCCAATATCACCCAATATTACCCAATATCACCCAGTATCACCCAATATCACCCAATATCACCCAATATTACCCAATATCACCAAATATCACCCAATATTACACAATATCACCCAATATCACCCAATATTACATGCCCACAAATGAAAAAGGTACTAGGGTTTTTTAGTCAAAAACCAGTATATTCAAAATTTCTATGAACTTTTTATTATTATTATTATTATTATATATTTTTTTTGATTTTATAATTCATTCATCCTGAAATTATCTTGGCCATATTAACACAGAACCCTTCAGACTGTAATATTCAGGAGATTTCTCCTGACAGTTTCACCTCTCAGCCATTTAAGTGCAACATTAAAATGAGGCTATTCTGTTCTTCCACTTCCTGTAAGTGGCTGCGGATGCATGCAGGGCTCCGAAGGAGTTTCCGCCTCATCTGCACTAAGCCAATTTCTCAATTAGTACGGCGCCCATTTAACACCTCGATCCGTTGCATCGCTTCCTGCAAGGATCCTTTGTGCTGAGACTAAACCTATGCTCACAAATCCAAGTTAATAAAATCATCTTCAAATGTACAAAGCTGACCTTATTAACACTTTCAACTGTTCAAAATGAAATACAAAGAATAGATAATGTATATAACCAAATTTTATCAATGCAAAATCTGGCAATCTGTGATAAATAGTACAGTCAATATTGCATGCATCACGTAAAAGAAAACAGACTTCTTATTGTCACATACAACTGCATCTGCAAACCACCTGAAGAATATTCTCAAGATAAACATACTAGTGGCAACGACACCAAACTTGTCATCGATAGTGACAAATTACAGGGTCCGCTTGAGAGTCACAAGCACAACAGAACAGAGAGGCTGAATCACAACAAGGAGCTCACCCTCAGAGACTGAGCTACATGGATGAAGAGGTGAATGCACAAAGCAAAAAGGTCAGAGAAGAGGGAGTAAACACGTCAAACAAAAGGCAGACAGGGGCACCTTAAAGTATGGTTTCAGAATACGAGTCATGAGGCAGACGGATGGATGGATGAACGGATGGACTCACAACTTGACAGTTCCTTGCAAAGATGTAGCTGTCACGGCTGATGGGCTGTGTGTTGTCGTCACATCTGAGCTGTGTTCTCATTGGCGTTTGAAATTGAAATGACACGGGTTCCACATACCACCACATGAACAACAACAGAGGAAATGGACTCAAAGGCAATGGTAATGCGATGAGGCAATGATGAGTGGTAATGTGATGAGGCAATGATGAATGGTTAAGCGATGAGGCAATGATGAATGGTTAAGCGATGAGGCAATGATAATTATGCGACTGGAGGACATGATGGTTCCCACGCGATTAGGTGTGATGAAGGAGTAAGAATTAATTAATGCACTACTATCAAAATCCTACAGTATGTTGATATTCATGTACAGAATAACATCCAGGAAATAAGGTCTCACATTAACAAACATCCATTGTACAGAAAAAGATGGTCGTCACAACATCTAACTTTTGTTTAGAAGTTTCTTGACAGTCAAAATATATTTCAATATATAATCCAAAATATATTTAATGTATTTAACAAGAATCTAAAGCAATTGTGATAAGGACAGTCTCTGTTGGGTGGGTCCCCATAGTACTGGTTTGAGGCCAGTCTCATACAAGTCTTAATGAGTCAGTGATTCCAGGTTTATCTGGAGCGAGGGCCAATACCAGCCATCTGTATTTTTATGCATTACGACTGTTCAATAAAACTGAATCAGCTTTGCTTGTTCATGCATTTATGCTTGGAAACAGCTAAATTATCGTTCTTTAAATGACAACAACATTAATTCATAACATACAAATTCATAAATGACAGATTTTTTTCCTGGTGGGAATTTATTGTTCCTTATCGTGTGCAAGCACGCTTCGAGGAGACAATGTCCTGTGCTTCCGCAGAATACCTCTTTGTCCTTTAAGGAGGATTATTAAGGTTTTTTTTTCCTATTCACATTCACAGCAATAAGAATATTTTATTAATTATAGCTCCAACATTACATGGTGTAAAATAGAGACTATAAAGAAAAAACTGAGTAGCTTCCATTCTTCCTTATGCAACAAAAGCTTCCCTGATTTCACTGGGCGGATGAACAAATGCACAGTCTGAGCAAAAGGTTTTCACTACCTTAACTGACATGTTAATTTAGACCACACTTTGGCCAATTTCTTCCTGCCTGCTAACCTTTGTGAACTGTGGTGCTGCTTTGACTTCCCTTGTAGATGCATCTTTCCCCACATCACTTTTGCGCTCAAAGGACACCTCCTTGTCCTGCATGCTTGCCTTTTCGCCACTCTCTGTGGCCACCTCGCACTGCTTCCTGTTATTCCCATCGGCCACCAGCGGTGGGTCGACTGGGTCCCGCACTGTGCTGTTGACCACAGAGAGGGTACGGCGATGCACCTCCTGCTCCTGGCAGCGGTAGAGTCCACGGAAGGCCGAGCGGAACTTCTGGGACATGAGGTTGTAGACCACGGGGTTGATTGCGCTGTTGGCGTAGATGCAGATCCTGCAGAAAAGCAGGAACCAAGCGTCCAAGTAGGGTGTAGCCACAAAGGAATTGACAAGCACCAGAGTGCGGTAGGGCATCCATAGCAGGGCAAAGAGGATGACCACCACGGCAAGCATCTTTGTTACCTGGGGAGGGCAGAGAGCAGTCAGTACCCATGATGCACTGCATCACCTTCAGTAGTGTCTTTTGACACATCTGTGAGTATTAGATATCATACAAGCCTTGACATTAATTGTACATATATTATACGCACCCTTTGCCATATGTATGCATATTTATCATCTTTTGTCACCTGGGGGCGGAAAGGGGGCCAGAGAGCAAGCATTACCCATAATGCACTGCAACACCTTCAGCAGCGTCTTTCAACACAACTGTTACATTTAGACATCATATAAGACTCTGTATTAATTGTACATATATTATATGCAGATGGTGCCATATACAATGGCTTAGAAGAGAGTTTGAGATGGTTTGGGGGCACAACTTAATTGTTTAAATATAATGGCCTGTTTAAGGGGGGATGAATGAAGCCAAATTATATATTATATTTTATATTATTCCCACATCACCCCCCCAATGCCTCTGGCCATATGTGTGCATATTTGTCATCTTTGTTACCTGGGGGGCAGAGAGGAGGACACAGAGAAGACAGGCATGAAAAATATAAGCCATGATGCAACGCAACACCTTCAGCAGCATATTCTGACGGAACTGTGAGGTTTTAGACATCTTGCAAGACTCAGTATTAATTGCAGACATATTATACGCACAAGTAATAACAAGCCATATGTGTACATATGTTTCAGAAGCACTCTGAAAAAATTATAATTAAACTCCTTGCTATCTTCTAAGCTAACATAACTGAGACCTTAACTGTATCGGGAATGAAGGAGAAATATGAACTGGTCTGGATCTTACTGTCTATAATAATGAAGCTCCAGTTCATCACAAAATATAAGCTTCACTATCAAAGTGTCTCATTATCTCCTTTCATTTAAATTCTAAAGTAAGTACGCTGAACACTCAATAACTGAGCTACAATCTTCTTAGGGAAAAAAAAAAAAACGACATTTTAAACGTTCAATTCTTCCTGACTCATCCAAAGATAATTATGACCTCTCTCCAAACAGAGTTGACAAATAAGAAATGTTGAAATGGTTTTATAAACTGACAACTTTGTCTGTTATTAAACATGCAATGAATAACAGTAAATATCTAAGTTATTGAATTCTCTGTACTGGGTTGTACATTGCAGAAAATCACATCTAACCCCCCCCCCACAGACATAATAAATAAACACTAAGGACAACCCCCCCCAGACCGGTCTACAGAGAAAGAGAATTGTATCTTGTGCTCATTGATTCGTTCCTACATGTTTAGGCGTTTAAAAGTAAAGAGTAGTAAATGTAGTGCTTACTTGATAGAGTATATTACATATATATATATTGTTTTTTCATGGGTAGCATCCTGAAGTTTGTCATTTTGTAGATGTGTAGAGCAGTGTTTCCCAACCTGGTCGTCAAGGACCCCCAGACAGTCCACATTTTTGCCCCTTCCCAGCCCCCTGCCAGACAGTCCACATTTTTGCTCCCTCCCAGCAACCTGTCAGACAGTCCACATTTTTTCCCCCTCCCAGCCCCCTGCCAGACAATCCACATTTTTGTTCCTTCCCAGCCCCCCGCCAGACAGTCCGCATTTTTGCCCCTCCCTAGCCCCCTGCCAGACAGTCCACATTTTTGCTCCCTCCAAGCCCCCTGCCAGACAGTCCACATTTTTGCTCCCTCCCAGCCCCCTGCCAGACAGTCCACATTTTTGTGGACTTTTTGTTTTCCCTCCCAGCTCCCGGGTAAGCAAAAACATGGACCCCGAACACCGGGTTGGGAAATATTGGTGTGGAGCATAGCAGTTATAGTTAATGACAATGAAAACAGCCAAAATCAGTTTAAAAAGTCAGTCAATTTATGAATGAAACTTGAACTGAAATTAAGCTTTAGTGAGAAAACAAATCAGCCCCCTGCCTTTTGCTTCAGGTGGATCCATTGCATCTTTTGATTTTGGTTGATGTTTGACCACCTGGGCTAAAGATGTATGGGTCACCTACTTCGTACTGTTGTGCTACTCATAGAAAACACTGTCAAATGTGCTTGATGCCAACAGCGTGTAGATTTCTGCTGAACACTCAGTTGATACCGGTGACCTTTGACAGAAAATAATGGCTGCTCAAAACAATTAACTAAGCAAAACAGAAACTTCGAGATGCAGTTTAATTGATGAGGAATGAGATGATGAACTTGCAGAGCAGAGTCACGTTTCATCCTCACGTAGTGCCTTATTCCCTATGGGCTGATTTAAGTTTACAAATGATATTAATATCTGAAAGGTCTATGTCCAAGAGCATGCAGACTGATTGTGTCAGCTGTAAAGAATACATACTGAAGATAGACAGCCACAATAAACGATTAAATCATATTGCTCAGCACAGTAGGGCTGGTTGGTCTAGGTCTCCAGTGATTAAATGCACTCATTTGACATTTGGAAGAATGGGCCTTCTGGAAACTTTCAGATCAGTGGCATTATTTCAGGCTCTTTGTCTAAGTGACTAAGCTACGTAAAGGACCAAGATAGTAAACTGGCAACTGCAGCCTTTGGCATAAAGAGAAGCCCCCTCAGAGGTCAGCCCCCTTTGGGGACATACTAGAAATCCATAAGGTCACAAACTGAATATAGATGCTCCTCGGGTTACGATGCTTCGAGTTATGATATTTTGACTTTTCGATGGGTGAATGTTTTTCGCTTTCAGTACATTATTCAATAAATTACATAAGATGATTTGTTTATCATGTTTAAGGTTGGCTAGGCTAGGCTGTGATGCCTGTTAGGTTAGGTCTACTGTATTAAAATGCATCTTTGCCTTACAAAATATTTAAACTATCATGACTAGTAGTGATGGTTTTTGTCAGGAATACATATATGTTCCCCCCGGGTTCCGCCCCATCGTAAGCCAGGTAGAGGCCGTATATGCATTTAAGGCAGCAGTGACTGACAGCTTTACTCATCATCTTCATTTTATTTCACAATTGTTATTTTATTGAATTTGATGAATGTTTTGAAACATATGACACATGCATGGATGTACAGGGACGTTCCATCCATGGCGCAGCCACAGAGACGAGCAATTATTTCAGTCAATCCCCATCCGAATGAGACAATCAACACTCGGTGTATTACAATGCAATACATTCCCAGTGAGAGATAAGGGATGAAAAAAACTTTAACAACATTAAGATTCAGTCTTATTAAGTCTAAATTATGGGTTACTGGTGGCAGCAGTATGGAATGTTAATTAGGAAACCTGAAATGTAATGTGAGAAATTGTATTTCATCATTTGTGTTTAACTGCATTATGGATTATTTATTCACAACCAGGTAGCACCCAATCTGCCGGCTCTACCAGACTTAACCAGATATGGCACTCTGCATCTGCAATGCCCCGCTTTAATATGACTTCCTGTAACTGCACACCACATCAATGTCATCAATACAAAATTACAATATTCATGTTTATCTTCATATTGAGTGACTTTCCAGTTTGATAGCATATGCATCCAGTATTATTCACATGTGGTCTCAGAGCCCTTCTCACATGTATGGCTTGGTGGTGGTTACAAAGTATGGTATTTTCGCATGCCTCTCATTCTTTGAGAGGCAGAACATCTTTTGTTACAGTAAGATGTGTACAAACTACCCTTTTATTTGTCAGGCAACACATCAGTGTTTAGTGCAGACATAAACGCTGGAACGTCATCATAACAGCAATCTTCATGAAGCCTTTGTAGGGTTGATGCAATCCCGTCATGATTGGCACCCTTGATGATTGACAATTGCCATACATTTCAGGCCAGCAGTCCGTAAATATATTCACAGCCTGCTTTGAATGTCTAGGTCCCGGCTTTCATGCATTCACTGAGTGCCCTCTTAGTGAATGCAAGCGCAAAGCAGGCACAATAAAGCGAGAGAGGTCAGCGAGAAGCTACAGCCCCGAAGGTCCACAACCCGCAGAGCCGAGTTTGCGAACATTGATGCAAACGGTGCTTAATAAATATCAACGTACTCCAGTGTCTGCAAAACAGTGTTTCACCAAAGTGAGCACGCTCTGATGTTTAACAAACAGCAACACACTCGACTGTTTGAAAAATTGACAACACACTGCAGTGTTTCACAAACATCAGAAAAATGCAGTGTTTAAGAAACAACACACTCCACTCTGTTAGAAATCACAACATACTCCAGTGTTTCACACTTCAATGATTAACAAACACACAGAAGGTGTTCATCTCCAACACACGCTAATTTAATTGTGGCACAATCCCATCCAGCTTCAATGGTTTATGTCAACAGTCTTTAATATCAGCCTGAAAAACACCCCAGTCTGAGTGGTCCTACAAAACACTCCGGAGCAAGCCCAAGACAACAGGATGTGAGGCCACATACTACAAAGATGGGGGAATTGAGTTGAAGCAGAAAGACGTTTTTTCTCCCTTTGCACTAATAAAATCTCTTGTATCCGCACAGCTAATATGATAGGTTGGATACTTTAGCAGGAGATCCTCTCCTGTGACACACTGATCATACACTATAAGCTGGCATTGTTGCGACGCCGCATACCGTCGCTGCTCTGGCTGAGCTGTCGTGTGCCAAGCCCTGGAGCCTACAAAGCCGATACTACTCAATCCACACCTTTACCCATGATGCACCTGGATCTCTTAGCAAAGACAAAAGAATGCAGGGAACCTGCTTTTGGCACCTTCGGCATTTTTAACAGCTTCATAAAAATGGAAGCATCATTTTTAAAAAGTGCTCTGAACCGATGACTGAGGTGTTAAAGCAATTCAATTAATCATACACGGGTAATGATGCCATTAAGCACATGAGGCTCTCACTTCCATTACCAGGAAAAGTTGTTGTACCTTTGAGGGAGGTATCCGACTTAAAATTCTTTCAGCTATAAAAATGCTTGCTTTCAGTGAACGCTTCAGCTGAGTGACTGAAGGGAATATTGCTGAAACCCAAACGTCCTCGCAGGAGCCATGAGGAGAACGTGAAAAGCCATCCAGCAAAATCAAAGCGGTGTGGCATGTCGAGGGCACTCCCGGCCAAATCAGCTTACGGCCACCTGCGGCTACCCTCCGATGTCCCAGACATGTCGTTCACATTCCCCGTTTTCTTCAAAGAATGATGTAATGTGTTGGCATGCTAACCCATGGTGAAATACGCATTGTGCCCCAAAACGACGAGAGTCGTTACTGGAGTAAATAGACAATTTTGGACATTGCTTTTGGGCCAATTGCTGCTCCTGCTAAGAGACAATGCAGCAGATGAGAAACTGTTAAAACAAAATTTCTTATATGCTATTATGTGTGCAAAAGTCATCGAAAAACATACAGTGTCATGGCTGACACCTCTAAGATGCCCATGGTTTTCGCTTGTGCATGTATGTGCCCTGTAGTGGCCTAGCATCCTGTGTAGGGTGTACTCCAGCCTAATTCTCTGTGCTGTCTCGTTTAGTCTCCAGGCAACTGTCCAGCATAAATGGCTAGAGGATGGATGTATAACATTACTTGCTACGTTTTACTTTCTATGGTATTCTTTAACCCTATTAAAGAACTGTTTGGCATTAACCCATTAAGGACAGCCATACATCAGATATCAGAGGGCCAATCCATTATAAGAAAAGAATCTTAAATACTAACGAAGTCTATATTAATGTCTGTATTTTCTGAAGAAAATATGAACAACGCCTTATGCTTTTGATAATGGCAGCAGAACATATATAGCAGATGCTTTCATTCAAAATCTTGCAAATTGGTGAAAGCACAGTCAGCCTAGCACTGAAGATTCAGGACCTTGCTCAGGGACTCAACAGTGAAAACGCTCTGCTCACCCTGGGATTTGAACCAGCAATGTTCTGATCACAGCCACAGTACCCACTGAGTCACACAGTGACCCATACTACAGGCTTGAGACAATCAACTTTACAGACACATATGGATAAATAACCACACATTCAGACTTCATGTGGAATTCTTTGGTGGAATTTCTGCTGCACCAAATGCATGCTATTTAACCTGAGCCTGGGTAGACATCTATCTGCCCCTATCCCATGAGTTATTAGTAAATGTCCATCAGCATACCTGTTTCCTGGAGGAGGAGGAGCTTTTAGGGCGTCCTGGGCGACCGCCCTTCTTCCCGCCTTCTGGCGCATCCTTGCAGGTCCTGCGCACTGTGGTGGTGGCAGCGCTGGCAGTGTCTGCATGGTGCGGTAGCGGGCTAAGGAAGAGGATGCGGGCGATAAGTCCATAGAGGGCGATGGCGAGCAGCAGGGGCAGCACATAGAAGATGGTAAAGTCGATGAGGTAGATGGGCAGGTAGAGCTCGCGGGACACGCGGTAGCCGCACTGCATACGCCTCTCTCGGTTCTCCTGGATGTCCACCAAGAAAAACCAGAGCATGCAGTAGATGCAGGGGAACGCCCAGACCCCAGCGATGATCCGCTTTGCTCTGGAGACCGTACAAACCGTCTGCGCCTTCATCGGATGACAGATTGCAATGTACCTTTAACAAAGAGGTGAAATGGGATTTTGAGCTAATATCACAACAGTAATACAGAAAGAGAGCATATAGAATGAGATTGGCTCAGTGGATAGCACTGCTGCTTCCCACCGCCGCAGCTGGGGGTGCAAATCCTGCCTCTGCAGCATGCATGAGTTTGTATGTTTTCCCCTGGTGATGTGGGTTTCCTCCCACAGGTCCAAGATGTGAGGCCTCTATTATGAAGCCAGATAACTTGTCGGATTTAAGGTATCCTGTTTAAATAGACATTATCTTCGTTCATTTGTATTCAGCCCAGACTACCTTAAATCTGACAAGTTATCCAGTTAAGCAACAAATCCTGCTTTGTGATACAGGCCAATGTGGTTAGACTGACTGGCATCTCTATTACCCAAAATTAATATGCAGCAGTGGTCTTTACCACTACCTAAACTACACGTGTGCAATGAGCCCCCTATTGGCCACAAACAGTCACTGCACTAGGGCGCCAGAGGACCCCAGGAACAACACACCTGCCTGTGTGGTGGATTGGCATCTTCTGTAGCGTGCATGCCAGCTTTGTGCACTATGCAACCCTATCCTGTCCTGGATAAGTGGTTAGAAGATGGATGGATGAAAATGCATGCATTATATACAAGTAATGCCTGAAAAACTACAGTCATGCAGACCTACACAGCATCACAGAGTGACACATGAAGTAGTGATGGTGGCCTGTACCGTAGATAACCTCAGTCAGCCTGCCCTGGGGATATTTTGTTTCTTTGGAAGATTTTCTAGGCATATTTGTGCCACTGCCATGAAATCCTTAAGCTATCGATCCGTGTCTTTATAAAGACATCTCCAGCTGTCCATTCCAGGTCACTGCCTGGTGTGAAGACCTCCAGAGACATGCAGAGATGAACAAACAGACACTAATAATTTCTATGTGTATTTAATTTGCTATTCCGTTTGCTTAATCTGTTATTGTATATTTTGTTATCTGTTGTCCTAGAACAATGCTGAAATCCCGTTATGGGGGAATTTTAAGACAACCCCTCTTTTGCTCTTGTTCCTCATCCAAGGCTGTAGGCTTGGTTTCAACATCGGTAGGGACCAAATCAGGCCCCGCCCCCCCTACACACACATAGTACTGGCAGGACATGTCCCTGCCATCCATACTCAGATCTACGCCCTTGACTCCACCCCAAACATTAGATTTGAAACTGCAAGAGGACAGCCACTCACCTCTCTACAGTGAAGGCAGTGATAGAGCAGGACGACACATTGATTCCCAGGTACTGGAAATAGGTGATTGCCAGGCAGCCAGCATGACCATAAATCCAGTATCCCAGCAGGCTGTCGGAGATGTTGGGCAGGCCAGCGGCGACCAGCACAGTGAGGTCAGCTACTGCCAGACTCACTAGGTAACAGTTGGTGGGCGTGCGCATGTGCCGGGTATTCACGACCACCAAGACCACCATGATATTACCCACAATGCCCACCCCGCAAACCAGTAAGACCAGGAAAATGGAGATGGTCTTATATTCTATTGACTCTGTGACCGATTCCCCCACCAGTGAGATGTTGGTTGGGGTGTCCATCTTTGAGCTTGAGTTCTCACTCATGGTATCTGGGTGTCTCAGTGTGTTTCTTTATTTTTAATTGTTCCTATATGCTTAAACGACTCTTCTTCTCCTTGCAGGATGGCTCCAGCTGCTGCTGTCTTCTCTTCATTGAACGGCACTTGAAATGCAGCGACTTCCTCTTTCAAGTCTGAGCTCACGTTGGTGCAAGCTTTAGCTTAGAACCTCTCTTTCCCTTTGGAAAAGTGCACTGTTCCGCTTCTCCTGAGGACAAAAGGAAAAAATACACAAACAAATTTTAATTAGTAATTCCACCAGGTTGCACCTGCTGATTGACAACTGAGGCCACACCAGAACAGCACCCTGCTCAGGGTCCATTCAGCCACATGTCACGGGCTTCTCACAAATTGCCATCAGCATTTATTTTTCCCTTTTCCATATTTCAATAAAACTCCTAGGTGTGACAGTCACTTCCAGATATTGCAGCAAATGGAAACATAACAACAATAATAATACATTTCAATCAAGTCTCACATTTCAGTTGATAGATTAGACTACTAATTTGTACAATTTGTATTTAAACCTCAATGCTGAGACCTCCCAACTCCCAAAATTAATTTTTCCTGCTTAGAAAAGACAACATATCATCTGTGGACACAACTGAGAGCCACATTTAATGAATCATTAGTTAATGAAACATTTTTCTAACCTTCCATACCGCTTATTCAGTGCAGGGTCCCAAAACTGGAGACACCCTGAACCCATCCAGTCCAGGACCCATCCTAGTACCACGCTAATCATGTGCATGGTCACACATATATGCACTCACATGCACTGTGCTACTCTCTCAGATATAATACTTCTGGGGAAAAAAATCAGAATATGCTACTTTCTGTATTTCTATGGATGTGATAATTGGACAATGAAGAAGAAAACATGAAGAGTGTTGACTGGGGCACCGTAAGGGGGGGGGGCAACTGAGACGATTCCAAGGGCCCCAGAACGACAAGGTCCCTAAAAAATTTGGAACATAATATAATTGGTCTGGTTTCGTAGGCCCTATATGATATGCTTTCCAAGGACAGCCCTCAGAGTTGACACCTCTGAACATTGTGAGTGAGAGCTTTAAGTACATCGCGGACCGCAAGAAGAACAGACACGTGGATTCTTGACCAAATTAAATCTGAATTTTCATCTCAAGTACAAAAAACCGGACTAAGCTATGATCTTATTTGGAGCAAAAATTCTTATTATAAAAAATTCTTATTATTCTTCTTATTATAAAAAATATTCTAAGCAGAACACTATAATCATTGGGAAAATCGAATTGGATGCGTGTGACCAGCAAAAAGATGATGGTAGCAATGACGAACCCTGCAGAACAGAGCATTCGGGAGGACCGCCCGCTATATAATGGCCACATTATCGCCAGATTTTCAGAATACAAAGTTTTTTGGTGCATTAAACACAGCTTCACATTTTTCCTTCATTTACTGATTTTGAGTGAGTTATGACGGCATTGAAATGAATCGAGTAGGTTTTATCTGTAAAAAAATGTAGCTGTTGTAAGTGAACTGCTGAATTATAACTAAACTACACATTACGCGAAAAAAGTCGTAGTTAGAGTCGGCGAACCCCTTCATTACATTACCGCCTATTGTATCGCCCACCACGTCCACGTCAGGCCAGTTAAATAGCTAAATAGCAATCATGCCCGAAGAAATAAATTTCGTGGGGGTCCGGCAGGCAACCCTACCGACGGGCTCCTCGGGAGATGAGGGAGGGTCCCATTAGTAGTTTACGCTGATTGGGGGGGAGTGGTACCCCCGCAGGATTTGCTAAAGCAGAAGCGAAGCTGAAGCAGGAGAATTCAAACTCTAAATTCAGCTCCCTGTTTATTTATCTTATCGACAACAAAACAATTTCGGGGGGAGTGGGCGACTTCCGCTACCTTAACAAATAACTTGTGAATTGAACATTGGACAATACACTCATGCTATTAAATCAGTATCAATTCTAGAAGCCTTGCAAGCTATTCCGCTGGAAGTTATCATGGTAAACAATTTGAACTTTCAAGTCACTTACTAGCGGAACAACGTAGGCTGCAGTAGTTAATATACCGTAAGATGTAGCTGTTTATGAAGAATCGTCCATTCGCCTCCATTGCTCTAATAAGTATATTAAATTGTTTCATAACTGGGATAAATCTACAATAAAAAACGGTGTCAACACAGAAAACGCATTTGTGATGGTGAAGCATTTTCTAGAATTATTCTTTCAAGAAATTAATCAGCTTTTCAAAAATGCTGGACGTTGGATGACGTTCTATTATACAATGAACTATGTACAAATAGTTCATTAATTAGAACACAAATATCGAATAGCCTATAAAAGACTCGAATTACCACATCTGTGTTCTGATAAAGGCAGCGGTTATCTGCGATTAATTTGGTTAATTGAATTTCAAGTGAAGTCAAGTGGACTTTATTGTCGTGCCAGAAATACACAAGTATATAGTGGTACGAGACCTGGTACCCCCGGACCACGGTGCAACATAAGACACGTAGGGGTGTGGGGGGGGGCTGTATGTATACAGTTACAGGAGTAAAGTGCAGACTGAGTACACGAGTGCAAACATAGGGATTGAACATGGACCACACAGTGCACATGACACGAAAGGAGGGCAGACAGTATATACATGCATAGGGTGAATGGAATGATGTATGTGGACTACCAGTACATAACAATATTGAATATAAACTTTCTGTACATAATATACAGTATGTAGAATAATTTAGCAGCAGAGGTAATGTAGCAGGGCAATAAGAGAAAGTGCATACATACCATTTCATGACTTACTGAATGCGTACTTTTTGAAATGCAATCCCGTTAAGAAATATTCTTTTCCATCGAGTGCAGGCAAATTTTGCTGTCTACTCCCTTTGTAGGCGGACCCACTTCGGATTCATTACAGCCTAACTGGTGATGGATGGAGGAATGGCGGAGGTGATCCATACTTAACATATATGCTTAGCCTACATTTATATATAGTTGGCTATATGCACCTTTGTGGGATTATTTTTACCTTGAGTAGGAAATGGAATAAAACACTGTTGATCGATATTTACTAAAACAGTCATAAACTTCCTCGTTAATTTTCCGGATTAATTCCTCACTGTCCACTGTAGTCATCTTATACCATGATAATATTGTAGGTGGCAGATTTCATGATAATCTCAATGAGAGTATTTTTTACCAATGTCAACCAATGTTTAAACCTTGGAATGATGTGCTGCACAACAGGTGAATAGTAACGTTAAACGTTTATCTTTTCCGTTATAACTTATTGTAAGAATGTGGATTGCGCACAATTATTACCCAAATAACGACTCCACTTATCAACAAAGTAATGCCTTGTACGATCGATGAGAATTGAAAAATCGGTTTTCCGGATTAAGACAGGCTACATGTTGTTACTTTGCATCCGCCAATGTTAAATGAAGCGACAGAAAAATTACTCGGATTTAACACGCACAATGTGGATATTTACCTTTAGCTCTGTAAGACAAAATATCGATGTATGAAGTATGACAAAGGATAATCTTAACATGCATCAATGTATTACACCAATGATGATAGCCATGTGGGAGTGATTAATTGACAATACTATTTTGAAGAGAATCTATGAGGTGTGATGTTAAATTGATTTGACTATAAATAAAATAAATTACTAAGATTTCCATCTGAGGAAAAAAAACTCAATTTAAAATCTCATTCTGAAATCTCAATAAGTCGATAGACAGATAGATAGATAGCATTTTTCTTACCTGACACCCATACTCGGTAGTTGGAGGACAAACATTCATTAAGTCAATTAAGCGTCAAATGCTTGTTATCCGCTTGGTACCGGTTTGCCATTGACATCGTGAAGTTCTTGTGCACTGTTAGATTGGGGATAAATGCGCGTAACCCCTGCGCGTCCCCTGGAACGCGATCAGCGACGAGTCGTCAAGCTCGGCTCGTACCCGACACTACATCAGCTTCGTATCTCCCTCGCCGGGGTCTTTAGTCTCCCCTCTGCTGCCATTCAGCTCGTTAATAATTTAATTCGTCGGTTAACCCACGACGACAGCTTGAGCGCAACATAAAGATAACACGCTTAAATGTTATTGATTGTGTTTTATTTTCGGTGACTTCTTTCCTCAGATTAAGGATTTTTTTTCCCCTCATCTCGCAGCTGTTATAATTTGAATATGCAATCTGGCATGTAATTTTGCGTAGGAGTTTATTCAATTAGAAAGAACAGTATTTGGATACCATTTGACGCCAATGAAATAAGTGAAATGATTACTATACTTCGCATAATAAGAGAAACCTTTTCGATTTGGACCAATAACTATTGACTAAATAAGTAACTACTTAGAAACAACTGACCTTATATATGAACTTTCTTCATTGTAACAAATTGAAGAAAATGTTAGATTGGCCTGCAGATAATGTAGCCTATTCACATAACTAAATGTGTTTTCCAATAGTTTAGATACAGATACAGCCTACTTTATTACTGTCACTGTTGTACACTTTTGTGTGATGATTAGGCTATAGCCAATGAAACGTAGCCTACATTACATTTTGTAGCGCAATTAAGCATAAGCTAACCTTCAAAACCAATTCTATCGGAGTGAATAGGTTATATTAATACTTTTCGTAGGTCCGTTTTGTTAATGTATCAATGATCTGACTTGTCAAATGGCGTTAACCCATGGCCAGAATTTATATAATAATATGACATTTCCTTGTCTTTAGTACCATCTATCGATCGTAAATGGTATGAAATAATATGTCTTTGTGTGGGTGCACATAATCATTAACTAAATTCATTTTTGCAATACAAACCATCATTAGATATTCAATTTGTTTTTAAAGTCAGTTAGTAAAGGAAAAGTGAAGAATGTCAAAATAACTGGCTAAGGGTTTGGAAATGCAATTGAGATATATACCAACAAGGAGTGTAGACACACGGCGGTCATAAAGCAATAAAGAGATTATTGGAACGCATAGCATCATGCCTTCTATGTGTATATTTATGTGTATGTTTATTTGCTTTCATGGGTGAACGGTTTCTGTGCTACTCCGCGTGCCATTTTTAATTGCCCCTTGGGGAAAAATAAAATGATTTCAATTGAATTGAATTGAGATGACGTACTATGACTAAAGTTCTTAGCACAAAAAAGTAATTTTCAATTTAGTTTCAAAATTAGTTCATTCGTTTTGCATTTGAATGTTGAAATAAATAAAAATGTGGTCAGTTAAGTAAATGGCATGTGGTACACGGGAATACTCATAACTTTAATACATATGCAATTACCAATAGTGCCGTTAAAAGGTGAAATTTCCCATAGCGGCTGTTACGCCATTTTCCTTTTCATTCTTGAAGTCCCTGCAAAAACGGACAGACAGGTATTTCAGAACCCGAATCAGTTGAATCGGTTAGTTTATAATGTTCCACGGTAGAACAGACATAAAGAAATCCGACCTGGAATCAGTTTATTAAGACGCCAGCACGCCACAGGAGCCCAGGGCACTGTCTCACGTTGATGACGTCAGGAAATGGCCGCTCTCACTGTGTAGTGCGGGCTTAATGTTCTCTCCGGTAAAATACAATAACAATAATCTAATATTTATTATAGTTTTTCAGACGCGGACAGGAGAGCCTGAGTAGTTCTAAGATCGTGGCTCTGTCTCCAAAGACGCTCAGGTTGGAAAGGTAAAAGTGAAATGTGTAGCTAGCCACCTGATTTCTATTACGATTATTTTGCCGTTTTAGGAGGTAACTACTAGCTTCGTATTGTTAACGAGGAGGGAAGCGTGGCTCCTAGCGCCGCACGAAGGCTGGGGGAAAAGCGTTTTTTCTAGGTGCAATGTGTCGTTTAACGTCTCAGTGTAAGTTAATTTCATGTTTGAGTGGATGTGGCGCTTGCGGACGGCAGCTACCGGGCCGCGCTTGTGCGTTGAATACAAGGACGGTGTGCGGGCCTGCGGCTGCTAGCCGGCTCGCTGGGCGGCAGCTAACCAGCAGCTAACCAGCTAGCGGTTTAGGAGGTTACTTAGCGCCGGGGGATGGCCTTTCGAGTCGGGGGGAAAAGAAAGTGAAGGCGGCATTAGTGTTCCAGCCGAGAAGGTGCAGTCTGATGAGCTTGTGGTTCTACCTTAAACGCGGGTGAACTTAGCCAACTAGTTAGCTTACGGCTTAGTTCGTTCTCATTACATGATGCATAATTTAACGTGCAGGTTTAAAGGAATGTAACACAGCACAGTCAAATGAGTAATTATTAGTTCGTTTCCGGTGCAAGTTGATGAATTAAAACTGATTAACTGTAAAACCAAAGTTTACGCCATAATTCGTTTGTTAGACTTACTGTAATTGTAATACGGTTCTTTATTAACATATTACATTTCTTGTGGGATTCTGAAGCCAGTTTTTTATGGCTGTTTATGATTTTTTTTTTTATTTCGCTGGAATGGTAGGAGGGATCCCCACATTGCAAAACTCGGGCTAATGCTGCCAAAAACAAACACTGTCCTCAGCTGCTGCAGTCAGACATAACAGTTGCTCATACGACCACAATTTATTAGCTTTCCCATGCTGCACATATATGCTAACTCAAATTTAGCAAAGGGGTTTGGG
Source organism: Mormyrus iriodes (assembly GCA_011763525.2). Classification (NCBI taxonomy): domain Eukaryota; kingdom Metazoa; phylum Chordata; class Actinopteri; order Osteoglossiformes; family Mormyridae; genus Mormyrus; species Mormyrus iriodes. The sequence continues at coordinate 24,691,335 of JAAGVU020000019.1, forward strand.
TCATTAATGTTACACCACAGTAAGCATAATGCTTAGATTTAAATACTGGGGCTGTATTTCTAAGAACAGACCGCGTGCTATTTCTATTGATTGTCGTGGTTTTTATTTCTGCCGTTAATCCGTGCTTATTGTTTACCATTTTATGCAAAATAGTTTTTTGTGCATATCACTATTATGTGTCCAGTTTATGTTCTGCTTGGGCCTTGTGTGTTAAAATACCATGTTTTTTGCAGAATAACCTCTGATGGATACTCCTGAAAGTCCCACACAGTCCCCACAATCCCTTGCAGAGGAGGAGAAGGAGATCTCCGATAGCGATCTTTTGAATGACTCCGATCAAGATGAGGATGAGGGGGGGAGGGACTCCGATTTGGGTGACCTGGAGGAGGATCTGGAGGATGGAGCTGAGGAGCAAGTATCTGAGCAGGAGGAGGAGTATGAGGAGCATGGTGGGGAAGATGGGGAGGAGAACATTTTAGAACAGGAAGAGCGGAGAGGAGAGGTGGCTAGGGGGTGTGGAGAGGTAGGCCATTCAGCTGATGAGGAAGAGGAAGATGACGAAGAGGAGGACATGATCAGTCAGGGTCCCGGTTATTTTGATTCCGAGGCGGATCATAAGAAGCCGCCGACTGCAGTTGAAGAGGATGAGGACGAGGAGGAGACGGCAGCCGCCCACCAGGAAGAAGATGAAGAGGATGAGGATGGAATGAAGGTGATGGGTACGACCGCAGCGGGGGTGCTGGGAGACAGGGGGGAGGAGGAGCTGCGTCGCATGGTGAGCGACCTGAAGGACGAGTCGTCGTCTGTGTCGAGAGAGCTGGATGAGCATGAGCTGGACTATGATGAGGAGGTTCCTGAGGAGCAGAGCGCACCTCCGCCCGAGGATGAGGAGGCGGAGAAAGCGGCAGGGGAGGAGGGAGAGGAGGAAGAGGATGAGGAGGAGGACGACGACAAGAGGAGGAAGAAGAAGAAGGAGAAAAACCCTATCATGGCTCCCCCGAAGGACTCCCAACCTAGGAACCCTGATGAGCCCAGGGCACCAGAGAGAGGCCGACGTGACAAGAAGAAGGACGAAGACGATGGTGAGATTGACGAAGGAGAGATCGATGTGAGTATGGAGTTGCCCCGTCTTGACTGTGTGCCTCTAGACCTTTGCATCAATGTTTCTCGATGTTCTTCTGCAGCTCCATGCTGCCTCTTCCTCGAACCACAAGCACTACTTAACATTCTGACATCACTTCACTTTAAGCTGTTATCCCCTGCTGTTTGTATTGCCTTTTAAATTCACTTTATTATATATAATTGCAGCGTTTAGTCTTTTTTTTTTAATCACTCTTTGGGGTGGCTGTAAATGAAGGTCATTTTGGCATTTATTTCTTTATATGTTTTAAATTGCTTGCTTTAGAAAGGTTTTAATTCTGCAAATTGTCAGGTATTTTGCCAGTTAATGAATTTATGGTGTAGATGGTTAGCAATGTTAAAAGTTTTGCCTTGCTGTACTTCTAGTTAACAGCTTATTTTTGCATAAGGCTGTGGCAGTAATACAATCATGTGCTCTTGCTATGTTTAGTAAAAGTGGATATAATATCATTGAAGCAGGTTTTTGTTAGCTATATAAGGAGTGGGGTACGTTCTCTGAACCTTTATTTTTCCTGTGCAATCTAACATGAATGTGAAGCTTGTGAAATCGGCGATCTTGCAAATTGTATGCGATTTTAATAACAGGTTAAGGTAATGCTTTAGATCCGGGCTATGCAACTCACGGTCAGGAGGTCCAAGCCCTGCTGATTTTCCAGCGTTCCTTCACCTGCGAGCTAGGTGTAAAGCCTCTAGCCAATCAGAATCAGTAATTATTAAACTAACACTCTGGGAGAACTGAAAACATGGTCTGGATTTGGAATCAAGGTCCGGAGTAGAATACCCCTGCTTTAGATGTTCTGATCTGTCAGTGTGTCTCATAAATGCCTGCAGATTAATTGCTGTCAGCTGCTGTTTACCTGACAGCAGTCAGTAACACACACACACACACACACACACACACACAACTTTGACTTCTGTTTCTGCTCCACCTGTGCCTTCCCTCTGGTTGCCCACTGGGGTTAATTACTAGGGGGCAGATTTTTCCATCTCAGTCAGTTTGGATTTGTATGACCGATCAAATCTGTCAGAGTTGATGTCATCAAATCTTTTGACTCATTCAATCGGGTGAAACATCGCAGAATGCAGTTTGCCATGAGTAATACTACTTTCACTGCATCACAATCTGCCCCATCTTAATCCCATATAAATAGCCTTTAGTGGTTTTATCTCACCTTTTCCAGCCTGCGGTTATATTACAGTTATACTGCCTTGTCCCACTAAGCTGCCTTCTAATACACGCTTCCTTCCCGGTCATCATGGGGATGTGCGAATTTACGTGCATCGCCGACGAGTGTGTGATTAATGCAGTTATCGTGTCTGGTCGTGCTGTAAGTGAAGAGTGTGCTGTGTTTCTTCCCCATGTTTTATGTGCCCCCCCCGTCCTGAAATGTACACCCCCGTGAGGAGATTTCCAGCTCACGAGCCTTGCTCATTTAACCCATATAATAAAAACGTGCTTGAATATGCCCCCCCTTTGCAAAGCTTATGAGTTACATACGGCTTATGTGACAAATCAAGCAAAATGTGCCATTGAAGGCTCTTATGCATACGGCTGTCTATCCCGTCTGGCCGTCCCCTTGTAATGTCATGTTCGCGTTTATATTTGGTTTGCATTGCCCAGTGAGGCCGGTGTGACGGCAGCATATCTGCAGGCGCTTTGGTGCAGTGGTTAGCACTGCTGTCTCACACCTCTGGGACCAGGATTCGAGTGTCCGCCATGGCTCTGCGGGTGGAATTTGCATGTTCTTCCCATGTTATGGGGTTTTCTCCAGGTTCTCAACACTGTCCAAAATTGAATGAAATCAGATTTGCTGAATTTGTCCATAGGTGTGAATGGGTGTGTGTGCATGAGCCCTATCCTGGGTTATTCCCTGTCTTGCACCCATAACCTCGCTCGGGAAGCCCGGTTCCCGCTCCACCGTGTACACATTATGGAATTCAGTTGTTTAACAGCACTAATAGGCTGTATTACGTTGTCATTTTGCAGACGCTTTTATAAAGCTCTAATGAAACGTCTTCCCCTCTATTCACTACATTGATGTCAGTTGGGAATGAATGACACCCATTACTTTATCGTCATGAGTGGGAATAAACATTTGTGATCTGTTCTGTTGTTTTTATTTGATATGTTAATGGGTTTTGTATGTGAACGCACTGGTAGATCACTTCGCACAACACACCTGCTAAGGTTAATTGGGTCATATGCACAGTTAGGCTGTGTGCAGTGCAGTTAGGCTGTTACATTGTTGAGTGAAGCACTGCAGATGGGCAACGTGCTGAGGAATGATTAAGCTTTATTAATTCATATAATTGTTTATTTACCGTCATAGGCAACATGCCAACATGAAAAAATTGAAAAATTAAATATGTGCAGCAAAGATGTCTGCATTTTTTTCAACAGTTCTAACCCTCCCACGCCAAACCTCTTGATCTGCAGAAACGCTGAATTGTCCCATGCAAGTGGAGCTGATTGGCAGTTGTGTGTTGTGACTGGTTGTTCCAGCTGTCTGTTTACTTTCCCTGCGAGTTTTGTTGTGCTGTTAGCAAAATGTGCTTATTCTGTACTGACTTCTCAGTAAAGCTGAAGGATACATGATAGTTGATTTTCATTTCACTATACTTCAAGCTGAACTGTGAATGACTGATGCCTTGGGGAATATCCCTCTGGAGCTTGCAGAAACAGCTGTATCCAAAGGCTGTATTGAATTAATCTGTTAAATCACCCTGTTAATTGATGCTGATTGAAACGCAAGATTTTTCTGATTTTCTTTCCAAAACAAGGCAGGGTAACTTGGCAATCACGTTGGCGTATTAACAATTGCGTGTTCCCTGCAGGATGATGATCTGGAAGAGGGCGAGGTGAAGGACCCTATGGACAGGAAGATCCGGCCCCGTCCTATCTGCAGGTTCTTCATGAAAGGTAGGATGTCCATTGGTGCGTGGAAAGATGCATCAGTTTGAACTTGAGGATTTGTGACACAAGGTGCTTTTCTACTGTGGCCAAAAACTGAGCTGTACCCAAGTTGTACTGCGAACAGACAGTTTTCCATTGTAAATTATGCGAGCCGTACCTGCTCTGATGAGAGCGTGACCAAACCGAGCTGGTTGCATCACCACCATCTGATTGGTTGAAATGATTCAAGATTCTTTATTCCTCACATGCATAATCATACACGTACAACACACAGTAAAATGCAGGGAGATACTGGTGTTCTGTGTCGATTTCCCTTCAAATAATCCATGCATAAAGTGCATATTCTATATATTATTCATTATTAGCAGTACCGCACATCGCGATGCGTTACCAGTTACTCGAAACTTGAAAATTTCCAACCATCTGCTTAATAAAAGTACTATAGAACAGCTGAGCAGAATGGATTGATAATGCGAATTCATGCAAGCGTTTGCTAATCAGCACATAGTGAATATGATATACACAGTAACTTTAGTGAAATTTCTTGTGATCATCGCGTTTCCATAAAGCTGACTCTTAAAAAGGGTGCGCGGAAAGTAATATCCGGGTAAAATCTGTGTCGTATAAGTTTCGCCTTATTGCCAAAAACGAAACGCTTTCAGACACGTTTCCATTCAGAGCTGCACATGCGTCGATAAGAGAAGTCAAGCGGATACATTTTATTTCAATATCAAAGTAACAAGGGTGCTGGGACAGAATGGAAAAGATATACAGGCAGTGCCTGGGTTAAGTACGTCCGATTTACGGACAACTCATACATACATACATACATACATACAAACGAACTGCCATAAAGCCTATTATATTAAACATTCTGGGTAATACAATAGATCGTAATGACAAATGCACAGACTACTTTGTGATGCTCGTGAAAATATTGTTCAGTTTTGTCGAGGTACAGCTCAGTACCATATGTAATTACTATTATTACTGTATAATTATTATGCACTATATTATTGTTCAGACTTGCCTACAGATTCGACGTAAAGACAGACTTAGGGAATGGATCTCTTTCGTAACCTGGAAACGGCCTGTACAGGGAATTAATGTGCCACATTTAAAAAATTTCTTAGCTCAATTAGTTGAAACTGTACGTGTTAATCATCCAAAGAAGACACTGCTTAATCAAAATAATTACTTTTTAGGAGGATGTAGTAGCGAATCACTTTACACCAAACCTCTGGCTTAAATATTTTAGGATGTCCAGCTCTACATTTGAAATACCAGCACATGGGACCTTTTATTGGGCCAGTAATGGGCAGCCACCGACTACCAGTTCCGACCCAAAAGCACATCGCAATTGCTCTGTACAAAGTGGCAGCCTGCCACTGTAGCTTTCCACTAAATGTCAAGTGTAGACAAAGACTTAATCCAGTAAAACTAAACAGAAAAAGTTTGTCGACATTTGGAAAATTTTTGTGATGTTTCCATTGCCTACTTTTTAGCGTAAATGTTTTTGCACATAAAATCTCTTGGATGGAAACCTGCCTAGTGTGAACAGTAAATAAACATCTCTTCGGTTTTGTGCCATTGTCGCTCTCCATGCCCCGCCTTTAATTGGTGTAACTTTAGAGAACTTATTTGCAGCACATATTTTTCAGTACAGTACAGCACTTTAAACACTGAACCCTCAATATGTGTCATTTCATGGGGTGCGTTCAGGGAAATCCTTGTGTACAAACTTCTCACATGGTGCCTTGCTTGAGTCATTCTTATTCTACTGCTCTCTCCATGCTCCCTTTTGCACCATCCTGCTCTCACTCTAATGTAGAGATTTCATCTGGGGACTTGAGTCCCAGTCAACAATAGGCCATGGCCACTTATGTACACGTATCTGAATATTTATGTCTATGTGTAGTGAAAGAAAAATGTTTGAAAGTTGATTAGCTGTCTACAGCATACAAGTTCTCCACTAAGCGTGTGTGTGTTCAGATGTTTTTGTTTGTTCGAGTTTATCGAAATTACTGTTTGTTTGGTAACAAACATGGAAACGATCATCAACATTCGTCAGGTAAATAGAGATGTTCTTTTCAACCGAAAATTGACTCTTTTTCCAAAACTGAAGGAAGTTTTATTTGCTTGCATTTATAGAGTGCCTAGTTTGAAGGACACCGTGTGCTCATCTAAAATTGTGTGAAAAGTATGTCAGCCATCAAACATGCAATTATCAGGGAGCTCCCCGGGCTGCCGCATGGCGGCAGGTGGTGGGACGGGCCATCGCTGCTGCCCTGCACTCCCTAGCCCTTGATTCATTAATGATTTGCCCAAACCAAGCACCAAGCCCCATCAAACCAGTCCTCTACCTGTGCAGTTGTTGCTCCATGGTTATTTAATCAAATTATATTACATTAACAGAGGGAGGTCAAGGCATCTCTGCTCAGAGTGCTGCCCCCTGTGATGTGGACCCTGATAAGTGGTGGAGGATGGATGGATGGATATTAGTTTGAAATATTATTTGAATGTGACTGAAGTAAGCATAGAATACATCACTTAAGGAATTTGTATGAACTTAAATCATTTAAGCAGTTTGGTGTACAGTCATGTGCTGTATAACGGCATTTTGTCAGCAATGGACTGAATGTATGACGTGGTCCCATAAGATTACAATGGATCTGAAAAATTTCCTATCGCTTAACGACATCGTAGCCATCATAACGTCGTAGTGCAACGCATTGCTCGTGTTTGTGGTGATGCTGATGTAAACGAACATACTATGCTATAGTTAATGATACATAAATTACATATGTACTGATCGACCGGCCAGGGGCCTGAATCAGCCGGTTTTCAGCATGCTCGGCCTGGACCGGAGTTTTTCTGAACCGATCCATTTTACGCATGCACCCCACATCATACGCAGAACAGCGCAGACAATAGCCTCACAGCCACGCGCTAACATGTCGTTAGTGTGGAAGTCTGACAGTGAGTGAAGACGACACAAAGCTCGCAATGTGTAATCCATGTAAAGCCAAAGTACACTGTGGGGGAAACATC
>JAAGVU020000019.1:24705188-24733977 GCA_011763525.2 Mormyrus iriodes
ACAATTCAGTTTCAATAACCAATATAAGTACACCTGGGTGTGCGCTTTGTTCACTAATATAGAAAACCAAACAGTGCGTATTAATTAAACACTGGTATCGGATCGGTACTCGGCATCAGCCGATACCCAAAGCCCAGGTATCGGTATCGGGACAGAAAAAGTGGGATCGGTGTATCCCTAGTTATGAGACGTTTATATGCAAACTCAGTACCAATTCGATCTGTTTTTGGTGGGTGAGTGCGGTTTACTCTTACAAAGTCAAGGCATGCCTTTATAGATATGGCCTTATAACCGAGATCACAATTCAAACTGGGCTACTATTATGGGACGTAATTTTTACTGCGGAGGCTTGTAATAATTAGATATGGCGGATTCGAACTGGATTTAAATTACGGACCTTGTGGGTAATTGCTTCAATTATATTACGTTCCCAAGGAAAACTAATCTCGTCCGAACAGGACTTTAGACTGTGGCCTGTAACATACAGCAGTGGTTCTGGTGCTGGTTCAGCTTCAATGCCCACATTACTCCTTGGTCAGTATGTCTATACCAAATTCATGACCAGATTGGCAGTGGCATGCATCTGTTTGTTTGTTTATGTATAAACCGCACTCTGTACAACCCACTAAAAATGGTCTTGCGATGCACCAGTTGAGCGAGACCAACGTACAGTTTGTTTTTGAGGTTGTGAAAATACCACCCACGTTTTCCCTGGGACAGAGCGAAATGAGATTGTGTAAACTGCTCAGGGGCATGGCATTGTCTGAATGCCGCATGTCATTTGCAGGGCAAATGCTCCGAGTCGCAGGTGCTGAGATGTTATAGTCAGCAGATCGCAGGTCATGCAGGGAGTAGGGCGGTCACAGCATCCCAGGAATGCCCCGCATGGTTCCCTGCGTGAGGTGAAGCCTAAAAATGTGAATGGACCAGTGGGGCTATGCTGACCGCTATAGCTTATCTAGGCTAAACAATGGAACAAATATTGTGAAGAAATATTATGGACCTTTGCACTTGAAATATTCTGCAAATAATGTTTGTGTCTCAGAAAAGACCGAAATATCTATACATATCACTTAAAACCAGGACGCTCCAGATGAAGAGCAAAAATAAGGGCATTGATTTGCTTTGTTACATCCACACTGCTACGTTTTTATTTGAACACGAGAATGATCTCCATCCATACAGATGTTTTCACATGGTTTTCGAAAGTATTTCTGTACACACTGATATGGGCAAAAACATACATGATGTGACTCTTGGCCTACACTGTGCATGCACGCATCAGCAAGGTGTCTGTGGGGTATTAAAAAAAATTTGTCTTAAATTCGAGTTGAACCAATTAAGGCCTTGAAAAGTCTTATGTCTTAAATTTAAGTTACAAGATCTTAATTTTCTTGAGGTCATAATGACATTTTAGTCTGATGTAAAAATATTTCATTTAAGTCGAAATGTAACTCTTATGGAGTATACTACGGGGTCAGGTTAGCTGGCTTAGCCACATTACTGAATTTGCTGTACAGTAAGTCCTTAGAACGTTACGGACAACTTGTACTTTTGAACAGACCGCCATAAAGCCTGTCATATTGAAAATTAGCGTTAAATACAATGGTTTGTAATCAAGGCACTGTTCAGCCTAATTTTGATACTTGTTCACTTGCTCTTTTAAGAGTTTAAAGATGTTTCAGACAGAGATGGCATGTTAATTTTTTTCCAAACACCAGAATTTAACAGATTCTAAAACTATCTCAAACAAATTCTGATGCTGTTGCACCAAAAAATGTGATCATTTGGAAGTCCTCTTCGTATTGCCGTTTCTTGCCTTGACTTGTCTGGAGAAAAGTAATTAAATTGTCTTGTGTAAAGTGCAGCTCTACTGGAATTCAGCCTCCCCAGTCTGTAAGTTACTACTTTGTGACACCGTTTTTTACCCTTCTCTGTATCTACACACAGACACACGCATTCTTTCTGTCCCGTTCTCTCTAGTACAGTACCATATGTACTTTTTAAATTTAGTTTTAATATTATAATTATTATGTACCATTTTGTTATGTTTAACATGTTATAGTATATTTGGAACTTTCCCAGGTGTTTTCTAGGCATAGAAAGGTAAATGATATTCTGTATGGTAACACAGACATTTGACTAACTGATGTTAAATAATCGTATGTAATCGTATGTACTTGTTACGACTTGCCTACAAATTTGACTTAAAGACAAACTTGGGAAAGGATCTCATTTGTAACCTGGGCACTGCCTTGTACTACGAAAAGTAGCTCACTTGTAAACGTACGTTTTTCCATAGTGAGTTAGCCCGCCAGCCTGTTCTGCTCCAAGCAGGGGCCTGTATCATGAAACAGGATTTCTTGTTTAGCTGAATAACTTGCCAGATATGTGGTAGTTTGGGTTAAATGTAAGTGCAGAAAGGGAGAGTCCATTTAAACTTGGTACCTTAAATTCGATAGGTTATCCAGCTAAGCAACAAAACGGGCTTTGTTACACAGGCCCTTGTTCCGAGTAGGTTGTGTCCTTACAGATCACAAACAGTGCTTGGACCCATAAAGAGAAGAAGTCTGCACATTACCTGATGTAACAAATGGACATTCCCAAACACGGTGTGTCTATGAGAATCCTGTGACTGTGATGAAGTTAGCTGTATATTCGATATTCAGTCTTCCGACTGTATGGTCTCTCACCGAGCAAGCCGGGCAGTTTTTAACCACAGACCTTTGATGTCCACAGGCAGAGATGCACACCGATCATTTTTGCGTTTTGGGCCCGTTTGCTATGTGTGCTAAGGCTTGCTAATATCTACAAAAAATGGCGAACTCTGCTGTAATGAGATATCGGTTCAAGATTTTGAGCTCATAGCAACTCTTGTGCACCCCTTGGTTTTCCAGCTTACTTGCGGATTTTAATATTTCGATGTTCGCCCTTTCACTTCATGTTCACGACATCACAATACGCCTCTCATATTTTAGGTGTACTTTTAATCAAATTGTGACTGTAAGTAATCGCCGGTATAGTATTGAAAAGCCGGCATTCCGATAATTTTTTTTATGGCCCTTATCTTAAGCCCTGATGAGTATTGCGTATGCGGCCCTAATTTGAATGGGATAATTATAAATGAACATGGATGTCACTCTCCAAAAATGTTAACACTTTTATCGTCTTCCCCAATCGCATACCCACGCTCTGTGTCTCTGTGTTTGTGATGGACAGGCTGTCTGCAGCTATCGGAATACACCTTTACTAGGTATCTTGTCTACGGTATTGTCTTTGAAGCAATAAGCCATGGGAAAGTATAAGTTCAAATATTCAAGAATGTAGCATTGGAAATTAACGGGGACAAAGGTCAAAAATAAATCCCAAGAAATCCCACAATGCAGAGATCTCAGAATGCCCCTACAAATTGTGATCAAGGGGCAAAAAATGCACCCTGGACTTTAACACAAGTGCTAACGTAGTTTGAAAGCTTGAGTATACGGAATGATGCATGAGGAAATCATAGTCCAACACATAGGGGGTGGGGCATGACGATTGCACCGTCTATGACATCATTTATGATTTAATACTCAGTCTGTGCCGCAATGGCTAACGGTGATGGAACCTTTTGCGTTCTCAAGCTAATCAGTGGAATGATCTATCCAGACTATAACCTCACAACTCTAGCATGTTATTTCCTGACTTATTTTTAATATGTGGTCATCTGTTTAAAGGGTTTAAAGATGTTGAGAAGAATATTAACAGATTTATATACTAATCTCAAACAAATTCTGATGTTGTTAATCATTTGGAAGTCCTCTTCATATTGCTGTTTCTTGCAATGGCACTTTTTCTTAACTTGTCTGGGAAAAAGTGATCAAATTGTCTTGCGTTCAATGCAATGCGTGTGGCTCTTCTGGAATGCTGCCTCTCCAGTTGCTGCTATAATCTGTTGTGAAGTGCTTGATACTAAATAGCGTAAAGTTACAGTCAGCCTTAACAGACACCTCAACAATATTGCTTCCTTCTCCTCCTGCGTGTTCTGCAGACTTGATTGCAGAAGTATGAGCAGTGTCCGGATTGCATGTGCAGAGAAGTATGTCCAGGCCTATGCGTTATAAGTGCAGGTACGGGAAACACACATACAGTACCACTCAAAAGTTTGGACACACCTACCCATAGAAAGGTTTATTTGTACTATTCTCTACATTTTACAGTAATTATAAAGACATCAAAATTATAAAATAATATGGAATTATACACTGACCAGAAAAGTATTAAGAAAAAAAAGTATTTCTATGGGGTGGTTTGGGGGGGAGGGTTCAGGGATGCTGCTCTGTGGGTTGGGACTCAGAAGGTTGCCGGTTCAAATCCCATAGTCGGCAGAGTGATCCTACTGTTGGGCCCTTGAGCAAGGCCCTTAACCCCAATTGTTCTAGAGACTGGCTATCTCTGCTTTTTCCTTTATGCCCTTTTTTATGAGGTGACCTCCTGAGAGGCTTTTCCAGCTGTCCTGAAGGAGGTCCCACATATGCTGAGCACTCATTGGCTGCTTTTCCTTCCCTCTCTGGTCAGACTCCTCTAAAATCTGCCCTGTTTAGATCAGGTACCCAGGTCATGTGATGTAACACGACGCTCTGTCACACTCCTTTTGTAAGCAGCTTGCTGTGTCAACACTTTTGACTGGTACTGTGTACAGGTGGAGCAAAGCTTGGGGTCTGAGTGCAGGGTCAGCCATTTATGCAGTGCCCTTGGAGCAATTTTTACGATTAAGGACCTTGTTCAGTTACCCAGCAGTGATACAATCATCATGCTATTCCTGTGTAATGCTGCCGGTTTGCTGATAGGAGAGATAAGGAGAGAAGTTTATGATCTGCTATAATAACACATTTGTGCTTCCCGCCATCAAGACACGTTTAAATGTATTCATGTGTTATCCAATAAACACTGTTTCCATTCTATTTTTATATACAGACGCTTCCTGGGTTATGATGAGGTTACGTTCTGATAAACCTATTGTAAGGGGAAAATGCATTTTAATACAGTACACCTAACCTAACAAACATTATAGCCTAGCCTACCTTAAACATGCTTAGAACACTTACATTAGCATACAGTTAGGCAGAATCATTAACGCGAAGTCTGTTTTATAATATTGTTTGGAAACATTTATTTATATATTTTTGGGAAATCCTCAATGCTCACAAGCGCCGTTAGTTCGTTGAATGTGATCTCATCCTTTGCGTAGGCTTTTGCGGGCCTACGTTCGGGCCGGCTGCTGGTGCCTCGTTTGGTCCCTCATCTGGTCCCGGCAGCCTGGCATCGGGGTGCTTTTTAGAAACAGCAGTTTTGCCCTTCACTGCAGGATCATGTGGGAAAAGGCTCAGATGTAAAGTTTTGCGACATGGTTTTCCTTACAGTAAACATTCTTTCTGGTTCTGAGGGAGATTTACCCACATCGTTCTTGATTACTAACCACTTGAATGACATACAGAATATGAACAAATTCTGTACTTAACTCATCTAGATGTCTGCTTTCTCCTTGATGCCAGGCCCATTATTCGCAGATTGTCAGGTTCAGGCTGACGGCTGAAAGGATATGGCATTTCATTGTCTGAGCAGAGTGTCTTGTCTCTCACGTAAGCCCTCTAAGTGGTTGTGGTCATGTTGTAGTGTACTGAGCACTTTAAAAATGCCCACCCAGATTTGCGGTGTTAGGAATCCTCGTGTTACCAGTCGACGTGGCTAATGCCTTTAGGGTTATGTTGCAGACTGCTGGCTAACCAATGAATGAGTGATGATTGTTGGTCGTGTGAGGAATTCTGCATTTGGCTTTGTGCTTTTAGCCACACAAAATAACGTAGTGCACATAAAAAATAAATAGTAAAATGTGAACCACCTCTGAGACAATCAACTTAAATAGTGAATGAGTTTGCACAGTGCTGGATAGCAATGGTGGTAATTATGTGTGATTTATGCCTGTTTTGTTGGAACATGTGCAGTCTGAAAGGGCAGTTAATTTATTTTTTACTTCCCATCAGGAAAGTATAGCTGGGAAATGTTACATATAACATGATTTTTGCAGTCGGTTTGTGGTGATTTTGTTCTTGGCACAAAGAGAGATCTGTTAACGTTTATTTGTATAAAGTGGCATTCAAGCAGTTCTCTCCATCAATGCATCTATTCCCGCTCAAAGCTTTTCCAGGCTGTTTGAGGTATTAGTTTGCACAGTGTGGGCAGGTCGGTTTGGAGTGTGCTGGGAGTAGGGAGGGGGGATGGCAGGAGACTGCTGAGACTCCACCCCTTTTAGCAGGCCAATGGAGCCCCCACCCAAGAAGGAGCTCGGCCCCATGGTGAAGCGGCCTGATGAATGGAAGGACCCCTGGCGCCGGTCCAAGTCGCCACGGAGACGCGTGGGCATGGCTGTGTCGCCCCTGCGCCGAAGACACCGGCCCTCAGGCTCGTCGGTCTCCCTCTCCAACTCCTCCAGGTACCAGCGGGCCCGGCCCGGCTTGGATTGCGCGGGGTCCACTCACTCGTCATCAGTGCACCTTGCTGACCTGCTTTCTTCCTCCGCATGCATCTGCAGGTCCTCGTCCCGTTCCTCCTCCTACACGGGATCCGGCTCTTCCCGATCACGTTCCCGCTCCTCCTCCTTCAGCTCCTACTCCAGCCACTCCTCCCAGCACAGCTCCTTATCTCGGAGTCGGTCTAGGTGAGGGACCTCTGAAGGGGGTCATGTGATCCGACTGGCCCTCTGCGGTAAAGCAATGTGGGATCCAGTGAGAGTCTGTCTGTCTGTCTGTCTCTGTGTGTATGTGTGTGTGCGTGTGTGTGTGGGTATATATGGTTTACGAGGACACCCCTTTCCTGGTTTATGGGGGATTTATCCTGGTTTATTGGGTTTATCCCCTTTCCCACTGTCTTATCAATACAGTGCTAACACCAAAAAGTTCCCACCTTTGTTTATTTTGTTGTACTCATACACATGGTTTATTAGGTCAATTTTCAAAAACACGAAAAACTTTGTGGGGGGTGTTTTTTAAGTCATATAAGACTGTGCAGTCCGAATTATGAGGACACTAGAATTGTCCTTGCATTCCGAATATACTCTTAATGCTGGTGAGTATTCAGGTATTTGTCCTCATAAACCGTATATACCAATGTGTGCATGTGACTGACTGTTTTGAACTGTACTGCTGTTTTCCCCTGGCTGTAGATCGAGGTCCTTCTCGTCCTCCCAGTCTCCGTCACCCAGCCGCGCCGCCCAGAGGAATGCCACCAAGGCTAAAGCGGAGCCGCTTCCTGCGCCCGTCAAAGGGTGTGACACAGCTCGCACACACAAACAGGGACAAGTACACGTGTCTATCACACAAACACACACACACACACACACACACACACACACACGGAGACAAGGACACACGTGGGGATGTAAGCACAGATCCAGGCTCCGGCTCCCTCTCTCTCGCTCTGTCTCACACACACACACATACACACACACGGTGGACTACACAAGTGAGGGCATGAGCACGGATGTAGGCTTTCTCTCTCACACTCTCTCCCTCTCTCTCTCACACACACACACAGAGGGATGAGCGTATGTGTATGTACATGAACATGGGCCCAAACACCAAAGGTGTGAGGGTAAGGTGTGTGGAATGTGCTTTCCTCTGCCATGAATTTCCTTGAACCCAGCCGTGCTGCCCCTGCACAGGGAGAAGGCCCCGGCCAAGAAACCACCCACCCCCCCGCCACCGCCAGCAGGTCTTCTGGGAAAACCCCTCAGGCCTGCCATGGAGGGGGCCAAGCCCCCTAATCCCAGGGTAAACCCCCGGGAAGGAGCCAAGCCCATCAACCCACGGGAAGTTGGCAAGTTGGCCGTGCCACGGGAGGGGCGCAGAAAGGAGAGGCAGCAGCACAACCCCCCTCGGAGGTAGCCCCGCCCTGCCCCGCCCCCGCACAAGCACTTGTCGTTTCGACCTGCCTGGGGAATTCCCCTTCACCCCTGTCTTAGTTGGGCTGGTTTATTCCAAGTTTAATATCCTTATCTGTTCCAATCAACAGGTTTATGCCTGATAATCTGTTATGTGTGTAATAAGCCGCCATGATTAGCTGTGGCAGTGGTGCCTTTGGCGATTAATAGCTTCAGACTTGCTAATTCTAAAGCGCCACTCAAGGAGAAAGTGTTAGGAGCGTCTCGTCACCGACACGCTTTCCACCACAATTTGGGTTTTCTCTTACAGTGAGATGAGGTGTCCGTGCGGCAAGACGGTACTCGGAGATCGTGACCTCATTTGCATATTTACAAAAGAGCTTGTTTACCTGTGCTGGGGAGGGGGGGGGGGATGTGACCTTTATGGAGTCAGCACTATACCATCCATAAAGGGGCTCTGTGCACCAGCGCATTTACATATGCCATTGCGACACTGGACATTCCAGAGGCGTGGATTTCGGACAATGGGGTCCACTCAGGCCTTTGCCGGGGGCGGATGGGCAAACGAATGCGGGGGAAAGGGGCTTTTTCATATTTTTTGAAGAGAAGCATTTACCTGATTCCCCATTCTGTAGCAAAAATGTTGGCAGATTTATGGCAAGTGGGCATAAAATATCCACACTTAATGTGACCACATGATTAGGTGGTGACTATCAAGAAAAGCCCCCAGAAAAGTTACACCACCGGTGCGAGGATTTTGTGTTGTCATCGCGCATGTGTGGCAGCAGCGGCAGGGAAGTGGGAACGTTTCACATGTTGCTCCACTCTGCAGCAGAGAGTGCCCCCTGTGGTGGCCCCGGAGCGTGCACCCCCCGCAGTTATTAACCTCTGTTTTGATCATTTAATGCCATTCCTTCGAGTCTGCCGAAGCATTGAGATGTTTGGTGGTCTGTGCCCTGGGTCCCAGTGCTGTGTGAGGAGTTTACCATCTGTGTCGATTGTACTAATTGAGTTGGGCAGTCTGCCCCCCCCCCCGTCTGATAACATTCCTGTCTCCTCGCAGGCGGACAATGAGCGGCAGCGCTAGTGCCAGCGCCTCCAGCTACTCGGCCTCCAGTTCTCGATCCCACTCCCCGTCGGGCTCGCACACACATTCGTCCTCCCCCTCCCTGTCTCGCTCTCGCTCCGGATCCCGTAAGTCCAGGTGAGACTGGTATGGCCCTGCTGGCATGAATGGCACGCTTGTCACCGGATGAGAAGCTCCGGGGTCACTTCCGGGGACAGGCAGTCCATCTTCGCTGTGCTCCAGCCATTCTCTTCCCTTTTGGACACAACGCTCAGATTGTGCGAGAGTCAATCCCGTACTTTCCTTAATTGGGGCTTTTCTCAGCTTTCTCGGGGAATTCAGAGATTGTTGAAATCAGCATTTTCGCTCTTCACCACTGAGAGTTAACGCTGCAGATACAACTACGCTCTCTCTGTCCTTCCTGAAATACAAGGCATGTGATAAGAGCCAGGCTCTGAGGCTTTTCAAGGTAATTGAACAAATGTTAAACTGTCTCTCTCTCTCTCTCTCACCCAACACCCTCGCCATGCTGTTCTGTGCTGCTCCGTCCCACCGGTGGCCTTTGCAGAAAGTCCAGGTACTTTACTGTGACTTTCGTCTGTGCAGTTTTGGTCTACCTGCACTTTAGTATTGCACAGTTCTGTTCCAATAGCAGAAGTGACTCTCCTCCTTCTGGCTTTTCCTCTTTTTGCCCTGCATGTTCGCCCCCTACCCTCCTTCCTCCCTCCCGCCAGGTCCCTGAGCGTCAGCAGCGTCTCCTCCGTCTCCTCGGCCTCCTCCAGCAGCAGCTCCGTGCGCAGCGCCGACTCTGACGACATGTACGCCGACCTGGCCAGCCCGGTGTCGTCGGCCAGCTCTCGTTCGCCCACGCCTGCCAAGGCCCGCAAGGAGAAGGGACCCCCGCGGGACAAGGGCCCCAACAGGGAGCGAGGTACGCACCCCTCCACCTCAGCCGACCCGTGAGGGCCCATGGCGGCTTCAGAATGACTGACTGTAATGGTGGTCTTTGCACCTGTGCTACTCAGGTGTGTACACAGGGGTGTGGCCACTGGCCCCAGCTGAAAGCTGATTGGCCCACAGAGTGCTCTCTCCCCTGTCACTCACTGACGCAAAACAGACCATTGGCTAATGATAAGGGTGCCCCTTTTGGTATGAATTATGACCCCTCTTATGTCCCCTCAACCTTTGAATTGCTTCATGATCTGGTTTGGCACACAGGAAAACCAATGAAAAAGGAAGAGCCCTTCAAAGAAGACCGAAGGAAGCCAGACCCCCTGGCCCCTGGGCCCAGGCTGCCCGCCTCATCTTCCTCGCAGAAGTCCGGCCCCGGTGGGAAGGCCCACCAGCTGCATGTGCCTCCCATGGCCCCGCCAGGAGCATACGGTTCCCACAAGGACATCAAACTCACTCTGCTCAACAAGGTAACCGCATGGGTGCTTGGGCAAGTGTTTAACGATGGGGGTCATGGTTCATGTGGGACGCTCAAGGCCAGAACGTGACTCACAGACGCCCTGCACTGCGTTGCACACTTCCTCGTCTGAGTGGACAGCCAGAAATGGCAATAAACGTCCTTCATACGGAGTATGTAGCAGTCCAACCCTTGAATGTGTTCCCGACTGTGTAGAAGCCTCTACAGTGGTGGTCTGTGTAGGTTATTCGCTCCGGACTGAGTTTCAGATTCTCCCAGTTCTTATCAGTCATCTAAGTGTGACCAAGACTTTCTGGCATTGAGTTATATATCCCATTTATTCTAGCAGCAGACCGACAGGGGTAACAGGAAGCGGTACCTGCCTTCGGACAAGGACCGGCCAACATCGCCGTTCACCAAGAGGATAGCGCTGTCCCCGGAGAGGGGTAAGCACGCCCTCTCCCGCTGCCAGCTTCCCTCACGGCCAGCTGTCTGGAGCCGCCACACTGAGTTGGCAGCTGACCTCGTGAGCACGCAGCATTCACACCAGTGTTCTCATGCCCCCCCCCAGTCGCACCAGTAACCCCCCCCCCCCCGGTCAGTGAACGAGAGATTGAGCACCGCAGCTCTGCATTGATGCCCTTGTCGTGCAGGTTTCTGTGGATCCTGAAAGTGTCATAAAAGGTCATAAAATGAGTGAAAATCTTTTTTTTTTCCTTTGGGTATATAATTCTAAGAAGTTGCCCAAAGACCGATAAAGGATTGATCCCTATAAGCTGAGTATCACTCATTATTGTGGTTTGTATTCTCTGCGTTTGTCACCTCTGCTCTGCTCTTGGCCTCGGACTTTACTTGGCACTCTGCTTATTGACGAGATGGGAAACGGGCCAGAAACATAAGGAGAAATGCAAATCAGAAAAGAACAAAATACTGGCTTGCACCCGCCCCTTTAAGATCACGTTTCCCAGGAAACGGCATGGCTCATTTGCGTGAAGTGGGCACTTCCTGAGAGGTTGTGATTCTGCACATCATCATCTACTGTACACTCTGTCACACATGTACACACACACACACAATGGCACATGACGGAATCATGACCCAGTTATTGAAGATGATCCACTTTGTAGACTTTGTAGTGAGCAATTTAATATCGGAACTATTATACTGAACTCCACACACCAATCGTATCAATGCGCAGAAGCTATCACTGGGCTGCTCGTATCTTCTGCACGGTGATACGATTGGTGTGTAGAGTTCGATAGAAGAAAGTAGCTCCTACATTAAACTGCTCACTACAAGGCTTGTGGATTACCTCTTTTTTCAGTTTTAAGGTGATCTGCCCCTTTCACAAATTCTGCAGCTGCCCCAGGTGACAGAATTTGGGGAAATCTGAGCTCAACTGGTGATTTTATTACTAATAAAAATCGGTCTCTTCATTGGTAGATTATTAGTCGCCTTCATCACAAAGGTTGTACATGTTAGTTTCCTCATTTCATCTGTCTTCCTTCTCCATTAGGTCGTGACAGGAGGATGCTGGGAAGGCCCCCTCTGTCCCCAAGACTGGACCGGTCCCGTGGCCCGGGCCCCCGACCCATGCCCCCCCAAGCAGACAGGTGAGCACCGTCCCTCCCCCCTCTGCCCAGCCCAGACACTTGGGACCTGCTTCTGTGCCTTGAGAGACTTTCATACGGGTAAAATCGCATATGATATTGCCTATGATGTGAATTTTGCTACATGCACGCAGTTGGTCAATGTCGTTGTCATCAGAGGACCAACATCCAGCTAGTCTTTTTCAGTCATTGGCAGGTTTTTCCAGGTACATTTGCCTGCTAATGCAAACAGCGGAAACTGAATACATTCAGCATGCAGACTTGAATGACTATGACGTGATCCAAGACATTTTGAAGGTGCTGTGATTGTTGGTGCCAGAGGTGGTGGTTCTAGAACCTCAGAAACAGACTCCTTCCGGGATCTTTCACACTACGGTGTGTAGAGAGGTGCAACAAATAAAAAATCCATTCAGTCAGCAGCAATTCTGTTGCCAGAAACGCCTCGTTAATGAGAGGGGTCAGAAGAGAATAGCCGTACTCATTGAAGCTAAGATGAAGTATAATAGTAAGATCAGTACAGTAGTGGTATGAGGAGGAAACATCTGTGAGTGCAGAGCCCATCTACCCTTAAAGTGGATTTGAAAATGAAAGTGGTTCATACATGGCGCCACGTGTCCCTAATTGGTCAGTGAGCGCATGTGTTCATGAGTGTGCAGATAATTAGCTGTGGATTTTTATACTATCCTGTCACTATTTTAAGGAGGGATTCCCCACTGAATTCCCAATATGGAGAACTGAAAGCAGAATGTGTATCTGTGTGTTTTTCTTTCAGCAGGAAGCGCCCTTTGACCCCACCGCCTAAATCCTCCGGCAAAGGCCTAGGAGTGTCCTCGGGCAAGCCCCCCATTACTGGCTCCGGGTCTGGCGGGCCTCCCCCGCCCAAGTCGGGCAAACCCAGCAGCACGCTGTCCCGTCGGGAGGAGCTGCTGAAGCAGCTGAAGGCGGTTGAGGATGCCATCGCCCGCAAGAGGGCCAAGATCCCTGGGAAGTAGGGGTGCTGCGTGTGTTCCATCCCTGCCTCGGGATTATGCCACCCTGTCCCAGCATCGGCCTTGGGCCTGGGAGCCGAGACTGTTGTCCCAGGAATCTGCAGGCCTTTGTCCCAGGATGTAATGGCCTCCCAAACATCTTTTTGTAGTTTGCCCTCAGAGAGAGGCCTTGAAGATTTTATAAACAGCAAATAGAAAAGGCAGGACAAGGCTGCTCCTTGCCTCTTGTCTGGTTTCAAGCAAAGAAAAGATGGCCCCTTTAATAAGATTCCTCTCTTTGTTATTTTTCTATTTTGTCTATTGGACTGTGAACGTGGCGTTCCGTACGTACGTTGAGTCGGCGATTCTGGAAACTAGTTCTTCAGCCCAAACTGGTTTTCTGCAAGATGATCCCGTATCAGCAGCAGGCTCTGGAGAAATGGCAAACAACCTCTTTTTCTGGACCCTTTTTGTTGGCGACGGTCCCTTTTTAACCAATAAATTGTACTCTCCTAGTTCTGTGCATTTAGTGTTTTTCTGCGATGTTCATTTTCTTACCGTATAAGATTATAGCAAATGTGATAAGCATCGCTTTCTTAAAGTGTACAATTATAGAGGAGATAATGACTGTGATGTGAAGTATTGCCCCCCCACACCCTTTTTTAAAGCAAAAAAACTTCTTTTGCCATAGCTCTTCCTGAGTAACAATGAATCTCAATTGTGTCTATCCCACATTTTTAGTTGAGCGTGAGAGAGGTTGTCATTGGGATATAAAGCGGAGAGAGGGGTTGTCTTGCTTTTGTGACATGAAAAGCAACTAAATAAACTATTTTGATAAAGAGAGTCGATTTCATTTTATTCAGATTAGACCCATTAGTCCTGTGCTTTGCGTTTAACCTGTAAGTTGCACTCAGATAATCCTGAAAGGTTTTTTTTTTTTGCCTGCGTTAAAGTTTTGGGGATATTTCTGCATGTTTACTGGTACATGGAGTTGATTGGAGTCATGGTATTTTATCCAGGAACCTGCTCTCTCCAGTGGTTAGTCACTCAAAGGTAAATCACATGTTTTTGAAGCAGTCACTCTCTTCTCCTGGTCACTGTGGCCAGTCAGCATTGTGAGACATTTCCTGGTAATGAAAATGCTCCCCCTTTCATTTCCCTGGTCCCTGTTTGTCCCGGGAATTCAGCATGACGCTTTTCTGTGACCTTATTTCATACATGTTTAATTACTTTATCTTCAGTTAAACAGAGGCAGGAGGCTGAAAAGGGAACTGCATGTTGTTCTTTGAAATCCCCATGCACTCGTAAACTATCTGACAGGGTCACATGTCGATACTCAACAAAACTCCCAATAAACATTTTTAAATTATAATGGATTTTTAACGACTTCTGCCTTTTCAATGTATGGCTGTAGTAACGCCATCAGTCTATACTCGGATCAAGCAAAGTCTTTATTTTCCACCCTGTTGAAGACATGTCATGGGAGTGTTGGTTTTAAGTGTGTGTCGTGTAAAAATACAGCTATGTGGCACGGGAAAGACAGCCGATATTGCCTAGTTATGGCCGGTCTTGGTTTCCTTTGACAGTTAAAGCCACAATGAGATTTTAAACTTGCGTAAATTGCGTGAATCGGTTCACTTAGTAGCACTGAATGTTTTCAAGTGCCTAAAGCATCACCGACCTTAATTATGTTTCTCTGAATGGGGCAGTAGCTTTCGCTTTAAATGTTATAGGCATTTTAACTGATGGGGCTCATTATCTGGTGGCTTGTCAGAACAAAGGGGGGGTCACCAATGACCGCTGCACAGATTCTTCGAGGACTCAGTCAGCCGACTAATGCAGAAGTGTAAACCTTTTTATGTCCTGTACACAAGCCAATCTGATAAATCCAGTTGTGTAGTTCTCTAGTTAAGGGAACATGGTGATTATATGTAAATTATGAAAATATGTATGTATGCATGCATGTGTGTATGTACATAGAAAAATAATATAGTATACATATTTTTTTGGCTGTATCTCTGACCTTTCATATTTTGGCATTTATATAAGCATGACAAGTTTCTCTTTTCTTCAAAGAAATCAAATGTTACTAGTTGCTTTCCCTCCAGAGAGATGATGTAACATAAGCTTATCTCTGATTACAGTGCGAGTAATGACACTCAAAAGACTGTGTAACATATTCTGCCAAAGTATTTAGCGTCAATATTTTTATTTAGTTGATGTGTGTCGCTTTGGGGAAAAACAAGTCAGGCAGATGGTACATTACAAAGATATATGTTGTCAAAGAGTCGAATAGGCGTAAGTGCAGCGAGGCTGAGCTTTCGATGAATGCCCAGGTACAAGTGTAAGCAGGATTGGAGGGAGAGGTACACAAAAACTTCCAAACAAAGCATGAAGCTAGTAAGACTTCTATTCAATGAGCAGAAAGTGCAATATTAAGAACATTAATGGAACAAAGAAAACGGTCAGGCAAGTAGTGGTGTGCCCAGAAGAGATGGGTTCTGAGGTGTTTCTTGAAGCTGGAGAGGCAGTCTGATTATCAGATGTTAACTGCTAACTCATTTCGCCATCGGGGAACCACACAAGAGAACCATCTGGAGTGACCCTTCGCACGTGATGGAGGGATATCCAAGCTGATCGTTGACCTAAAAGGGTGAGATAGGACATCAGGAGGTCTTATGGAGCCTCTCAATAGAGATTGTGTCCATTGAAGGCTCTATAAGCCAGCACCAAGGACTTTAGTTTGCTGTGTTCACTTATAGGGAGCCAGTGAAGAGAGTAGGAGGGGTGTAACATAAGAACATTCAGGCTGATTGAATACCAGATGTGCTGCCACATTTTGAATCATCCGGGGTGATTTGACAGCACAAGTTAGTAGACCTGCTAATAGAGTGTTGCAGTAGTCTAGTTTTGAGATAGGAGCCTGGACCAGATGCTGAGCTGCATATACAGACAAATAAGGCCTGATCATCTCGATGTTATATAGGGTGAATCTGCAAGAATGGGAAAAAGCTGTTATGTGTTCAGCATATTTCGCCAGTAAAGCTTTTTAAATTTTTAAATAATATTCAGTCATAAGATGTACTTACCTCTGTTATGCACTTGCTTAATCTGGTCCCATCATAACACTTTGGCTGAAAGTCAGTCTTTGCAGTACAGTGGCCCCGATACTTCCTGCTGCTAGAGGAAAATTAGCCCTAGGAGGTGCTTGTTCTTACAAAGAATGGAATACCACAATTTCACAGGTTCTCCCAACCGAGGTGCAGCGTGAGAAATGCAGAGGAACAGCAGAGGCCTCTAATAATAATAATACATTTTATTTATATAGCTCTTTTCACGATCTCAAAGACGCTTACAAAGAATACAGTAAGCCGATAAAACAAGGAAGCACATTAAGGATAAGGGACGTCTTAGACTTGAGAAAACAAAAAGATTTTTAACGTGTGTTTGAAACCTGAGACAGAGTCCGACAGACGAATGTCACTGGGAAGGGAGTTCCACAGTTGGGGAGCTAAACGGGACAAAGCGCAGTCACCGTAACCACGGAGTTTGGATGGGGGGATGAGAAGAGAGCCAGATGAGGAGGATCTAAGACTGGGGGGGCTGGTAAGGGAGAAGCAGTTCAGAAAGTTAAGATGGGGCTTGATTATTGAGAGCTTTGAATGTCAAGAGAAATAGTATGAAGTGGATACGTTCTTTTATAGGGAGCCAGTGAAGGCTATGAAGTATGGGAGTGATGCGCTGGTAGGATTGTGTGTGGGTGAGGAGGCGGGCGGCAGAGTTAGAAAGGAAGGGCCTAAGCCGGGCGATGTTGTGAAGATGGAAGTAAGCTGTTTTTACTGTGAAACGTATGTGTGCGTCAAATAAAAAGGTTGGGTCAAAGGTAACACCAAGGTTGTGAACCAGAGGAGAGGGGGAGATCGTGGTCTGGTCAAATTGGAGGGTAATCAGCCTGATTTTTTTTAGAGTGGAATTTATACCAAAGACAATTAATTCTGTCTTATCACTGCTGAGTTTTAGAACATGTTTGTTCATCCATTGTTTAATTTCAGAAACACATGATTCAATGTATGCAATTTACGGAGCTGGTAGTGAAGTAGATCTGGGTGTCATTGCTATCGAGATGGAAATGTAGGTTAAAGCGGCGAATGATCTGACCTAAGGCTTGAATGTAAATGATGAAGAGTAGTGGCCCGAGGACAGAGCCCTGGGGGACACCACGTGTGATTACTGATGTGTCTGATTTATGACCTGATAGGGTAATGAAATGTTTTCTGTCAGTGAGATATGGAATGAACCAGTCAAACGCCACCCCACAAACTCCTAGGTAGTGGAGTCTTTTTATTAAGATTAAGGGTTTGAATAAGATGCACTTTGCCAGTCACTTAATGAATGGCTTAGACAGTTTCAGGTCACTTAAAAAAGTCCACAGACTAAAAATAATGAGGGAAAAGGAACTTGCTATTTACTTCCATATGTACTCAGGAAATTATGTACTGGATTTCACTTACTCATGTTATCATTCAGAATCCCAAAAGTGCCTGTTCGTAATTCGGATGTTTATAGATTTTCCCAGGGTGAGAAGTTCAATAGTGACTGTTTTGTTTAATAATTTTTACCTTATCTATGTAGAGTTTAGATACCTAGTAAAGTCAGGATGAGTTTCAGTCATCTACAAAGGAGAGTGGTGCTTAGTTGAATTCTGGATTGATTGATGGGCATGACGTGTCCAAATTAAGTTGAATAATAGACTAATCCATGGGGGATTATTCATCTGGGATACTGATGGATCAGGATTCTGTTTT
The DNA here is from genome assembly GCA_011763525.2 of Mormyrus iriodes. Taxonomy (NCBI): domain Eukaryota; kingdom Metazoa; phylum Chordata; class Actinopteri; order Osteoglossiformes; family Mormyridae; genus Mormyrus; species Mormyrus iriodes. Next base: position 24,722,964 of record JAAGVU020000019.1, read on the forward strand.
CTATTTTCCTATTTTTTTTCTATTCTACTTTTAAGCTAATGAGATGTCCTTTGGAAAAAATAAAGCATTTCATGGGCTGGATTTCATCTGTGTCTGAGAGATCTCTTGCAGAATTGTCATGGCTTCTTTTAGAAGAAACTCTGCTATTTAGTATCATCAAAACTAGGTTGTTGAGGAATGTCTGTTGTTATGACCCAACTTTTGCAACTGTCTTTAGTCACACTTCAAAAAATGAACTTATACAACCGTGCTCTCCATAGCAAAAGAATGAGTAAGTAGGTGAATTTTTCAAATGGGCCAGAATACGTTAGTGATACTCACTGTATTTCTATGGCTAAGAATACCAGCAGTTATGATATGAAGTCTGTGATGAGAGCTTTGCCCCATCGTATTGGAAAAAGACCATTTCATCTGCCTTGCTGAACATACATAATATACAACCCCATTTCCAAAAAAGGGTGCTGTAAAAAGCAAATAAAAAGAGAATGCAATGATTTACAAATCATATAAACCCATATTTAATTGAAAATAGAACAAAGACAACATATCAGATGCTGAAACTGAGAAATTTTACCGTTTTATGACAAATATGTGCTGAATTTGAATTTGATGCCAGCGACCCGTTTCGAAGAAGTTGGGACAGAGGCATGTTTACCACTGTGTTGCATCACCTCTTCCTTTAACAACACTCTGTAAATGATTCGGAACTGAGGAGACCAGTTATTGGAGATTGGAAAGTGAAATGTTGTCCCAATCTCGCCTGATATAGGATTTCGGCTGCTCAGCAGTTTGAGGGCTCCTTTGTCATTTTTTGTTTCATGATTTCAGTGGGTGACAGGTCTGGGCTGCAGGCAGGCCAGTCCAGCCCCTGGACTCTTCTACTATAGCCTGTAATACGTGCAGAATGCAGTTTGGCATTGTCTTGCTGAAATATACAAGGCCTTCTCTGAAAAAGATGTCTGGATGGCAGTATATGTTGCTCCAAAACCTGTATAATATATATTGAGCCCATTCAATGATTTCCATTGTACACTCGTGTCTGTTTTTAATGTAGTGCCGCCGGAGGACTTGAAGACCCAGGATATCCGATGCTGGATTTCAGCCTTGTCCCTTGCATACAGAAATTTCTTGAAATTCTCTGGATCTTTTAAAGATTTTGTGTACTATAGGGGATGAAATTCCCAAATTCTTTGCTATAGCACGTTGAGGAACATTATTATTATTAAATTGCTGCAATATTTGCCCACACAGTCTTTCACAGAGTGATGAAACTCTCCCCATCTTCACTGCACAGAGACTCTGCCCCTCTGGAAGGCTCTTTTTATACCCAATTATCTTATTAACCTGTTGCCAATTAATCTAATTAGTTGTGAGATATTTAACCAGGTGTTTTGGTTTAGCATTACACAACTATTTCAGTCTTTTCTTGCCTCTGTCCCAACTTTTTTGAAACGTGTTGCTGGCATGAACAAATTGAGCATACATTTGTCATAAAACAATAATATATCTCAGTTTCAGCATCTGATATGTTGTCTTGTTCTATTTTCAGTTAAATATGGGTTTATATGATTTGCAAAGCATTGAATTCTGTTGTTATTTACATTTTACACAGCGTCCCAAATGGGGCTGTACCACAATGACCTTCCTGGGACAGCCCCTGTCAAGATTTTAATTCTGGTCGCCAAAGATAGCCATCGTAACAAACTAAGTATGTTACTGAGATAACAATATAATTTGCACTCCTGTACAAAGGCACCATGTGCCTTCATCTTGTTCTGAACAACTGACCTTAGTCTTGAAGAGGCACAGCTGCCCATGAAATGATGTCTTAGACATAGGGCAAGGACTTGTGTTAGACCTAGTCAACAATGTGTGGTGGCTCTCTTTGGCTGGAGCTACTGTAACTTTCCTAATAACGTTACTGAGGAACCTTGGCCCGCTGCTGAAGGGATTGCTGTCTTAGGTGCTGGAGATTGGGATTTGGGTCTCACTCTAGACCCTGCTAAAGCTGCTATAATGTTTTGGTAATTAAATTTGTAGTCAGAAGTAAGAATTTATTCTCTGAGGGGGTAAATATAAATGTTATGTCGTCTTCGACGAATGCAATGCGAAGTGAATTTCTGGACTTGCAGTTGAATGAGGAAAACCGTCTCTCTCGAATATTAATCGCCCCACGCGCTATTAGGTAATATGGGACAATTTCTGTTTTTTTTCCATGCATGTGAAGTCAGGTGGCGTTCCTGTAGCGCGTAGAGAATTCACTCTGCTTTATACATAATACATGTCTCCCGGCCAATATGTCTCAATTCATTGCAAAATGCAAAACTGGTTTCTGGAGAACCCTGGCATAAATTTTGCGTTTCTTTACGTCACTGCAAAAAAATGAAGACGACTTGCCGCCTGTAAACATTTTTGTGTAGGCGCGCATATGTTGACAAGATGATTTGATTAAGGCAAGAGGGATTTGTGTTAGAATAAGATTAAGGAAGATTAGGTAGGGTACATATCACTGTTATTGCAAATCAACTACACTGGCTCATGTATATATATACATATGCACACACACACACCAGGGTCACTTATGAGAGCAGTATATTGATTTGCCGTAATAGTGACATGTAGCGTACCTAATCTTCCTTAATATTATAATATATCCCATGTTTTTAATCCTACAATAATAGTCACTTTACGTACAACGTATTCGAAATATTTGCAGCTCTGTGGTACTGTATATTAAAATCCACCTTTGCCCACTGTGGGAAAAATATTTTCCCGCTGTAAAATTTTTAAGCGAAACTTTGAACACTGTAATGCCTTCGTGATAGTAATTTAATATAATCATTAATCATTAAAAACCAAGGTAGTCTGTGTTTAATGTTAAGAAAGGACTACATTGGTATCTGAAGGATAAGTTGTTAGTGATTTTTCTCACTTATTAGTAGTATCGATGACAAATACTTTGTTAAATAGAATGTACCAATCACAACAAAGTACTGTATGAAAATATTTCATGTTGATTGAGATATCTGTTTTATAGGTAAGCTGTAACGTCAACATTGTGAGTACCCTTTGCTTTAATACTGGTCGCGTGTTTTCCTTAATTTTCCCCAGTTCATCTGTTTTAATGCAGACCTGTCATATCAGCAGCGGCTTTTGCATATTTATATGCTTCTCCCTCCCGGCTGACGCTGCTCAGCGTGACATTTCCAGATGTTAACCTTTGCACCGCTATAAAAAATGGACTCCCATTGCATCTTTTTAGGAAAAGGAAGCACGGAACTAAAAAGTTCGTTTCTATTTCCTCTTGCAAAGTCGGATTTCCCCAGGGCAGGCTGTCTATAAATGTTGTGACGAACGAAAATATGGCACAGAACGAACTAGACGTGTCGATTAACTGTTATCTCCAGCAAACCCTGTTTAATCAGAAATGTTGAGGGTACGTTAAAGCCCAAAATACTGTATTGCTTATTACAAATTTTTAATTTTAACATTTTTTATTTTATTTATTTTTTTAATTCATTTTTATTTGTTAATTAAAGCTTATTCTTAAGAATTTCTTTTTTGTATTTTAGTATCTTACTATAACTTACCACAGCACCATTTAACTCATATTCCGTTGCTTATTATTACCGGCTTTATTTTGCAGGTGGCCATATATATTGTCCTATTGCTTACTTTAAGTCTGAGCAAGTTGAGACAAGCAAAGAAGCACAAGGGGTGTTTTACAATGGATGAGATGAAGCACCACGCGAGGAAGTTCTTACGGAAGAATCTGCGGTTGCCACTAGGCTACACGGACTACCCTGAGCAGGAGCACCTGGCCAGGCAGTTCTGCTCCGGCTTCAAGCTCCAGCCGTCTTCGGCGAGTTACAGCAATCGTTCCATCTCCCCCTGGCGATACAGGTAAGCGAGCTCCCCAAACATGTCAGCGTGGCAAAGTCGACCACTGCAACCTGTGGCTTGTCAGATATCTAAACGAGTTCACGTTCCCTTTCTGCAGAATGGACCACGATGAGGCGCGCTACCCTAGCGGCATCGCTTTCGCTGAATGCCTTTGCGATGGCTGCATCATTAACGGGTCTGAGGACACGAGCTATAACTCTGTAGCAGTGAAGCAGACGCGCATGGTCTTGAAAAGGACCCAGTGTCCCCAAAATCCCGGCAGATATTCATTTGAGAGTATGTTTCTGGATGTACCCGTGGCTTGTACCTGCGTCATACCACCGCAGTGATCTTTTACAGAAGAATTTATTTTTTTTTTGTTAAAAGTGAAACAACCTCTAGGGACTTTTCGTACAGTATGAAATGTTCATTTAAAATACACTAAAACTGTTATTACGATTACTGTTGTTATTCTTGTTAACGTTTAAGAATCCAAGTTTTACATGGGTTTTAAGGACTTTACAACCAATCGTTGTCTACTTCAAATGTTTGGAGAAAGGTCCTGTTATATTTTATTATTACAATTTCTCTATCATTCCAATTAAGTTATTTGAAAAAATCACAAAAAGGACCGTGTTGTGCCTGGCATTATGTTTTTTTTGTTTTAAACAAATTTTTAATAATGTTTCGTTTGTCTATTTATTTTTACTGTCATTATTTCTTCAGTCACTGGCTCAGGAAACGAAAAGTGTCAATTCAATTAAGAGTTAAACTTTAGATAAGCTCTGCAAAGTTAGTTATTGTCAATTCATAGGCTACTTTTGCGAATTATTCTCAATGCTATTATATTAAAATTACAAACAATGCGTATATTCAGATGTGCTTCAGCTCTGGTTTCCTCAGTGTTTCCTACCATCTATACACCCGTCTTTCCAGCGATTATCCCGGACAGGGTGTTTTTTTTTAGCACTGTAATAAAGATTTACGTGAGACAGTCGTGTGAGTTTGTTCATCTTTGACTCATTCAAAATGGAGTACGTCTCATGACACTTTTGGCCCTTTTTGATGACGTTGATTAAATGCATCCCGGACGCGCTGTTGACGTTCTAGTGCTTAGTTCCTTGTGGAAATGTTTTGCTAAAAATGGCTTCTGGAATTCTGAATGCACTTGGTTCCCTGACGAAACCTATTGGGGGTGAGTCATTTTTATGTACGATTTATTATAAATGTAGTGTCTCTGAATTTCTTTAGTTTTTGAGCTTGGCTTCCTATCTGTTTTCAGTTTACGATACGCATTATTATCGAATTCATATCTGCAACAGGTGTAGTTACATTAAATACAATATAAACAAACGCATGTTTTCACAACTTGCTCTATATGATATTTTAGCTACCTGTCCGATACCTCAGTAGATAACTTTAGGTCAAAAAGATTTTTTTTTGTTTATAAATAGAAGGTTTGTACTGCGTACCTCATAGAACAGTTGTTTGAAATACTGTAATGTTCTGTCCCCTATTTCCTAATAGTAATTGCAGGTAGAGGCACTAATACGTGCTCGTGCCAACCAACAATCTAATAAAGCTGCTAGCTTTTCAATTTCTGCTAATCCATTCTGCCAAGTCGAGGTCTTGCTGTAATGACGCGGCCGCCCGTAATCCCCGCATTCCCTCCTCAGAGGCTCACGTTAGCGCGGCACAGTCCACGCCACGCGCGGCTCTGCTGGCTGCCCTTAACTCTAATCTGGTGGAGCTGGAGGATCGGTTGCAGGGAGACCCTGGTCTGCAGGAGGTACACGTTCTCTGCCATAGAGTGCGACAGGAGGCCGAGTGGTACGGGGACACGGAGGACATTACCTGGAGGTTTGTGCAGGAGTGCCTTCTCCTGCTGGTCACCTTAACGCGCCACTTGAGGCATCTGCTGGAGTCCTTCTGCCAAGACCATGCTCCGCTGCATAGCCGGACCCCTGAGGCAGCCCCTCCCCTGCCCCCTGATGTTCTGAGCGTTGCTCAGCAACGGACGGTTGGTGCAGCCCTTCAGTTTGTGGTCACACTAGGCCTCTGCCCCTACCTTTCCCCTGGAGTGGGGGTGGCACTGGCACGTCGATCAGCGTTCGGGGCGGCAGTGTTGGAAGCTGTGAGCCCCACCGTGGCTCCTTCCCCTGACCGCAGGCTTCTGGTCACGATCCTTGCCCTGCTGGAGCTGTCTGAAGCGTCATCCCTCGGCACCCTGCTGCTCACTCGTCACCTGGGCGATGTCATGGCAGGTCTCTGCCAGCTGAGCTACCACCCACGCCGGTCTGAAGAGGGCGCCTCAGAGCCCAATAAGGTATATATTCCTCCGACTCCCTAATGGGTTCGTCATGATGACATTGAACCTTGACGTTTCTTGTTAGTTTGCAGGTCTGTCTTTGGTTGATGTTTGAACCGTTGTTATTGGGCTGTGCCTGATTCGGTGGGCTATGCTTGGTGCTTGGTACGTTTAACTTTGAATCTGTATCAACTTTGTGGAATGTTTTACCGCACATGCAGAGGTGGAAAGTTCAGGTCCATAAAGTACAAATCCAGACTAAGGGTTTGTTTCAATCAACCAGTTGATTACTCTATGACTGTGACTCTTTATACTCAACCGGTTGGTTGAAACACAATCTTGGTTTGGTTTGTTTGTACTTTCTGGACCTGCACTTTCCACCTCTGAGCACATATATGTGAAATTTGTGTGTTTGGTCCTGTTGGATGGAACAGGACCAAGTGCTTGAAATTTGCTGGATACTCCTACTGTTTTTCCATCTCTAACTTTTAGTCATATTTCTTTGTGAGCTTAGAATACTTGTTCTCTCTCCCTCACCCTGTCAGACTACTACTTGCCTCCTCTTTTTAACACTATAACATTTACTCATCTATTAAGGTTTAGTTTTTTCTTTGCCACTTAACATTTTATTGCTTTGCTCCATTCATTATGCCTTGCAATAGTCACAGTGACATGTAGAGGGTGCTGTTGCATGATTTGTTTTTTTAATGTCTGTAGATGGCGCAAGACACCAAAAAGAAAAAAGAAAATCATTTTGTGAACATTGCATATTTTAAACCAAGAATGTACTCATCATTAGCAGAACATGTGTCACTGTTTACTGTGCCTGTTCAAAGGTCTTTAGTATTTTGTTGCAAAGGTGCTTGCGTATTTAGGGCTATCCAGTGGCAAAATTTAAACAAGGTTGTTGAGTTGGGGGGCCGTGTAAGCCATCTGTGTTGAGCTGGGGAAGTTCTTTTAAACCAGCTGTTTAATTTTACAATTTTGGCTTTTATCTGTGCAGTTATTTTCCTCAGATATATTTTCTGTTGAAACACTTGTATTATAAATTAATCACTTAGCGTATTGTAAATGATGACACTTTTATTTTGAAATAATTTGATTTTCCCATGTCCCATCGTACTTTCCTATGAGAAACACGCATAAGCAGGTGGTAGCAAAGCTTCAGGTCTGAGCACAGGGTCAGGAGTTTGTATAGTGCCTTTGAAGCAGTGTTCCGGGTTAAGGGTCTTGCTCAGTTACCCAGCAGTGATACGATCATCATGCTATTCCTCTGTAAAGCTGCTGCTTTGCTGGTAAGAGAGTGAGTTTATTTTTAAGGTCACAAATATGATTGACAATTTAAATCTGTACGTGTTATGATAAATACTTTGTTTTGATTATATTTAAAATAGTCAGAAAAGATATTGTTTGTAATGCTTGTAATGATCACTCTTCTGGGCAGGGGATTCGAGCCGGTGACCTGATCATGTGCACTGACTCCTAACCTGCAGAGTAGTGATGGCCCAATGAAGCTTCATGAACCATTTGTCATATTTTTTGACTCCACTAGATGGTGCTCTTGGTTTACTTTTCGGCACGCTTTGAGCCCTTTTTTTGAACAGAGAGCACCATTTAGTGGGGTCAGAAAATACATCAAACAGTTAATGAACCTTCATTTAGTCAAGATACAGAGCCGCATTTTGGCTCTCTGGGCAATGCCATGTCATGCCTCTGTCATGTGCATGATTATAGGTTGGTTGTGTGTGTTTTACGCTACAGGGGATAAGTTTAGAGGAACGCTTGGCCTGCAGGAAAGCTCTACAAAACCTGCTCCAAAAGGTCTACCAGCCAATTGTCATCAAGGAACTTCTGATCCTTCAAGGAGGACCAAAACAGGTACAGTAGCCAGCCGGGTGGCTTCCTGTGCCCTTCCTGTCAGTTTGTTACTCTGTCGTCTGTGACGTGTTATCCTGCACTGTTTCGTAAGCCTGTGCGTGAGGAGTGTTTCTCTTTGTGCCTCTCGTATTCTCAGCCTACCCCTCCTGGAGGTGAGCGCCCCAGGATGGCCTTGCCCCAGGCCCCCCCGTGGCTTCGACGTCTTTGTGGACAGCTGCTGTCGGAGAGACTTATGCAGCCCAACGGTGTTCAGGCTGTGGTTAGGGCCATCCTCGAGGGAGCTGGAGGTACGAGGGTGGGAATGGCAGTAAAGGTGGCCATATATGTCAAACAACCTCCGGACAAAACGAAATGGAACAATCTGCTGCATACTTAAAATGACACTGCCACCTTGTTCATTTGATGTTATGCCACAACCCTAGATGGTGCAGAATATTTTTGATGCAGCAACCCACATATAGAGTGCAAACAAACGTATTGTGGTGAGTATTTCAGTCATTTTAATAAAGGAGAAAATAGAAGGTACTATCTTTAGTCCACTATTAGTTTAATACTGGCTGCCACATAAACAGAGAAGCCAACAATTTAAACGACCCTCATGGTTACATACTAACGAAACACACACATTCCACGGCAAACATTATACAGATACAACATTTACTATTACCAGAAATACACAAATACACGCATAAATTTGCACAATTTAAAGATACGTGGTGTGGTGTAAAGCATTTCAATAACTGCATTATTAGTCCTGCTGACCAACCCCACAAACTCACATATCAGTATCAGCCAATCGGGGACAGTGGGTGGGATCAGAACAAACAAAAAAAAAAACAAAATAAAATCACCCCAGGGCCCTGCACAGGTGGAGCCCCAAAACATTGATCGCCACGGTGACTACCTTTCATACGACACTGTATTGCAAAAATGGCCTTGATTCCGTCGATTTCGTTTGAAGTATATGGCCACCTTAACAAGAGCATACGGCGTCTTTGTGGGGTTTGTGAGCTCGATTTGGGCGGGGGGGTGGTGGTTGTAATTGCACTTTGGGGGCTTCCTGTCAGCTTCTATATGTCTGATTCCTCCTCACCGCATTTGCTTCATAAACCTAATGGTGTGTGTTGTATGCAACTTGGAAGCCGGGCCAGCAGGGGGCACTGGTGCAGAAGCAGCAGCATCTGACTGGAGGAAGTGTGATGCAGTGGCCAGAGTCCTGGCAGCCTGCCCCCAGCAGTCCCTCTCGGCAGAGGGCTACTACAGCCAGGTTTGCCCTCAGGTATGGACATTCAGCGTTTTCTTGGTACCCTCACATCTCATTTATAGACGGGAACAAAATTGGAGAATATGTTTACTTGGGAATCTAGGGTGTATGAGTGTGTGCTTTGGGGTGGACTGGCACCCCTTCCAGCATGTCCCTTTCCTTGTGTCGTATGCTTCCTAGAATAGGCTTCCAACACTCTGCTTCCATCTTCTGGGTAAGTAGCTGAGGAAGGTGGATGGATCCCTTTCCACCCTGTATGAGGTTGTAAGTACACCTGAGGTTACGCCATTTATTGTCTGTCATCGCCCAGGTGCTGGAGCTACTGCACTTCAGAGACAAGCTGACAGCACTGCAGTTCCAGCGAGTGGCCACCAGTGCAGTGCTCACCATGGTTCAGGAGCAGCCCGAGTTTGCCCACCGCTACCTACTCACGCCCCTCCTCGCCCCTCTGGTCTACTGTGGGTCCAGTGGTTAGTACTGGAAGGCCTGACAGTCCCGACACAAACGCACACACTATTATGCGACTGGGCTTTACTTCTCTAATATTTAATTCCTTAAAATTGCATATTGCATATTTGTTATATATAATTGCATATTAAAAATACCTTTTATGTCATTTCCTCTCCCAGTTAATGGGAAATAACATCTCTAGTTACCCGTAGAAAGCTGGTGCTTTTCTGGAGTGTGCAGTTTGTCTGGAGTCAGCCGCCGGAGGCTAGCAGGGCACAGCGAGTGATAATGCAGCGTGCAGATCACACTCTGAGCTATACGCTTTGAGTACACTGGTGTTCCTCTTATAGGACCTTGTTTTGTACAGAACAGAGCTGAATTATGCTGTCCATAATCTGCCATTATGTTGAGTATTTAAAAATGCTAGTTTTTTCCCTCCATTCTCAGCAGAGCAAATAAGGTAATGAATGATCAGTGGTATTGATTGATTGAAGAAGTTATTTTGAGGGGTTGTTCTGGATAAATAAATTGCACACATGTGTAATGACTCATACACTATATTGCCAAAAGTACTGGGACTCCAAATCATTGAATTCAGGTGTTCCAGTCACTTCCATGGCCACACGTGTATAAAATCAAGCACCTAGGCATGCAGACTGCTTCTACCAACATTTGTGAAAGAATTGGTCGCTCCCATGAGCTCAGTGAATTCAAGCGTGGTACCGTGATAGGATGCCACCTGTGCAATAAGTCCATTCGTGAAATTTCCTCGCTACTAAATATTCCACGGTCAACTGTTAGTGGTATTATAATAAAGTGGAAGCAATTGGGAACAACAGCAACTCAGCCATGAAGTGGTAGGCCACGTAAAATTACAGAGCGGGGACAACACATGCTGAGGCGCACATTGTACAGAAGTCACCAACTTTCTGCAGAATCAATAGCTGCAGACCTCCAAACTTATTGTGGCCTTCACAGTATCGGTCCAAACTAATTTTTCGCCCTAGGCGAGCATCACCAGCGGCGCCCCCCCCACCCCTCCGTTATAGGCAAAGTGTAATTGACTGGCAAGTCAGCGCCCCCTCATAAGTTAGCACCCTAGTCGGCCTCCTACGTCGCCTATACGATATACCGGCCCTTGGATACAGTCCCACGTACGTAATACGCGGTGGCCTCATAGGAAAGTTACGTATCATTATTATTATTACTACTACTACTTAATAGGCTTTGCT
>JAAGVU020000019.1:24736168-24755909 GCA_011763525.2 Mormyrus iriodes
CCATAAACACACTCCTAAACCTTGTGGAAAGCCTTCCCAGAAGAGTTGAAGCTGTTATAGCTGCAAAGGGTGGGCCAGCTCTATATTAAAACCTATGTATTAAGAATGGGATTTCATTAAATTTCATGTGTGTGTAAAGGCAGGCATATATTTGGCAATGTAGTGTACATTGGATATCCAGATCTTTGTGGGGACCCTCCATTCATTTGTAAGGGCATAACCTCGTCTATGACAGCCAAAATATAAGATTTTTGGCATTTTAATTTTTTTGGTTGCATTCACAGATTTTTTTTTATAAAACTGAGGTTTATTCTGTGGGGACCTGAAGAATGTCCCACCAAGCTAAAAAGTAACAGGTTTTACGACATTGTGGGGACACTTGGTCCCCACAATATGGTAAATACAAACCCACACACACATGCACACAGAGTGTTTGGACTTCTGTGGAGATCCTGGCCAATCAGTGCGCCTGTCTGTTTAGATTTTGACTAATGAGCACTTCTGCTTGTTTAGGTTTTGGCCAATGAGGGTACCTGCTTGTTTAGATCTCGTCCAATGAGTGTGCCTGCTTTTTTTTCCTGCGTGTTAGCCGGACAGCCTGCCTCTGTGGAGGAACAGGAGCTGACGCGCTGCGTCGAGGATGTGTACAAGGTGAGTGCCGCCTAAACTGGGACTCGCAGTACCGCCCGCACCCATGTGCATTGCCCTTTGGCCTCGCTGTTTGCCCCAGCGGTCCACGTATCACAGCCTTTCGGCCCCGTGGCTCTGTCTCTTCAGGGTTTATGGTGCTGACATTTGAATCTATTCTGCTAGAGCCAGTGAAATAAGCCTTTAGGATGAACAGTAGTGCAGTACAAGACAAAACAGTACGATATAAGAATGTGTAAACTGTAAGTGCAGTGTGGATAAGGTTGCAAATAGATCACAGTAGTAAAATAAAAATCGATAAAGTACAAAGTGGAATGTTAACAATGTGCAGTGCAGTGCATTGTGGGACAGATGCAGGTCATTGGTGTTTAGTAATTTTGAGACAAGCCAGGTTGGCTGATTTTATTCCACCTATGACAACTCGGCTGTTTCAGTTGTGATTGAAGTGCGTGTTAGTAATCCGGAATGTTCCATGCTACCCAACGTGTCACATGCATAAGCAAAGGAACCTGTGGCAGACACCTCTACTGTAAGCCAGAGCGGGCCCACTTATTGGCCGCACGTGACTTCAGCCTTAGCCTGGTCCCCGTTCCCTCCTCATGTCTCGGGGAATCGCTCCTTAGCTGTTGCATTTCGGGCCGTGCTAATAAGCCACGTCGGACCCTTTGAAGTATCAGCCTAATGAAGTGTGTCCCGCCTCCGTGCGGAATGTACCCCGGTCGCTGCTCTGGAGTGATTTGTTGAGATGTGCCTTACTAATCTAAGACTGATCATACAGAACACATGTTTTATTAACTATTACCCCACCCCCCAGCAACTGTCACCCCCAACAGCAAAAGGCTGTGGTCCAGAGGGGCAGCTTGAACTTGTGCACTGAACACACGCGTAGAATGTGCCCCGGTTTACCCCCTTACTGCAGAGTTCCACCTCCAGCACAGACAGGCGCTAACGATGTCACACCTTATTCTTCCTCAGATCTACGTGGTTGGGAATAGGCCGGGTCCGGCCCTACTGAAGTCCCTGGAAGAAGGGATTCCCGTCCTCTTCTGTCTGTACTGTTTCACCATGCAGAATGTCTCCCATTTACGGTCAGTTTGTGTCCTGGCAATTGACTGTTTGTATTTTCTGTTCCTGTACTTTGATGTTAATAATATTAATGATACTGACAATATTATTAACAACAGTAAAATATCAGTAATGGAAAAAAGTAGAACTATTAGGACTTAGCAGTGGGTTTTACCCCCACTCAGTCCATGGATTTACATGGGCCCCTTGAGTTTTGGAGGCCCCCTGTTGACCCAAACAGTCACTATACTGGGGGGTGACTTTTTGAGTGGGGACCCAGAAATGACAAGCCCGCCCCTGTTGGGACTGTATGAGGTTTGGGTTTTATTCTGGCTTTTGGTAGATATTTATGAATAATGGGCAAAATGCTTCTCATATTCTTACAGCAGGAGTTTGATATAAATAATACTGAGAATAAAATGGAATGTTGCTGGAGTTACAGTCGCTGAGGACCTGGTGTAAAATGTCACTCATGAAACAGCATGGAAACTTACTGAGGTTTATTGTCCCATTAGAAAGCATTTATAAGCTGAAAAATTATATATTTGCGTTCCATGTGATTTGGTCAAATATCAAAGGTCATCAATTAAATTATTTGCGGTTTGTTTTACGGCACAGTGGCTCAGTGGGGGGGGTGCCGTTTCCTCACACATCCAGAGTTGGAGGTTCGAGGCCCACCACCATCCTGAGTGTGTGCAATTTTCATGTTCTCCCAGTACAACTTGGGTTTCTTGCTGCAGTCCAAATACATGCAGTCAGGGTAATTGGCGTCTCTAAATTATCTGTACTTTATAATGTGTGTGTGCCCTGAAAAGTTCAGCACAGCCACTGGAGGTGCCACGGTCATGCCCGGGCGTATGGTGACGGCTCGTTCTGTCTGCTACGCAGAGCTCCCTGCCAAGAGATCCTGCTCTGGTACCTGTCACACCTCGAGCCTCCAGATGCCCTGGAATGTCTTCGATGCCTGAGTGGCCTCAGTGGTCCAGGCAGTGTCCTGGTACCTGGGTTTGAATTCACGCCTGGAAGTGAAGGCGGAGCTAAGCTCACGCCAAAAACGACGGACAGGTATGACATCACTCATCTGGGTCATGAGTAATGGCTGGTGCCATATGTACCAGTGGGTAACATTTGAAGATTGGCCCAGATTAGATTTAGTAAGTCAGAGAGTTTTGTTGTGATCCTAAATAATGACACAAAAATGTAAAATCATTCTCTCTAATGATTTTTGACATATTTCGGTACGTAGTCTAATGGGGGGGTTTTGTAAGTTTTTGTGAGAAAACCGAGGGTGAAACTGACCAATGTTTGTGGTCAAGCCATTGAAAAATCTTCATTTCAATGGATAATTTAAATGCGTTTTTTTTAAAGAAATAATGACAAAAGCATAATATGGCAAAAGAGTAAGAGACATCCTTTGGTGTCAGCCAGTACAAATGCGGCAGTGAAGTAAACGGGCAGTTTCATTGGTCAGTCCGGGATTCCAGTCCCTTTTTGGTCATCGCTGCCACAGCAGTAATGAGTTATGACCCAGTCAAGCTCACTGTGGTTTTCATTTGGTCCAGTTGGCTGCAGAAACACGTGGGACCAAAGTGACTGATTTTGAGGCCTAGCTGCCCCTTGCCCGCACCTCCCTCTCTCTCTCTTTCATCCCTCCCTCCCTCTCTCTTTCATCCCTCCCTTTCTCTCTCAGTGATGAAGATGATGCTCTCTATGAGAAGGTTTCTGGAGAGCAGTGGGCAGTGGACTGCCTGGTCCGGCTGCTGGGCGAGCTGAAGGACAACGATCTCCCTGGAGACTTCTTCCTGGAGATGCTGAAGGTGCCGCCCACTGAAATGAAGTCCGATCTGACCGTCAAAGCTGACCTTGTAGCATGGTGTTGCTTAATCTCTTCTGTCTTACACTGGCACATGCATTATATGTTTTCTGTCTTACACTGACACATGTATGATATGTATTCTTTTCAGTGCTGGTCTATCTGCAGGCATATAACTGGTACACAAGTATATATTCACCATATAAAGTGATATGCGTTGCAATTTCTATTTGTAGCAGCACAAATGCGTATTTATTTAATGTGCATTTGCACTGTTATGACTAGAAATTACTGTGTATTTTGATTTTTATGTGGCTGATTATCTTTTGGGGTGTAAAGGCTAAAATGCACAGTGATATCTTGCTGTAACAGTGCAAATGCACATAATATACGAATTAGCGCTTCTGTGACAAGAAATTGCCACGCTTTATACGGCGAATGCACACTTGCATACCAGTTATGTGCACTCCTGCCTGTATGTGTGCTTCTCTGTTGCGGCTTTATCATTGCTTAGCTCATGCTGTCCCTCAGACATACCTACCAGATAGCAGCTCAGGTTAAGTACCTTCTTGGGGGTTTGGATGCTGTGCCAGTAATCAGTAGGTCGCTAGTTCGAATCCCTGAGTCGGGGATCCAGGACCTATCTGACCCTGCTTTCTGAAAAATGCCTGTTGCTTTAGGTAAAAGCTTAAGCATGTGTAACGCAGGTTACGAACCTGCAAAAGTCTCTGTTGGAACCTCCAAGCCACCTGTGGCCTGTTAAAGAGTTTTGAATTTAACGAGGTGTTAACAGGATGATGCAGCAGAGATGGTGTGCAGGCAGCAATATGCTTAATGCAGATACTTGAGATTGGCTTCATCCTCAGAGTGAAACTGGGATGGAAGACATGAAGAGCGAGCCAGAGAACATGTGGCGATTGGCAGATTTAATGTTACATGTAAAGTGTGGGTTACACTGGCTCATAAGAGCTGTCTAAACTCTCTTTTCCAAATTGTCTAGAGCAGATAAATGTCTCTCTAATAATGAAAAATGACTCACTCGCTTCTCGCTAACCGTACGTGAACGGGCTTGATTTCAGAGGACAGTCTATTCCTTCCGTACAAATATAGGCAGCCCATTTCTCAGAAGGAAGCACTGGGGTGTGTATCGCCCCCCCTGGTGAGTGGGGGGTAGAATTGCAGTGTGGCTGGCAGCAATGGCATTGGTTTCTGTGTGTGTGACCCGTACAGGTTCTCAAGAACCACTGGAGGGCATCCCCTTCGGTGTGTCTGACCAGCTCGGTTTTGCAGTTGTTGGCAGATGTCAAATTACAGGACTCGGGGGGGGCGCGTGAATCAGAGGCAACTAACATGGGTTGTGTGTTTGAAATTAAGCGTAAAAGGCATGTTTCCTGGAGCAGGCCCATCTGCATTAACCCAAATGCAGGTTCGAGATAAATGATGATCCCTCTCCTCGTGAAATAGGTCACAGGCGTCTGCTGCCAGTAACTCCGACTGGGGATTGGTCTGATTCGAGTAAGCCATGTGTTCTGCATGTTTAATATGAAATGCTGTCATTAGACTCCAATGACTGGCTGTCGGTGAAAAGTGGATACCCCCCGCCCATGTGTCTTCTGGGGGTCCTTATTCCGTTTGGGGTCTCTGTGTACCTGGAACCTCTCCTTTGCCGCATGGGGCACTGGGGCTTGTTCAGTCCCTCTGTCGGCACTCAGGCAGGAGCGTAATCCCAGGCAGGCCTGTAATAGTCTGTCTTATATTTAATAGGTCAATTATGCATAAGCCATTGATGTGGTTTTAAATCCCCTCATGAACTCACTGCAGGGTAAGTTTGAATATGGAGTCATTTTAAAGTGATATTCAATTCAGTTAACGTATGAGCAAGTATTAAAATATTATTGAAAAGTCTGGGCCAAAAACGAAACCTAATTTTTGATGTGATTCTGTAACAGAAAATCTTACGTCTTTATTTTTAAAATTCAAATCAGCAGTTTAATTTTGCTCTTTTGGATTTCTGGATGGTTCTGCCCATCCTCATTTATGTCATTAGAACAATTTGCTCGTGGCTACAGACCGTCACAATGCCGTCTTAATTTTACAGGCTAATAATGTGTTACTGAGATCGTACCGGCCTTGACCATTTTAATGTTTTAATTGTTCTGCCATCATGTCTAGGGTGTCCCCCCAGCCCTGTGGCCTGTAGGGGCTTCATTCCCACCTTATTTGTGTAGCAGGCGCTTTTATCCGAAAAAGCAAGGTCAGCCAGTTCCTGCAGCGATTGGGGGTTAAAAGCCGTGCTCAGGGCCCCGACGGTAAATTTATTATGTCGACCCTGGGATTTGAACCGTTAACCTTCCGAACCTGACCCGCTGAGCCACGCACCCCCCTTCCGCCCACGCTTCATCCACATAGTCAGTGCTGATCTTTTTTGGTCCATGGAGCTAACCTCTGTCTCCTCACTCTTCTTCTTTTTCTTGTTCAAATGCCCTTCAGGACCTCACCAGTTGGGCAGAGGAAGAGGCAGATGACGACTGCACGGGCACACAGGCCATGACACTGACAGAGCTGGAGCGGCTGCTGTGGGGGCGGGCGGAGACCCGGGCACACAAGCTGGCACTCATGCAGGTTCTGGCTGGCATGTGCCAGGGGCTCCCCCACACTCAGCTGCTCCGCAAGCCAGCACAGGTGAGCCAGCCAGTGACAGCGGGGCAGCAGGCAGCACGGCGCTGACACCCACACGCCAGGCCGCACTCTCCGCTAATGGCTTTAACCTACATTAGTTAGCCCAGTGTCTTATGGGTAAAAGCCTCCTGCTGTGGAAGGCTGATTTTCTGAAAACCTGGGCTGTGTTCAGCGCTGTGGGTTGCATGACAGGATGTGTGTGTGTGTGTGACCCTGTCAAGGAGCTCATCTCCTCCTTATCTGCGTTAAAAAAAGGATTCTTTTAAGGATAAAGATTTAAATACCTTCCCTTTCTATTTTTTAAAGCTCTTCAGTAAGTTATCTTAAATAACCTGCCTGAGAGAGTTCTGTTCACTTACTAACGAGAATGAGGGCATCATGTATTAGGCCTGTCAATGTTGTGCTCTGTTAAGATCAGTAATGTGTGATTTGTGTGGACTTTCGCTTAATTAGTTTTGTCTCGAGACACATCTTGTCTGTCATTTATTCCCCTCCACATCTGTAAGTTTAGCTTTCAGAGTGAAGTGGCAGCTCTATGTTATATAACCCTTATCATTCTGTGGCCTATTTGCGCTGTTTTCAGGTAAAACTCCGCAGCCAGCGTGCGTGCGTGCGTGCGTACCTGGATTTGAGGACAGGATTTGCTGTTTTGTGTGGAATAATAATTTTTAAATGCAGTATCTGGTTTTGAAACACTTTTTTTCAGCTTGTGTTTGTGTGTATGTGTGTGATGCTCCCCCCAGGTGTTGAGGTTCGTGGAGGCTATGCTGCAGAGGGCCTGTGCAGGCCTGGCTCCAGGTTCCATGGGGTCTGAGGAGGACCAGACACTGAGCATGGCAATGGGACTGGTGGCCACCCTGCTGACTGGGGCTGTGGAAGTGCGTATGGAACCACTCGCCTCGCTCATTAACCTGCATCTGCCAGGGCATGTCGCCCTGAGCTGCCCCAACACGATAGCTGTGAGCTTCTGAACCTTTCTCACATTTAGCACCCCACGCAGTCCTTTAAGTTACACCACACTTAGGTCGTGATTGATAGATGACCTGGAATGCAATTATGCTACATTTGCCACATTTATACAGGTGAGAACAAGGCTTGGAGTCTGAGCACAGGTTCTTCAGCACCCCTGGAGAAGTTTTCAGGGAGCCAAGGGAGATGTAATTTTTCTGCCAAGGACAGGATTTAAACTATTTGATCACAGGCACAAAGGCTTAACCCACTGAGCCCCACATTGCCCCCTTGTGGACCTTAAGCATATTGCAAGGACGATGTGGCATGACCTTGTCCTTGGATATTAAGTGTCCTTCAGATTCCCTGTGTAAATGGCTTCATTTGAGGGGAGGTACTACTAGTGGTACTATTCTTCAGTGCTCTTAATCCTCTCCACATGATATCTGCGTTAAGATCGATATGAACGATCACAATGCTTTGAGACTGTAGCTCTGGGATCTTGGCCAGATGGCGTGAGAGTTTAATCCAGCCGTGCGGTTTCAGGTGAGGGTGGGGCTGGGCGTGACGTGGGGTGGATGCTCTGGTCGCCCCCGTGCCTCGGGGTGTTTGGACAAGAGGCCAGCCTCGTTTCTGGGCCTCGTCGAAAGCCTTTATGAGTCACATCTCCTGGGCGTCTGATTTACGATGCCCTACATGATGCGTGACGATTACACGAAATTAGATTCGATTCAACTTTATTGCCAGTGCGCAAAGTGCAAGTGCTCAGATGAAAAAGTGCGATGAGATGATGCCGGTGCATGTCTCCCGCAGCTCAGTGCCAGCGACCTCGCCTTCGCATCCTGCCTACTGCAGCCTCTGGAACAGATCTGCCAGCGTCACGCTGATCCGGTCATCCGTGAGCTGGCCTCCGACCTGCGGGTGGCGCTGGCTACACATGGGGCCTTCTGTCCCGACACAGTGACCCAGGCTGCCCGCCGGCATGGACCTCAGGCAGGCACGGACACGCCAGCAAGTCGGAATAGTCAAAGCGAAGCTGCTGTGGAAATGCGTGCTACCTCTTCTGCTAGCTCTCAGAGAGTCCTCAACGTGACCTCTGACCCCAACGTCTGTGCCAGGCCCAGTCATCGAGCCGACCGAGTTGCTGCTGCCCCAGATTCTGGGCCGACATCTGAACAACCTGGCTCCAGTAGATCCCGTATCCCCCTGCCCAGTAGGACCTTCTCTGAGTGCCTTCTGGAGGCCTGTGACCCTGATGTTCCAACCCGCGCCTCGGCTCTGCGGATGCTGACGCGTGCGATCCGGGAGCGAGATCCAGAGGCACTGCGCTTTCAAGAAAAAGTCTTGACGGTAGGGATTGGGGATGAACGATATTGGAAAGACACGTTTGAACAGCTTCCAATGAATATTGTGTTATTTATAAAACAAAGATGGACTTGAAAACTTAATAGGTTCAGTTTGGCTAGTTTATTATTCTCTACCAGTAGCCTGTCAAATAAATCAGTGGTGTTGCCCTGAGTTGTGCCAGCAGACTCAAAGCAATGCTGACAAATCATTTGCTTTTGTTCAAAATCATCTGGAATACAAAATATTTTTACACAGAGGAAAACAAATGTCTTTTAGAAACTGTTTGCTTTTCTCCTCACTCATTTTTGCTAAATTTCTCACAAATGTGCCACATGTATGATTATGACGAAAATCCTCATGATTGTCTCAGAGAGTGCATGCCGAGCTCATGAAAAAACAGGGCAGTAAACTTAAGACTGATTTTTAAAAAACTTACTACATAATCTTGAATAGGAACAATGTTTAATATTGCTAAGTTTTGAAGGGGATCGAGTATTGGCCATATGTGACCGATCCACGTCCGATATTTACTTATTTAGTTTTCGGCAGTCTGTAAAAAAGTAGCTCCTGTTTCTTGTTAAATCAGTCGGGCGCATGTCAGCTCTTTCCCCTTTTTAGATGCATTTTTGCTCCATTCAAGCTGATCGCTAATGCTGCCACTCAGTCTATCTGCCACTCAGTGGGTGTGAGCGCAGTGACTCCGCCTGCTGTGATGTCATGTGCATATCCTTCATGGCAGGAGGAGTGTAAGAACATCAGATAACAGGGTGACGGTCTGGAAGTATTTTATGCTTCAAGCAACTAGTATTTACAGCAATTTGCAATCTTTGTAAAAAAAAAAAAAAAGCGTTTTGAGAGGTGGGGGTAGTGTTTATTTGAAAATCCCTCTAACAAAGCGCATGTGTGAGACAACGTGAGTTATATGAAAAAGCAACGGATGATTTGGCAGTCGCTGGCTTGGGCTGCTTAGCGCACTCGCTACAGCCTGTGATACGGGGGGGGGTGCTATCGCAATGAAGTGTAAGCGATGCTCTTGCCAGTGGGAGATAAATTGTGGGGCATTTTAAGCATTCTCCACTTGGCTGTACTCTCCTGGAAGATATTCAGATTGAACTACAAATGCCTCAAAAATGACAAATAGCCATACAGTATGTATGTTTCTCGTAGCCTAATTAATGATTTCTTTTGGCATACATTTCTTAAATTTGTATTTACTAGTTTAAAAAAAATTAATAATGGAGTATAAATATTTAGATATTATTTTGTTAAGATCTTAAAGTAAAAAGAGCTCTTGTATCGGAACCTGTATTGGTATCGGCAGTTGTGCATCAGAATCGGATCGGAACTGAAAAAATGTGGATCGTCCCATTCCTAAAGTTTTGTTTCCTGTGACTGAGTTAAAAGGTTTTAGCGAAACTTAATTATGGTTTCAACCCCAGCTGACTGTGTCAGTCCCTGCGAGGTGAGTTGCATGTGCAGAATATGCAGTGTTGATATTAACGTCGTACAAGGATCCAAGTCTGCTTTGTGTTTGTGGGGAGATTCCAGTGAGTTTTTATTCTGAACGCTTGGAGGACACAGCAGGCCAAAGTGATGTAGGATCATTGACTGCCTTGTGACTTGGGCGCTTTGATAGTTATTTTTAATGTGTGTCTAGCAGTTCTTATGGGTGACTGGGCTCGAGCCGGAGGCCAGGGTCTGTGCTTTGATCTTGAGTTTTTCTACTGCGCTGCCCTTGAAGTGTCTTCCACACGCCATTTGCTGTCCATCATCCACAGAGCTCCTCTCTGTGCGTGTTGTAACGGACTCTTATTGCAGTTGACTAGGATAAACTAACTGTGATTGCAGAAAGGTTCTTGGGTAAGGTAGGGTTGTTTCAGGGAGTGAATGGATGAATGAATGTGACTTTTTTTTTTTTAAAGGGATTACAGTGATATTGGGGTGTAGCAGATTGTGTGGTAGCTGGTGAGGGGTAGGGGGCTTTCACAAGTGAGGTTTAATGGTGGGGGAAGGTCCCCCTGGTGTCTCATTTAATATTCCCTGTTATTACTACCCCCTTGGTAGCCCCCCTGCCTGGCACACAGCCTTTGGGATCTTGGAGCTATTGGGACATGGAGTGGTGGGGGGCTGTCTTGGGACGTAGACAGGGTCCTCTTGACAAAAGTGTGCTGCCTGATCAGCACATCATAACACAGGGTCGCCCCCTGGAGCTCTTTGTGCCATAAATATTCCGTTTTGTCTCTCAGCCAGAGATGCCATCTAGCAGTCCTGCATCGAGCAGTAATTTGAGTCATTTTCCCTCCCATGTTATAACGTTATTTGGTTGTTCAGCCTATTCCTTCATTAACTATATAACAAACCCAGTGTGTGATGTCCGTTTGCCTCGAGCCTTAAGTGTTTTGCCTTCTACCCTACTTTCCAGCTGTTCCTGGAGAATTTGGAGCACGAAGACTCCTTTGTGTATCTGTCAGCCATCCAAGGTAAGATCTGAACGGCGC
Source organism: Mormyrus iriodes (assembly GCA_011763525.2). Lineage (NCBI taxonomy): Eukaryota > Metazoa > Chordata > Actinopteri > Osteoglossiformes > Mormyridae > Mormyrus > Mormyrus iriodes. Next base: position 24,747,167 of record JAAGVU020000019.1, read on the forward strand.
CCGGCTGGGTGACAGCCCTGATGTGTAGCTCAAGGCCCCGGATTAATGTCTGCTAATGAGCCTGTGTCTTTGAAGAGCTGCAGCTGTGTTGGCTATCATTGTGTCGCATTGGGTCTTCTTACATATGTAGACATCCTACGTTTGAAATGTATATGGTATAGACAGACGGAAAATATATGCATGGTTGCATGGTTGTGGTGTTCATCTAATTTGTGGAATGATGAATCACGTCCGTCTTGTTTCTTGTGGTTCTGTTGTTTCTTCATGATACTATAACTCCTTCTAGGCCTGTTATTTAAGTGCTGTGCTTTATGGATGGTATATATTTGTCAGGTGATTTCCTGGTGGCTTTTCTCTTGCAGTCCATATGGAAGAGGCAGTTTTGGAGTATGTGGTCTTAGATTAAAGTTCACCTTCTTTATCTTGACCATTTATGCAAACAAATGGGGCACTGGGTGGATTAGATGATGGTGGCTGGCTGACCTGTTACCTAAGGTGTCAGTCCTTCGATTCCTCCTAACTAAACCCTGGTGTCTCATCCGCAAGGTCAGACCCCCGGCCACAGCCTTGGCGAGTCACTGTAATTTCCATGCTGGAGTCCAGACCTATTTTCACTTTGTTTATTTAGCAGATGTTTTTTTTCCAAAGTGACATACGATTGAGAAAGCAGGGTCAGAGAGTCCCTGGAGTAATTGGGAGGTTAAGTGCGTTGCTCAGGGGCCCAACGGTGAAATGACTCTGTGACCCTGGGATTTGAGCTGGCAACCTTCCGATCACGCACACATCGCCCTAAGCCACCGAGCCACAGTTCACCCCAACCCCACACATTCATTTTTTTATGCGCGTTCATTTTTTTTTTTTAAAGGAAAATAAATTGTGCCTGTCCCCTTTTCTTTGCAGTGCATTTTCCCTGAATAGACACTAATTCATCACCCCGGTTTCCCCAAATGTAGCTTCTGTATTGTGTAAGCAGTTTCCCAGTATCACAGCCACTGGTGTGCACCCAGCGTGATACTCAAAACTAGAAAAGTTACTAAATCAAACGGCAGGCAAGTGCCCACTCGTCTCTGCTGCTGTTTCTCAGCAAAGACAGATCCGGAGAATTCCGTGCGTCAACGCGGAGCGTAATTCGGTAGAATTTCATTGCTTTTTCCAAAGTGATGCACGGTTATTGGGAAAGCAGGCCCAAACAGTCACTGGAAGAATGGGAGTTAAGAGCTTTTGCTCTCTGTAAACGTCTGGGATTTGAACCGGTAACGTACTGCTTACGAGCACATTGTCCTAGCCCACTGAACCACGCAGCGTTCACCATTTTATTCAAGGGAGAGTTCAACTAGATTAATAGAATGGAATACATTTCAGCAAACATTTCTGCGTAGTCCAGTAGTTTGTAAGTTGGCATGTGGTGACTGTTTACCTCTCGCTGAGTGTGTAGGTTGGTGGAGTAACAGCTGTGCATGCAGTGTGTGTGTGGTCTGTTTGCATACACACCTCTGAGGGAGAGGCAGAGTGCTTATTACCCATACTGCCCAAGCACAGCCTCATATCTCACGACTCTGCTTTTCTTTCATACTCCTCCTAAATAGTCATTATAAATCAGGTTTACGTTGATGTCTGATAAACACAAATTCCATAAAAAGTAAACAGAGAAAAGGAGAATGGAGAATGAATCAATTAGCCATTTTTATTGGTTTTGCTTGATAAATTACTGTCAAGGAGGGATGGATGGATTGATGGCAGTCTGTCCAAGTCCAATAACCCAAGTAATCTGTGTTATACCTGAGGGTCCGTGTCTGTCATGGAGAGCAGGATGGGGTACGTCTGACCCTGATGGCCCCTGTGTGCCTATAATCGTACCCATGGCAGGTGAATAACAAAGTATCTAGGTGACTCGATGGCTGCAGGTTTTTAAACGAAGGACTACCAGTGCAGGTCCCAGAAGGAATCCCTGCTGCTCTATCGTTTAATCCTAAACCCCCTGTCTCCTGTTCTGTATTGGGGGGGGGGGGGTGCGTACCTCAGCAGGTGAGGATGCTGTACCTTAGATCGGAAGGTTGCTTGTTCAAATCCTAGCATTAACATTTGGTTGGATCTGTAGGCTCGAATGAAATACCCGTGGCAGGACGCAGGGGTCGATCTGTGGCCGGGCAGTTTTGGATTAAAATCTCAGGCCACTCAAAGCTCTGCCTTAAAATACCAGTTATTGGGTTAAAGGGAAAATTAATTAGTCTGCATAGATCCCAGCGAAGAGCACTGGGCCCATAACCCCTGGCTACTTCAGGGACTGTCAGTCCCTGCTTTCTCAGTCGTATTTGGATAAAACCGTCTGAGAAATAAAGAAAATGTAAATATATGTCCCTTCGAAGGATTATAAGCTTTGTTAAATAAGTCAATTATCTTGTATTAGGGGTGATAGTGCCATGTTCAGGGCTCAGGTTGCAGGGGGGCCACTGGTCCCCAGGTGGTCCACATTCGCTCCGTGTTTACTGTCTGGTGATTAAAAGCCCCTCCTAGTCATGAGGGACCGTGTTTACACTATAGCACCCCCTGCAGGATGACGCTGGCCTCCTCACTCGCCGCCTCCTGTTATATGTTAATTATGTAAGTCTGCACAGACATGCCCCTTGTTCACAGGCCGGAAAGCGTAGAGCGTAGAGGTCCTGTTCCGGCGAATTTGTGGCACCTGGCTTTCCTTGTGATATGACTCACTCTCCCTCATCTGTTTAACCCTGAGTCACTGTGGCTCCTTGGGAAAACCTTCCCTTTTGAAAGAGCCTCCGGGAGGCGTCCTGACAGGACAGGCGACTTTGATCTGCCGCCACGATGGCTCCCTGTGCTCACACCGGGAGGATGCGGTAGTTCATTTTGTTGAGTCCCTGCAGGGTTTTGGAGGTGACGTTCTCTCCCTTGTCTTCCCCTTCTTCAGGTTTGACTGAGCTAGCCGACGCCTTCCCAGAGAGGATCCTGCTGAGGCTACTGGAGGAATACCAGGCCGGCTCTCTCCCGGGCCCCTCCGCCAGGCCCCTGAGGTCCCTGGACACGCGCCTGAAAGTGGGCGAGGTGCTGATGAGGGCCAGCCGTGCTCTGGGTGGGTGTCCGCTTCTCGGTCCCCAAACCCCAAAGACCCGAGACTAGTCCCTCTTCCCTAATCAGCCCATCAGTGATGTGACGGTGAGGTGACGCATTAGATTAGGCGTCCTGGGAAAGGGTGTAGCCTTTCCGGGGATGTGCAGATATGCACTGTTGTGGTGATGCAACACCAAGCTAGATGCGGGCATTGTGTGATGCTGGTCTGTGCTGTGGGGAATTTCTTTATCTGAAAGTTGCAGAGTCACCGGGGAAACGATACGGCTGTTTCAGCGGCCCCTGTGGCGTGGCTGGGAAAAGTGGAGGGAAAGTCTTGCGTGTCATAAATACATTTGTTTTCCTGGAGGGGGTCTCTTCTAAGTTTTCCTTGAAATTCTATTCTTCCCCCTCCTGACTAACATCTCACACCTGTTCTCTGCTAAACAAATGAGGGTTTATTCATAAGATAAGGTAAAACTTTATTTGTCCCGAGGGAAATTATTGTGGCACATCATAGCTCTCACCGTACAGGATTAAAAGAACAGAGCTTAAAATGTAAAAGAAAGAAAAGTAAAGTGTACAAGTATAAAGTCAAAAGGACAAGAAGATGAGATATCTAAGACGATAACTAAATTGGGGGTGTGCGTATGCAGAAAGGTGCATGCAGGGTACCTCGCTAAACGCCTCCCCTTCCCCTTACGTGTGTGACACTCGAGGGGGCTCCCAAAGGGCTTGACTCCACTCCGCTCCAGTCCCCCCTCGAGGGAGCGCAGCCCCCTTCCTCATTAATACCCCATATTAATCCCCTATTTGAGCTGTTCTCACACAGCCACGTACCCCTGTAGCACCCGGTCTCACATAATACCCGCTGACACTGGCACACACACGCCCCACAGAGTCCTCACGTGGGGGGCTTTAATGGCCACCCCATCAGGCTCTGCCCTCCCCATCTGTGCTGTCTGTCACATCGCACCCCCCAATCCCCCCCCTCCCCCAGCCTGCTGACGGTCGCCACGGCGACACTCAGCCAGTATCCACTGGGATCTACGCGAGTTAATTATTTTTCCCTTTCACCCATTAACCATCCCGAATGTGTCACAGAATTATTGTAACTCATGAGATTTAAACTCAAAACCGCCCGGCCACAGACCAGCCCCCTCGTCATGCCATGGCAGTTTGATTTTGGCCTGTCGATGCGGCACTCCTTTGGTACCCAGAAGCTGAAATGGTATTCGCATTAATTAGCATTAGCGGCGCCTTTCAGGTAAAGAGGAAGATAATAGCATTCTGTACGCGAGATTGACTGCCTTCCTCCCCGCTGTGGTTAGGTGAACTGGCTCCCCACCACGGCCAGCCCCTGATCGGAGCCTTCCTGCGGGGCACGAGGGACATGGACAGCGCCGTCCGCACCAGCAGCCTGTCCAACCTGGGGGAGCTTTGCCAGAGGTTGCACTTCTCTCTGGGCCCGCTGGCCCAGGAGGTGAGTGGTGAGACCATTGACAGTCAGCCAATCCGTCACCATCAAGCCTGTTTATTGACTGTTCAGTGGCCCTTTCCCACTGTCCGTCTCTTTATATTAATATTTAAGTTTTCCCTTCATGTTCACTGGTATCTCTTCATCTGAAAAGCCATTCATCTGACACGTGCTGGATGAAATCTGTGCAAAAATTTCCAGTTTATGTCAGGTGATGGACAATTTTTTTTTTTGTACGCTGTGAAATTTCTCCGGGAACTGAGAGCATGATCTCCTGATGGTAATTAGCATCCTGTAGAGCGATCAGGAGACCACAAGCCCTTCTGGGGCTTACATGCAACTTTATCCTGACCCAGGCGCTGGCTCACTTGGCATCCGAACATCCGAAACAGGGGTGATTCTAGGATTTTTGAAAGTGTGTGAGTGTGGGGGGGGGGGGGCAGCCTTATCATTAGCCAAGAGCAATTTAGGGGGTTAAGGGTCTTGCTCTGGGGCCCCAATGGTGAAATCACTTTGCTGACTCTGGGATTTGAACCGGCAACCTTCAGATCAGTCACACCATCTTAACCCGCTCTCACACCACCTGTCAGGACTCTGGAGAGGGGGGACGTCCTCTGAGGTTCTCTCTGAGATTGAAGGAGGGAGATGCGTTTAACCCCTCGACTGCCTGAGTCTCTTCCACCTTAGTTGGCTGCTTCCCCACAGCCAGGCAGTCTTCAGTGCTGGTGCTGGGATCAGCTTTCCTGGCACATCTTTTTCATCTGTGACTCCCCGCCCCCCCCATCACACACAAATACACTTTAGTTCAGCCTCCATCAAAGTCAATAGGCAGAATCTGGAGCCGCTGAATTAAACGTGCTGCGTGTGCTGGGCGTTTGCTGGAGGTGGTTGGCTTAAAATAAAGTTGCCTCGTCAAGACTTCCTGTTTGCCGAGAGTCTCTGTCGAGCACTCCCTGGATTAGTGACAGCGGTTATTCACGAGCCGAGCAGTCAGCAACATTGTAATCTGCCCCGGTCAATCTCTGATGAGGCAGCCCGCGCTGGCCCTCCCTTTGGCCTGTGACCCACCTGTCTCTCTCCCTCTACATCCAGCTCAGCTCCTGTCTGACCACTCTGATAAGGACCGAGAAGGAGCGGGAGGTGCGCAGAGCTGCCGTCCACGTCATCGCTGTGCTCCTGCGGGGCCTGAGTGAGAAGACCACGCAGGTATCCTGCCATGTTTTACACAAGACGATTGTACAGCAGATTTCCAAAACTCACTAAGTCCATTTTTTTGTCGTTGTTGACATGAGACCGTCGACGACATAAAGTTGGACTTCCTCAGCATAGGTTACAGTATCGGGAACCAGAACTTACGCAGCCCTCATGTAATCCAACAAAGGGCTTCTGGCTCGAACCCAGCTTCAGCAGAATAGTCACATGTTCTCAGGCTCTTCAGCAAGGCACTTAACCCCCCCCCCCAGGCCCATGGGCGCATATATACTATTAGAACTCAAATTTTCACAAACGTATCCTATGGTTTAGGGCTGCACGATATCACATTGCGATTATATGGCGCATGTGCATTAATCACAAGGGCCTCACATGACTGGTGTAAATGTTTGTCCGGAAACCGGCTTTTCAGTGTTTGTATATTAGGCGCACTACTAATCTGCTTACCAAATTGTAGGTGTAAGTAAATGTTCGCATAGTACCGAAAAGCTGGAATCCAGACAAATGTTTATGGCCGTCATCTAAAGTCCTGGTGATTATTGCGCAGGTGCCATATAATCATGATTGTATCTCGTCGTGATATTGTACAGCCCTACTATGGACTGAGTTTTGGAAATTTGCTCTTCAGTTCCTAGCTGATGCAGTTGACTTCCCTGACGAGGTTTGATGGTGTTGCCTAGTGATATCCTGCCTCTCTCTTTCCAGCACAAAGCCTTAAGGTTTTATCTTTTTTCACAATGGAAAAAATAAGTTGGAGAAATATTTGAGGCATATGTTCATCTACTGTCAAGAGGTACATATTCAGTCAGGCTCACTGAAATTGAACCTGCCCAGGGATGGATTAATGCATAGCCTATCCCAGGCTACAGCCCAGGGCCCCAGCAAACATCAGGGCCCCTCCACGCCTCAGGAAAAATGGAGCAGTTAGTTAAATCGGCAGCACCTGAGTGCCGATGTCAGCCTCGGGCTCCTACATACTGTAAGTTAATCTGCCTTTGAATTTACCCCGTTGGTTCATATGATGTAGGGCAACTTGCCTCTTTCTGAAGTTGCCCGTCCCTCACGGTCTTTCATAAGATCATCATTTTTTTCCTGTCATTTTTTAAAAAATTTGAAAAATTTCCACTGAGACCAGACCGGAATGAACTCCATTAATGTGGCCCACATCTGTTCCCCGCCTCTGCGTCGTCGGCTATGTCCTGGAGGAAAAACCACAGGTTGATCAGGACTGGGTATAAGTGGAGACTAGAGGTGACAGTATGTTGGAATGCTGGATTTGTAGTGTATGCTGGAATCAGGAACGCAAAGGTAAAAGAGTTGTAATTCCCTGCTCTGTCATTAGGATGAAACCTTCCCATAGCACCCTGCCACAACTCTCCCCAATCGAGGGACTCTTCCCCAGTTCACAAACCCCACGCCAGACAGTCATTTCCCACAGCCCAATTTGCTTAGTGCCTCTCTCACTAGAACCAGCTGTAATCAGATCAGGCCTTCATATCCCATAATCCTTTACTACTGTTGCATCACTATTGTGCATCATTGCAGATACATGGATGCAATGTTGTTTCCACACAATGCATCCCTTCATTTTGGGATGTGAACTTACTCCTCAAGGCTATGGGTGGGGGTTTGAGGTGTAAGACTTCTCTGCAACATCATAGCATTGCCTCAGCAGGTTGGGGGGTTTTACTGCATTACCTGGAAGCAAGTGACTGTGGGTGTTCTTCAAGTCATCAGCGTTCTCCCACATCCTGTCGCTGCTCCCCTCTGTCTGATATGTGCAATAGTAAACTTGGCAGTTGTGTCAACTTGTTAAGCGTGGGAGAATGGGCGTGTTACAGCAGGGTAGAAGGAATATGAGGAGAATGACTGACTACTTTTCTGTCATTAGAGCATTCATGCCTTTTGGGTCGGCATGCAGGTAGGACTGCAGGCTAACAGGAGGTCGATTTGGTATCAGTAGTTGGGCAACATAGCACTCTGCTGTTAGCGGATGGCTCTGTGTCCTAATTGAGTCCTGTTGCTGATTGGTCAGTCGCACAACTGGACAGGTCAGAAGCCTTTGTGGAGCTCCATCCAATCAGAATTGAGTATGGTACACTCGCATTACAGGACGAGAAGCTATTAGTTGCCCCGCAACCTCCTCCTTTGCTTTCTGACATTGGCTGTCTGGCTAAGTAAAAGGAAGTCCGGTAGGAGGAACATAGATGCATGGCAACGTGGGGGGAAAATTCTAGGTTCCTTGGGAAAGACTGGGCTCTCCGTGCTGGTGCCAGAGCTGACGTGGGAAGGTGGGGGATTTCCTGGCTTATTCTCATGTGTTTCTTTATATCCTTCTCAAAGAAGGATTGTTGATGTTAAGGTGCATCACCGGCTGAGTTAAGAAAACAAGCTCCTTTCGGGTTTATTTCCCCCACCCTGTTTGTAATAAAATAATAAACCACTTGTGTATATGCAAAGACGGCAGCTTGATGCACCGTCTGAGTTCTGGGCATGTTGTTGAATCATACTTCTCAGGTGGCTTTTGGGTGCTGAAATGCACTTAAATTGTACATGTAGGCTTAGCCTTGAAGAGTTGGGTGATTTGCAGCACAACCACATGGGAATCCCCTGGGTTACTGTGCCACTGACCCACCTGCCTGTATCATATCCATCAGCCAGCCCCCAGTGTCTTTCTTAGGCCGTGACTAACTGCAGGAGGGCTGCAGCTACGGCTCTTCCCTTACTAACCGTCTCTCTTTGGACTTGGTGTCATTGGACCTGCTTCTCCTCTTGTAAACACCTTTATTTTGCTCTGCAGTTCCCTGCCCTTTTCTCCAGTCTTGTACCAGTGATGTCTCCAGCCAATATCAAAGATCCAGGCATTTTTAAATTGATCGATATCGGCTCCCGGGGTGGCACGGTGGTGCAGTGGTTAGCACTGTTGCCTCACACCTCTGGGATCAGGGTTCACGTCTGCACCTGGGTTCCATGTGTGTGGAGTTTGCATGT
>JAAGVU020000019.1:24756009-24768695 GCA_011763525.2 Mormyrus iriodes
GAAACCGCAAACTATCGAGACGTCGGCTGTTGAAATTCTTTAAACTGGAAACTCAAAGCTGCCCAGCAGCTGCCTGCAGTGCTTGCGATGCCGTCCTGTGGAGAGGCAGCAACGGAGCGTCGCTTAATATAGCAAATCTAATTATGCAATTGCAGAAACTTCATACGGAAGAATAATGTGATTTCGCAAGGCTTACTCGGACAAAAAGTGTACCGATGCCTGCTACCTGTGTATGTATATTAAAATATTTATTTAAAAAGATCATATCGGAATTTGGAACCTGCAGATATAAATATCGACTGGATCGGACTGGACCGGGGCTTATCTTATACTTCCATCCTCCTCTCAGCTTCTCAGGACAGGAGACTTCATGGCGTATGAGTGTTTAAGACTCTGCTCGTGAATCCCTTTAATTAGACTGCTGGTTCCAGGTGTCACTGGATGCGGGGCTGAGAAGGCCTTTGCTTTGGCTTTGTGAGGTAGTTTAAGGGAATGAATCCATGGGCGGTTTATCTTCCTCTCTGAGCATGACTTTAATAGTCCCATTTTGGTGAATATATGTCAGATTAAGGAATTAGGCCGCATTTGCAAATATTGTGACTTATTTAGGTCATGTGGGGGACTTACTATATACAGGATGTTAATTTGAGCGCGGCTGTTTTTTTTATAGTATAGCACATTTTCAAAAGCAAATTATATTCGACTTTACCATATTTTTTTGTCCCAGAGTGATCAAAAAAGGAAACATGCAAATTCCAGTATTGGGGAAAAGCTGAAGATTATTCCATGACCCCTTTAAAGGAAGAGATGGAAATATTCTCCAGGAAGACTCTGTTCAAATGCAACCGCGTGGTCATAAATGATGGAATAAGTGAAGGATGTGGGTCAGTGATTGCGGTCCGATGATCGAGGTAGGGGCGGGCGTGGGGGCATTTACTTGTGACCGTCACTATATTGGGACTCCGCCTGTTGTCAAATCTGATTGGTTAGAAGGGTATTGGTTAATTTTTTAATTCAGAATGGGCTCTGTGAAGCAGGCCGCTTTGAGAAGGTTGTCTGAGGTTTGTGGAGCAAAGACTGCAGGTTGGGCCCATAGCATTTCTCAGTTTATCAGAAGAGGGGCCCTCTGCCTCCAGGGTCTCACCAGGCATCATTTTATAACTTCCTCAGCTGCAGGACACCTGTTATATAGTGGCTACTGTTTCCTTGAGAATTTTTGTTTTGCAGGGTGGTTCAGGAAAACTCATTGATATTCATGAGAGGAGCGTTAACTGATTGACCAGTGAATGTTTTTGACAAGTGTTCACCGGCCAATCAGGTAGCTTCTCATGAATATTAATAAGTTTTCCCAAACCACCTTGAGAAAAACAGGTAGCAGGTTTCTATGGGAGCACATTCACTGGCCAGGTAGCTTCTCTCTTGAATATGAATGAGTTTTCCCAAACTGTCTTGTAAAACGAAAATTTGCTGTTTCCTTGGGGTGTCCGGCTGGAGGATGATCCCTTTGGTTGAGGGGGAACTGTGCACTGTGCCCCACATCCTCATCTCCATGATAACAACTCTTCTTTCGCCCTCGTCCTCAGGTCCTGGGAGATGTCCTGCTGGACCTGTACCGGACCCTGAAGTGGGTGGTGCGGGCGGATCCAGATGACGTGGCCGTGCTCCACGCCCAGCTGGCCCTGGAGGAGCTCGACCACGTCATGAAGCTCTTAGTTTTCCCAGAGCAGAAGCTGGAGAAGAAGATCATGGTGCTGCCTTGATGTGGCCACGGCAACGACGGAGGAGGGGGAGTGGGAGAGCAGTGGCCCTTCCTCTACACATGGCTGAAGACCAGCGCTAAAGAAACCAGCATCTAATGAGCCCTTTTTGGCAACCGCTGCCTCCTAACAACTCCTGTCTGTTTCCAAGAGAGCCGTGCGTAAATCTGAGCTTGAGAGTGGAACCAGAGAAGTGTCTCATTTTCATTTTAAACAAATCTTTCAAAATATAATCCCAGACAGCCGACTGTCTGCTCTGTGAAGCTCTTGTGGTGTTCCCAACCGTAAGTACCTAAGTGCGATTACCAAATTTTAGGAGCAGAAAAAGCAGTGCGTTTTTAGGCTTTGTTACCCTGCTGACTTTTTGAGACATTTAGGATTGTGTGAGCGCACCACACAACGGGGAAAACTGATACAGGATCTCGCCTTTGATTCGCCGGTTTATCCAAACGCACAGTTGTGGCTGGCTGGTTTGTAAATCTGATGCGCGTACCTACGTAAGATTAAGGCATGAAACTAAACCATGCCTGGGAGGTGAAGGGGAGCGTCGTACGGACACGTTTCTGACAGGTTCTCCAAATCCAGGAGTGCCGTGCACTGCTAATGGGGCGGTTCATGTCCCGTGGGCCCTGCGGCTGTAATGCGGGAGAGCCAGGCTTCGCCACGCCACCTGCCGAGCTGTGACTAAGCTGCCAGGATGCAAATATCTCCAGGGAGGAAATGCGTGATAAGAATGAGACAGAAATGTTCTTTTCTCTCTCTGCCCCGGCCTGTTAATCCGCCGCAGCTCTAAGACTAGTTGAATCTGTGCTCTGTGACTGAATTAAAATGTACAGTAACTACTGTCTCATGTCAGTCATTCTTTTGAGGAACAATGAAAGCTTTTGGCACAGGATGCTGACGTTTTCATTTTGCTGTTTAGTAACGCTGGAGGCCTTTTCTGTATAAGCACACAGCGAACAGTAAATGGCTGCGTGTTGCCTTCTCTGCATGCTGCCCCTGAGATGACCGCGGCAGAATGACCCTGGCTGCATTCCCACACGCTGCTTCCTCAAAGGCGTCGACATGATGCATATGTGTTTTTTTACGCTGCTGTCTTAAAGCCTCTTTGTTGATCTTTGGGTAACGCTTAAAGACACTGCTTCTTGCTTTCATGACATCTTAATTTTTCTCCTTGGCGTTTTCTCTATGGTCCTCCTCCTGGCGATATGGAAGTGGCACATTAAGTTCCATCGTCTCCCTGCTTTGGGTTTCCTTCCACAGCCAAAGGCAGGTGATCGGTCAAGCTGGTGTCTCTAAATCACCCACAGTGTGTGCTTGTGTGTCTGTGTGCACTGCAATGGACTGGCTTCCTGTCCAGGGTGGCCCCTGACTGGTACTCGGGGTCACCTGTGATAAGCCTCAGCCTCCCAGTAACCCTGTACTGGATAAGTGGGTTAAGGGTTGGATTGATGGTTGTGTATTGTGCAAAGTGAGTTTTGTGATTGACAGAGTTGTAACCTGAAGGTTTCTGGCTCAAGTCCCAGGGCAGACAGTTCTTTTCCTCATGTGGGGAATTGCTACAGTCAAACATCCAACCATATCAGCTGGAGTCTGCTCCCTCTGTGAATGAAAAAATTTTATTTAACTTTTAATTCCCAGTTCCTTTCTCCAAAACCCATTTCTCTTTTTAAACCCGCCCTCAGAAAACCCCTAGACCATGAATTCAGTCTTTTTGTGTCTTGAAATTTTATTTGAAAACCTGTGTCATGTGTCATGGGATAATCTTAATTTACTGTATGTATTTAGTTTACTGGGAGGCAAAACTCAGAGCAGCATACTACAGGAACTAGGCTTTTTTTTTCCAGAAAAGTGTATCTTTGAGGTTTATTGTGATACAGCTCTACAGCGTTGTGTGATGGTGAGAATATCCACCTCTCTGATAACACCATCAAAAAGCACCTCCAGATCCTCCAGCCTTTTGTGGAGCCTCGCTGAGGGCTCTGGGAAAGCTTGCTCCTGGAGATACCACACCATGTCCATCCTGAACCTCTCTCTGTCACGGAAAGCATGGCTAAGCCTGGGCACTCCATAAACCTGTGGCGTTGTGTGTTTCTCAGCTGGTCTGACTTTCGCCCATAACATCCCCTGCTACCCCACTCCAGAATTACTGCAACACTCACATGAGGTATGAGAAAATGTTCAGGCCTAATGAACACACAGCAACAGTGACAAACACCTAAAACTCCAGGGTGCTGTGCTGAATGGACAACTAACTAGTGAGCTAGTAATGCACCTCCACCCTTAGCCTGCTGACACACTGGGTATGTTATGATTGGTCCGGGTCAGTTAGCGGATGCGCTAACCTGCGTGAAGCGCCTTCCTCTGGTGTGAAGGTCACCTGGTTTTTAAACGAGTACCGCTATAAACTGGGAGTCTGATGTGGAGAGCAGAGTATGTCCGTCTCTCTCCAGTGGGAAGGATCCTCCCACGGCTCCTAATCCGCGTCACCGGCCGGCTTGACCTTGCATCGGCCAGATTCCCCATCGTCATCGCCGCGCTGTGATTAGTGACCCGCCGATGCATCGCATGCCTCAGGCGGTGGGGGTGGGGTCTGAGGGGGGGTCGGACAGGATTCTGGTGGGACAGACAATGTGCGAGAGTCAGACGGCACCGCATCACTACTCTGTCCGCTCAGTGAGGGACGTGGAAGTTAAAGTGTAAATCCTGACACCGGCTGGCTGCTTCTCTCTTCTGCTCTCTCCATCTCTCTCCCTCTCTCTCTCCTTTCTCCCTCCCGCGATCTGCAGACTGCTGGCACGCAGTGCAGGGGGGTAAATAAATAAGCCCATAAAGGATGCATTGAGGAGGAGAGGAGCGGTGGAGAGGGGGAGCAGGCAGAGGCTGCACTGCGGAGGGCTGGGACGGGGTGGGGCGGGGGGGGGGCTGGAGCAGAGGAGGCTTCAGCTGCTCAGAGGAAGTACAGAGGGGGCTCCAGGCCATCGCTGGGGAGAGAAGCAGGTTATCCCCACGACATGAGTTGCATCACCGGCAGCATGACATGCTTCGGACCGGAACGTGGCGCTCAGGTAGAACTGGGGGCTGGGATCGCTAACTGTGCCGTGTCCACCGGCCGCTCTGTGGTCCATCGCCGGTCCCTCTCTGGTCCATCTCCGGCATCCCCGAATCTGGGATCTTTTTAAAGGACCGTGGTACGGATTGACCGGCCTCAATGCCACGGGACGGTCTGGCCACCCTGACCAGCACGGGGGACTAGGGAGTGGGGGGGAGGGAGGAGGGGGCTGTATTTTTGGATGAGGAACCCTCTGAAAAGACCTCAAATAAAGATGTAGTGTGAGCAGGGAGTCGAACAAGGAGGTTGCTGTGCTGCTGAGGGGAGAGGAGAAGCACGGAGGAGCTGGCGGACGGAGACGCAGGAGGAGACGTGGGAGGAGAGGTGTCCGTGGTGACCAGCCAGCCGGGAAGGTACGAGAGCAATTAATGGTAAAAAGAGAAAAAAACTGTGACTCCTATGACCGCAGCCCACACAAAAGCGGGAGATGACAGCGAGGCTGCCCCCCTGCTCACCGCAGAACTTGTGTGTGGAGTAAGAAAGACGTGTTGCATGCATGTCTGTGTCTGCATGCCTGAATCTTAGGTGCACTGGAGCATCTCCTGGATCTTTTTTATCACCATTTATATGCCGGCCGCGTGCGTGTCGTAGGGGGGTGTTGATCGTTCGCGGTTCCTGACGTTTGTTGTCTGACGCCGTTCACTCGTTCCCCTGCATTAGGATTCTGTCCAGAGTAGTGCCGCTTTTCCTTGGAAAATGTAGCTCGGTTTACTTCTAATCTTGGTTTGGCGCCCTTCTTTAAGAGCCCCCGTGGCTTTGCCAGGCTAAAATAAGCCCCGGAACGGAGGGTCTGCGTACAGCCTTCTGCAGAGACAGTCGGCTGTTTAACGATCACATTTCACAGTGTGGACCAGATGGTGTAATGTGTTAATTAGAATTTACTCACAGAAATCTTTGAACGATCAGAGACAAAAAGCCCATTATGAGCCTAAGCATATTAACCAGATAGTCCCAGCGAACATGTGGTAACTAAGAGGTGCCCGTTTGTCTACGATGGACCTGAGCCAACAATGTCATGTACTTGTGCTGCTTTTCACTGTGGCTTTTTTATTAGATAGAATGGATTTTACTGCAAGTGGCTGTGCCCCCTACTGACCGAAACAGGAATAGACAGCAGCAGTCATTAACATTTTCCAAACTCCTTGTGGTCTCTTGCAACCTTTATCTGTAAATAAAAAAAAAAATGTTTTTGCCTGCAAATTGCAAAAGGAAAAAATTGCAAAAGTAATACAATTCTATAATTAATTTATTCTTTACCACATAATTATCACCACTTTCCATTCTTTGTCCTGATTGCTTGGGTTGACACAAATAGACATTTTTATTTTACACTCTTAAAAAATTACAGTATTTAAAATTCTGAGTTTAAATTTTTTTTATGGGATCTCATAATAAAAAAAAAACATTGAACAGCTGCATTAATGAATGAACAGTCTGACAGAATGAAAATGAGTAAAGAATGAATAAACTGCCCCACGCGCTCTCAGGCTCCTCCCCCCTAGGCGTGCAATTATTGGCCCCCACCCAGCCCCGCCCACACGTTCCCATGGCAGCGCCCCATCCCACAGCCGAAGGCTTCTTCTAGCCGTTCGCAGGCATTACACCTAGGCATAGAAACGTACCTGTATCTCACCTGAGAGTGCAGTTTATCCAGCCTGCTCGGCCCACCTGGGAACTGACTGCTCGCTCGGGAGAGACCCGAAAGGCCCTGGACAGCTGAGACTTACACGTGATCATACTCCGGCTGTGTAAGGTGACATTCTCACCAGGTTCACGGTGAGTACTGATGCCTGACCTCTCCTAGCGTCTCCGAGCGCTTTTGGCAGGTAAAGCGCTGCTGTGTTTCCATACTGGATGGGATGTCTCTGTTTATGAAAGAAATGCCAGCTGGGAGAGAGAGAGAAGGAACTCAGTTAGCAGTGATTTACTTTAGTGAGTCATTTCACTGAGAACTGCTGCTTAATTTTCCATAATTTTCTTCAGGGAGTTACAAATCAGTATTTATGCTAAGGACATTTTTCATTTTCTATAGACAATTTAAAATTATTCTATTTGATATGAGCATTTTTACACTGATTTTGTGGAAATATGAGTCTTTTCAGTTTTAAAATGTTTTCTAAGTATTCTTAAGAAGGTTAATGTCACTTTGCGGCATTTTTAATTTCAGTATAACAAAAAGTCAGCAGTGTCGTGTAAAATGAAGCCTTTTGACTTTATCAGAGTTCAGGCTGTTAAGAGTGTGCTTGATCACTGCCTGTCTTGTGCTGCATTTCACCAAAGATTAGAGAACCAGAATAAAGCGCAAAACCAAAGCTTCTTTGCCGTGAGTTTTACTATTTTTGTTGGTGCTTAGATCGAGGCAGAATTATACTTCGACAGCAACCTCTGACCTCAACATCAGCCCCGGCTTCCAATATCACTAACATGTCCCTCTAATTAAGCAAAGTGCCACTTTCAGCCTTCACTCGCAGTCACTTTGTTCTCCTTGTTGATTCCTGGGCGATTTCTGTGGCACCTTCCGCATGGTTCGCTCCCCTAACCTGCGTTGCTGGATACTGCTTCTCTCCCACACAACTTCTGTTTGGGCATGTGTGCCAAGCAGGTGTGTGTGTGTGTGTGTGTGTGTGTGTGTGTGTCTGTGCACGTATGCATGTTTTTGTGTGTCGGTGTGGGTCTATGTGTCAACGGCCCGTGGGGGCAAATCACTTCCCAGTGCTTAAAAATATGCGGGTCATAGCACCTCGGCGTGATCTGATGCCCCCCGGGGGTGGGGGGGAGGCGTGTGGCAGACCCACTTTCAGGCAGCACCTCGCCCTTTTTCCGTCACTTTCCCAGAAGCGCCCTGTTATGATATGAAGCCCCGCTAATGAAGACGGCCTTTCTTCTGCATGGAGCGGGGGGGAGCGGCCCGGTCGCTTCGCGAATGAAAGACAATGATTGTTCTTCAGCCAGGCCCCTGCTCTCTGCTCCCGCCCGGAGTCCCGGCCAAGTTGGACCCGGCCTTAAATTAAAACCATTTACCTGGAGGCGAGGGAGGGTGGGGGCCAGGGGGTCAGTGAACCAGTTCAGGGTGATTTATAAGTTAGTTGAGATTCATATACCTATTTTATACCTGTAAATGCATGCAGGCGTGCAGATCAGGCATTAAGATGCTGAGATGCTCTGATTTGTCCCAGCTATGGATTGTGGAATATGTCTGAACAAGGGGGGCCATGGGGGGGGGGGGTCATAGAGTCATGTCCACTCGTCTGTTTGCTTTTGAAAAGCTCAGATATAACCTTCTTCCTCTTCATGTTTCTCTAAATTGTCAGTCTGCTCACCTCACTATATGCTTTTTGTCCTCGCGATGCGTGTTGATATTTGGCTAATGCTGCCGTTTATCATCAAATATATCATTAAACTATATATATATACTTGATTGGTATGCTAAAAGTACGCGTGATTTGTAATGCAGTAAAATATAGATATATTTGATTGGCAATGCTCGGTGAGTAACTGATCGGTTACAGTTATCATCTGTCTCCTAAAAAATTACATTCTTCTTTAAGAAACACAGGGGTGGAATTTATTGATGCTTTTGCATGTAGGATTGTTCATCGCTGCGGTATTACTGATGCTCCAAGAAGGGTGCCCCCCCAGCCCCCGGTTTTGTGGTTTATGGCTGCAGCTCTCTGACATGGCCTCTGTTATTCACTGTTTCTGTACATGTCCCCTCAGGTCTCTGGAGAGACATGCATTAGTGTCTGTAAATACAGCCAGAAGGGAGACCTGGGAATTGTGGCTGTGCACCCACTGCCAGCCTGCCCTTGATCAAACCCCATCTTTTGAGGTCCACTTCCCTACTGAAATGAAGCTTAAATGAATATAGGAACAATTTGTAGATCCGGGACCTTTTTCTCTTGCAAAGAGGTTATGATCAGAGCTTCTCCTGCAGAATGTTACCTGAGACCTTTTTAGGTACTTCCGTGAGGATAACATCTAGAGTATTTTTAGAGTAGTATATACATTCGAAGGGCAAATTTCAAAAACTCACTCAGTCCATGGGAAACGTTTTTGAAAAAATTTCTGTGGATTTTCTGGGTAAGTTCTGGAAATTTAATGAAAGATTTCCGAGAGAGTTTTGGTTCCCGATGCTGTAATATACGATGCGGAAGCCTGACTTCGGGTCATTGGCGGTCTCATCTCAACAACAACAAAAAATGAACTGAGTTTTGGAAAATTGCTTTCCGTGTCCCCTTATTCCAGATTATTCTAGAAACAAACCATTGAGCAGGAGGCATTTTTCTTGATTCTCTGTCTAGCCTTTGTGTGGCCCTCTCATTGTTTCTGTTCTCTCTCTGGCCCTCTCTCCTGCTAGATGCCCTCTCGCTGTGGGACGGCCTTGCGAATCGTGGGCACCACCCTCTTCGCCGCCGTAGTCCTCCTGGGAATCCTGCTGGCCTACGTGACGGGCTACCAGTTCATCCACACGGAGCAGCACTACCTGTCCTTCGGGCTGTACGGCGCCATCCTGGCCCTGCACCTCTTCCTGCAGAGCCTCTTCGCCTACCTGGAGCACCGGCGCATGCGCGGCCCGGCCCAGCCGCAGCACCTGCGTCGCACGGTGGCGCTCTGCATCGCTGCCTACCAGGAAGACCCCGACTACCTGCGCAAGTGCCTGCGCAGCGTGCGGCGAATCTCCTTCCCTGGCCTCAAGGTGGTGCTGGTGGTGGACGGCAACCGGCCCGAGGACGCCTACATGATGGACATCTTCCAGGAGGTGATGGGTTCGGAGGACACGGGCAGTGTGGTGTGGAAGGGTAACTACCACACGGCGGGAGGAGTGCAGACAGAGGAGGTGGCCCGTCTGGTGGCGATGGTGCGTGACTGCCGCCACTCCTGCATCATGCAGGAGTGGGGAGGCAAGAGGGAGGTGATGTACACGGCCTTCAAAGCCTTGGGGGACACGGTGGACTACATGCAGGTGAGTCCGACCTTCTGCAACACTGCACAGCTGTCACCTGTCCCAACTAAGGTCAGTGACATGGAGGGTTTCTGCCCACGTGTCAGACATCTGGGGCTTGCAGCTTGTCTTGCCATACTAAAAGCTACTGAGAATATTTAGCCATTTCCAGTCAAGTCAAGTGGACTCAAAATCAGAATCCTTATTGCCGCATGACCAAGGCCAGGGGAAATTTTTGTTGCCGTGGCTACTGTTGGAGGCACCGTGACAATAGATAATGAGTGACGGAGTGGCTGATTAGTAGAATTGGGAGAATTTGCTGAGATCCCCCCCACCTTGGCTGGTCTGGGAGGTGGCATTCCCAGGCTGAAACTCAGTCCCCCTGCAGCCCTGCTAACAACTAACAATTAGGGAATAACACAGACAGAGTGTAAATACAAAACACAAGATACACCACCACACCTTCCATCTGTCCATCATCCACCATACCATCATCAACAGGATAGTGCGAAACATGGGGGCTGAAGACAAGGGTCTGTATACACAGTGCAGTGTGTATGTAAACCACTACTAAAGAACAGTGTACAGTGAGCCTGCTCTGTGAATGGGGCTTCCTCCCCAATGGCACAGCAGTGTTTTGTAAATATAGTAAATAAGCATGCTACTGTGATAGGATTTCCTGTACTGCCTGTATGTGGCTCAGGGCTCCAATCAGCAGCCAATCAGTGCGCAGCCCTGGGATCTATACTGCTGAATCATTAAACGTTATTATAGGCAATTAGACGATAGCTAAGCGTATTGTCTATCAGGGAACAACTGCACTGCTCAGGCAGAAACATACAGAGAATTACCTTTTTATGGACCTTTTTTTACACACAACCACAGCTCCGGATATACTCCGCGTGTGACTGTTTTTGTTCTACCCGAGAAAACCTCCCCCACCTGCACCAAGCTCCAGCTGCAGCTGCAGATCAAAGCGGCTCCACGTTCCTCCAGATGTGCCTGGGAGGACACTTTATGAGTCAGCGATCCACGAAGCCCCCTTTCCTGGGATGTCTGTGCGCCCATTCAGTTGTAGAAACTCATTGCGAGATGAAAGCCTTGAATCCTTAAGGAAAAAAAGAGAAAGATCCAGAGAGGATGATAGTGAACCTGGTGGAGGAGACATTGTCTCTTTCATGTTAGATAAGACAGAAGTCTGTGGAAAGTGGGTGAGACTAATTAAGGGGTGCTGTTGAAGGTCTAGGAAGGAGTTCCATATTGACATGCATGCTGTAGATATTAAAGGGTGCCGTCCGTCAACAGTGCCTCGTGTGTCGTAGCCTTACTGCCGTCAGGTGAGATGACAGCTGTCTATCAATCAGCAGCACCTCACTGTCCATATCTGATCATTATTGCATTATGTGCCATTTGCACAAGGATGAGAAAAGGTATTCTTTAGCTTTCCTTTAAGACACACCTCTGCAGATGGGAGCTTGGGGCCCGAGCACAGGGTTGGCCATTCATCCGGTGCCCCTGGAGCATTTTCCAGGGAGTTAAGAGCCTTGCTTAAGGGCCCAGCGGAGACGTGACTATTATGCCATGCAATCTGATCACAGGCACAGGGGCCTGACGCGGCTGACGTGCACCAGTCCCAAACAGCTCACAGCCCCTCAGCTTGCTAGTCCAAATCGAGTGATCGGAGGAACGTAGGCCCAGGTTATTACGCTCTGTCTGATAGTCTCAGGCTGGCAGGACATTTGTGACTCTCACGTTCTTCTTTGGCTCTTTGGGACAGGCACTCTGTATGTCTGCCACACAGGCTATACGCTCTGCAAACCTCATTCTTAGAGACAGACTCTGACTCTGTCCCCACGTTTCCTAACTCACATTCACTGGGGCATTAATAATCGGGCTCTTTAGGTTTGGAAGAGTTTTATGTGGCTGTTCATTATCTGGACTTTATTTAATGTTGTCATGTATGAGAAACTATAAGCTAATCAAAAGTCAAAATTTATCGCTTTAGATTTCAGACTCTTGATCAGGACCGATACTGAAGATGACCTCTAACTCTAGTTGTAATGCAGAGTGACTTTTATAATGTTATATGTATGTTTTTCTGTTTCGATTTCTTAGTGTCTGAAAAATGTTTTAGTATCAGCACGACAGTGTAGCCCTCCACTAGCTTGATGTCTGTGTTCTCTGAACGCTCTTAATGTTGTTCCTCACATCATCAAATAGTTTTATTAGGTTCTTGCTTTGTTAGAAGTTGTTGTGTAGCTCCTGCTCCAGTCCCACTTAACCTTGTACCTGGACATTCACTGTAAGCTCAGCCTAGCTGCACTTACGCCTGTCTGGCTCCTTGTCAGCCATATGTTGTAATATGCTATTTGCCTGACTTGTGCGTCGCTTTGGACAAAAGCTTCTGCTACATAAAAATAAATGGGAATGTAACGGTGTTTTAAGAACCACACGTGTGTCTCCCTTTGCAGGTGTGTGATTCGGACACAGTGCTGGACCCTGCCTGCACCATTGAGATGCTCAAGATATTAGAGCAGGACCCCCAGGTGGGGGGGGTGGGGGGCGACGTTCAGGTGGGTTTTTTCTGCCTTTTTAATTCTGCCCATTTTGTTAATTACATTTATCTTCATTAGCTGTTTGAATGCAAATTAGTCCTGTGTATTGTCATTTACTGCAGGTTTCTACGTTGTGTTTGTGTTCCATACATTCCATAAATGTTCTCTATCCCATAATTTATCTTTACTTTCATGTTTTTATATATTAGTACAGTACTGTGCAAAATTTTAGGCAGTGAAAATAAATGTTTAAAGCCATTTATCTGGGTAGTAAATGTATATTTGCTCAGAATTAAAAATTCAGTATAACATTAGAACAT
>JAAGVU020000019.1:24768811-24779468 GCA_011763525.2 Mormyrus iriodes
AGTTTTACACCAACATAAAGATCATTTAAACATCATCTTCTTTGGCTGCCTAAGACTTTTGCACAGTACTGTATATTATTGTAGAGTACATTGCTTTAAGAATATATATAGTACTGTTTTAAAGCAGTACAAACTATTCATCATTCATCTACTGGGGCCCTCCAATGAAATGTCATTCTCTTTCCTGTTAGATCCTCAACAAATACGACTCATGGATCTCCTTCCTGAGCAGCGTGCGATACTGGATGGCCTTCAACGTGGAGCGTGCGTGCCAGTCCTACTTTGGCTGCGTGCAATGCATCAGTGGACCTCTGGGCATGTACCGCAATTCACTGCTGCAGCAGTTTCTGGAGCCCTGGTACCACCAGACCTTCCTGGGCACCAAATGCAGCTTCGGTGACGACCGTCACCTGACCAACCGCGTATTGAGCCTAGGCTACAAGACGAAGTTCACTGCCCGCGCTCAGTGCCAAACGGAGACGCCCACGCGGTACCTACGCTGGCTTAACCAGCAGACTCGATGGAGCAAGTCTTACTTTCGTGAGTGGCTCTACAATGCACTCTGGTTCCACAAGCACAGCCTATGGATGACATATGAGTCAGTGGTGACCGGCTTCTTCCCCTTCTTCCTCGTCGCCACAGTGATCCACCTGTTCTACCGCGGGCGCCTCTGGAACATCCTCTTGTTCTTGTTAACTGTGCAGCTGGTGGGAATGGTGAAAGCCACTTATGCCTGCTTCCTGCGTGGAAGCCTGGTCATGGTCTTCATGTCCCTCTACTCCCTGCTCTACATGTCCAGCCTGCTCCCCGCCAAGATCTTCGCCCTGCTCACCATCAACAAGGCTGGCTGGGGCACCTCCGGGCGCAGGAAGATCGTGGTGAACTTCATTGGCGCCGTGCCTGTCACAGTGTGGGCGCTGGTTCTGCTGGGGGGCATGGCCTATACCATCTACTGTGAGACGCAGGACCCGCTGAACGAGACGGAGAAGGCCCTTCTCATCGCCGGAGCCATCTTATATGGCTGTTATTGGATCATCCTCCTGGTGCTCTACTTGGCCATCGTGGCCAAGCGATGTAACAAAAGGGAAGAACAGTATCACCTGCCTTACGCGGAGGCCTGAGAGCACATGGCCACAACCCCACACCCCCCCCCCCCCAGGTGCTACCGAGTCACCTGACAGGAAACAGCCTCTCCTTCCCATGGTGCTACAATTCCTGCCATATCAGGGCTCATTTGATGCGCAAGGTAGCCATGACTTCATGGAAATTGATAAGATCAGTCTGGAGGATCCACTTTAGCTGTGGGTGATATTCATTGGGTGTCGTGCCCCTTGGGGTCTTACTGCTGCCTGTATGGACTTTACCAGCTACACCAGCGCAGGTGTTTCAGGAAGTAAAGTCTCTGGCACATATCTCAGAGCAGGAAGGGTGTGCTGCTGCATCCTTGTCTTCCTCGTCTTTATCTGGCCCTGTAACAAGTCTTAGGTTTTGTTGATTCAGCCGTTGCTGAAAGGTTTGAGTGTTTAGCAACGAATAAAATAGCCCAAGCTCAACAGGGTGACGGCGAAAATCGGTGACCAGCCTTTTTTTGCCGGGCAGAATGGTGCACATCACATAGGTGACCTGAACAAAGGCTGTACTACAGACAGAAAAATTCCAGAAGTAGTCATTTCACTCTCTCTCAGTCAGGTCATAACTTACTCTATAGGTGCACTTTTTGAAATCCCGACATCTAGCTGACAATCGAAATGGGTGTTAACGCCCTTTGAATTTCCAAAAACTGGTGAAACACAGCGGTGAGTTTTATCCACAGGCTGGATGAACAGAGATGAAGGTCACTGTGAAAGCCATTTGCATTCGAGCTCATTGCAAAGACTAGCTAGCCTCTTTACAAAGCGCTGAACCTTTTGAAACTTTTTAACACAAAATTCAACATGGGACAATTTTTTAAGAGTGTTTCCTAAGCGAAGTATTCCTCAGAATCTCTGTACCAACAAACCACAGACTCTCCTGGACATACCTGATGGAATGGATGGTGCCATATCGGTAATGTGCAGTATCACAGTGTGCGCTCTTCTGGAACAACTGCCCACCCCTCAAGGCAGCTTCATCGCATCTGAGCCCCCAACAGTAATGCACCGTGTGGTGTTAAGTAGCTCCCCAACTACCCTCAGAGACTCAACTCCGTCATACCGTTTGGGTAACTATGGAGACACTTTGGTGCTGGAAATCCTGATCACGAGAGAGTGGAGAGTGACTTCATCTGTACCTCTTCATTTTATTTAAGTGTGACAACCAAAGACGGACAAATAGATGTTCAATAGGGTTGGGTATTGCTACAGTAATTATTATTAATGTTGCTCCCGTCTTAATTTCCATATATCAGTATTGGACAGTTAGTTAAGACAGTTGTGACTTTGTTTACCATGACACAAGGAGCACAGTTATATAGTTCCCCTAAATATCAACATAGACGGTGAAACAGTTTTATGAATTCTCTAACAAGGTAAATGCATGAGTTTACCAGGCAGTTAAATTAACATTTAAGCTCAAATATTAAATTACTAAATTTTTTTATTGTACATTAATTTTTTTGTTTTGAAAAGTAAACCTGTTTGCAGAAGAACAGGTAAAAGAAGAAAAATATCTTTATTTCAGAGCATGATATGTTTCAGTATATTTGGATTTAGTTATTTTTTTATAATGTATTTTCTTTGTAGAACAAAAAATTTCGATAAGGCAGTAAATTATCATTTTATGTATCTCCCGCAAACACACACAAAGGTCCTGATGTGAATTTCCTTCAAAAGATCCATCTAGAAGCCTGTGTCCCCAGATCATCCTATCCTGTCCCGTGACCAGCACCATGTTTACAAATACACACACAAACACAAGTTACGTTTCATGAATTGTTACACTTTGTAGCACTATATTGTAGCCTTTTTTTGTCAGTGCTTAAGGAGTGGAGCTCTCAGTGGGTAACTCCACAGCGAGGCTTTACGAGGACAGAGTGAAACGCAGTGGTAGCTGTAAGGAGCACGGAGCAGCTGGCACCAGAGACTGCAGTCGAAGAGAATCAATTGGCTCTTTCAGGTGCATGGTTTCTCCTGGGCACCTATGGCTCACTCGGGCTGGATTTGACTTCTCCAGTTACACCTCCGTGAGGATGCCAGGAGTCTTTTTGGGGGGGGGGGTCCCTGTAGTGAGCCTAAACTCAGAGCTGCCCTCGGCATCATTCTGGACGAAACCTGGAACACTATGAACGGACAACCATCTGATCTCTTATAATAATCTGGGCGCTTTTAATGAAATCTAGATGAGCGTCCTGCTGGCCTGCTTATCTTTTGCGGCAGTGGCCAAATGCCTAAGCGTTTTGGGGGGCATTTAAGATGAACCTGGCGAGGTGGATACAGTATGTCAGCTAGGAAAACTTCTGTGATGAATGTCCTATTATGGTGAGTACTCTTAGGGAAAGTACTATATTTGCTCTCATTCAGTGTATTTTACAGCCTCAGCATATTTTCTTCCCCTGGTTGGCTGTGCGCTCGCTTTAGTTTTCTCCTTTAAATAGATCCTGGAAGAGTCTTCCCAAATATGCCAGAAGCCATCAGAGCAGGAGCCACAGAGATGTATTACAATGTTACTGATACAGTATTGTACTGAGCAGTTTGCTGCATGCTTGTGGCTTTCAGTAGGTATCCCCGCTGAACTTCATGTGCACTGCATGCTTTTCGAGAATCACTCTTTGTTTTGGTTAAATGTTTTTTTTTTTACTATAGTCCAAGTTTCTAAACTACTGGAGAGCACTCCATTTCTTGAAGTTTCACTTACCACCTCAACACGCCTTGTCATAGAGGCTGGGGTGCATTTTAACAGCTCCTACAAATTTCTGTTTGTAGGTATTATTTTCCTGCTGAAATTTGAAACTCCTGGCACCATTTCCAGTGTGTCAGGATCACAGATTCGGTGCCGCTTTTTATGGCTTTAACTTCGGGATTTACGGCATCCATAGTAACTCCATCCTGGAGCTGCATGCCCTCTTGTGTTGGATACAAGCCGCCTGTATGCTCTACTGTCCCTTTTTAACAGCACTGTGGCACTTTTGTGCCACCAGATACAAACAGGGGGAATCTGACTTTGCACCATTTCAGCACAGACACACAACGATGGTTTACAATAGGGACACAGCTCAACCTGACACTGTATGTGAATAGATATATTTTTTTATTGTGATATTTTAATGATATTTGTCTATTTAATGCTATTTGTGATGATGGGGCAGAGTAGTTGATCTGAAATATGAAAAAAATAATGTATTTTGGCTTAAAGGTGCATTTTTTATTTGCTTGGGAATTATAAATGTTATGTATTTAAATATATATGTACTGGGGTGTATATTTAAATATATATGTACTGGGCTGTATATTTAAATATATATGTACTGGGGTGTATATTTAAATATATATGTAACATTTTTACATGAATAAATTTGAACTGAAATGGTACTTATTTTTGCAAAACTTTTAATTCTCTTTATGAGATAAGGAGTATACCATATTTTTATTGAATAAACCTCTCTGAATGCAATATTTTAGTATACATTTCTTCACGTTATTTTACAACCTTTACAATGTGTCACGTTTCACATTTCCCTGTGGTACTATAAAATACAGTATATCATAAACTACTAGGATGTCCTAAAAAACCGAAATTCTTCTGCTTGTATTATGTACAAACCATCCGAAACTATCCTCAAGTTCACCCCAGGTATTCCATCTATCTATCTATCTATCCATATGTATGTATATATAATATTAAAAAAATTCACATTTAACTTTACATTACTTAAGGAATGTAGAGTAAAACAAAAAGCGCAGGTATAAGTTGTCCTTCACCAGGTATTTCTTGCACAGTTTGAAATGTTTTGCGTCTTCATCCTCCTAAAGAACATAACTCCGCTCAATCAGCCATAACTGGCATGACATAGAACGCATGTGAAATCCCCGACCCAGACCAATACAACTATACCCAAAGGTTTCAGTTTTTGACTCATTAACAAGCCAGACTTCAACTCCTCTTAGAAGGCAACTTTATATAGTTTAAGAATAGATCATGGAAGAGCAAGTTTCCAAAACATACTCGGGCAACTGGATATGTTTTTGAGAAAATTTCCGTGGTGTTTTGGAAATTTAACAAAAGTTCTTCAATGGATTACATCAGGACTGAATGAGTCTTGGTTCTCTGTCCTGTAACGTTGAGGAAGCTTGACTTCAGGCAATATCAACAACGACAAAATTGGACTGAGTTGTGGAAATTTACTCTTCGGTTTTAGTTTCAAACAGGTGTACTCAAACTTGTGATTTGTGCTGGATTTAATGTTAAAAGAAAGTATAACCAATCTTTCATCTTGCTAACTATCAGGCAGGAGTAAAGACATCCATCCGTCCATTCGAGCAGCAGAAGATACAATGAAATGCAATTCTCATATATCAGAGTGAGAGAATATATATCCGTTCCCTTATTTCGGCGACACTTATACAGTACATACATATTATACACATGTGCACATGTCTGTATCGCATTGCACTGCTGGCTGCTAAATAAAGAGCTTAATCTTATGGACAGATACTGAGAAGAGTTTCCCCGGCATCAGCGCGTGAATAACCCAAGCGGACACCATTTCCCATCATCCCCCAGTCTTCCGCACACAGGCAAGCTGCTGTTATCATTTCCGGGTAGAGGGTCATCCACGTGGTGCTCTGCAGAATTTCGCGTGCTGGGCTTCTGTAGTATGGGAGTCAGAAATTCGTGATAGAAAACACGGTGATTAACCGGAAAAGTTGAAGATAAAGGTATTCGATGCTTATATGATGTTACAATTGATATTTGCTCAGTGTATACTATTTATAGATTAGTCAAACGATTGTTTTCATTTAGCATATAGTTAGCGAAGTAGCTGGCCAGCAACTACTTATACCAGCATAGTATGTATTTAACTGTATGTGATATATCTGCCAGAAGTTCTAAAATTCTG
The DNA here is from genome assembly GCA_011763525.2 of Mormyrus iriodes. NCBI lineage: Eukaryota > Metazoa > Chordata > Actinopteri > Osteoglossiformes > Mormyridae > Mormyrus > Mormyrus iriodes. The sequence continues at coordinate 24,774,846 of JAAGVU020000019.1, forward strand.
GAGCAAATAGCTTATTGATAGAGCTAGTCGTCTATCACATGAGCTTAGTTCTGGGAATATAATGACAAATCTTTACTCTGAACTTCTTGTCTTAGTTTTGTGAACGACGACCGCTACCGTATGTTAGCCCGTTTTATAACTATGCATGCTTTATTTTTTTAAGTATGGGGGAGTTTAAAGTACATCGCGTCCGATTCTTCGACTATATGCCATCGGGGATCCGATGTATGGCGTTTAACCAGAGGACGGAGAGACTTGCTCTAGCGAGGCTTGACGGCACGGTGGAGATCTTTAACTTCTCCGACAGATACTTTCAGGAGAAGGTAATACGAGTCTTGCTTTCTGTTTCTTAACGTATGATTGCTTTAACGGGGGCTACGTTATTGGATTTGCTTTTGATTATATTGCTGTGTGTTGATCGTACTGAGTCTCCCGGCATCAGCTTCGTCTGGCATCGTCGTTACTGTATGTTTTTCAGGTGATTCCGGGGAACGACGCAAGGTCTGTGGAAGCGATATGCTGGGCTGCTGACCGACTCTTCACCGCGGGACTGAACGGAGAGATAACGGAGTACGACTTGGAGAACCTGAGTCCGAAGTACTCCGTAGACGCTTTTGGGGGTCCTGTCTGGACAGTAGCTTGCAATGCCCTGGGGACTCACTTGGCGGTTAGTGCCACCGCTGAACATATAACAATGTACAGTACATTTTTCTAATTATATAGCTTTGAAAAAAATGAAGAGACCACTCTATATTTTTTTTTAAGTCTGCATTGTTAAATCCTGGTTTAATCTTGATTCTGCTGACCGAAGGCTACTCTGCGAGGCAGGTTGCTTACAGGCTCAAAGTTTCTAAGACCGCATTACACAAGATCAAGGTGAAGCAGGAGATACTGGCAATAACCAAAAACCAGCCAGGCAGAAGCAACTGTCTAATGCCTGAGATGACAGTCAACTTATCCGACAGTGCATCATAAATCAAAGGATGACTTCAAGTGACCTTCAAAAGGAATGAGAAGCTCTTAAGTGCAGGTGTGCAGTGCACTGCTAGGACAAGTTCATATCAGGCTTCAAGAAGCAGGACTGAAGTCCCATAAAGCAAGGAAGAAGCCCTTTATCAAAATCAAAGAGAAGCAGGGAAGAGCCAGGCTGGAGATTTTACCCATAAATTGGGAAATGAGTGAAACTGAAAATTTTGCTGTGGTCTCTTATTTTTTTTCCCAGAGCTGTATGTATCGTGTTTGCATTTGGTTTTTCTAAAATGTGGCTTTGTTGAAACCCCAGGTTGGATGTGAAGATGGATCAGTGAAATTGTTTGAAGTCCTTCCAGAGAAAATCCGTTTTGAGAAAAATCTGGATAGACAGAAAGGTAACCAGGGGACAAATTGGCAGACAAGAAGTGATGCAGCATTAGACTACTTCAACAATGCTGTGGTCTTCTGGGTAATAACAGACCTGTCGGTGTTTCACTTCTCTGTCTGTTTCTCTTCAGCCCGTATCATCTCTCTGTCATGGCATCCGTCTGGCACACAGATCGTTGCTGGATCGCTCGATGTGATCAACATTTTTGATGTCCAGTCGGGTGAGCCTTTTCGGCATTCCTGGGAGTGCAGAATTGATTGGAAAGATTTTGTGTCATTGTCATGAAAATAGCATCTGTCAAATATCATTAAAGTTATGAATTGTGGAAGGTATCTCCATTGTGGTTTTTTGTTTGGTAGTATGCTAAGAACCTTTGGTCTTCTATAGGTATCCCTAAAAACCTAAAGTTTACCTGCCTTTCCATGGCTATATAATCTTAAAAGAAGGTGATGATGTGCGACAGCGGTGACATTAATCGTGTGTGCTCCCAGGTCACATGATGCGGCGGATGTTGGTGGACCGGGGCACAGTGAACTCTCGGACGCGCGAATGTGTGGTCTGGAGCGTCGTCTTCCTGTCTGATTTCACCATCATCAGTGGCGACTCGTCTGGAAAAGTGCAGGTCTGGGACAGTCACACGGGTACCCTCAGCAAAGCACACCTGGTCTCCAAGTGGGACGTTCTGGCTCTCTCCCTGTCCCTGGTGAGCTTTTTGTACTGGAATGGCCACTCTTACTGTTGCTGTTTTTATAGCAAGACAATGTGTGTGTCCAGGTAGCTGTGTGTAGATGCGAATGTGCAAAAACATGTCAGATATACAAATGGGAATAAGGCTCTGTTTGAAAGTTGTCATCTTGTTGAAATATAATCTTTCATTTATGTATTTTATATCTTTTTTATAGTATTATTTTTTCACAGCATCATTTAGACAACCTGCATTGCTCACAATTTGCCAGCTTTTTGTAAATATGGTTCCTTTCTCTGATTTTAAACACTATAATAAGTCTGGCAAAGACAAGCAGTTTGTGGCTCATTGGGTTACGAAGTTATACCTGTGATCAGAAGGTCACTGGTTCAAATCCCATGGCCAACAGAGTGATTCCATTGTTGGACCCTTGAGAAGGGCCTTAACCCCCAATTGCTCAAGGGACCATCTGACCCTGGTTTCTCAAATAAATGTCTTGTAATGGCACCAGTGTGAGTGAAACTTAGTCTTCTATATGTTCTGGCTTTGGCAGGATGAGAGCAGTCTCCTGGCAGGGACCTCTGAAGGTACCGTGGTGCAGTTCCAGTTACTCTCGCTAACCCTGGGGGCGAGCGAGAAGGAATGGGTCAGAACCAGAACCTTTAAGCACCACACGCACGATGTACGAGCAGTGGCAGAGATTGGCACCGCAGTTGTGTCTGGAGGTCAGTCTATGTGTCAGGAGGTTTGAGTAGATGAAGGCGTGAAGGACTCCTCATGAACTTGCCCACAGTTTATGTGCTGCAGCTCTACTGCTGATGATTTTAGCTGAAAAAAATGTTTTATTATAGTTTTTCTTTGCACTGGTCCATATTCTGTACCTTGCTCAAAGTTTCTATGGTTGAGTCCTCCTGGAACTTTACCCAACGGCCTTCACATCCATGTCTTTCGCTATTACATGACCCACTCCTTAAGTAGTTATGTATCATTTTAGTGCATAGCCCAGGCAAAGTGTGGCTCGGATATTAAAACACCAAATACGTTTTGCATAGGAAACCATAAGCAGGTCTTATGCATAATATCCATCCATCCATCTGTCCGTCCATCCGTAAACTGTAAATGTGAACCCAATTCCCACAGGTGTAGACACACAGCTGGTGGTACGCCCTCTTCTGGACAAGGTGGATGTAAAGTCTTATGACACTGGTCTGCGTAAGATCCAGTTTCCCCATGTAAGTGTCTTGGAAAGTTTGTAATTGGCTGTCTGCTTGACCTTGTATGACTAAATGGAATGAATCAGATGATATCGTTTCTTGTTTCTTTATAAACTACTAGTGGATTAAAGATGGAAATTGTATAATGCACACATGACATGTAATCCAAGTAATGCTTAAAAGGACAGAATAGTTTTGGAATTACGGAATAAAGGCTGTAGGGAAAGTTGAATTTCTCGTACTTTGTCATACATCTGGATAAAAGAGAACACGTTTACCTTGATTGGATGGTTATAGTCATGTGACTCCCGTCTGTTTCCCAGAGGCCCCTGGTGTCATGTGCCCCGAGGGCGGGCCTACTGCTGTTCCAGTTTCCTGTCCAGCTGGAGCTTTGGCGGCTGGGGGAGAGTGAAGGCCATGGTTAGTGCGGGGGGGGGTTACGGTGATGTGAATGGAATGGGCTTCTGTATAGTATCTGGGATGGCACATACTCCAGGAGCACTTAGCACAGCCTCGGTCAGGAGTCGGGACCCGCAGTCAGTCCTCAAGAGCCACATGGTGGGTCAGGTTTTGTTTATACTCTAGGGCTGTCACTATCAATTATGTCGATAGAGTAAACTACCGATTTCCTCTGACCACTCAAGTAATCGTGTATATATAACATGAACATTGTAATTGGTGCGAGGCAGGAACCAAACGCCCATGGCTGCGTTCAAACTCAGTCACGCATGTAGTCAGTTTAAACATTCCAGTTCACTTAAGTTGCATGATTTTGGACAGCAGGAGGAAATCGATCTTCCGAAAGCCACGCGCACCCACAGGGTGAACATGCGAACTCCACTGATTTGTCGGCACTGCTTTGGGTCTGTTGGCACAACTCAAGGCAGCACCACTGACTTATTTTGCAGGCCATTGGTAGATGATAAGTTCTGTTTGGCTGTATAGTTCATTTTCACCTCCTAAATATCTGAAAAACATTGCAAGGTGAACTTTTTCCTGTATCATTCAGCCCTAAGTTTACAAAAAATAATCTTTTATGGTTATTATGTATCTTCTTATGTAAGATAAGACTATGCCACAGGTCTAATCTTCATTTTAGCAGCAATTATTGTGACATACTGGAATCGAAGAAAGTAAATTACGCAATATAATTTAAGTCAAAGTGATGCCAAGGACAGACTATGCTACTCCTAGAGGCTCTGGTATATCTATATACAGTACTGTGCAAAAGTCTTAGGCAGACAAAGAAGATGATGTTTAAATGATCTTTATGTTGGTGTAAAACTTTATTATGCCTGTCAAAGTGTGTTAGCTTAGTCATTTCAAAAGCTCTGCTAAAATCACCCCCTTATTTCCAGCAACCA
>JAAGVU020000019.1:24796503-24822287 GCA_011763525.2 Mormyrus iriodes
TTAGTTAAGTTCTCCCCAAACGAGCTTGATGGGCCGAATGGCCTCCTCTCGTTTGTACATTTCTTATGTTCTTATGTGTGTGTGTGTGTGTGTGTAGAGATATATATATCTTACATATATATACAGTACATACACATACACAGTGGCCTGCAAAAGTATTCAAGTATTGAAAGTCAAGATGATTGTCTAGAGTATGAATAACATTTATGTTGAAGAATTCTTTTACTCCAATATATTTTGAAATGCCAGAATAGGTCAGTTGTCTACTAACACGACAAAGATAATACAAGCATGATTCATACTGTTTGCAGAAGTATTCAAACCCTGTGCTTTACACGCTTTACACAAATGACAAATTAATCACAAATCACATAAAGGTGACAGTTATTTGGAAGCTCTTTGGAAGGGCGATTGTCTTTGTTGGACAATAACCGCAGAAATGAAGACGAAGGAGCATTCTGCTGATGTGAGGAGCAATGTCATTGAAATGCACAAGGCAGGAAAAATATTGAAGAGTTTGAACGTCCCGTTAAGTACTGTTAGATCCATCATCAGAAAGGGGAAGGTTCATCACAGCACCCAGACCCTGCATTAATTCTATACGCCGACTGGTGAGAGAGGCTACTAAAAGTCCAACCCTCACTCTGAAGTTTCAATGCTCCTTGACTGAAACTGGAGTAAAGGTGCATGGATCCACAATTTCAGGAGTTCTCCATAAAACAGGCCTCTACAGGAGGGTAGCAAGTAGTCATTCCTTAAGAAGATCCACATAAAAGCACGTTTGGCATTTGCTACAAAGCATGAGATCCAGTTAAGATGTGGGAGAAGGTTTTATGTTCAGATGAAAGCAAAATAGACTTTATTCTAGACTTCAAAGAGGTATGTGTGGTGTAAAACTAACACTGCCTATGCCTCAAGAAACACCATAGCTACTGTGGAATATGGTGGTAGCAGCATCATGGTATGGGGATGCTTTTCATGTGCTGCGACTGGAGATCTTGTCAGCGTTAAAGGGACAATGAATGGACACAATTGCCACACAATATTGCAGAAGAACTTGTTCCAGTCTGCTATGAACCTATGGCTCGGGAGAAGATCATCATCAACATGACAATGACCCTAAGTATAAGGCCAAGGTGACACTGGCATGGCTCAAAAACAGAAAGGTGAATGTTCTGGAATGGCCAAGCCAAAATCCTGATCATATTGAGAATCTGGGGCACTATTTGCAAAGTACTGTTTTGAGGTGCCTTCCCACCAACCTAGAGGATCTCTGTGGTCTTCCTTAGGGTGTTATGAGTAATGAGTGGATATGAAAGAGGGATGGAGGAGCTGGTACATAAATACTGACATGACCTATTGCCAGCATTTTTCCATTTGATCGCTGAATTGAATCAAGCCATTACATCTTGATTGTTTAACTATATTGGAAAGAGAGACATTAATAGAAACTAATGAGGTGGCATGGGGGGTTGGGGGGGCGGTAATTGCTCCTAGGTAAATTGTGCCTCCCTTTTGTCCAAGGGAGCTCGGTATAAAACGAAACGTATTATATGCCTATAATGACTATGGACAGAGCCATTACCTCGCATGACCTTAAATCACTGCACTGTTTGCCTCCTTGGCTGCGTCCCCCGAGTTGCTGCTGTCCTCTAATTACAGTGTACAAGCCAGAGACCCCAAGGCAGCAATTCGCAGTGACACTGGGCCGTCTTACATGGCTTGTGAGAATTATGGGCTGGTAACCATACATTAAGGCAAGCCATTTAGCAGAGTGAGTCCGTTTTACCCTCTGTGAAACTCACCTGACAGTGTGCTGGGGAGTATGGAGATGTGCTCTCCTGGGGCTCCGTAAAGGGGGGGGGGTGGGATTTGGAGATGTCATTGGGTTCACAACGTGTTATTTTATAGGCAGAGCCTTAAACAGAGTCTTAAAAATGTGACCGGGTCAGTGATTTTTTTGGATGCAGTCTTAATTTTGACAGCATATTTTGATTTAGTTTTAGTCTCAGTCCTTCGACGAAAACTTAGTTTTAGTCTTATTATAGCCATCTTTTTTATTTGTTTGTTTTAGTCAACGAAAATTATAGGATATTTAGTCAACTAAATCCACAGTACATGCAGTCAAATGAAACTAACAGCTGTAGTCTAACACACGCATGTACACACGCACACACATAGATTAGTCTGTGCCTCTATCCGCTCCAGATCCCTGAATGAAACATCTGTAAAGCTGTCAATACAGCATGCCATTAGACATAGATTTAACTCTTGTAATGTGGAACATCGCAATTCTTAAACGGCTTTATATGAACTTTATCATTAAATAAAAAATAAATAAAACCAAAATTTTGCCTCAGACTAATTACTTGCATATTAACACATACTTTGCTCAGCTGGCGGGAGTGAGATTTTAAATTTGAGACAAGTCTGCACACACATTTACACGTACGTAACCATTTTATTACCCTGTAAATAGTCCATAGGTGTGCAAATTGCCGCAACGCTTTTGATGCAGCTGATTTTAGGTTTATAATGGAATAATATAGATTTGTTGTAAGATTTCTTGCGTTAGAGTTGGCAACTCTGGATCACGCGAAACCAAAACCGGTAGCACGGACCGGAACCCTCCAAACGGGACGGACTGACGTTAATGCCAGAATTGGGGCGCACTTTAATACGAGGACTAAAGAGGGAGCAAAACGAGAGGCAGCTGGAGAGAATCACACAAGGGCAGGAAGGAGAAGGTAAGCAAACGCGGAACAGAATCAGAATCATGCTGACCGACACTGCGGGGCGGAGCGGAATAGAGCGGAATGGAGCAGGATTCTGCTTGACGTGATGGTTTCCTGATGGTGCCCAAACTAGTTTTCCAATTGTGATCCACTGCATTCATATTCTTTATTTGTTGGCGGACCCTGTCGTGTGTAATAAAGGTCTGCAAAGAGCTTCGCAGCGCTCATTGTCCAGTTGTCTGTAACATTTTCGTTTCGTTTATTTTTCGTCAACAATGCTTTTAAAAGCATTCGTCGTAGTTTTCGTCAATAAAGGCACCTTTTAATTCAGTCTTCGTTCCGTTTTCGTCACAGAAAAAAATGTCGTTGACGACTATTTCTCGTCTTAGTTTTTGTCAACAAAATGAACACTGTTTGGATGTCGATAAAATCCATTTCTTGTACTCGAGGGAGTGTCTTGAGCTGCCAGTAGTCCAGTTTGAACTGTTTTTATGGGGTGAATTTTTGTCTCGTATAACTGAAACTATTGATTAAGAGTGCAAGGTGAACGGTGAGGTAACAAGTAATTATGAAAATATAAGAAAGAAAAATGAACAACTGAATAGAAAAGTATGACTGTGCTGCTGGATGGGTAGAGTATGGAAAAAGTATGCAGTGTTGAGTAAGAGGAGGAGAGGGAGCAGGCAGTGTGGCTCTGGCAGCCAGCGTGAGACTTGGCACAAACTACGTGTAATTTTCTGAAACTTTTGAATCTGAACTGCTGAAGCTGAAAAGTCTTCCATCTGGATTTTCTCACAAGATTCTCTCATTTGTCTTGAGACTGAGCATTACCAGAGCGCCCCAATCTCTTCATTCAGTTCATTTTATAGAATTCCGTTCCCATGGTTACCTGAGTGCTTTACATATAGATATATATCTAAACGCACAGCAGACTAGAAAATGTCAGAAAACAGGGATGGAGAGGAACAAAAACTGCATTAGGAAAGATTGTTGGTGGGGTCCAAGCTGAACTGGCCGTCCACCACACAAGTACATGCTAACTGCACAAGTTCAGTTAAATACTAAAATATCAGCAGATATTTGAGTATTTGTGGTAGGTAGGTGACATTCAGCTGGTCTGGTCCTGATTCGAAGTGATGTTCTGGTCATACTCAGCAAATGCCTGTACAGAAGAGAGACAGACTTGCTCTGGAAGATATACCCAGTTCCAGAAGTCATTAGAATTAAATTATAAAAGATTTGTGCAATGACTTTGTGTTGGCGTGTAAGACGTTTGCTTTGTTTTCTACAGCAGATGCTATGATTGCAGTAACAGCCATCATTAACTTCAAAGACAGTGTGTGTGGCTCTGTGGGTGAGGACTGTGTGCCCATGATTTGAAGGTTGTTGGTTGGAAACACCTCTCTGGGAGAGTGGTGTTACTGTTGGGCCCTTGTGATGTGAGCCTCAGTAGATTCTTTTCCCCAGCTCCTGTAGAGCAGTGTTTCCCAAACTGGTCCTTGGGGACCCCCAGACAGTCCACATTTTTGCTCCCTCCCAGCTCCCTACTGTAGCCCCGAAGACTGGGTTGGAAAACTGCTGTAGAGTCTCTATATCTATTTGTCTCCTTTTCCCAAAGAGGAGGAGAAGCCAGGTCTCTGCTGAGGTGGCAGACGTCATGTATGTGAGCTGTTTTGATGATGAGATGAAAGGAGCGCGGTGGGGAGAGACGCATTCAGGTCATTAGGGGATAGTGTAGGGCTCATGTGTGTTAGGGTGTGTGGGTTTTGATCTCATTGTGAAGGTAAATTAGAAATCTTCAGGCCAAGGAATTCAGTCTAATAATTCAAAGTGGTCACTGTAGAATGATCCAACTGGGCTGGCATTCTGGAAATAGGACCAGGTGATTCCTGGGCAGTCTAACTTGCTGATGTGCAAAACCCTGACATTTAATCAATTATCACCCCCTGTTGGAGAAAATGGTAGATGTTTTATTGATCTGTTTTTCTTTCCTATAATCTATAAATCCCCCTATTTCCCATTTCTGAATCTCTTGTTCTGGTACCTTGATTTTCAACACCACCTGCTGTACCCACTCCCCACGTCTAGTCCTCCAGCCTCTTTCTCGCAAGTTCTCTGAAGTGAATCTTTGCTCTTATCCTCCTTCAATCCCTCCTCAATCCCTCATGAAGTCAGGAGACTTTAATCTCAGGTAGATCAGGCACTGAATTCCACAGCGCGATCCCTGAGTCAAGGTCAAACAGAAAACATTAAAACATTCTGTTACCACAGCGACCGTTAGGTCAAAGTTAAGACCTCCACCCTCCCCCCCCCTTAACGCTTGATGTGACTGGGAGCAAGGAGCAAAGGGGATCAAAGCCTCTATGGAGATATTGACCTACGGTCAATTGACTCTTTCAGTTTAAATTCTTCAAAGAAATTTGTTTAACGGCATTAACTTCCAGAAACTGATCTGGCTCTCATGCCCCAGCTAATGTTGTACGCCCATTCGGCCGAAAATCTCCATCTGATCTTTCTGCGCAGGAACATTTAGGTACTTGAAGTTTGCTCTCTTAAGTCTTCATGGATGAAAGCACATGTAATTTCCTGTCTGCTGGATTTAGGCGTTTATACCCAAGGAGAATTCAAGGAAATTGATTCAAGGAAATTCATGCCAAGAGTACAGATGAGACCAAGCTCATAAATCTAATTCAAAGCACAAAAAAACTAAAAACTACTCCTTCATAATTCAGATTGGGTAGGGGTGGGATATGTTGTGTCCCAAATCAACTCCTCTGGATTCCTTAGCACTCGGTCTGGATCATTCTACACTATGGTAGGGGGTGGTGTTTTACCTCTTTTGTTATACAGGAATGTCTTTCAATGTGCTCTACATATTTAAGAACATAAACCGAATGTATGCTAACATTAGGGATTATATAGCAAGGTACCCTAACTTCTAAGAAGCCAGAAAGGGTTTGACAGATAGAGGTCAATAGAGCACAGATGGTGTTTTTGAAAGAGGCAACAACCCTTTTGTAACAGGATGGGTGCCCTGGTTCCGTGAGACGGAAATGTGGGGGCAATTAGGGCCGTTCTATCTTGGAAATTTCTTCTAATCAGATAGTAGGTAGGCTCTTCCCATGGAGAGTCGTGATCTCTGATCCCATAGATGGGCTCTGTGCAGGCGCGAAGACATCATTAAAGCCTATATATACATACGACAGATGGGAATGTCTGTGTGTGTCATAACGCAGCGATTTGCATTGCTGCTTGTTTATATATTATATATACATAGAAACGTTCATGTTTGCAGTATATGTTTGAGTCTGTTGGGAAAGTCCATTATCGGTGAATTCACTGTGAAATGTCTCAATCCTGTATAATCAACATGTACATCAACAGGAAGAGGGCTGAGAGATAAAAAGGCACGTAAAACTCTAAATAGTTCCTTGCAGAAACCAGTAAAGTTTTTATCAGGCGGACAGGGGTACAGTTATCTCTCCACTCGGGACTGGAGTCCCTTGTGTGACTCTGTTTATATGACAGTTTACTGCGGAGAGACTTTTGCAATTCACGGTCCGTTGCTTTGTTTCGGAAGTTGATCTGCCTGGAGAAGTCCGTTTGTATTATTTCACTGCTGGGATGTTTGTCGTGGCACCCTGCTTCCTTTGAGTGAAAGGTCTTTATCTTGAGCCTTTGTCAATTTCAGCTCTTGCATAAATATGGATTATAGAACATCTCTATAGTTAAATATGTAGAAAAGCTTTTATTTCATAGTTATTTGAAGTATAGAAACAGTTTCAACCCATTAGGTAGAATTATTTTTAAATTCTGAAACAAAAAAGAAAATATTGTCTTCAACAAAATAAGGGATCTCCAAAGTTTTTTCCAGTTCTCTAAGGGCCATTTGAGGACAAATTTGTGTATAACAATTTTACAGTATTATGAAGTAATTGGATTAATTCTTTAGAATTTTAACTTATGAGTACTTTGTGGAGCTATTGTAATTTCAGCATAAAACTGGTGGCACACAGTAGGTTTTTTAGAAATTTGTCCAGATGCCAAGTATTTGGAGTGCAGAGAGGAGCTTAACACAATGGCATTTCATGCTCTAAAAACAAGCCACACCCTCTGATCTCCATACCCTGTACTTTGTGCCAATGGCCAAAATTATTTTTTTTTTTTCTTTTAACAGTACTCTCTAAAGCAAATAGGCCCCGTCTCTGAAGTCTGATATGTATTATTTCACTTGTCCTGTCAAGTAATAAAGGCAGTACGAGAGGCAGTCCACTTTTTTCACCTCATTTTTTTTTTTACCAGCAGTTTCCTTTGAGGCCCATCGTAAAGGTTTGGCTGTAAGTGTAGCATTATTCCACGTTGCTATGACCAGCTGCTTTCCAGGATTTTTTTCTCCCTTGTGGTCAGTATTGTGCTGTAGTTACTAGTCAAGTTTTATCTGCATTTTCATGTATGTTGGCAGGATTTTCTGTCTTGGGGTATGGAAAAAACCCCAGAAAATCTCACCACAGAAACGCCCTGTAACGGCGCATTATGTAATAACGCCACATTATGTAACAAATCGAATGATGATAATAATAATAATATTGTAATGTTGCCATATAAAATTATAATATAGTCTATAAATTTGTAACATTTTGCCAAGATATTACATAATGCATTGTAACACGCCCAACACACACATCTGAACCTGCCAAAGCATTTTCTTGGGTATAAACTTTCCTGCTGTTGAGTTGTGTTGGGGTGAGGGTTGAACTTTTGTTATTCCCCCATTAACCCCTTTTAAACACTTTTAGTCATTTCCTAGCTTCACTCCTACTTTTATGTGCGCATCGGAGCTCACCTTTTCTAGTTAAAGAAGATAAATACAAGTCCTTTTTTTTTTTTTGAGGAATACGGCAGTTTTCCAAACACTCCCAGTAGCTGTTCCAGCAGTGAATCTTGACTGACTATCAATCTTCTTGAGGTCTAATGCTCTGCTCTGTGATGCAGTTCAGTGCAGCAACAGGAGCTGCAAGACTCTGAAGCCTCCGCTGGGCGGAATCGTAACGCTCAGTTAATCAGCGACAGGTTTGACCTTTTTGTCAGGCCCCAGGTCAACTGCTCAACAGGAAGAGGGTGGAGAAGGTGAGGGACATTGCTGCCTCGAAAGCCAGGGCATGCCTTTAAATGAATCACATTCACTGTAATGTATGCATTTTTATTTTTAATCTTATTCACATGCACTGCACATTTTGCGGTGTGGTGGCATTCCTTTGCTGAGCACTATGGTCACATTACAGAAAAACAGCAGATTTCGGATGAACTACAAAGTGTGGTTTAACAAACCACAGTGGGGGAAAAAAAAAACTCTGCAAAAGACTCAGCCAATTTTATAGTGTAGCAACACAGTTCACGATGGCCCAGTGGAGGCGATGTGGTTACTTTATGTGCTGTTTTTGATGTGTGTAGATACATGGGGTACATTTCTCCCACGGTTTTCCTCTTGGGAGCTGCAGTTGTGACTTTTCCAGGACAGCAATGACTAAAAGTTTTACAGTTACATTTTTCTTCAGAAAGGGGCCCAATGTTTGACAAAGAAGCCTTTCAGCGAATCTGCAATGGGCCGCCTCGTGGGGAGGGCTGTTGTTGGCTTGGGGCTCTCTGGGTTGGGTCTGCTTTTGGCAGGCCCCTGTCATGTCAGTAAGCCCAGAATTTCCACCCGTAACAAGTCACCAGCTGGTGTCACTCTCTGGGTGACTGCTTGTGGCACGGATCTTTTAATGAAGCCTACTCTGGTTTATGTGAGTCTTTTTTTTAATAATTCACTGCGTTGCTGTTTCAAGTTTTGTTGTCACGTGTGTTCAGAGGAACATGGTAGGAGTTCGGTGCGTCAGTGGGTTGGAGAGGCAATAGTGCAAGACAGTCATACTTGCATTGGCCAGGAGTCAAACCCGACCCTTTCACATGATAGGTGAGAATTCTGCCACTGAACCACCAGTGCTATAGTCATGGTTTTTAATGAAATCTTATAAGTAGTTATTCCTTGACTTTAAACCACTTTTGATAAGTGATTCAGGCTGACATTTAGAACCAGCAGACAAAAATTCATAAAACCAGTACTCTATATTACATTAGCTTACTACATTTGTTGATATATTCATTGTGTTCACACAGAGTGGAAGTTCATTTTCTTGAGCTTTTATATTCAGATGTTTGTGCCATCAGGCCTGAGCCGAGTGGAAACGCGAGAAGAAATTTCTCCATGATGGGGCTCAGGCCAAATCGATTTTCATATGGCAGGGGGCAAGCATTTCAGTTGCCATGCTTTACATTGAGCTTTCTCAAACATGCATGCATACATTTCACTTTGGCATCATAATGTATATGTGTGAGCATGTGTGTATTTATACATAAATACATATCTATAAAATATTGTGTGTTTAGGAAGCTTATGTGTGTGAATTATAAATGGCCTTCCAACATGGGACAAATAAAATGGTTGTTTGCTGTTACTATGAACTAATATGAAGCGCTTTGAGTTGGTTCATCAGTCTACTCACCTGAAAGTAACCCAGTGGTGGAGTACAGCTGGATAAGATTCTGGCAAACAGAAGTGGCTGCCATCCCCACACCAGCCATGACGACCCCGGGGAGCACCATGGCACTGTGTCGGAACTATGTGCTCAGCATTATCCTTACAAGAGCTGGGTGGGACAACAGATAGATACTGGAGTGAGGCCTGTGAGCTTGGAGGCAAGCAGAACAGCAGAGTGAGAAAGTAAATGATTCTGTGAGTGAAGAATTAGAATAAAGATTCTTTATTCATCCCCGGGGGGGGTGGTTGGCGGTTGGCTTTTCACATATCTCATTTCGCTCTCTGTGAGACACACATGTACAGGTGAGAGCAAGCTGGGGAGTGTCACAGCCAGTGTGCAGCATCCCTGGAGCAACTGGGAGTTAAGGGCCTTGCTCAGGGGCCCAACAGTGGCATTAGTCTTCCTGCCCTAGGTTTCAAACGTACAACCTTCTGATCATAGGCACTACTCTTAATCCGATAAGCCACACACCACCCCCACTGATTACAGTCAGTGTAAAGGTTATACACTTAAAGGGAATACACTTATTCTATATTTTTCTTTGCCTTACCCCAGAGGAATGTTTTAGACAAAAACGGTGAAACCTAAGCATTACTCATTGGGTTGGTTCAGGCTGTACTTTAAAGGAGAATAGGATCACACACACAATACATTGAAAAATGACACAAGACACCTTAACTACACTGCTATTATAAACCTTAACGTTAATATACACTGGGTATGTGAATAGTGCATGGTGAGCACCATCTAGTGGGACACTGTTGTGATCTTGCTGTAATCATTTACATTATCCCCGAATTCTGGTGCTGATCTCACCATCGGTAATTCAGCTAGTCACTGAAAGCTGGCATGAAAGACATGAGACTCCAATCTGAGTTATGAACCAAAAGATATTTTTGCAGGTAAATGCAATCAGTGCTGCCATAGCAATGAAATTCAACTATATGCTACTTTAATTTTGTTAAGTTACTGACTAGCAGGGATGGGCATACATCAATACATCAAAATGTATTTTAAAATATAACACCAAATACTCTAATTGTAAGTGTATCAAAATAAACTATGAAATGCAGTAGCCATGGCATGTATCAAAATAAACTGCTGTATTTTTGTATTTCAAAAACACTCAGTGGATTAAGTGGACAATGTTTAAGAGCGAGAGCATTTCTCTGCCTAACGAGGCATACCATAAGTCTGACATGTGCAAACAGTCAACAGATCAAATATTCTGATCTGCCTGTTACATCCCAGATCCCCACATATCCCCGTGATCACCCAGCTGAAGGTTAGTTTTAAAGTAACCAACAGTTTAATGTTTAGCTAACAGTCTGTTAATGACTTGTAACTGTATAATAATTTAGTTAGTAGTTGTTTGGTGATGAAGTAACTACTTTGCATCAGTGACACTAAGAACCAGCACCAGACAAACGAGTCATTCATGAGCAGACGACTGATAGCACCTTTATCCATAGCAACTAGTTTCTAAGTAATTAATTAATCTTTTGATTGTTAATTATAAATATGACAATCAATTATGTGTCAGTCATTCATGCAATAGTATGCAAATGCATGATACTACTAAACAGCTACTTCAGTTACGGTCTGATCATTTAGTAATCAGTTAATGAGGTATCAACCATTGGACACTCATTTGAAAGTTAAAAACAGACTTTTTAGCACTTAGTCAACAATTTTACAGGATGAATATGTTTAGATTTTAAACGTATAATCAGAAATCAGCAACTGAACTTGTGAAGGAGCGCAAACCCAACTCTAACCGCTTAACAGATTGAGAGCTGCAGAATGTGGGTTCAGATGTCACACACACATTCACAGTCTAGTAAAAGCATTTATTGAACCTCCAGTAAAGCTAAAGAGAATACCACAGAGCAGGTATTCCAAAAGAGTTCATAAGTTCTACCAAAAAACAAGCAAGCTTATGTGTGAGCGTGGGTGAGAGAGGAAATGTACAATTGAGTGAGTGTGTGGGTGTGTGTAAGAGAGGGAGTGTATTGAATGAATGTGTGTGTGCGCCCTGTATCCTATATTGCAGGGATCTCTTTAACTTCTGATGCCTTTAAGCAGAAAATCACAACATACGTTGGGCGTGATCCTTAAGCTATGAAGAGAAGTCATTTTTCAACTGAATTGAACTGACTTGCTTGCTATGTATAAGCAACTCCCTTGTCTAAGTAGACACACTTCAGACTCTGCATGCATCGTTTTGCATTTTTAACAATGCATGCATCATCACATAGATGTTTCACAATAAGTATTTTACAGTATTTTTAAACTACAAAAACACGAGACTAAAATATTTTGATACAAAATATGGAGGCATTTTTATCAACCCTTTTAAATACAAATTACAAAATTCTGTTTTGTATTTAAATCGGGTATTTCACATGTATCATAAATACTGCCCATCACTCCAAGTTACTGCAAGTGATAAATTGTTCCCAGTCTGCATTGGATTAATCCTATGCTTAGAAAAGGCATTTAAGCACCATAGAACACTGCTTTCCAATTTATTTCCAGGTTGTAGAATTTCGACCCACTTCAATAATTCTGGGCATTTGATTGACCTTCCAATACTGGGGCTCAGGGTAAAAATATAGTCACCCTGACAGACTCAGGGCTCTTTGTCGCCATCTGTTGGCAGGTTTCTGAAAAGGAATTCTGGAGTCTTGGTCGACTGTACTCTCTATACCGTCAATCACGTCATGCAGCACTGTCAGTGAGCTCTCTCTAAGCTGCCATCCTCTTCATTGTGTCAGATAAGTTCCATAACTTGAAGCACTACATTTTCAGTGAATCATGTGCTTTGATAAATGCAGCTCCAGTCCATTCCTGATGTCTAAATTTAATTATTCCTTTAGATACATCCAAAGGTTCATTTATATTGACAGTTTGATGAGCACATGCTTGCTGTCAACATAATTTACATTGTTTATTGTGTAACTTTGTTCACTCAGCCAGAGAAATCCCTTATCTGGATCCCATAAGACACTTGCATCCAAAAGTTGGACCTAAACCATGGAGCCTTTGGTTCAGCTCCTTAACCACTTTATGAATTATAAATATACCTGTATTTAGTCTCCACTCTATGTTAAAGGCACACAGGTGGTAATTACCAGCGTTATGGACAATTGCCACAGCACTGCAGGTAATCCAAGATGTCTCTGTTGCTGTGAAAGCAAAGGACAGATTGATGTTTACATAGAAAACCTCAGAGGGTCCTGAATTTCCAAATATCAGCCCAAACATGAAAACTACAGTGACCAGAACAAACCACCTGAACCCCCCCTCACTTTGCTTGTCTGTCCTCTTCATGGATGACTTCATTTGGAAACAAACTGTGGCTAATGTTGGTCGACTGCCGTGGATAGCAATATCAGCTTTTTCAGACATTAGTCAAAATATTCAAAGTGCATGGAGGTATTAACATTACTTAACCCCCTTATTACAGCGTTATCTGTAATAGATAGCAATGTCACATTTGGTTAATGTAACATTTACATTTACATAACCAACTATAGGACATCTCCACCTGCCTGTGACGGTGAGGCCTTCCTTCCAGTTGTGGTGAGTTACTGCTGCACACGATTTGATGCACAGAATGACACGGCAGCGAGGAAGACCACCCCACTCTTCCAATGACTAGGTGCTAAACTTCAGCATTCAGCACAATCATTCCTCAGCATCTGAAAGGAAAGCTGAAATTCCTGGGCCTGAACACTTCCCTCTGCAACTGGATACTGGACTTCCTGATTGGAAGACCTCAATCAGTCAGGATCAGGGCCAACATCTCCAGTACCTCATGTGGACCCTCAATACAAGCTGCATCGCCACGAAAGCCCAGCAGCAGTTGTACTTCCTTTGGAGACTGAGGAGAGTGCATCTCCCCCCCCCCAATCCTCACCACATTCTACAAAGGGACCATAGAGAGTATCCTGTGTAGCTGCCTCATGGCGTTGTACAGGAATTGCTCCACTGACCGTGAGACCCTACGGAGGATACTAAGGACAGCAGTAAAGATCATTGGGGTCTCTCTTCCCTCTGTCTCAGACATTTACTCGTCACGCTGTATCCACAAAGCAACGAGCAATGTGGATGACCCCACATACCCCTCCCACACCCTGTTCTCCCTCCTTCTGTCTGGCAAAAGGTTCTGTAGCATACGGGTCTTCACTGCCAGGATGGGAAACGGTTTCTTCCTTCAGGCTGTCAGACTCTTGAATCAGAGCTGAATCATAAATTGGACACACACACATACACACACACACACACACACACACACAGTATATATCCTTTATTTGTTGTATACTGCCAATTGTCCTGCTGCTGGTATTGTTTGCACAGCATTTTTTGCACACATCTGCTGTAAGATCACAGTACCTGCCATAACACTGTATCCACGCACTGTATGTGTCTTGCTCTGTAACATTGTGTTGTTGCCCTTGTGTTTATCTGGCACTCTCTCTCTCTCTGCTCCCCTTGCACTCTGTATAATTCTCTCCTGCTTGCACTGTATGTGTCTTTCCCTGTAGCATTGTGTTGTTGACCTTGTGTTTATCTGGCACTCTCTCTCTCTCTCTCTCTCTGCTCCCCTTGCACCCTGTATAGTTCTCTCCTGCCTGCACTTGTGTAGTCCTCTTTTGTTTCTGTTTTTGTTCTTCGTGTCTCACCATGGTCCTGGAGGAACAATGTTTCTTTCACTGTGTTCTGTGTATATGGCTGAAATGACAATAAACATACTTGACTTCTCTTGAAAATATCAATAATTTATGCAAAACTGGGTATGCCGCATGGCCTATAGAAGATCTATTGAACATCAGAATCACCATGCAAAGCTAGAATGCCGTTACACTGGCCCTGCTAGACAGAAACATTGGTACCCTTACTTAACTTAGCTGTGGGTATGGTGTCCCTGAATATATAAGTGATCAAGTGTGAATGTTTATGCTAACCTTAAGGTCCCCATCTTCCTTATTCCTTTTTCACACTCTTCTCCGGTGGCTCCTCAGGATGACAGACGAGAAGAGCCACATCTCCGTGTGCCAGCTGGCCTTGTTACAGGCTTTGTGAGAGGCCTGCAGGTTGGGGTAGCAGAGGCTGCAGCCTGGAGGAGCTCAGCTGAATGTGAAAGGAGACCCCTGAGATTTAATGAGCGATGAGGCCTCATGCAAACCCATGGCTTATCTTCCTCTGTCTTTAGAAGGTCTTTAGAGCTGGTTGGATCAGTAACAATGAGGCAACAAAGGAGCAGCAGTGCTGAAGAGTACGGACAGAGGCGAAGCCGGCCTCCAGTGTACTCCGGTCCCCCTATAGTTTGTGTGGAGGAGTATTTCTACAGGAACATCTTATTTGTTCTTCCTCCCTAACAGAATAATTTCACCATGCCTAACAAGGTAGTACAAGATGGAATACAATAATAAAATGCTGTATTTTCATTTTCAAATTAAAGTTAAAAAAAAAATGAATGCATTAAGTACAGTGCTCACAGAATATCTTGGGATGCTTGCTTAATTCTGAAAAATGTTACAAATTTATTGGTTTCATAAAAAAGTTGACAAGCAGTGTTTTACATATCTGCACATATCCTCTGCAAATACATTATCTTTTCATTGAGTGTCAATTTTTTTGACTTATTCATTCAGCTTTGTTCTTGCCATTTTTCTATAAATTGCAGTTGTAGTCACTGGGTCACAACGGGATACTAAACACAAATGTTTGGTATTTTATGTGATTGCAAAGGTGTTACTAATTAAAAAGCACCCAGTTAGATTGCTTATCAATTAATTTATTTACTCAGAACAGCTCTTGTAGCGCTAGAGTTTGGGATTCATTTTATTACTACTTGATATTAATGTTTTACTTAAAATTAAAACTACTGATTTTTTCTAATGTAATATATATTTTTGTAAACAAATAAATAAATGAAATAAAATACTTATTATTGTTATAAGAACAATCAATTTTCAATATTTTTACTGAATTAATTAAGTAAGCAACCCTAAAACTTTCTTTGAGCACAGTATGTCTACCCCCTTGGTTTTAAAGACAGGAAATCAAATGCAGGACAGAAGCCACGTTTCTCATTTTCAGGAGCAAAAAGACCCACTTCTCAGACTTCACCCTTAGGGTAACGTCATTACGTTAGCCAGATGGTCCAGTCTGCACGTTTAAGTGGCAAGTGCTGGCTAGTCTCTGCCACACAAATGTAACATTGTCATGGTTGCCTTTGGTCTGTGTCTTTGGCTGGGATGGGGGTACGTGAGGATTCACCAAGGACTTATTTGAATCTGAGAATCCATCGACACATCAGCCATTCCGAGGTGTTTGGTATTTCTGCTGTATATGCCGCGATGCTGTATTTTCCTGATCGTAACCTCACTGCAGTCGACTTCCCTGCAAAGTCATGGCACAGGCATCACGCTGGCAGGCAGCAGGCCCACAGCAGGCATTCATTACATTTTTAGGTTACTTTCAAACTCCCACCCTCATCCTTGAGTTTTATTTTTTTTGTCATATCATTCAATATGTTTAGAATTATTTATTACTGTGCGTCTTACAAGAGAATTTGTCACAAAGATCCTCGCAGTGATGTGGCAATATTTCCAAAAGGAACTAAAAACTAGAAAAACAACCAAATGCCAATATCAGAGAGCTACTTTCTAACCCCTTTAAAGAAAAATACTTTTTTCAAAACAGGGTCTATGAAAAGTACAAATGCAGTTGTCAAAAGTACATAAAAAGTCATCTTAGGTACGTGATTCAGGTGGGCAGATGAGTAAGACTCACTGTAAAAACCTGAATGCTGCTCCTTGCTAATTGCATTTGTTATGATTAATATTTGCAGTTATTATCATGTTAAATATGACAACATTAATAATGTAGGTTGGGGTGTAACAAACTGATAGCACTACATAGTAACCCACCAGGGCCTAACAGACCTAATCTAACACTGATATTCTATATAAAAACACAACTAAACACACAACACGAAAATAAACATTTTTCATTCTCATGCTGAGCTGCTCTCCAGCCTAAAAGGAATTTCTGTCAACAAGAAAAGGGTAAAATAAGAAGCAAAACTAACTACCGTTATATGGAGTTACAGAGCATCCATCACTGCAATGACAGCTGCAATAATAACAACCACAATTCACAAGGACCTGAACATTTCAATAGAGATATTTCCATATCCTTTATTTTGACTTTACACACAATCTAACAAATCTGTGTTGGCGCAAACAGGTCTAACGAGCTACGACAATGGCTAGAATGAATGAGGGAAACACATGCTAGTTGTGTGTTCAAAGTACAGAAACAGACGGGGGCAAGGTGGGGGGCATAAAAGGAGCCATAATTCATATAAACAGGCCAACCTTATCATTAGCCAATGATATGTTTTTAATCAGTGAGTGACAGGGGAGGAGGTACGCTGCAAGCCAATCAACTTTCATCTGGAGCCAGTACCCCTCTGGTCCCACCCCTACATACACCCCTGCATGCAGAGTTGATTTCTTTTAATTTATCCCACACAGTCTAGCTGAGTCACATTAGTGGCTTTGGCAAATTGCACGCATTCACAGATATCCTCTCCATGCTACCATTAGTTTGGTCCCTCTAGTGTTTTTTAGCCATTTATTTAATATAATAATTGTTTAATATTAACCATATTATTTACATAATGCAGATATCTTGCAGAATTCATCTATCTTCCACCTATCTTATTCAATGCAGGATCAAAATGAACTTGGAGTCTATCCCAGGAACCACAGGTTTTTGGACTGTGAGAGAACAGCAGATTACCTCACTCAAACCCACGGAGCAAATGCACAGATAACTTGCATTTAAAATAGAGAATAATTATTCCACGTATTATTGTCATATGGAGCAGTGCTTAACATTCATTATACTGGTTACTAATGTATCTTTTTGCCTTTTTAAATCAACCTTTTATTTTCAATGGCTCTTAAGTTATTTGGAGAAAAATATCTGATAAGTAAATGAATACAGATGTAAAATAAATAAAAAACAATATAATTTATATGTTTTCCACTGTTGATGAATGAGTATGTCGAATGAGATTGTATACAGTCAGTCACACTGATATTATTGATCACTTCCTCTCTGCTGGGCAAAGTCATCCGTCACCTGCCCAGGAAGAATTTTGGGAGACTCTGTTCTCAGTAAGGTCCACTATCCTCTCCCATGTAATCTGGCAAAATTTAACCATGTTAACAGATGCTCTTGTCTAACAGAGCCCCTGTTTAATGCTATAAGCTACATGAAGATTCAGACATGTTTTCGTTGTCTAAATCTTTAGATCTAAAGTCTCTCCTGTGGTAAAGGGCAGGATGGAGCAGAACCTTGGCGCTGTTTGCAAGCCTAGTGGTCAGAGCGGTCGCCTGAATATTACATGTAATTACTCACATTAGCTACTCCACGCTGTGTTGCATATGATGTGTCTCATACGACTATTACTAGAACTAATACTACAATAAAAACAAGTGAAGGTTATGCTTTTGGGAGTTTTACTTACACAAACATGTTCTGAGGGCAAAAGGAACAATGATTGGTTCAGAGTGATAACCAATCAAATTGTACAGGAGGTGGGTCAAAGCAACTAGAGGAGGTGGGGCCAAGACATCTGATTGATTGGTCCCACCTCCTCTAGTTGCTTGGACCCACCTACTCTATAATTTGATTGATGAGTCATTGTTTCTTCTGCCCTCAGAACATGTTTGTGTAATTAAAACTTCCATGAGCAAAGGGCATTCATTTAAAAGTTAACTGATCCTAAACATTCAGTTTGCAACAGAACCTTGAGGCTAAGTCCGCACGTTAGTATGACTGTGTTATGACCAGTTAAATAAATCAATCGTTTATTTACACAAGGATCCTGGAATTCTTCCCTTTGCCTACCCAATCATACTCTCCATAGAGTATTGGGAGGTCATAGCACAGGGTCAGCCAATGGGCCTTGCTCAAGGTCCCATGGAGACCAGACTGTTCTGCCAAAGCCAGGGCTCAAACCGGCAATCTAATCACAGACAGAGACTTAGCCCGCTGAGCCACCCCTGACCATGTTTTGACCAGTTAGTAAATAACCTTCAGTTTTCCCTAGGAGACGTTTATTTTTGTTTTTTTTTCTTTTATCTGATTCCCTTTGTAAGGATGAGCTGGGTTAGATATGATTGATTGAATCACATATGAAATATGAAGGACAAGGTGTGAGAGCTGAACATAACTGCAGACAAAAAAAAACAGTATAGATGCAGTGGCGGCCTACTGACAGACAGCAGGCCTGCACGCGAGTCATGCGTCTATAGGGAGTGGGGCTCGCTTCGCACGGGCGGGAAAGGCGTAAGATGCGTCACAGCCACAAGATGCCGACAGGGCCGTTAGAGACACATGGGTGAGTCTGTGGCCTCCTGATCCATCCCGGGGTGTTGTAAGGGGGTGGGGGGGAATTAGGACGATTCCAAGGGCCTCCGAGTGACAGGAGCCCTAAAAAATTTGAAACATAATTGGATTGGTCTGGGTTGGGGGTCCAAATTCTCCAGTGGCACCCAGGGACCTTGGTCACTTGGGAAGCTCTTCAAACCAGTGTCACAGGGTCAGGTCTCAACAGTGTCTTAGTCTGTATTTCAAAGCATTTACAATTTCTCTCATTGCATTATATAGCTTTAGTCCCCCCCCCATAAATATTACAGGAGATAACCCATCACAGGGCACACACACCGTTCTACCTAAGGACAATTTAGCAACTCTGAATAACCTCAGGATGTTTTTGGACTGTGAGGGGAAACTAGACAACATCCCATAATAACATGGGGAGAATATGCAAATTCCAGTCATGGCGGACACTCAAACCCAGGCCTGCAGATGTGTGCGGCGATCGTACGAACCACAGCAACAACATGCTGCCTATA
The DNA here is from genome assembly GCA_011763525.2 of Mormyrus iriodes. Classification (NCBI taxonomy): domain Eukaryota; kingdom Metazoa; phylum Chordata; class Actinopteri; order Osteoglossiformes; family Mormyridae; genus Mormyrus; species Mormyrus iriodes. Next base: position 24,815,761 of record JAAGVU020000019.1, read on the forward strand.
TTAATTACCATGACATTAAAGTGTACCCATATAACATTTAACAATTTACTTTGCCCTTGCCTAACTTTTCATATTACAGTTATTAACTTCAGCCAATTCAATGTAGGAAATGAAAATGTAGGAACCAAGTGTCCACAGCTATCTCCTTATACATAAAATGATTTTAGGTGAATAAACAGTAATAAGGGAATTTTTCCATTAACAAATTAACCTTGTTAAATTTCCATAATAGCAATTTTGTTAAGTGTAAAAAATGTATTTTTCAGTTGTCTGGCAGTTGGGCTTTGAGGATTAATCCGAAAACAAAACCAGTCGGGTCTGGCTCTGTACAAATCCATGTCTGCATTTATATTACAATTTAGGAACAAATTGATTTATTGTGCTCACCCGTTATCTTTTGGCAGTTCTGCATTTTTGCCTTCGTGGTTTTAGGTTCTGTGTTCTAGTTCAGTTTATAACCTACACAGCAACAGTCCCAACCGCACAGTTCAAAAAGTAGCACTGTATAAATAATAGATCATGGAAGTGAAACCTTGTATGGCAAACACAGAAATAAGAAGGCCTTATTTATATATAAACATTAATTTTTCTGGTTCTTGGTCCAATATTGACTTTTGTTAGTCTCAGAAGAGTCAATCAGATGACAGGCAATCAGATTTGTGAAATTATCCAATTGACCAAGTTGATATCCATCTCTTTGGTTTAAATGGTTGCCCATGTATCAATAGCCACACAACAGAAACCATCCATCCATCCATCCATCCATCCATCAGCTCACGCAGTACAGCGCACAAGGCTGGGGTATACCCTGGTCTGGATGCCAGTCAAAATATGAATTACAGAAACATAAACCCACATATCTGACCTACAGGCTCTGAACTGATGTGGATAGCAAACAGATTGTTCTCATTATTGCAGATATGGTGCCTATAAAGAGTATTCTCCCGCTTGGATGTTTTGCCCTTTTATTGCTTTTATAAGTCAATCATGATCAACATAATTTGGCTTTTTTGACAAAAAAAAATGACAAAAAACCCCCTTTAATGTCAAAGTGAAAATTGATTTCTACAAAATAATGACAATTAAATACAAATATGTAACATAAAATAAGTGATTGCATAAATATTCACCCCCGTCAAGTCAGTATTTAATAGATGCACCTTTGGCTGCAATCACAGCGCGGAGTCTGTGTGGATAGGTCTCAATCAGGCTTGCGCATCTGGACACTGCAATTTTACTCCATTCTTTCTTGCAAAACTGTTCAAGCTCTGTCAGGTTGCATGGGGATCGGGTGTGAACAGCCCTTTTCAAGCCCAGCCACAAATTCTTTATCAGATTGAGGTCTGGGCTTTGACTCGGTCACTCCAGAACATCCACCTTGTTGTCCAACCCTGGCAAACCACCAGTGCCAACCCCCGCACACTGTCCGAGACAAAACGTGTATGGGGGTAACAGTGAGACTTGCTTTGGGCTCCACATAGGCTTCAACTGGCACTGGGACTGATTGTCCTTGATATACACTTTCACACTGAAGAGTTACATGTCTGTGGGGTTCGACACCCTTCAACTTGCCCACCTGAATAGTAAATGACTGCAGGCATAGAAACTGAGACACAGCAATTTAAAAATGTGTCGGAGCATATATAATGTTTGCAAATTTGTTCCTCCTGCTCACGTCTCCTCCTTATGCTGTTAATCCCGTTTCCCCCTTGATATTTTTTAATGAGTCATATGATTAATAAAGTATTAATGTGAGAGAAAATATTCTGGGGTTTGGCAGTTTCCGGCTAAAAGCTTTGGATGAAATAGAGTTGATGAAATAGGTTCAGACTCCAAGAGAACTTTATTAACATAAATTACTATTTTAAATCATCCAGCTCAAAAAACAGCTAACATGTGAAACTGTAACCAAAACATATCTCTGAATAGACAAACCTAATAATGTGTTATATAAAGGAAAACATGGTTGGACAAAATTCCTTAGGGGAAAAAGGAGGATCCTCAAATCCTAGAACAGCACTTGAAGAAACCAAATAAAGTGTAACTATGTCACAGGTGAAAATAAAATATGAGGTCTAGCTACAAGCTTATGGAAAAAGCAAGCTTGACCCTTCCACAGTGCATTATAGACATATTATAGACATATCAGTCATTACTCCTATACTTGCCTGTGCCTGTGATCAGAAGGTCGTTGGTTCTAGGTCCATCTTCGACAGAATATCCATGTCTCCTTCAGGTCCTTGAGCAAGGCCCTTAACCCCCCTGAGCAAATGCCTCAGGGACACCAGATAAATGGCTAACCTTGTGCTCGGACCCAGAGTTTGTGTCCCCCAATGTACTCATGCAAATAAAGCATCGTTAATGACATCATCGTGATTATTTTATTTAACAGCATGCCGTCACGTGCCATGAACAAACAGCAGAATGGCCACATTATTAGGTAGCCCAACACTGTACCAGGAAGGAGACCCTTTTGCCTCCAGAACCACTTCAGGGGTTTGTGAGCTGCCTGTTCAGAGATGCCCATTATGTACACCACTGCTGTGCTGAGCTGTTTTTGCACCTCTAGACTTCCTGTTAGCTTTAACAAGTCGGGCTTCACCCCTTTGACCTCTCTCATTAACGAGGTGTTTTCAGCCGCAGAACCGCCGCTGACTGGATGTCTATTTATTTCAGCATTTTCTGTAAACTCTAGACACTGTAGTGTGTGAAAATCCCGATTTGGAGGCTGTTTTTGAGAATCTGGCACCACCATGTCTGGCACCAGCAATCACAGCACCTTCAAAGCCACTTAGATCACAAATCACAACCATCCTAATGTTCAGCCAAACACTACCTGAGCCCCTTGACACTGTCTGCATACTTAATGTATTCAGTGGCAGCCAAATGATTCGCTGTTTGCATTAATATAGTGACCACTGAGTGCAGGGCTATTTTTAAACTCAGGAAGCCCATTTTAAGATTTGCTAGATAAAAAATTTCTGATACACTTCAGTCAAAACATTGCAGGTACATGAACATTTTATTTAATAATGCTGTGTTTTGTTTTTTATAATTTAAATCATGTCAAAATCTATAAGGAAAAGACTAATGCCATGACTTGCTTTAGTCAAAGTAATAATTCAATTATTGGTTAAGTTAAGCTAATTAGGAAACTCGTCTGGAAAAAATGACCAGCATACCCGTAGGACTGCCAGAACGAGGAAGTTCTCGATTAGACCACTGAATCTCATATGGATTTAACATGTAATGGCCTTTTGAGAGCACAAAAGGGTTCTCAAGCATTTCAGCGGGCTAATGCCACTGGCCAACAAAATTAATTTCTACTGCAAGATTACAAGGCACAAACTAGAATGCCAAAACACCATATTCTTAAAAACCTCTTGTTAAAATGTTAATATTACATACAGCATATATAATTATGTAAAATATTTTATTTTAAAAAAGGCATTTTAAGTTCACACTGCAACAAAAAAGTGTGATTATCAGCCCATTTAAGAATTAAGGTTTTTTTAATAACAATTTTTAAATTAATTTTTATTATGCGGATCCTGATGACAAAACAGAAAGCTGCACTTCATTTTGAAAAAAAATCTTAAATTATAACATGATGACAGAAAAACACTGTGTTATGCATTGGCCCTAAAAGGCACATTAGCCATAATAGAACAACCACATTGGCTGGGTCTGTGGTGTAATGGTTAGCACTTTGGACTCTAACTCCAGTGATCCTGATTCAAACCTCCGCAGAACCTTTGCTGTCCAAAACCCCCCAGACTCACCCTTGGGATCAATAAAATTCATCTCATCTTAAAAGGCTATCGTACATGTGCTATACAAAAGCATGCTGGGGCAGGCTTTCACTTCACTGTCGTTCTGAAACATTACAGCCTGGCAACTAGCTCCTCACTTTCTGGCCATTACACCATCAGTTTGCCAGTAATGAGATTGCCCTCACTGCTAAAAGGCGGTGGGGAGGGGCTCTGGAGAACAGCCTGATGCGAATCACTGAGCCGACACCTTGGTTCAGGCCGCATGAAGCCCTAAGGGCGATGGTTTTGTACGCCTCATTTTTCCACTGTGACATTAGCTGTGCGGAAACAATTCCTGGTGTATAGCCACTCAGGCCAGTTTCTGATCACTCGGTCTCACATGACGCACACGGGGAACTCTTCACTCTTTGGGAGTGTTTCCCTCCTTCCAGCCTAGGATTGGTGGTCCGTTTCCCTGTGTGGTCAGTTTGCCTAACTCCTGCTTCCGGAGCCCCTTATTTCTGAGGGCTCCGCAGTGCGGCACCCATCCAAAGGCTGCAGGTGCTCCGCAGACAATAGACGCCTTTGCCAGAATAAGGCGATGCAGGCATAGCCTCAGGTAATAACCAACGCAACTCAGGGAGCAGGATCGGCGCATTATTGCGTTTAAATCTAACCAGCAGCTGTTAACGTTTCATCCAATTCTGTACTTTATGGAATTGAAATTCCCATTTGACTTGGACATGCAGGTAAAAAGTATCCTGCTTTTTAATGTTAAGGAAGATTATTAAATATATATTCTAAACTTTTTTCAAAGGATTAAAATTTTTTTTAATTATCAGTTTTTTGTTCATAGCATATTTTACATTATCCTGTTTATGATTTAAAAGGAGTAAAATTATACATGGAAAAACCAGTCGGGCAAATAAAGTGCCCAGCATAAATGAGTATACCCCAAAAGATTTCACAGGAAACCATCTCTCTCTCGTTAGAATAAATTCCTTTTATGGGATCCTATACAATAAAATATTCCAGAAAAAACTGGTTTATTGGTTGCAGATGAGATTTGTCAGTACAAAAAACAATTTGGAATTTTCTAGTATAAAATGATTTAAGACAATGGTGCAAAAATTTGTCTATCCCAATGAAGGTCTTATGAATAAAATTTGATAAAATGCTAATTAGCAGGACTTCAACAACAGATGAATCTACTGTCATCACATAGGTGGCCACCAGATAACTGACAATTAACCCTTGTGTATTTTACTTCTTCTGTTCTAAATTCTAGATTCTATAGAATTTATCCTCATTTTGAAAATGGACTGGGGTAACTTTGACCCCAAAAATAACACAGGGGTTAAGGGTGGTATTTAACAAATAAAATCCCATTCCATTCAATTCTGACAATATTGGCACCACAGTGAAGAAAAATCTTACAAACGTGAGAAAGAAAGTCATTTCTTTACACAAAAAAGGTCAAGGCTACAAGGAAATTAGTAAAGCATTGCTAATCAGTCAAAATACTGCAGTGAAAGTGATTCAGAAATTCAAAAAGAATGGACTTGTGGCAAGCCCTCTGAGATGCTGGGGCCGTACATGGACACCTTGACATGAGTGATTTGCAATGAGAAGAATTGAGGAAAATCGGCAAGCAAGTTCATCACAGTTAGCTAAACTTTCCCATGACACAACACGACACATGCTGCAGGGGAGGGGCGTGCAAGGACGTCGTCCACGAAGGAAGCTACTGCTCAAGCCCATGCACAAAAAAGCCCATTTAGTGTTTGCCAGGGCTCGTGCTGACAAAGGTGAAGCCTGTTGGGACTCTGTACTTTGGAGTGATGAGATGAAGGTAAATATTTTTGGGATTGATGGCATCCAAACTGTATGATGTCACAAGAGCAAGGAGTACAATGAAAAATGCATGGTGCCCACAGTAAGGCATGGTGGTGGAAGTTTTCTTCTGTGGGGGGTTGTATGAGTGTTGCTGGTGTCAGGGAATAGCACTTCACTGATGGCATCATGAATACACAGATGTAGTGCGAAATACTGAAAGAGGAGACGCTACCATCGTCCCATGCCTTGGGTCGCCGGGCACTCCTTCAACACGACAGTGACCCGAAACTTACATCCAAGGTCAAATCATTTGTGAGAAAGAACAGGGTGAAAGTGATTTAGTGGCCAAGCAAGTCACCCGACCTCAACCCAACGGAACACGTGGGGAGTTCTGAAAAGATAGACTGAACATCATTCTCCATCCAGCATCCAGGTCCTGAGCGAGTTCATTCTCCAAGAATGAAGAAAGACAGATGTAGAAGAATTGATGCTGCTCTTAAAAACCATGGAGGCCACACAAAATATTACATGTGGTGGACCTTGTTGCAGGGTGTATTCATTATTGCAGCACCTCATTTGAATAAAATGTATCCTAATGATACTGGTCACCAAGCTTATGTTGATAATGAAACAAATTTTTAATAAAACTTACTTTTGTCAAAACTTGTATCCTGGATCTTCTTTTGGTTAAGAACAACATTGCGTTTTCCACACTAGCTTGCCATAGTACATTTCTTGCCTTAGATGTTTTTGCAGGATTATAGAATTCAGCACTGCCTTCCTTTAGAATGGGTCAGTGTTTTAATATAGCCAAGACCTTAACACAATCTGTGTACTATAATCTCTGTCTATAGGGTGTGTCATGAAGTAACATCAGTACTCTCGGTGATTACGGTGACGGTCTCTATGTTCTTCACAGAGATTACAGTGATGGTCTCC
>JAAGVU020000019.1:24834838-24851755 GCA_011763525.2 Mormyrus iriodes
GGGTGGTGGGATGTGAGGAGGCGGGCCGGGGGCGGGGGGGGGGGGGGGGGGGGAGTGGCTTATATTTATTTATGTTTACTGTGGAGTTTCAGTCAGTCACAACACTCCCAGTGGAGTCTTTAAAAATACTGTTGAATAGCTGGGTTCAGGATGAAAGGATTACCCACCATCTTTCTGGGATTTTGAGCTAAAATACAAATGCAAAACAGCTAAAATTAACCCATTATGTGTTTGCAGAAACCCAAGGAATGCTCAGAGAGGTGAAATCCACCAGGTTTTGTTCGGGGTTCTTTATAAACCTCTAGTTTGCATAACTGTCTAGTTTAAAGAAGGATGCAATTCGGCTCTTTTGGAATGGGATCAAAACGATCTGGAACAGCGGCTATCCTGATGTCCTCTGCCCAGAATACAGCTCTAGGGATCAGAAGAAGAGATGCCCTGCAGTTGGTGCAACATTTTTGAAGGTTCATAATGCTCTAGGAGGGATACAGAGGTGATTTTTCCCAGTGGCCTCATGCCCATTCTCTACTACCGGTAGGCAGTCCTGGGAATAGGGTGTGTCTGTATCATGGAAGAGCAGTCGGGCAGGGGATAGGAGATGGGTTCTAGTTCCATCCACATCCTCATTCACAGCAGCCGCAGTGACCGATGAGATGGTCTCCTCCTTCATCTGCTGCTTCTGCTCTAGCTTGAGCTCCTGGTAGGAGCGTGAGAACATGTGAAAGATGGAAGTGGCTGGGAAGGCCATGATGAGGATACCGCTGAGGATGCTGCTCATGGCCACCACCTGGCCAGGGATGCTGTGAGGCACCATATCCCCATAGCCCACCGTGGTCATGGAGATGATGGCCCACCAGTACGAGGCGGGGATGCTGCTGAAGTCCTGTGTGCCGGTGATCTCGCTCTCGGCCAGGTGTACCAGAGGGGAAAACAGAGTGACGGCCACAGCGAGGAAGAGCAGCAACAAGCCGAACTCTCGGATGCTCCTCCGCATGGTCAGCCCTAGTGTCTGCAGACCCAATGAGTGCCGTGCCAGCCGCATCACGTACAAGATGCGCAGTGCCCGCAGGATGCGCAGAACCAATCCCAGCTTGTCCAGGTAGCCCCGCCCCCCACCGGCTCGCTCCGTATCCAATGGTGAGTCCTCTTCCACCACCAGGGACACGTAGTAGGGCAGGATGGCCATGGCATCGATGATGTTGAGAGGCCCGCGGATGAATTCCAGCTTGCTCCGTGCCTGGATGAACCGTAGTAGAAACTCCAGGGAGAACCATGCCACGCAGGCGGTCTCAATGATGAACATGTGGTAGCACTTCTGAGAACACTCGCCCTGTCAAAGAGAGGTCATAGGGAAGGCAGAGAGGGTGACGCATGAGGAGGGCAGAAGATACCATACAGCAATTTTTATGGGTAGTTTCTGATAAAAAATTCATTATTTGTGCTACATTGATGACAAATAACCTAACGACAATTAAATAGAGAAATCCAAGTTACTATTTCCTAATAATGCTCTATACAAGAGGTCCATTTACCACACAGTTTCAGGTGGCCTAAGTGCATCACAACAGAGGGAAGCAATTAAACACTTAGACTGGAGGTAGTACAGCACATGCAGCCCGTTGACCTGTCACTTTTTATCCTTCCCAAAATGTTTGTGTGATATATCTCAATAATGAACATGCCACTGAGAAGTCTGAAGATCCAAGCAGAAGAAAGCTCATTCTGGAGGGATACTGATTGTATAGTTACCAAATTGACTTGATGGCATCTAATAATAATAAGCAGTAATGTTTACCACCACTCAAATCTCAAAGGGGTCCCTGAAGTTTGGGGGCCGCCTGCTGGCCACAAACAGTCACTACACTAAATATTAAATGAATAGTACATTTTGCCAACCAGCTAGCTACAATCTTCATTTCAATTCAACTCACCTTTATTTGTTATTATAGTACATAGAGGTACACATATAACGGGAAGTGTCTTGTGACTCCTAGATCTTTTGACCCTACTAGCTAGCTATTTTGATTTTGAAACATCAGGGGGACTTTTTGAATGGGGCCAAAAAATAACAAGTCCACCCATAACAACAACAACAACAACAATAATAATAATAATTATTATTATTATGTGGAGTATGTCCTGACCTCATCTGTACATTCTTTTGGAACATGCTGTTTTTTGGTTAATTGTCTTTCCATGTAACTTGTATTTATTTTTATTGTGTCTTTTATAGCCCAGTTGAATTAATTTGCTGTAGTAATGCATTCAGTGTCCTCTGGGAACTTTCTTTCTTTTTTCTTCCTTCCTTTATTTTTTCTTTCTATCTTTAATGGTCCAGTTATGATGAACGGGTGAATCCGTATAACTTTCAACAATACAAAACTGTTTAGTGCGGCTGTATGTAGCCTGGTTAGATCTGACAACGTGCAGACAGACTTCAAGAATGGGACACGTCACTGTCCCCAGAGCCTCAAGGCAGGTTCCTCAAGACTGACGTTCCAACCTCCATCCATTTCCGACCGAATCACCATCCTGGTTGGACGCCACCGTCCAGACAAATGTTTGGGAGAGAGTGCCTCACTCTGCATTAGCTCTGCTCGGCCTGCAAAGGCAGAACACTTTAACTATGCTGAAACTGAGAAAAAATTAATCTGTGAATTTAGTAGGTACTGTAATGTTCACACTCTGTTTTCTTGAAAACACAGCATAGATGAACTGAGATATTTTGTCAGAGACAACTCAATTTTAATAAGTAGTTACTGTCTTTTGCCGTTGTGGGGCAGTGCAGGACGAAGGACTATCTGGTGCAGCCCATCCCGTTACCACATGGCCAGACCGGCCACTCTGGTGGTGTATATGTTCTTGGGTAGCTACCGAAGAGTAACAGAAAAAACATGGATGGATGGATGACTTTGTGGGTCACACCCCATTGCTCCTTCACCCATCATGTTGCTGTGGGAGGCAGTGATGGGAGAATTATGCTTTGGATACCCATGGTGGGTGGGCTTTCCATTCAATATACGCCACTGTCCAGGTTTTCTCCAGGTATCTTGGCAAAGATCTCGACTCATTAGTGTGTTGTGATTCTACTGCCTGACAATGCAACATACCAGTTCATGCCAACTGCTTTTAACACATTTAAATTGCATTTTTTTTCTTTTTTCCCCTTCTTTTAATATTAAGATTTATGCTTGAATTTTGGTATTCATATACTCTTGCACCTGATTGCACCATTTTCCAAGTTTTTACAGAAGTCAGCATTCTGTTCACAATCCGTGAGAAGTTTATTCAGCCTGAGTGAAACCGAAGTTGTTCAAGGTCCTTGATTCACTCCTTTTTAATGCCTTCAGCAGAATTATCTTGTCCTGGTCAGGGTCACCGAGGGGGTGGAGCCTATCCCTGGCAGCACAGGGCATGAGGCAGGATGGGACGCCAGTCCAATGCAGGGCACATGCACAAACAAAATAGCTGGTAGTATTACAGATGATTGGAAATAGCTATCATAGCCAAAACACAGTGCCAGCCATGAAACAAAGAATAAGGACAGGTGTCATCTTCTATATGTCAGTGTTTTATCTGTTACACAACAACACACTAGATGCACACACCAGGAAAGCAGACACATATTCTACACATCTACTGGAGCCCATGTTTACAGAATTAAATCTCTCTCTCTGCATCATGCTACTGAATCTTTATTCATTTGATGCACACCTCCCTCTAGTTCAAAAGTCCATCCTTTGAGATCGTCATCTTAAAATTCAAGCTGTCTATATGCTTGTCTATGTGCTAATCCCCCTCTCTTCCCTCTAGGTTGAATAAATTAAGTTTGGTTTTTGCAGCATAAGGGAGCTGTGTAGTCTCATTGACCTTGTGCTTTTCAGGAGTTCAAACATTGCTTTTTACTGGAAACAATTTAGGTCACTTTTGCTGCAGTGTTCTAACCTTCTCGACAGTTTACAAAGGAACTGTATGCTGATTTTTGGCTGTCTGTCCTGTTATCTTTCTTCATATCTAACTCTTTAATTCTCTCAGCACCCCCCCAGCCATACTTAAGACGCTTTAATAGAAAAATCTCTCAAATGTTGTGGAAAGCAATTATCAAGTTGTCTAGATCCTAAGACAGGATAGGAAAAGGGATGAGCGTGATGTGAATGAGATGTGGCTCACAGAGATCTAAGAGAGATACCGCAGAAGTACTTTCTCCTGCTGGTGTCATCTAGAACTCAAATTATACTGCACTGGTCAGAAAAAAAATGACCAGGCCTTGTCTGGGTACAGAAAGGGACAGTGAGATATATTTCAAGAGCGCTGAATATTGAAGAAGAGATGGATTGCAGTTTTAAGCAGGGAGGAGGGAGAAAAAATACTCAGGATATGGTCTGTTGAGAGAAATATTGCAATGGAGGGAAAAATAGGAATAAAATCCATGGAAATGCCTGTCCCCCTCTCCAACGTTCCAGCTGACAAGTGCTGCTGCATTCTAATTTTTTTATTGTTTTGCACCTAAATAATTCTACTTCTCAGTCTCAACACACTGGTCTCAGTCTCATGGTCAATATTTTCCTGCAGTGTACCGTTTACCCAGCATGCCTGGCGGGAAGCTGGCCCAGTCTCACACTTTCCGAGGAAGACAGCGAGTGTGAGTGGCGCTGATTTGTATGTGTGTGCGCGTGTGTGCACGCGGTGTGTGTGCTGACTTTCAAAGAGCTGCCACCTGCAGTCAGGCCAGCACAGAGACACAGAGCAGAGCAGGGGAATATGTCTTACTGAGACCTGGCTATAAACAACTGCAATTTTAAGATAAGAATACATACCTTTCCCAACCTGTGGCATTATTTTCGTCTTTGTAACTAAGACAATTACTTATTATAGCTTACTGTTAGAACTTCATAGTAAGTAACAGCAGGTTTCTGGAAATTTGCAGTCTGCCACTTTCTGTCTATATATATTCTCCAAACCCAGGATAACTTTTGTTTTCTCTGTCGCTCATCCCTTGTGATTCCAGGGTCCCTGGTCCCTGATTGCTCTTTTACGTCTCCCCTAAAAACCTGCAGCCTACTCCACAGTATCGTTCTGAAAAGGATCAGGGAGCCTAGTGAAATCATTTTTTTCCAGGCTTGGCTGCCTGTGTAAGAATAGTTCCTCACAAGGACAGGAAATGGGGCGGCACGGTGGCTCGGTGGGTAGCACTGTTTCCTCACACCTCCAGGGCTGGTGGGTGGAATCTCGCCTCTGCTCAGTGTGAGTGGATTCGGCATGTTCTCACTGTCGCTTGGGCTTCCGCTGGTTACTCCGGTTTTCTCCCATAGTCCAAAGACATGTTAGGCTAATTGGCATCTCTGAATTACCAGTGGAGTGTGACTGCGTGTATGTGTACGCTGTGAAGGACTGGCATGCCTGCCAGTGTGCACCCCAGAGCCTTGTGCCCTGTACTGCCGGGGGCTGGATTTTCAGGCCCCACTGTGACCCTGACCAGGATAAACACATGGAAGATGAATGGCTGAAGGAGAGGAAATGATGAAAATATTCTGTCACACATGGACACGTTCACACAGACTGCGGCTGAAAGGCAGTAAGTGTATGAATACAGATGGTACCCTTAACTCCCCATATCCATCAAAGTTACTGCAGCTGCCTCCCCTAACTACTCCCCGTTCTCTCTGAACAGACACACAGACACACAGAGGAATGCTATTTCTGCATATTAACACACTTTTCAACAGAAAAACACACAAACACAGTTTCAGGGTCAGAGGAGGGGAACCACTGGGAAAACACAGTAAATAAAAAACTTCCCAGCCACAGGCTTTATGTGTTTCTGCATGTGATGGTGTCTGTCAGTTTCAGTGTACAAGTCTGTGTGTGTGTGTGGTCCAGGTATCCCTTACAATCTGATAAAAACCTGCTATTTTGACGTTGTGGGGACCATTTTTTTCAGTTCCCACAAGGGGAAACTCAATTTTATAAAAGTCAGTGACTGCAATCAAAAAACTAAAAATGCCAAAAAGCTGGTATTTTATTTGGTTACTTGTGGTTAAGGTTAGGGCTGGGTGGGGCTGAGGTTGTCATTGTTGGGATTAGGGTTTTGCCCATAGAAATGAATGGACGGTCCTCACAAAGATATGACTACAGGTATGCGTATGTGCGTGTTTGGGGGGGCGGGCGTTCCTTTGGCTCCTCCTGACTGTGTGTGGCAGGTCTGACCTCACCCCGAGCCCCGTGCTCCTCCTCTCATACTCCTACGTGTCTGCCTGCATTTCACTGACTGTTTGCATCCCACCTCATATCCTGAAATGTTCCAGCCTCACACAGTGTTTAGTAACAAATCAGGACCCATCTATATACACACCACATAAAAAAATAATACTCCGTTAATGTTTTACTACACCGTTCCACTTTTTGCCGACAATTACTGATTAATATTCCATAGTGTATACGCTACGGACGCAGGAATGGCGGCGACATTTGCACTTACGCAGCCAAGTGACGTCGTTTACCGCGTAAAGTTGCAAACAAATGCTGGGGGAAAATTGGCCGGAGGGTGGAGGAGTGGAGGCACTGTGTGCTCCTGAAGGATCCCTGGCGTGCTTCCTCAAGGTCGGCAGCTGGGGGATTCGTTTACATGGTGCTGAGCTGGTGGGACCCTCACAAAATCCGACAGTGTGCAGAAAAGTTTTTTTTTATTAATGTGCTTCATTTCTGCATAGCATCAGAAACCCCAGAACAGCAGACTAATAGAGCTGCAACATGGGGCCGTGCTCTCTGCATGCACAATGAGTCTCTGTTTTCCTATTCATTTGGTGGTGGGCCGGTGAACAGCATAGAGTGCTACGTATCAGGGGGATAATACAATTTCTGTTTGATTGTTTACAGGGAAAACTGCACTGCAGGCAGTACACGACTAATGTGCTTCACCCACCCCCCAACCTTGTGTTGGAGGTTTTTTTTAATGGATTTTTGATTAGACACATAGAATGCAATTATCTACGTTTACCTTAAATATACCTTTAGTGGCCTGTCAGCCCTGCTGAGCGCGGCCGTGACGATGTTAGCAGCAGTGGCCCGTGAGCCTGAATTTGACCGCCGCAGTCATTATCTTAAGCTCGCCTGGCCTTCCTGTCCGCGGATTCCATTACTTATTCATATGCCCACAGGGAAGGCTGAGCTGTAGCTTTCCATGGGAGCTACGCTGTTGATCAGATGGGGGCACGCACTCACACGAGCAGAGACTGATATCCTGAGAGAAGAGCTGGCTCACTTCACTGAACCAAATATGACAATAGGTCCGTTTGTCCAGGATTCAGCTAGCTGGACACCCTAGGCTGATCCGACATTAATTAGATTGTAAATGGCGTCTAACTGATGGGAATAACCTGCTGACCCGCTAGTAGCAGTGGGGATATAACCCAAAAGCATGAGTTAGGATGCCCCTATTATTTGTTGTCTGCTTCTCTGTAGCCAGCCGGGCATCCTATTTGGAGTGGGACCAGAATTCAAATTGGGAAGTGTGGGGCTTCCCCAGTGGGGCTCCAGTCCAAACTGAAATTGGCACCACAGCAGCATTCGATCCCAGTCAGAGCAAACAGCCCAGCTCACTTTGCGTTGGGTGGGTTCAATGGCTTTGTTCCCATCACTCTCACCACTCCACGGCGACGTCTAGTGTTGGATGTGGGTGGAATTGAGCGAATGACACTCACTGGAGCCTGCGGACCAATCAGCTAAAACAATGTGAGCAGCTAACAGCACGTACACACACCACAGGCTGTGAGTAGTCGGCTTCCACTGTCTGGGGTTGGAGCTGGTGTCGTTTGCTGGGGAATAGGCCTGTGATGGGATTAACTGTCCATTCAAAAGTGAAAATGGAGGCTAATCTTCCAGGAACTGCTGACACTGACAATATTTTTGTTCCAGTAAGAAATGTGGACTTCTGCCTTGTAAGATATGCGTACGCAAATACAGACCTCACAAGAAGGATACAGAGGGCAAAGATCCGCACCTGTGCTACAATTCGTGGATCCACATGAAAAAATATTAGGTGCCAGTTAGTTTGTAATTTGACAAGAGACTCACATACACGAAGTTCATAAACTGTGCTGATCCGACTTTACTGACATCAAACAAGTCTTATCATCTCACTACTCAACCAGATAATTTTCAGGCTGTATTTCAGTACTGAGCTGGCCTAGTTGTTAAGACTGCTATTCACACGAGCGGCCTTTACATGTGCCCCGTCAGGAGTGTGAGAATTCAGATAAAGACAGCTTTAGTCTTTTCAAACAGACTAATGTCAGCCCTGTGAAGGAATACCATGTAAATAATCTACTGTGAAAGGTTTGTTGAATTTGCTACTGCTAATCAAAGCTTCTAATATCCAGTTTCTTAATCCATATTGCTTTAAAAATGATAACTGGACATATGCCGTATTGCCCAGCATTGTGGCCACGTGTTCTAAAAATGCACTTAATTCTCCTCTTGAAACTCACCCTGCCTTCTTCCTCCCTGAGGTCAGGCATGGTGCTGATGCAGAGGCTCACAACCGTCACGGCAACCATGATGACCGACAGGCAGGCAAATATTTTCCCCGGCAACCCCGACTGTGGATTCTCCACCATGTCCCTCAGTCCATTCATGAACCTGCGGTACCGTGTGTCATCCACTGGGGGCCGCACCTGTGCACCCCGCTGTCGTCGCTCTTCCTCCCGTCGCTTGTGCTCGGCCAGCTCTTCGATGCGCGTGTACATTTTGCGCTTGCAGCAGTGCTCCATGTAGGCCATCTCCACACCCCAGTAGTCGAACTCGTCGTGCAGTGACAATGCGCACATCTCGCGCAGCATGCGTAGCTTCCCGGCAGCAAGGAAGTTCAGGATCACGCGAAACGCAGAGGGGCTCCGGTCGAAGAAGTACTCACGGGCCACTTCGTCGTAGTCATCACACACCTGCGTGATCTCCTCCAAGCTGCTGCAAAGGCGCAGACGGCCCAAGCGCGTCAGTGGAAACTCCTCCAGTGTGCTCCAGGGAAAGGTGTAGCGGTTGCCCCCAACATTGATAATGGCCAGCAGTCCATGGTCCACCCCACTCAGGTCCTCTGGTCGGCGGATCAGCTGGGCACGCTTGTAGTACACGCCCTTGACGGTCTCAGTCTCCGGGATCTCGGTAAAGATGTGATCGAGGCTGCTCTCATCGCTGACCGAGAGGTTGCTGAAATCGTGGTTGGCGTTGCTGATAATAGGCATGATGACACCTGGACAACGGCTGACGACTCAACTGGGACACGGACCCAAAGGACAACTGGTTACACGAATGGGGGCAGGGATGAGCTCAGTGCCTGGAGCAAGGAGTTTGGTGCGGGCTGGGGGCAAGCAGGCACATGGACGCACTGTGAGAGATGAGAACAATGCCATTCATCAAAACTAAAGGGCAAATTTACAAGCCCTGCAAAATCCATGCCTATTTAATCATGACAGCTTTAAGTTATTTGCTCACACAGGGAATTAAATTTCATGGGACTCCAAGAGCATCTAAGACTTGTAGCACCTCAAGTGACGAACTTAAAAGTCATGGACATTGTCCTTAACAAAAACACCTATTGTCATATGAAGACTGATTTACAGTCAAACAACAAATCTTGGATCAGTGTACATATAAACATATACATTCATTTCTTAACCACACGGAATTATTAAATCAACTGGCTATACTTGTGTGCTGTGTTTGACAAACTGTGTATTAGTACTTTAATATAGTCACAGAGAAACATACTGCTGCCAGGAAGCATGCTTCTTTGTAACAAGTCCTTTGCAGAGGAACATTGAGGGTTATCAAATCCCGTTTCTCTTCATAGTTAAAAGACTACATGGAACTTGTATCAGCGAGCCAGGAGATTAGAGAAAAGAGTTACCGTCAAGTGAGGGATCCAAATGGGCGCTTGAACTAAAGCATCTGGGTCATTTTAAGACCACACAGGACCCCGAAAAACTGGATTCATTTCTCATGTGTTAAAAACTAGAAACTATGTTTTATTTTCCAATTCTTGACGACGTCGCGACGTTATTACAGCACAACAAGAAGATACGCTTTATGGATGGAGACAGGGGAAACTATTTTAGCTCATGGAATAAAATAATCCCGGTATATTTCTGTTTTGGGCATTCTCCTTATTTGAGCATTTAAAGAGCACTGAGGTGCCAAAGCCTATTTGCCCCAATATTTAACGCTCCGATGAAAATTTCTCCCAGTTTATTACTTCAAAAAAGTACTCTGGGCGTTACTTCTTATTAAATTAACGGAATAATAATCACGAGATATTCAGCATTTTTCTGTGCCTTTTTTCTCACAACACTGACATTGTCCGATCCCCTGTATATATATATATGAATATGCATTTCATGACTTGTATTTTACAAATAGCCTGCACTCATGTTAGTAAATCAAATCTCTATCAGTTTAGCTAGCCCGCAGAAATGGTTTAATTAAATGGCGCTGTTTAAATCCCCAGATCCCGAGTGTGGTTGGATATTTATTTTTTAATCCAATGTTATTTCATACTGGTAGGTACGGCGATGACCGTCAGAAGACATCCGTCAAACTGATGAACTAGGAGCAGAACGCACGCATGAATACCAATGAGAAATCAATCCATATATGTGGAAACGCAGAAAAAAAATGAAATAAAGTTGCTACTTACCATTTGTACTTAATGTACTCGACTTCGGTTATAAAAAAAAACAGCTTTCATATCTTCAGAATATCCAAATACCTAAGTTCCTTATTACGAGTTGTTATTTCCAGTCCAATGCGAATACGTTCATGTCTATATATCTAATCGCGTCGTCTCATCAGCAATAGATAAATACGAAATGCAGCTATGCAGCCGGTGAAAACACAATTTGAAGTAGATACGGGGAAAAAAGAAAGAAAACTGAGGAAGAGCCGGAAAACTGTCCCAGTAGGTCGGAGGGTCGGTAAACGCGGGCTCGCGCCAGCTCGTGTATCATGCGTGTGAGCGCGAGCGCGCCTCGCTGCCCCGCACGAGCGCAGCGGACCAAGTTTGTACCGTTAAGGCGCGTGTGTGTGTGTCCATTCTCTGCACGCTTCCACCGACCGACGCGGGACCTCCTGTCTATGGCTGTAGTTTGAGTGCAGCGCCTCCGAGTTTAACCTTTGCCTACCCCCAGCACCCGACTGCATTGATACCAACCCAGTGCCTTACGATTAACGTTGATAAAGCGCAAGACTGTTATTTCTCAGTATTCTAAGTAAAAGCTATTACACAGCAATCTTTCCCTCCCCAGAACCACCATCCGCACGTAGACTGTAGGACTGCAGCCGCGATGCGAATTGCAGCAAGCACTTTGATTTGACTTTGATGGTAGAACACGGTGAGGTCTGGAAATGGGATGGAGAAAACTCACAAATCTTTAGCTCTTTCACCATTGTACATAGTGATGCATTTTCGTGATTTAACGTAATAATCACAATATTGTGTTGTACCTTGGGGCGATTTGTCACGGTTTATATGCACAGGATGCAGTGACATTTCATATTACAGTATAAGACTACTCTATTTAATGTGTATTTCACATTCAAAGATATAGTATTAGCCACTTTCAGAAATAATACAGTCACATTATTACACATATCAACACACATATAATATTTCTGTAAAAATAGGCTGTGTATAGTCCACAGTATATAGAATTAAATTAAATATTACTGAAGCGGGTGGGACATATTTCTGTCTGTGCACTTGTGGACAAATGTGACCGTGCTTGGCACTGTGGATCTAATCAATGCAGACAAACTTCAAGAGTAAATAATGCCCCTGTCTTGTTCCGGGATTAGGGGACACACGGAAAACGGGAGTGCTTACTCGGCAATGTTCGCATGTAGCCCACAGACATACATCGCGCTAAACACTCCTATACGCTCACGGTCACACGCAATGTGCGCCTCACCCGCTAAAACAGCTGACAATAACAGTTATAAACATGTTTTCAACGTAAAGATTTCACTTTACTTTCGCATTCTGCCCAAGTACAGAATTTGCATGTTGTTTTCCTGAGTTATAAACCCTCTAAAATATAAAATAAAATTTTACAAACAATATGAACATTAAGGAATGGGCAGAAGAATGTTTTTGTTTTTCCTGTTCAAGGACAACTTTGAAAGATTTGGTCTTAAAAGAGTTCCCAAAAACATATTTTCTCTCACCAAAATAACTACCCACACCAAGAATAACCCCAAGGAAGCTTGTGCGAATTCCCAGGGAATTGCTGAACCATCACTTCCTAAAAGGGTAATGGACGTTGAGCAGGGAACACAGTGTGCTCCCACATCACCTCCAGAACCACTGGCCCCGGCTTGCTCCCCCCTGCGACCAGAAGAACGACCTGCTTTGAATCACACCCCTCTCCACCTGATGGAGCTCCTGCCGCCCACACAGACATGAGCCAACGACCACCGACGTATGTGAGAATGTTCTTGACTCCATGATCCCTCATTACACTGACAGTTGAATCACTGATTCTCACTTTAATTTAATTTTTTTTTAAGATCCAGATGAGGGATTAAGAATAATCCTCTGCAGTAGGGGATTAAATTAGAGGGGAATTCTGGGAACCTGGGGTTGGCTGAAAGCTGCATAGGAATACAGACAACTACAAAGTCAGATAGCTTGCATTGTTTTTTTAAAATTATAGATCCACTTTTGGTGTAACACAAACACCTCGGCACTAGACCTTCATCAGTGTGCATTTTCAGTAGTTCAACAAGTTGTTTACAAACCAATCTCATTATCAAAAGTAACTGATAGATAATGGGTTACCAAGGGTAATGGTTTGCCAAGGTAGCACCCAATCTGTGCTAGTGGTTAATTCATAGCCACACCCCCACAGGTGCTATCTGTACAAGGGCAATTTTAGTCTGTAAGACTTCACAGAACATCAAACGTAGCAACGCAAATGGATCAAGTAACCTCAAAAATATGGCATCCCACCCCAAAAAATCAGACAAAATACAAAGTACAGCAATAAACTAATAATAAACTTACCTGAATGTCGTTACAGGCAACTATGAAGCCACGAAATACAGCTCTGATTGAAGACTGTCTGTTCTGATTGACTAGTCTGTCATGGCAGATGAGCGAGGACAAACGTGTCTCTCGTGTAGCCGCCACCCTGTTCACTGAAGCCTGAGACACAGACAGGTGGCTCGCCACATCTGTTTAGCGTGTCTCTCATCTGATATTCCCCCATTTCTAAGTGGCACTGAGTCAGCTGAAGGTGGTTATGGTAACAGCACACGCAGCGAAGGCCCAGCGGAGGTCTGAGAGGAATATTAATTTTGGGGGATGGAACTGGGTATGCCTGTCAACTTTGTCCTCCTGGATTTTAGCTGACACCGGGAAACATCAGGAGATGGCGTGTGTAGAATCTCAAGCCTTTTCCACGCAGAGTGGAGTGCTTTATCTGTCTCTGTCTCACCAATGGGGTAGTACAAATGGGGCAGTGGGTGATGCCACAGTTAAAGAAAAAAACAATACAGGTTTAAATGCTTCTAACTCTGAGAAAGACATTTAACCAGAAACACCTCACTGAATAACCTGCTTCACTGGTTATCCCAACTAAGACATTCACTTCATTAGTGCCTTACCAACCAATCACATAAAACTGGCTTTTGTTTTGCCTCTTGGTCCCACCGCCAGAACCCTGACAGTGGTGCCTTCTGCAAGACCCTCCGTCCCTTGTCCTGATCTTATCTTCTGCTTTGGTTTCCCAAACCAGTTTGTTAAGCTCATCTTGACGGCTGCACCCAAATAAAGTTCCTGTTGCTCCTTCCCAAACCCGCGTCAGATGGTCCTGCTTGCTGTCCTGCCTGCAGTGAGTCTTACAGTGTAAAATCAGAGAATGGTGTTTCGTTAAACACACTGGAAAAGTAACAATATACTGCATTAATGGCAACTTAAGCTCCTCCCAGTTTTCCATTCCACTCAAACAGGTCCCCAGAACTCTCCCTGAATTTGTACTTCTCCATTTACACTGAATCCCACTGTTCAGAACATGCCCCTGGGCAATGTAGTGGCCACATGTGCTGCAACCAAGATGTAGAACCCTAGGCCTGGAATCTCAGATAGTCAGGGTACCAGGCTATAAAAACAATATTGCCATATATGGTACCCAGCATTGCTGTTTTTAGTGTGTGTTGTTCTTGCTCTTACATCCTCCAATTTATTAAAGAATGTACGTACAGAGCTGGAAGTTTAATGGATACTTAGTCAGTGATGTGCACCTTAGGTTCCCTCTCCTCCTTAGTCGTGGGCAGCAGGTATTGAGACTAATCTGTGATTCTGAATAGGACTATTTCCCCTCTGAGCTGTTGGCCCAGGGCAGGAACAAGTTAGACATCCCCTCACCTGGATATAATGCATAATGCAGTGGCTCTCGCCCCAAGTGTCAGCCTATCACGTTGCAAACTTTATTCTTACTCTGCCCCCCCCACCCAGTTTGCAAGGTAGCTGTGAATTGAAGGCAGTGCCAGTACTGTGAAGACCGGACCCCCTTTGATCCGCTGGCATCTGAATGTAGACCTTTGCTGACTAATGCCACTGACTCATTGCACAAGGTACAAGAGTAAAATGAGGTCATGGGGGGAGGGGTGATTCAGTTCAATAAAGCACCCATTTGCTACTCAAACAATCAATGTTGCTCATCCTTGCCTAATTTACACATTGTGACAGCCACCTCTGTGTCCCCCTCTGGCATTATTTAGTGTGTAGAAAGTTACACGGCTTTGCACCATAGGCGTATAAATCTCACCCTGACTGCAACACCTTGCTATAGAGGCCAGCTGCTTCTGCATGACAGAAACGTTCCACAGGTCTGATGAATACCCTCGGCAGAAATCCAGGCTGTCTTCCTGAATGGATGCCGGATACAGAGAATTTACTTTAACCCCAAAGTCACATACCTGTTCTGTAGTGGTCATCTTTGTGATCCCTAACTGTTTTCCTAGAAAATGTAGTTCATTCATGAATTCTTTGAATTAGATTTTTAGATCATACTTCAATGTCAATGAATCAGATGCTGCAATATATTTACATTTATTTAGCTAGCAGATGCTTTTGTCCAAAGCAACATACAACTGATAATATACAACTTGGGTCAGCCTGAATCTAGCACCCCTGGAGAAAGGCCTTGTTTATGGGCCCTACAGTGATTCGACTACTTTGCTGGGCAAGGAATTTGAACCCAGGCCCTTCAGAACAAAGTCACAGATCACTGACTGAGCTGCAAACGGCCCCTTGAAATAGGTCTGATAAGGAGCATTCGCTGCCGGATTCAGTCTCTGTTTTAAAGAACAGGCACTTTACCCATCATGCCACTTTGAAATAGATCGTGTGAACAGTCTAAGCTGGACAAATGCTGAGAAGCACCACTGTCCTCATCGCCTACTGTAGAGGCTGCTGCCAGTCTTGCTAGACCGCTAAGGCACCGTCTGTCTCAGTTCAAGGCGATAATGCATTTCTTCCCAGTCACAGGGTCATTTACTAGGAAACGCATAATCAGGAAGAGAGGGATTCAGAAGTGATGCTCTAACCCAGTCCAGTCATTTAAAATGAGATATAAAATCCAAGGAAGCCTGAAGAGTCTTTTATAATCGCTTTTGGGATACGCGACTGCACACTAAAGCCCCATGCCGATGTATCTAATTGTAAGAAGCTTATTTTAATTTCAAAAATATTCTGAACTTATGTAAACCGGTTCAACAAAGTCTCAGTTAAAACTGTACAGAGACATTCTTCACGTGTTAGTTTGGATTCCTATACTAAGACACACAGCTTAATTGTGGTGTTATATGATAAGACTAATTTTATAACACTTCTGAATTTATGTATGTTCCTAGTTTAAAACAAACAACTGAATTCATCCCATGACCCTGTCCTACATATAAGTGAAGAAGGATGGATAATTTGACTCATAATGTAAGTTCTATAAACACATTACAACCAGCACTCATTTTCTTTCACATTTCAAGTTGTGACTAAGAAATATGTCAGTATCATAGCAATTACAGAGTACAAACAAATAATTAATTATGGCAGTGATATATGGCTTTAGACTAATAGGGATCTCGCCATGTATATAAAAGTTTCTGTTGTGTTCCCTGTGTTAGAGAAACTGTTAAGAAAGCTGCAGGCTGATGACACTATTAAGGAAAACATCCATTTATCTTCTCACAGATATTCTTTGGTAATTTTCAAAGGACATGCAGATGGCAAACCTTGTGACAGAAAGGTAATTTAACAAAGAATCATGGTGAAACGTCCTGCGGGCTTCTTGTTTAAGAAAACGCTTGTGAGCAGCACACTCCAGCAGATCAAATGGGTTCCAGCCTTTGCATCATCAGGAACGTAAGATGCTGGGTTTTTCCCCAGTTCAAATACGAAACTTAGCTGGCGGAGCATGGAACAGAGAGGTGGGAGACTGGCAGTGAGAACGAGGCCCCCTGAGGAACCAGGCATCAATGTAGCCTATTACCTGGCGCCGATGCATTCAACACTGTCTAAAATGCACCGTCCAGCCATGAATATGACATTACACCACATTATATTATCTAGGATCTCAAAGAAGCGAAAATCAATTTGTACTACTTAGGACAGAAATAAGCGAAGAGAAGACACTATCTGAGCCTACACAGTCCAGGTTTCAATTTTCATAGAGTGCAATTCCTTTAAAAAATTATTGTAAAAGACGTACTTATTTTAGGGGAATTACGGACCATTTCTATGATAAGACTGACCTCAGATTACTGTAAATGACAGATTATGAATAATCTTCAGGCGTTAAATAAAAAAAATAAAGGAAAGCTGACCTAATATAACACTGCACATATATATATATATATATATATATATAT
>JAAGVU020000019.1:24851855-24867038 GCA_011763525.2 Mormyrus iriodes
CCCACTCTCTATATAAAAGCCCACAAAAAATAAAAATACATATATATATATATATATATATATATATATATATATATATATATATATATATATATATATATACTGATCTGATTGTGTTCCAGAAGAGATCAGTACCACAGATAGTGGCCCCTTATCATGCCAGCACACAGCACTGAAACAGAGCCACAACCGATAATGAGAAGTTCGTATTTCAAATGCAAGTCGTAATTGTTGCTTGGGTTCTCTACAAATGGTCATTAGCTCAAGGGTTTGGTTGGGCATTTTAATAATTTAGAATGAAATCCAGCAAATGATTAAAAAATGAAAATCCCATATCTCATTAAAGGTTTTTTGTTTCAGAAGTGGAAAAATGGAACAGAGAAATCTTTGAGCTGAGCTGGTGAAATGACCAAGTCCTGCACAGATGAGTTTGGCAAATAACAGCAGGATAATCAAGAGGCTTACAGTCAGTATGGGAGTCGGGTCAAAGGTCAGTGTGGAGGAGGGCTCATGAAAATGGAGGTAGCGGTGACAGCTGTGTGGAGGGGGAGGAGCAAAGCTGAGGGTCATGTGACAGGATAGTGGCTCCTGTGACGCATCGACTGTGAAGTGGCCCTCTCCTGGGTTATCAGGCTCCAGAAGTGGTGACTCATTATCCCACATAGCAAGCAGTGGATTGAAAATACTGAATCATCAAGGCTTCTGGCCCAAAAAAGGAGAATCGCCTGGATGAGATCCTTCAAACAAAACACAATGCCAGAATGACCTGTCCTTTCCAAAGTACCCCTTCTATGACCATGGTGAATAAAGTCTTTAGTCTGAAGCAATTTTCTATTCACGGCAGTACAGTAAAAGCATAACAGATGGCTACAACAAGGAACAAAAAGGAACCTACAATTCACTTATGGGCAGTGAACGTCAAAGAGCTGACAGAACAGCAGAATTGCTAAAAAGAACCTGCGAGAAGGTGCTGCTCCAACACTCTCTCCATTCCTGTGTCTCCATAACATGAATGGTTTCCATCTGTGGGATAAGCTGTAGTCTATTTTCCTTCACTGGTCATATAGGGCAACAAAATCATTGACCTTCCAGTTCATTGGTTGGGAACATGAGGCAGAACAAGCTGACCCACCTTGCTGGCGCTGGGCGAGGCTGTCGAGGTGGCCAGGTTCCCCTTCAAACGGCTGGTAGATATTCGGCTGCACCGCAGAGACAAACCCTCTGGGAAGGACAGGGGTATGACAGAGCACAGGAGGGATACCGAGGACACGGGAGGGTGTACCAAAGGGTTATGATGAATGGAATCAGATGGATCGAGAATGACAAATGAGAGAGGGTGGGATGGGTGGGTGATAAAGTGGGGATGCAGTTAGGATAAGACTCAGGGTAATGAAAAACAACTTGAAATTGTTCCAGGTAAACAGGATGGCAGTGTGACAAGGTGACATGTGACAAGGTTAAAAAAAAATGCTAATTCCTCCATATTCAGCTCAGGGGAGAAACCGAACATTGGCAATGAGTAAAACATCATAAATCTAAACTGCACATGGGAGTATAAACTTTAACTACCCTTTTTAAATAAAGCAAGCAACCTAAATTAAAAAGAAGTAATATTTCAGGGTCTCTAAAGAGGTTGTGTTGAGGTGCTGCTTAATGATTAAATGGACCAATTTGCATTTCTGTAATGTCTTATACTAGCTGATGTAAAACATTCACAAATAATCAACACTATCAAACCAGGGTGTTATGGAGCAAATTGAACTATAAGAAATTATGTCTTCTAATTTGACCGTTAACATGCGGCGTGTTTGGCTGGAGGGGACAGCATCCTTGAAGGTCACTGCATACCTTCATATACCTGCTGTCAATTAATTTATTATTTTTATTTCCTTAATACTCTCTTATATGATGCTACAGTTATGCACTGTGTATACTGTCTTTGCACTTCGTCTTGCTTTGCACTATATAGATGCTTGTCTGCACTTTATGTGTCTTGCTGCTATATGGACCAGAAAGGGATATCTGCTACTTACAGATATATCTCAGTACAGGCTCACTGCCGGCTTGATGGAGACAAACAGCTACATTTATCTGAGTGGATATTTTATCTACTGGGCACTTCTGCCCTCATCAGACACACAGATATTGGATAGTTTACCGGAAGAACATTATGGAAAACCCTTCATAATGTTAGTGGTGTTTCAACAATTGCTTTGTGCTGCCATTATCAAGGTGAGGGTGGAAGGGGGGGATACACTTCTTTAGAATAATAAATGTTTATGTACCCTGTACAGAGCATTAACAATCCATTTATGATGACTATATCGATGGAGAACAAACAGCAATAATAAGGCCTTGGTAGGATGGGAAGGAGTCCATAGTGCAGTGATACACACAGTGCAGAGATACACACAGTGCAGTGATACACACAGTGCACAGATACACAGAGTGCAGAGATACACAGAGTGCAGTGATACACACAGTGCAGTAACACACAGAGTGCAGAGATACACACAGTGCAGTGATACACACAGTGCAGTGATACACACAGTGCAGAGATACACACAGTGCAGTGATACACACAGTGCAGTGATACACACAGTGCAGTGACACACAGTGCAGAGATACACACAGTGCAGTGATACACTCCATTCTAGAAAACAGTACTCATGTATTGTGTTGTTAAATGAAACATGTATTTGTATATGTGTAGAGAATCATTAGAGTGGTCAGTTCAGGAAATCACCCTAGTATACTACCAACCAGTAACCAATAAACTCCTGGAAACTTCATGTCAGATTTCTCTAAAGCCAGAGATGACGGCCTCACAGAGTTGCCATACCTAAAAGTGAAAATGTGGTCAATAAAAACATAAATTATTCCAGAAAGAATGAAAGCAAATCAACTAAAGAAAAAAATACCTGTGTTAAAGTGAGAACCTGTCATCTGGAGTCTGAATCATAAAGCAAAGCTTTGCTTGGCTACCAATCAATACTAAATGTGTTTTGGTAAATACAAACAAGAAGCTCATGATGTTAAAAAGTGTAAAATACAACCATTCCAAATAGGTGGAATTGACCGAAATCAACATTAATCCTAACAGGGTAAAACACAACAAAATATTCTAACTATGCATAGCAAGTGTTTATCGGGGAGGTCAAATGACTCACTGTTGCCTCCAGTGTCTCCCCTCTGAACTACATGTATGGAGTTTGCATGTTATCTCTGTCACATGAGTTATCCCTGCCTTGTGTTTCACAGGATAGGCTCCAAGCTTACACTACAACCCCACAGTAGATAAACTGTAATAGAAAATGGATAATTAATGCTTGTGTTAAAACCCACTTGTCTTTTTAAAAACCCAGTTTCCCAAAAGAAGAAAAAGGAAGAAATTCAGTTTTGTACTGACTCTTTATAAATATAATTGTTACTCTCAGGTCGTTCTTGGCTGTGATTTACTTCCATCCTGTACGGTATCAGTAAGGGAGGAGACTGCCGCCCTCCGCCCCGGCCATGCCGACTGCTCTGAGACTGAGGAATCCCATCCATCGTGCACCTAACTGGTTATGACCCAATTCACCCAGTGGCCCCAGCCAGATTATTTCCCAGAATTCCCAGTGTGGTCAATATGATATCATAATTTATGCATGACCTTTCATATGGTGAAATTCAAAGACATCGCAATATCTTGGCTCATTCATAATTTAGCCCCTAGGTCTTAATATTGAAAAAATAAAAAAATGATGCCTTGAGCGGCACCACCACAAAGCCCTACTGTCTTCCACCAGAACATTAAAAATTTTTTTCCAAAAAATAGAGACAATATGAATACGAACAATATGAAAAGTTTTTCTTTTAAATAGGTTAACAAAATGAAACATGTATACAAGAGACAAGTAGCACTCATATAAGTGACACAAAATAGCCAAAACTGTAATGAACAATTTCCTAAGATAGGCCATGATCCAGTCAGAGTTTCTTTGTCATGTTTTACCCAGGACTTTACAATCTCTCCAGAGAGGCAGAACTTTGATAAACTAGCAGGTGATTCAGTGTAACAGGATGAAAACATCAAGAGTTCTCAAGGACCAGCACCAGGCCGACTTTCTTCCCAAGAGACATGTAGCCTGATCGCAGTCTGGATAATAAAATAAGACATCAGT
Source organism: Mormyrus iriodes (assembly GCA_011763525.2). NCBI lineage: Eukaryota > Metazoa > Chordata > Actinopteri > Osteoglossiformes > Mormyridae > Mormyrus > Mormyrus iriodes. The sequence continues at coordinate 24,856,019 of JAAGVU020000019.1, forward strand.
GAACAATAACGCAGAGACCAGTCTCAATGGCATTCCCTTCACACAAGAGACTGGTTTCATTACATTTGCTTTTTGTGCACAATATGTGGATATTAGAGGCTGTCGCGCTTCTGGAGGAGAGCAAAGGTGTTAGATTGCAGCATGGACATGTGTAGAATATATTATATCAAAATATCAAATTCATAATGGTGTCTGTTCTGCCGTACCAGGTCATCTTTAGCAATGGTTAATCCGTAACTTTTAATCTGTGACAATGCTTCAACAGCGGACTCCTATAGCATCTGAAGGTAATACCTCTTCATGAACATCGGCCGTTCACTCCCTTCGAAAATGGTCTCCATAGCCATCCAGCCTCAACCTGAATGGAGATGTGATTCTGCCTGGGGAGGAGGGGGGTTGCTTGACAACAGTAACGAAGGGGAGGAACAAACATACCATGGACCTTGGTGTCACCACCGTAGGAATTAACTGAGCAGGTGATGAATTGCACGGGGAAATGGAACAAGCCACAGAGACTGCAGGCTCTGCTTGGCTCCTCAGCAAGCGTTCGACGTATTCTGGATGTTAGGAGACATTACTGCAGCACTAACAGAAAGTGTGTGCATGGAAAGGAGGGAGCTGAGAAGATGGCAAAGTCAGTAGGAAACATGGCATCAAGCGAACTGCATCAAAGGACAACATCAGCGTTCAGTTTTTAACTGGTGCAGTTACAGTTGGAATAGATCCGGAAAATTATTAAATGATAAATAAAAATTATACTATATTAAAATATTAAATGCTTAAAAAGTTTTGCCAAGAATAAATACATTGAATAAAAGTAGACAGGTACATCCAAAACAGATGTTTAATTCCCTGCATGATGTTCCATATATCATAAAAAAATGTTGTTATAAAATCATAGTTCGAATAAAATCAGATAAATGACACATTTCAGTATTTATTACAGATTCAAGAGATTTAATAAATAATGTAACACAAAAATCTCCAGATTCTCTCATTTTCTTTCAAAGCTGAAAGACAGAGAGAGTCTCTGAACTGATAACTCTGCCAATAGACTGTAACTGCCCCACGGACTGGCTTCCTGCCCTGGGATCACCACACCTACTGCCCCACACTTCCTGGGAAAGGGTCCTGCACTGGATGAGCATTCACTGTAAAATTTCAGATATACAATTTGTTTTAACCAATCATGTTTTTTATGATTAAAAATAGACTACATATTTTAAAGAAATTTGATTGTTGTCATTTTGAAAGGCTTATGGCGACACAGGTCACATGATTGTGTGTGTTAGCGTGATATTACTGAGTACACAACATATTTCTTTTTGTTCACCAGGTACTGGGCACATTCTGGATCTTACTCATTGGCCAGTAAGGAATACCGGTTATAATTACAATACAACATCAGTAACAATAACATTTTTAGAAACATAATCTTTCAGGCACTTTAGCGGGCAGCCGTGAAGGTGGGCCACACCCCCGTGATGTCTCTGTGGCTGCCATGCACGCTTGTCACAGCTTGCCCCTCGCGTCCGGGTCGTAGTACAGCACCTGCAGCAGGATGGCCACGTCCACCAGGATCTGGACCAGCCCACACACCCAGAATTGCACGGGGCTCTCGTTCATTATGAAGTAAGTCGTCTTGAAGAGATCTCCAGCCATCCAAAGCAGCACCATCTTCACACTAATGAGTAAGAAAAAGGCGGGGTTCTTTGAGAATAACCTTAATTCTTGGACATGGAGCATCGCCCTGGATTGATGTCACCTATAGTTACGCGTGTCACCCTCCTAATCCTCACAGTATGTCCGCAGCCACACTCCGCTTGTCTTGTATTACGTGCCGAACTTTCCAAAATGTCAGCTTGTGACAGAAATCCCTGACACACATTGATCCGTATTTTGCTTGACCCACAATGGAGCGGTTCTCTTCACTGCTAACTTTAAGGCTGGAAACTCAAAGTCTGTCCCACTAAACATAGTTTAGAATTATTATTTCTGTATTTGCTTGGTTTCATTGAACTCCCTGATTTCCACTGAGTTATGTGCTCAATGTACTCATGCATTGTATAAGTAGGATTTTATATAAATATATAACAGTATATTTGCAAGCCATCCCCTATAACATTAGAGTTCAGAGAGGTATTTAGACTGTTCACTATCTCCTGTACATGATATAAACGCCATGGTTTCTATTACAGGATGCACTTATCACATTTTCCTATTAAGGGCTCAGAACAGAACATTTAAAATGATGTAAATCATAAGATTAAATTCAGACTGGACTGTATCAAAGTCTAGGGAATACAGCCAATTTTTATCACAAATGACTAAATCAAAGCAAATCAAGTACTTGCAGCATAAATAACATTTTATGTCTGCTCTCTGAGCCGAACACAAGTCACAGCGTCGCTCTACCAGAAAAAAGCACTGCGCATTGTTGCTGTGACATTACGAAAATGGTACTATATTTTAAAGACACAGAGGGAATAAAGGGTTCTTGCCATAGATCTTCTGAGAGAGACTTGGGATCAAATCTGAGAACATGCACCTCCTATTCATGGCCTTTCCTAGACAGGAATCAAGCCAAGGGACAGAAACTAAGCTTTCTGAACCCGATACATTAATCTCCTAACCATTTGTGAGTATTTAACTCGGCCCGGATGAGGGTTCTGTTGCAGACCTAGACTGCATAAGCAGGAGATTTCCCATCCTGCAGACAATCAGCTCCATCATACAATCAGTCATTCCTTTTGACTCTCAACAACTCAATCAAAATTCTCCTCAAGAGCGCTTTCATTTCACCACCACTATGTAGAGGCTGCACCTCTGGAATGCTAAATATTAATTTTATATTTTAAAATTCTCCGTTGAGAATTTCCAGTTCGCTCAGAGACGACGGAGCGGCCTCCCGTTCAACACATCCGACAGCCGACTTCATTATGGAAGAAGAAGTGTTAATGAGGTGATTAATGGAACAGGTCATTAGCGTAGGGGCAGCACCGGCCACTTCGAACGGAGGTAAAATGGAAGCTGAGAAGTTGACGTCACTTAGGAGCAAATAACAACGAAGGGGAGAGTCCAGGCAGATAAGACTCACATTAATCACACACGGCATTGGTTAGACAGCCCCCTGAGCAGAAGGCCTGACCTGAGATATGAGGCCTAGCCCAGCACCTCGAGGCCTGAGCGAAACCGCGATCGCACACGCTCCCGGCACGGGGCGACGTCTGTTGGCCGCTGACAAGCGCAGAGAACAAGAAGACAACCTACTGAAGAAGGTTACAGAAGAAGGTTAGCGCTGCAACGGCAATGCCTGAAAAGCGGTCACTGTATTGATTAGGAGCACTGACAGCAACATGTCAGTACAAAGGGCGCTGATAGGCCCAAGAGAGGCCCGTGTCCTTTATTCTCCTGACAGGAGCCCGCTGTGGGCAGATCCCACCTGACACCTTCGTCTGGGGCGGGTGTGTGTAAAAGAGTGTGCGATTGTTTAGCAGGCCGGGGGATATCAATCCCAACAGAGACTAACCTTAGTCACAGGCTCATTAAAAAGAAAAACCTGAAATGTTTTGCCAGAAAACAACCCCTACTCGCCCTTAACAAAGATGTTTAATCTGGATGTAAGTTATTGATCCTAATATATTTTATTTATTTAGCAGATGCTTTTATCCAAAGTGATGTACATGTTTCAGATAGCAGGGTCACAGAGTCCCAGGAGCAACTGACTGGTTAAGGGCCTTGCTCTCGGGACCAATGGGGAAATCATTCTGTGGACCCTGCGATTTGAACTGTAGATTTTCTGATCATAAGCACAGGGTCCTAATCTGCTCAGCCACACAGCACCCCACCTGGATTTTTAAAATTTGCTAGGATGGGATTAAAGAAAATTACAAGGTAATGCAGAGAAGAGAGACAGAGAGACGAGGGGAGTCAGAGAGAGCGGTGAGGAAGAGCAGGAACAGTGAAGAGGAGCAGGAGGCGCAGGGGAGCTTCCTGACAGCGGTCAGGAAAGGAGATGTCTCTAAAGAATGAAGGTGACCTTTGACACAATCACTGTGTCTGAGCACACTTCAGGATGTCGGTTTGTGTCGCGGGAGGATTTACTGTGATACACTTTCAAAGTCTATGCTAAACATGTATCACTAATTTAGAAAGCATTCAGAGAACAGAATGTGCCAGTAATTTTATATCAAAATCAGAATTTTTATTGCCACATGACCAAGGCTGGTGTAAATTTTTGTTGGCACAGCTTGTTACTGTTGGAGACACGACAACAGACAATTAATAATTACAGACAAAGAGTAATACAAGCTACGCAACAGAGAGGAGTAAATACAAGGTGTGATAGATGAAATGGTTTGTGCAAATAAAAAAAATATCCCCCATTCAACACTAAGATTGAAAGAGTTATTTATAACTAGATTTATATGTAAATCAGAATGAATGAAAGGTGATTTATTAGGTAATTATGTTCTTATATTGTTCCACACAAATAAATGATAATGGAACTAAAACTAAAAAATATATATTCTGATAAAATATAGTATCTGAAGAACACAGAGTTCACGGAATCTGTCCCATGGTTTTTTCACCCCTCCATTTAGTGAAAAATAGATATCGTCGTGGATTTTTTTACACCGGGTGTGAGAAACATAGCACACAGGTTCACAGGGAGGCGTTAACACACTCCAGGAGATCCATTGCACTGAATCACTGCCGCTTTCATCAGGAAAACGCTGTCCCGATTGCGTTGCACTGTCTCAGGCTGTCAGTTCGCAGTGACTGAGCCTGAAATGATTCAACACCATTAATCTGCAGCCTTGTTTGGGTGAAATTCCTCCTGCCCGCCAGAGAACCCCCCTAAATGTACCCAGACGATCATGATGGTCAGTTTGCCTGCGGCTTTCCATAACTACATGACAAAGAATGGACGGGGGGCTATAACTTCCTATAATCTAACCATAAATGACAAATAGTGGATCAATATCAAACAGGATTTTTGCCACATTAACAATGAGCCAGAGGTCCTTCATTATTAAAGACACAAACTACTGAAATTTTCGCCTTGTGCTGGGTTAGATTCTCAGGAACACTCTTATTTCGCATCCATACTAAATGCAAACATTTTTATATTACTAAATACAACGAGTGTAAATAAAGACTGGATTTTATTTCTGAGGGCTTGAGTTAGGGAAGTGCATCCACCAATGAACACAAAGCCTGAGATGAGCCAATGCCCATCTTTCTCAACCCGACCGACCTGTTTCCTGTGACTGCCTCGGCTAATGGTCTCCATAGTATCAAACTCATTTCAGTTATTGGGTCACATTTGATCCAATCCGCATGCAAGTGGGTGAATCTATGAGTAGTATTTTTACATTCATTCATTTGTTCATTGTCCAAAGTGATGTACAAGTGAGGCAGATAGCACACTACAAACATACAGCTATCCAGGAGTCAACTAGGCATAAATGCAGCTAGGCTGAGCCCAGGTATAAGTGTAAGCAGTAATGGATCAAGAGTTACACGATGCATTTCAGACAGAGCAAGAGCCTAATGGAACTACACAATAAGCAGACAAAATGCAACGTTACGAATATTCAGGGAACATGGAGTGGTATTAGGGAGGCAGAGGCGTTTCTGGAACAGATGGGTCTTCAGACTTAGTAGGCTAGTGATACATTAACAACATGGGTAATATTCAGACTGAGAACAAATTCGAAACTTACACCCTCCACTATGGGGGAGTTCCTCCTAGAAGGCTTTTGTTTTTTTGTTTACTCTGCAGGAGGCGTTTTCTTCATAAAGGTCACCTTCAAAAAATATATGTAAGATCATGTCAGGTGCTAATTAACATGTGGTTATAGATATAATGCACAATTAACCTAGACAGTTCTACAAAGTTGTGAACTCACTCACAGTGCAATTAACAGCCATACCACCTGCAGTTCAGATTAGGTAATCCACCTGAGGCTAAACAGGTTTAATCCTTGTCAGTACTTGGATGGGAGACCAATAATGAAAGCTAGGTTGCTGCTGGAAGAGCAGCAGGAAGAGAGAGCTGGTGCAGGTTAGCCCATCCTGTGGTCTGTGTGGATCCCAATGCCCCAGTACAGTGACAGGGACACTGTGCTGCAAAAATGGTGTCACCCTTCAGCTGAGACGTAAAAGTGAGGACCTGACCCTGAGACCATAAAAGATCGGTTGGCAGCATTTGAAAAAATAGGGGTTTTACCCCGATGTTTTGACTAAAATTGCACACTGTGGCCCTATCAAATCCAGCCTCCTAATCATCCCCTATATCAATCTGTGGAATTCTTTCCTGCCCCTTCACCACCTTAGCTACTGTGTGGAGAGCGTACTGGTGCAGAATGGCTGCCGTCGCATCATCCAGGTGGGGGCTACACAGCGGTGGGGGTTGAGTTGGCTTCCTATTGGTTCTGTAAAGCACTTTTAGTGTCTAAAAAAGTGCTATATAAATGCAACATTCAGTTTATGTAGTTAACCACCATACAGTTATATTGTATAAAGAAAACACATAAAGATAGACTTTTCAGACATTATATGGTGGTATACAATACTTTCAAAAGCAATGCTATTTTGCAGAGGGGGGGGGAGCTCCCCCGCAATACATTTCGTCAAGTTATGGTGTTCCTGCGAAATTTTCTTAAAATATCTAAATGAAAATACTGCAATATACCGAAAATCCTGTGGTATACTACTTTAACATAATACCAAACCTACCTGAGACCCTGTCTGCAAAGGTATTTCTCACCAGACTTCATGCTGGTGGCAGTGCACGGTTTCCACAGCTCTGAGTCTTCGCATCCTCACGAACCGCAAGGCCCGTTTACGGCGGCCGGTTTGCACAGATGCTTGACTGCAATTCGGAGCACGTGTGTTTATCAGCACTGCGGTCAATCTGACAGAGGTGACCAATGTTATATTCTTTCAGCACTCTGGTGCCTGCACCAACGGAAAACCTAAAAATAGCAACCTTTTCTTACTCTTAAAACTGTAATGCAGGATTTTTCAAATCTATGCAGCTGCATTCCAAAGTTATCGGTCGCGCTGGATTACAACCTTTATCAATTCAGCTGTTTAGGGCCCACAGGCCTTGATGTTGACATAGATGTTGACACTGAGTCTTCTGACAACTAAATTGTATGTTTGTGTCTCTATTTATTCATACACAGACCACCCCCCTGTTTATGCATGGATAATATAATACAACGTTGACATCTGCCAAAGCTGTGAACGGCTCTAACTGCGGATCACAGCTCCAATATGCATTAGAAGCCTGATTCTGGTGCCAATAGAGGAAAAAATCCATCAAAAAATTGCTAATTACCCATAAAGCCCAATGCCGCTGTCGAGGTGACCGGGCTGAAGCACACACACTGGATCTGTCCTCCTGGAACACACACACCGGATCTGTCCTCCTGGAACACACACACCGGATCTGTCCTCCTGGAACACACACTGGATTTGTCCTCCTGGAACACACACCGAATCTGTCCTCCTGAAGCACACACACCGGATCTGTCCTCCTGGAACACACACACCGGATCTGTCCTCCTGGAACACACACCGAATCTGTCCTCCTGAAGCACACACACCGAATCTATCCTCCTGGAACACACACACCGGATCTGTCCTCCTGGAACACACACACCGGATCTGTCCTCCTGGAACACACACACCGGATCTGTTTTCCTGGAAGACACACACCGGATCTGTCCTCCTGAAACACACACACCGGATCTGTCCTCCTGGAACAGACTAGCAGGTTTATGAACCAAAAGACTGTGGTGTGGGTTGGCGGGGGTGGAGCTGAGTCTTTTAGAATTCTCCAGAAGACCCCCAGTCGATGCTGCACAGGCCAAACTGGTTGCTTATTTGAGGCATTGCTCCCTTAAGGCAGTACAGTGCAGGCGTGTTAGTGTATTAGGGCATTAGCGTGAGCAATAGCACCACGTGTCTGCCACGTCTGTCAGTGCCCCAGAAACCACTGGAGAAAACACCCACCCCCCGATCTGCCCCCTGCCGTGTCTCCCCCCAGCCCCGCACTTCTCCCTACCTCCTAACTCTCTGGCTTCCCTGTGCTCATTCCTCTTCTCTGGCTGGCCTAGAGGAAGTATAAATAATTCCACTGATTTCAGCCCAGCATTAGCCCCTCTCCCCCTCGCTGCCCCTGCCACCTCTTGCCGCACCCTGTCCAATCAGGCAGTGCTGTTTGATAAGTGGGGACCCAGCCATAACGGAAGGCCACGGGGCTCGAGCCTGGGTTGTTTCGGGTGTCGCGTACCTCTGATTGACCGTGGCCACCATCACACCTCACTGACCATGACGCACGATTGACCTGGGTGTGAGGCCATGCCCCCTTCCGAGGACCCCTGACACACCTGGGTGCCTCCACATCGTCCAGCCTTTCAGCTACCATCAGCACCCTCCGTCTTCCCCCCCGACATTGCAGACAGAGCCATTGAGCCGAACAGTAAGCTGGATACTGCAGTCTGAAATGGAAGCCCAGAGACCAGTGGTGAAGTGGCCCGCGGACCGACATGCTCGCCGCTGGTCTCCTTTCCTATGTGCGGCTACACAGGGGGTGGGGTGCAGGGGTTAATTACTAATGGATCAGGGGCACAAACACAGGACGACCGGTAGAGGAACCATAATCAGAACCATAATAGGTCAATATGGCATCGGCTATGCTCTGCGGCACGGCGGAGGGTATGAATCATCACTCCGCAATGGCACCAAGCCAACTGATTTATAATTGACACTCACAACGCATGCGCCTATGCATCATGGCCACCACGTGTTTTCTGCATTGATTCCAGGCATCGCAGGTGCACCTACGCGAGGAATTAACGCAATGCGTACACAAGACGTAGTACCACCAAAAATTGGGGTGGCAGTACGGGCACCTTTTGTCACGGTGCTGTGTGTTTATATACGGTCCAGTTAGCATTAAATGTTGAAGTTAGTGTAAGCAGAGGGACACAATAGTGCTCGCAATATTTTCTCTCTTCCTTCTGAAAATATACAGATCTCCCAACCACTCACTCTTAAAAAAATCAGATGCTACTTTAATGGGGGTTTCAGTGTCTAAGACAGCAGCGTCGTGTGCAAAGTACAATGACACCCTAACTTGAAATTCTGACTTGCCTATTTTCATAAGCAATGTCATTTTTCAATACAGTTCCGGTTTTTATAAATCTTGGTGATAAAATTCGCAGAGAGTGCAGGGTTTACATTTCGCTAGAACATTTATGTTGCTGCAGGAAACAAAACATAGCAAGCTGTGCAATTTTAATGACCGCTCCTTTTCAGGATTATCTAGTGTATGTTTATCATTAGTTTAAAGTTTACTGCTGCTACTTTTGCATGAGCTCTGCATGTGCTCTCCGAGCCGATCCTAATATATTTCATCCTTGCTGGTTAATTCACTTATGAATAGATGTGTTTCTGGGAAATTAATTTATTTTGAACATCTCTTTTTTCTTAGAGTTAGAAAGGGCATTCCCCTGAATGTGGCATTTCTGTGGGCAATCAGCTCTCTCATGCTTGTTCATGAATGTGACAAGGAGGGGGGGTGAAGTAAAAGTCCCAGGGGAGGGGTGTGTTTCAGCAGGGGGGGGGGGGGGACCAGGCGATATAAACAAACACCGGTGACACTTGGCCTCTGACGCACTGACTATGCATTGGCTACTTTACACTTGCTGCAGGGCGCTAGGCGTCTTATTCACAGAAGCGATTCAGTCACACTACTATGTGGCTTACAGAAGTATTACACACTTGACTTTCAGAAGTGCTGTACTACAATATAGACGTTATTCAGTACTGTTCTACAAATAGGAAATCTAGATATTCAAATTAATTCTGGCAACAAGCATCAAGCATCAAGCATTGACATGCAAATTCACTTACTCGCATTGACAGGCAGGCTCATGCACGCAACGCAGACTCATGCACAGACACAAGTTTGCATACTCAGACAGTTACTTTTAGAGACACACAGAAGCTGAGGTTCCCAGGGGTAGACTGGCTATTTTCAGCTCTGTTAGATGAGGAAACGCACCAGGCAGAGCTAGAGAGAAAGTGAGGGGGGCAAAGGAGGGGGGGGGGTGCAGCACTGTCAGCAAGGCCCGATTCAGTGTCCCCCCAGTGGACACCTTGCCGGGCCAAGCTCTGTATCATTAAGACCCTCAGCACAATCGCCCTGGAGAGAGGATGGTCAGCAGTGTTTGAGGTAGGTTACGTTTAGGGACTGGGGGTGGGAATGTGGAGCATTCGGGTCGCCCGTGAAGGGAGTTCTTTGAACGGGCATGAAGGAGACACTTATGAAAGGGCCCTGGAGACACCCACTGACACCATCACACTGTGCCTCTGAGGGCTCCACACATAAAATAATAACAGCGGTCATTAGCATGAGTTAATAGTTTTTAATTATTAGGACCGAAATGTGTCATTATGGCAACTTATTTTTCAGCAAACCAGTTATGAGCGTGTCTGTGTCCTTGAGTTTATAAAGTATAATGGAGTGTGACAGGAATGGAGAAATAAAGTCAACCAGGCTCTGATGGAGGCTATTTGCTGGGTGGCTACACTGTCTCTCCCTCTAGGGAAATTAAGACATTAAAATCTGTCAAGTGTTCCAAGACCTTCTGGCATTACAGGACCGGATATCTCCCTGTAAAAGGCATTACAGGACCAGGTATCTCACTCCAGAAAGTGTTACAGGACCAGATATCTTACTGTAAAGGGTGTTACAGGACCGGATATCTCCCTGTAAAGGGTGTTACAGGACCAGATATCTTACTGTAAAGGGTGTTACAGGACCGGATATCTCCCTGTAAAGGGTGTTACAGGACCAGATATCTCACTGTAAAGGGTGTTACAGGACCGGATATCTCACTCCAGAAAGTGTTACAGGACCAGATATCTCCCTGTAAAGGGCATTACAGGACCGGGTATCTCACTCCAGAAAGTGTTACAGGACCAGATATCTTACTGT
>JAAGVU020000019.1:24867138-24909964 GCA_011763525.2 Mormyrus iriodes
GATATCTCCCTGTAAAGGGCATTACAGGACCGGGTATCTCACTCCAGAAAGTGTTACAGGACCAGATATCTTACTGTAAAGGGTGTTACAGGACCAGATATCTCCCTGTGAAGGACATTCCAGAACTGGGTATCTTAATGTAAATGACGTTACAGAACCAGATAACTCACTCCAAAAGGTGTTACAGGACCAGATATCTCACTGTACAGGGTGTTACAGGACCAGATATCTCACTGTAAAGGGTGTTACAGGACCAGATATCTCATTGTAAAGGGTGTTACAGGACCGGATATCTCACTGTAAACAATATTCCTACTGCCAGCTGGGTCTCTGAGCTCACCTGCTCTTTTCACATCCCAATCCACTGTCAAATAATTAATGGGTATTTCGGAGACTTTGAGGACACATTCATTGTGTTATAGCCTTTTTTTGTGATGGTCATTTCCCCATAGTCAGAAGCGCTGGCACGCTGTACAGAGCAGTGCGTTGGTGGCACCACGCGTCGTCACACCTCGGGCACACAGCGAGAAGCAGGCCTCACCTCATGCCTCGGGTGGAGCGGTTCTGGAAGTTCTGCAGCAGCTGGGGCAGACCGAGCATGGCCTCAAAGAGAAGCGCCAGCGAGCCCAGAGACTCCACGAACAGCGTTGAGTCGAGGAAGAGGAAGGTGACGAAGGCACAGAGCACCATGAAGACGAAGCAGAAGAGGAGGTAGTCTTCAAAGCGGCTCCAGTTCCAAAAGTAGCGCAGGTCCAGATCTGCACATGGAGTGAGAGTCAATTAGCTACAGAGCCAAAAATAACAATAAAAAATAAATAAACACCTGTCAAAGAGTCACACTGGCTTCTGGTCAAGTGCACGTAAATCCAAAAATAAACCAACACAGTCTCACTGCCTCCCTGAGCCTCTCAAAAGGAGTGCAATGCGCAAGTGACACTCACACTGGGACTGATGAATAAACACAGGCACGGCGATTTGTGACGTGACTGCAGTGTGACAGCCAAGTGACAATGCTGCTCTGGAGGCGTCATTAGGCGCCCGTGGCAGACCAGGCTACGAAGGCCGCGGCACCTGTCAGGCGCGGGGCTTCACTTTCCGTCGTCGGCCCAACGCTTGACAGGAGACGCAGCAGTGCAAGCCCTCCCATTAATCAATTTCATAATGTGACGGTTCGCAAATCACAGCACATGTGGCATCTGGACGCAGGATCACCACCAATCAGAGAAGATAAAACACCTGAAAGTGAAAAACCAGAGGCTTCTATTATACTACTAACATAAAAAAAATATTTAGAGAACAAGGCACTGATAGATTCCGAAAGGGGCTTGGAACTTTCTTGTAAAGAAGCCCCACAGGACATAATTTCTCACTAACAGCTAAAATATGTTTGACCCCCCCCCCCCCCCCCCATTATATTTGGCTGGCAGCTGTAGAGGTAAGGTGTGCTGTTTGTCAGGATCATGAAAGTCACCCAGGCCCTAAAAACAAAAACAGAAGTCTGGCTGACAGCCTCATTGCAGGGAAACGGCACCCATTTTCCCAGCAGGTCACCATTCCTTCATCTTCTTCTCTTCCTCATCTGCCACAGTACAGCCTCCAGCCGATTAGCACTGTCAGAAGTTTGTCACTGCTGTGGGCAGGCGTGTGAAGAAAAAGCTCCCAGCAAGGCGTCTCATGCACGTTACCAGCGATCAAAGCAGTGCGTCAACAGTCAATAGCTGTGTTTTATCCAAATTATTAGAAAAAAATCTAAATTATACGCAAAAGTTGATAAAGTGAAATTGAAGAGCAAATTTCCAAAACTCACTCCATTTTTTGGGGGGGTTTTAACATGAGACTGCCAATGATGTTATAGTATTGGGAACCAAAAATTCAGTCTTCATGCAATCCAATGAAGAACTTTCATTAAAGTCCACAGATATTTTCTCAAAAATGTATCCCATGGTTGGAGTTGCCAAATTGCCCGTAGGTATGCATGTGTGTGTGAATGGTGTGTGACTGTGCCCAGTGATGGGTTGGCGCCCCGTCCTGGTTTGTTCCTTGCCTTGCGCCCGCAGCCTCTGGGATGGGCTCCGGACCCCCCGCGACCCATATGGAATAAGCGGTTATAGAAAATGGATGGATGGATGGATGGATGTATCCCATGGACTTAGTGAGTTTTGGAAATTTGTTCTTCAGTTATGAATAGGATGTCTTTCCATTAATGAATATCATGTGAATAATTCTTGCTATTTATCATCCTGTGAAATGAAGACCCATATCTTGTACTACAACATGGAGCGGGCTTTCCACAAGTTAGTAGATCTAGATGATCTAATTATCATGTCCTATGCATGTACTAATTCACAAATTCTGTTTCCATTGCAGTTTTGTGAATTACTTCTCTCTTGATTCACCATGAAAACCACATCAAGCAAACATTTCTTGTGATATTTGAGAGTATTTTTGAAATTTGAGTGCTTCCACTTACGGTTTTCCAGTTTGCATCTACGAAGTGCATAAAATCAAGGTCAACGGTAATGACTCAGTCCTCAAAGCTCCCTTGCGTTCTCCGCTGGTAATTCTCTCTTTGGCTGCATCCCTCTGCCTGCTACTTTGAAGGTCTCATGAGTACTAACAACATTATGGTACATTCTCAAAGCAATCCAAACATTTGGGGCAAACAATAAGTACAAACAAGCTGCCATGGAAATCAAAAGGCATCAATGGTGTGCAGAGGGGTAAAAGGGGCATCCATCCCAACATGTCCTGTCTTTGATTAGGCTGAGGCACCGCGCTCACTGTCCCATGACCTGTGGCAGACAGTACTCCATCAGCACCTTTCCTGTGCTCTCTAGGGATGCCATCAATTTAGTCTAGTTTTTTTTTTTAGACCTCAAACTGATTGTTTTGACCAGAGCCATTTTATTTGAGGTGGAACAATTCTTCTGAGACTTCCTTGTACATTGGCTAAAAGTGAAGCCTAGTGCACGGTGAACGAAGGTCTCCTGGAAGCTATTATTGTTGGTTAACTGATCTTACTGGTTTGTCAGATGGCTAGCGTGATGACCTGTCTTCCAGTAAGTTTAATAGGTAAACTGATGACCACCCCCCCTCCCCAGACAGTGACATACAATTTTTTATGCATTTATACTGCTATTATAAAGTGTTTTGGAGTGATTTAGGTCCTTTGGACTAGCTGAACTCATCTTTTCTCTTCTGCCTCAGTCCTTGGGATAGTTTAAGCTTGTCAAATTGGGGGAGGGTGGGTGGGTGACAAAATAGCTAAAAAACTGTCATATTAGCCAATTAATCACATCAGTGGACCTTACGTTAACAGAATGCCATATGGGGTTGTGATTTTTGGCCCCCGAGGCAGATGTTCTTCAGTAATTATTTGGTGTGCAGAGGTTTGAAAAAAAGTCAACTTGATCGATTTCAGCATGATGTTGGACTCCGTAGGTCTACGGCTGTCCTGTTCACGATATTGCAAAGAATCTTCAATAGACAGTGCACATTAAATTGATTAACAGCACACTTCTGAATTTCAGCAAGTCCTCGAAGTAGCAGCTAGTAACTCAAGCTCAGGTCAGAACGCAATCTATAAATCTGGCATCGGCACTCATCAGGAGCTCATTTAAAATGGCATCATAAAGGAGATAAAGGGTTTATTTGAAGAACTTCAATTCTCTTTGACGTGGTCAGATTTTATGTCCTGACTCTTGGGAATGCTGTTCTGTAGTGTTGAGCATGGGCTTGTTGTCCTCTGGGGCCTCATTGAGATGCGTTAATCACGGTTTTCAGGTTCATGTGATCACAGTTTGGACGTATCTTAAAATAACTGCATGTATTTTAATGAGTACACTGCTTTATTTTTAAAGGTATAATGACAGGTTCTTCAGATTTAGATTTTATTGAAGAAATGCACATCGGATGGAACATCACGGTCACCAGCCATTCAACCCCAGCTTGTAATCCATGTTTCACCTTAACTGTAATGTTCAGTCCTTCGAGGGGAACTGTCCAGAAGGTGCATAAAAATGTTCTACCCCTCACACCACCCACTCTTCATCCAAGTAGTTCCACACCAACTTTCTACAAAGGTCCAAAGGTTTCCTTTCTGTTGTTTGTTTTGTTTGGTGCATAAACAAAAACAGGTGGACAAAAACCCAAAAGGAAAACTGCTGCAAGCTACCAGGAACAATAGGTCACATGACCTGTCACATGACTGCTTACAGGCCACTTACAGGTTTGAAATGCTGTGGGCACATTTTTAATGGGTGAATACATTTACATTTAATTACTGAGTGGCAGAGTCAAATTGGATCATTTTTAAAATACATTTTGACAGCTGGAAATATTACTGGAGCAATTCTGTACCTGGATACTATGGAAAGAGTGATGTCTTTAACTGCCACACTCGTGATTTTTATCCAGGACACTGCTAGATATCTCAGTTGAGCGATTCAAATGTTGTACCACATTTCACGGATTCAACAGCAGATCCCATCCGGGGATATGAACCTGCACTCTAGGCTTAGCACCAATTGCTGCATCGTTATTGTTTTTGCTGTCAAAAGATTTGTGTCCTAAGGGTAAGTGTATTCCTAAGTGTTTCATCTAGAGAACACCGCACGCGGTTTAGCATAGCTAATTTTTGTGCGAACTAAACGCGTTTGTCTTCATGGGGCACAAGCATAGTATCTGAAAAACACACATATAACTATGTTGTCAGGATGGCCGAGTGGTCTAAGGCGCAAGGCTCAATACCTTCCATACAAATAGGTGCTCTGGTCGCTGATTTGAGGCGTGGGTTTGAATCCCACTCCTGACAAAACTTTTGAGGGCAGTGTATGGATTAGGATACTGCATCTGTAATTGGAAGGTCGCCGGTTCAAATCCCAGGGTCAGAAGAGTGAGTTTATTATTGAGCCCTTGAGCAAAACACCAAACCCTCAATTCCTCCAGAGCCTGGCCGGTCCTGCTCTCAGTTGCACGTCACTTTGCAAAAAGGCATCTGCTACATAAATTAAATATAAGGAATGCCTCACCTGTTTCTCTCCAGAAGAATCCAACTTCCCCCCAAAGCTGCAGCTTTGGATAGTTGCCAAGAACATGGTGGGGGAGGGACTTAGATATGTGGAATAAGTGAAAACAGGAAGGTGGGGTGTCCATGAGTTCGGGGGGGGGGGGAGGCACTCTTGCAGACAACAAACCAAGGATTTCAAGGACACAATATAATAGGGGGAAACCCTGGATTTCTAACACACATCGCACCTCTCCTGGTTTTTGGTTTTTCTCCCCCCAGATCAGGCTGAAACACCAACAGCTTCCTAATATTACTTAGGACAGGTGACAGATGTTGAAAAGCACAGCATGAAAAAATTGCCCATGCATAGCCAAGCTCCGCATTAGGAAAAAAGAAATGAGCTGAGGAGAGGACTGTCATATTTATAATGTAAGTAATGCCATGAGTCCTTCTTTCAATGTGAGAAGAACGTAAGCAGCAGCACCGCTGTGGAGGGACGGCCAGCTGAATGGCGGGTGTAAATAAAGCGCTTCTGCCCTTTACCGGGCATCCCTTATTTCATGTCTGCTCAATCTTCCGTTGACCTTTTTCACCGATGGCCTTTCCAGCTTTGGGCCACCGGTTTAGCAACTTCAAAAGGAGGACGAACCCTTTGTATCTCCACTATCTTACTGAAATTGTCTGTCAGCTGGGGATGGTTATCCAGCCACCTGAATGGACAATGCCCGGAGAGCCTGTAGAGAACTGAAGGCAGCCTGCTCCCCATGCAATCAATAGTCCTTCAAAAACTCAATAAAGAGTAATTGCTAAATTGATTCAAAAACAACTCTGTGTGGTGTTAAACATTCTTTTGCTTAGGTATTTGCATGGATGTTTTAATCCATACAATCAGCCTTAAACATGAGACACCGCATATCAAAAGGCTTACAATAGAAGGGCCCTATCACTTACGAAGTACCGTGACTCACTCTGGGGCGTACATTCAGCCATGGGAACGAGTCGCAAGGTGTCAGAATCATAACAGAATGACACAGCGCTGAGAAAGTATTACTTTTTCTGGCCTGTCCAAGCTGTTCAAGGTCAGAAAGTCTCGATGACTAGAAGATCAAGACCTATTTATGAAGGTAGAATCTATGCTCATTACCCCAAAGAAGCGCGACAATCAGCCATGAGTTTCTGAGTACTTACAGAAGAAGCTAGAAGCTAGGCAGGGCGAAAAGGTGATAAAGCACAATGTACCAAAGTCAAACAGACAATAGTGCGGCAACAAGCTTGATAAATGTGTGAGTGGGATGTATGACAGAGAGAGGGAAAAGGTTCAAATGAACAGAGAGCTGGGGTGATGGGGGGGGCTAGGGATGAAAGAGGTGGATGGCAAGAGAACAAAAAAAGCGACTGTTTTGACTTTTGTCTCAAAGTCACAGAAAATGTGAAATAAAAAGGCATCCATCTCCCTGCCAGTGGGACCGCTGTCGGTACGATACATGCTGGCTCCCCACTGGGGGAAGGGAACGGGGGAACACCGAACAGGATGATGGGGTATGGTGGGGGTGGCAATGATGGCGCACAAGCCATTCCGCACCTGCAGGGTGGCTCCCGAGATTGGACCTGGCCCAGAGTGGGAACCACAGGAGCTCAGTCCACCCTCACAAGGGGGCAAAATGTACCTCTCCATTTCCCAGAGCTAGGCAGTCAAAAATTGCCTCCCTTCCCAGCCTGCTACCGCACTCTCCCCTCCATTGCAAATTTTTGTTGCTTTGTCTTGCCTACTGTCGGGTGCCTTTTCGCAGTACAGCACTCCCAGCTCAGCCAATCCGTGCTGACCAATGATTTCACCAGTTACCCCACCAACCCCACCACAGCAAAGCAAGCAAGTTAGACCAGACAAACAGCACTCTGTCTAGGGGTCATGGCTAGAAATTCTGGCCCCTTGATGGTACCTCGGTCCTCCTGTTATTTGGGGGGCGGTAGATTCTGCTGCTCTAGGGGTTCCCCCCAGTATATTTTACAGAGTGTGGGGGGGCCCCGATGGTACATTATGGACCTCTACAAGGCATGGGCCCCCTGAACCTGCCAGGGCCTCCATGCCTGTCTGACACCCCTGCATCTACCACAATGCACAACCCTTATAGAATCCAGTTGTCTGATTGGCTACGTGAATATGGCTAACTGCAGCGTGCCGGGTTGCCCGCGGCATTCGCTAGCTGCTCCATGCTCACCGGCATTGAGCAGGACTTCCCTCTGGCTCTCTTAGTGTCAGGGATGGAGGAGACGAATGCGCTCACATTGCCAGAAGAATCCTGGGCTCCACCAAGAATGTACCGGAACCCCTGAGGCTCAGACAGAACTGAAACAGCAGCCTGTAATGACAGCCTCAGTCTGGCTGCACACAGCCCTGTCTATTTCTCCATGATCTTTACATCTTACTGATTCCCCCAGAGAAATCAGTGCACTACGGCAACACAACACAGTTAGTGTTCCTCACTGCAGCAGAGGAATGGACTCTTTTTACTCTAAATGAATTAAATAAACCTACCCGATTTTCAACTGAGTACTTAATGGACTGCTGGCAGCACTAATTGGGAACCGTAATTAGTTCTAAGAAGAGAGTAATTCTACTTCCTTGTGAAAGTCTGCTACTTCAAGCTCTATGCAGACTTGGTGCATATCTAATTATTTTTAGGACCCATATTTCATTGTAAAATGTCCTGTTCTTATTACCATAGAAAATTATAGCAGCTGAAGTGGTATATTTAAAAGGAATAACGTGATGCTGAAATCCATCCATCCCAGACAGTACAGGGCACAAGTACAGGACATACCCTAGACTGAGTAGCATAGGGCACATACACATACATACAGTACCAGTCAAAAGTTTGGACACATCAAGCTACCTACAATGGAGAGTGATAGTGTTGCATCACACGACCTGGCCACCTGACCTAAACACAGCAGAGACGGTTTTGGAGGAGTCCAGGACCTCCAGCAGGGCAGCTGGAAAAGCATCCCAAAAACCAACCTCACTGGTCAGACAGTCCTTGGAACAATTGGGGATTTGGGCCTTGCTCAAGGGCCCAACGGTGGGATCACTCTGCTGACCATGGGACTTGAACCAGCAACCTTCTGAGTCCCAACCCACAGATGTGCCCCTCCAGTAATTAATTTTTTTTTGTTTAATACTGTTTTGCTCAATGCATAATTCAATATGCTATTTTATAGTTTTAATGTCTATATAACTATTCTGAAATGTAGCGAATAGAGAGAGTAGTACAGATAAACCTACACTGCCTATCTGCAAGGGGAAACCTGCTCAACACAGGGAGAACAGGTGGGATTCAACCCTAACCCTGGAGGTGCATCGCCCACTCTGATATGCAGCAGAGCTGATGAATGCTCACAATATCTTTAGAAAGCAGAGATTTGTCATTGGACTGGTGTACCAGAATGCCCGAGAAATCCTCCCACGTTCCTCGGAAAGGACACACAGCCGTGGGTGGCATCGCATATCAAAGTTGAGCGTAGAGCTGACGTCTTCGCAGGTATAGCTGTACATTTGTACCTCCGGGATTCAAGAGTGGATCAAAAATTCATCAGACACTCTGAAGCTATGACAGCTGCCTAAAAAAAAAAAAAAATCAATGCGCAGTGCATGCTAGACACAAAAGTGTGCTTAAAGAAGACCAGAAGAAATATTCACTGAAAAAGCCATCCTATCTGTAGGTCATGTTTGCTTTAGGGTGCAAAGTGTCTGTCAATATAAAAAGATGTGAGAACACAACTTAGGAAGATTCCCATACAAGTATAATTCACAAAAGAGCTTTGTCCAGTCAAACAGGTATCATTCGGTCATTAGGCCCCATGGAAACCCGGATCAGCTGGACAGAATGTGCCTGGCGGCTCTGATGCGACCCCTTAGCTGGGTCCAAGGCTCAAAGAAGAGGTGCAGAGAGGATACTAGTGACATTGCGTTTGCTACTGATTCGGTGCTTTACACAGCATTTACCTCGTTTAGGGTTTAATACCATGTTTCCCTTGACTGCGGATGAAATATCTGAAATTCTACATTGTCAACCTTGACCCTGCTATGGAAAAATGTTGTGGATGTGGGCCTTTACATTAATTAAAGTACATGAAATAATACTTATGCAGAACAAATGGCTTTACCTTTGTATTTTGACATATAATACTAACCCAAACAAAAAAAGTTATGGTAAAGTCTGGTTATTTCCATAAACCAATATCTATAATATGAAGAAAAGTTATTGTACTATCTGTGGGGTTACACAGGACTGTAAATCAAGCGCTACTTTCACACAACCATCCGAATATCAAGAAAATGGAATATTCCATCAATGCTGAACTTAAAAACCACAAATCAATCCATCCATCCATCCATTTTCTGCAACCGCTTATCCCATTTGGGGTCACGGGGGGTCCGGAGCCTATAACCATAAGTGTGAGGTATAATTTAAATAATGCTAAAAACATTTTGTGTTTAACGGAAACAGAATTTCAAAGTGTAACCAAGATGCTACTATATTATTCTCCCAGAAAATTCTATTCAGCTTAAATTCACAATCCAGCCTGCCAAGAAATAATTAATAAAAAACTGCAATCTGATGAAATGTACACTCAGGGGCCAGGTTATTGGTTACACCTGCTTGCTAAGTCTACCTTCAAATACTGAATGAAATGGCTGAAACACCATACACACAGCACACAGACAGGGTCGGGAGGTTCACTCTCTGGGTGACTAAGCATTAGAACAGCTAAGATGCATGATCTGTGTCTAAAACAAGCCACATTCCTGTGATTCTCACAAGCTGTAGTGTCTACAGATTAAGGGGATGGTACAAAAGGAAAAAAAAAACACACAGTCAATGACATTTCTGGGGCAAACACCATGTCAATGAGAGAGGTCAGAAGAAAATGACGTCGTTAAAGCTAAAGGCAAGTTGTAAAATAACTGCTCGGAACAACAGTGGTGTGCAGAAAGGCTTCCCTACACATAAGGTGAATCATTTCGAGGAAACTTAGAGGCCAGTACTAGTTAGGTGTCCATATTGAAGGGTACCATATTAACACAGATTCGGTTTTAGAGAAAAACATAACAACCATTACATTTCAATTTTATTTAGCAAATGCTTTGACTGTTTTTAAAACATATTTTGAGAAAGCAGGGTCTGCCGGTCCTTGGGGCAATTGGATGTTAATTGCCTTGCTCAGGAGACCAACAGTGACATGATTCTGCTAAGTTGGGGATGTGAACCAGCGACCTTCTGATCACAGGCACCGCATCCTAACCCACTGAGGCACACAGTGCCCCCATGATATACCATTACTCCATGATACTCCACTTCAGTTTAGTCTGCTCATTCATTCAGGCCATTAATTCAATAGAACCCCCTCATAGCAATAGAGGCTGACCTTTTCAGGGAAAAAAAACAGTCTAATCCTCCCGCGATGGCCTGATTGTTTCATTAGCACCTCCACTTGACCCGTTGTGCGCATTGGGGAATGACATCACCAGTGATACAGATCTGAACACAAAATAAAAACAAATCAGTCACCCAGCAATCGCTTTCCTTTCCCACAGAAAATAAATAAAAATGTAAATTAATTTTTCGCCCTTCTGTACCTATTCTTCCACCCTCCACAGCAATTAGCATTTTTTAATTTCCACAAATTGCACCACCTTTATCTGTGTTTTAATTGCATAGAGCTTTATGGAATATACAGAAACAAGGAACGTGATCACAGGCCTCCCTGTTCTCTGGCGGTCACTCCGATCAGCTACATCCGGTGCCTGGATGGTGCTGATGTCACAGGGCCGGACACAGGCGCCTGAGCTCTCATGGACAAGCGAGCAGCCCAGTGACGGAGTGACGACACTGTGGCAGCATCTCTCAGTGGCTCCTCTACTCAAAGCATCCGTCACAAATCAAACCATCTCGGCATCTCCGGATCCTCCTGGAGCACGCTGCCAGAGACATCAGCCACATCTTTTCTTCCTTACTGTTACAGGTCTATAAAATCCATAGAAAGTCCAGATTTATAAAAAAAATAAAAGAATAATTTCCTCTCGTGACCACTAGAGGACTCTGCCGTGCAATACAATAATCCTAGTTCCAAATTTAGATTAAGCCGACAACATTCTTAAATAAATGCTTACATGTTACTGAGAGATACATTACCCAGCATTCATTAACAGTATGCTACAAAAAATAAATGATACAATACATCTTTGGGAGGGATACACTGGGACATGCTGAATCAAACTGTACTTTCGTCAGATGCCACTACATACACATTACATATATGGACAAAAGTAGTGGGACACCTGGCCATTACACCTACAGGAACATTTATGACGTCCCATTCTAAATCCATAGGCATCAATATGGAGCTGGTCCCCCTTTGCAGCTATAACAGCTGCCACTCTTCTGGGAAGGCTGTCCACAGAATTTTGGGGTGTGTCTGTAGAAATTTTGTCCATTCATCCAGAAGAGCATTTGTGAGGTCAGGCACAGATGTTGGACATGAAGGCCTGGCTTGCAATCTCCATTCGAGTTCATCCTAAAGGTGTTTGATGGGGTTGAGGTCAGGACTCTGCGTGGGCCAGTCATGTTCTTCCACACCATATTTATCCAATAATACCACTTACAGTTGACCATGGAATATCTAGCAGGGAAGAAATTTCACTGACTGACTTATTGCGAAGGTGGCATCCTATGACAGTATCATGCTTGAATTCACTGAGCTCTTCAGAACGACCCATTCTTTCACAGATGTTTGTAAACCTGACTGTATGGCTAGGTGCTTGATTTTATACACCTGTGGCGATGGGTCTGAATGAAACACCTGAATTCAATGATTAAGAGGTGTGTCCCAAGACTTTTGTCCATAAAGTCTATCTTGTTGTATAAATAAATCAAATTGACTTGGGTTGTGAAATGTTCTGAAAAAGTAACACAACACCTTGATCCCTGTAGTTTCACATAAACACAGCAGGTGTAGCAGTTAATTTTTTTCTATAACAGATACTGTAACATGGCTCGTTGTCGTCAATGACAGCTGCTGGATATTTTACTTACTCCTCTCTAACCATTTCTGGCTACATGCCCTTGGCTTCCAATCAGTCTATAATGAGAAAAATCTTGACTGTGGGGCTTCTGGCCTCTTAGTCCATTGTACACTATAAATGGTGTCTACAAGAATGTGCCTGTTTGTAATTCCCCTGCTGACACTGTCACTCACCTACAATCTATTGAACATGCACAGATGCTGCGTTGGGTGACGCATTACCATATTCCTTATATAAAAGTCACACCCCAAAGTTACCATTGCAGCCAGTTTCATGAAGACACCCACTACAACCTGTGTAATGAGGCTGTTAGTTGAATTTTATTTTAGTATTGATTTACTTAAAAAGAGGACACAGAAAAAATGGGCAAAATGTTTTTTTGACAGTGACTAAAACTTAATGATTGTTTAATTAATGGACACTTGAAACAATCTGCTAAGTTTAACTGCCTGTTAAAATCACACCACACTTGGAAGAACATCGCACTGAAAAGCACTAAAAACCAGTAGAACGTGTATACATGCCCTCAGAAAAAACACACCCTATAAATCCAGGTCAGTGTTCATGATTCCGCCTGCACATTTCTTCAGCCTTAGCTATATCACATGCCAGGCAGGTCACATGACCCGAGGTCCCGCCTGGCCCTGTCCTCGAGTGTCCCACACTCCGGAAGCTTGCTCAGCTCGGACATTTTCTGGCCTTTTGCCTCTGCGCAGTTCATACATGACATACAGGGCAGTTCATAATGAGCGACGTGCGGGGAACGCTATAACGTAAACCAAACCTTAGTTGTTTGTGTATTTTCCTCAAGTAGCTGAATGGCGGCTCTAAAGAGGCTGAGGTGGGAGAGAAAACAACAATAAAGAAAACAAAAATTACAAATTGGAAAGCAGGTGCTGCTTTTAAGTCTAAATTCACGGCAATAGTGCGAAGGCGTAAATACTGTTTGCCATACTAAAAAGCTAGAGACAAATCTCACAAAAACCCTTGGAGAGTCATGGGGGCAAGAGACCAAGTGTCCCATGTGCGATATTTACCCCTATACCCCTGTGACTAGGACACGGATCACAGTGGCCTCATGCTGCCCAAAACCAGCTCCCGGGGGGGTTGAAAATTAGTGGGAGGGCAATGTGGTTAGCACTATTCTGGGCGTAACCAACTCCTCGCATTCCAGTTATAACCTGATCCCACGGACATGGAACTGGCAGGAGCAGATCTCCTCGTATTCTGGGAGTGGGCTTGACAGGTGTAGAGAAGTGGACTACAGGACACACCCAAGACAACAGCATACGAGCGACAGTCACCTTGTCTTTAATCCTCCTACACTATCTAAAGACCAGTCCGCCTTTCGATGGCTGAGACTAAAAATTCAGGCAAATAACCGGCTGAGTTATAGCTTTTTGTGTAAGCATGGAAACTATATTACCTATAATGGAATCAATCATTATGTAATACACGGTGGCATTTATGTGTAATTCCTGCATCGCTTTTGTAATTGTAACACTAAGTATTAGTAAGTTGAAGTTAAAGGTCATTTGAAAATGTCAAAATTTTTCCCTTGAACATGGGCTACAGGCTGGATACGCTTGTACGAGCAGCACAGCAGTAAGGTTACTCTGAGCGTCCAACCCAAGCCAAACACATGTATAACTTAATCTCTTCCCCCAAGTTCAACACTGGTATATATATACGACAAATGCTCTTTTATTTTTGACCATTTCAGTTAATTTAGGTAAGTTATTTTGTGCCAGGAAAAGAAAGCTGTTAAATGTTCCTTGGGACCAGGGAAAAATGTAACAACTCTTAGAAGAGACATTGTGTTGAAGAAGAGAATGAAGACTGCAAACAGCGATCGATCGATCTTTACCGATCAGTTCTCACAGCAGATGCATCGACTGATGCATAATTTGGAGGTGTTAAAATCATTAAAAGATTAGAAGCCAATTACAGCACTGGATTAACTTGAAAATGTATCACGTATCGTCTGGAAAGTAAGTAGCTGATTGCTCTGCCCTTTAGGCACATCAAAAGAGTACATGATGAGTAACACTTTAATATAACCATGTAAGCATTGAAAATCAACATAAAACACTAAGGATGAGAAAAATCTGTCAGCCCTTACGATCTTCTGAAAAGCACGTTTCAA
The DNA here is from genome assembly GCA_011763525.2 of Mormyrus iriodes. Lineage (NCBI taxonomy): Eukaryota > Metazoa > Chordata > Actinopteri > Osteoglossiformes > Mormyridae > Mormyrus > Mormyrus iriodes. Next base: position 24,881,377 of record JAAGVU020000019.1, read on the forward strand.
TAATTCAATAACTGTAAAGATTTTCTTTATCCTTCCGATTGCATAAAAAATGAGTTCAAAGGCCTCAAGCGTAAACATGAGAGAAAATAAGCAGATATTAGGAATACTCAATCCGTTGAAAGACAAGAAATGTGATCAGAATGTCCTCATAAATATATAATATGCACACAAATGCACACACACTCGCCAAACTGACAAATTACTAGCAGAATATACATATGCCTGCAAGACCCTATAAGATCATGAGTAATAAAAATGAAATCAATGAAATGTTAAACAATATTTCCCACCTCATACATAAGTAATAAACTATATATAACAATTCAAAATACATAACTATTGATAAACCAAAATTAAACATCAACAATATTAACATATCAAAAACAACTATCCAAGTGACGACAAAACAAACTTATTCCACGATGCCAGGCGCAATAGGGCATGCATTCCTCCTTAGCTGTAGCAGGCTTGCAGGATGACCAGTTTCTGCCATGCAACCGATACAGCGCATTTTGTTAATGGATACGTGGCCAACCCCAAAGCACTCTGTGCATTTCCTGTCCGGCTGGTCACCCTTTTAGTGCAACCGCAAAAGTTGCAGAGAGCTACAGCAGCACCGTTAACGAAAATCTTTCACCGAGATATAAAACCCATTTTATGTGGTGCGAATGTGCCAGGAAACACATTTCCTTTCTCTGCAGTTTTTTTTCCTGGTCTGTATTCAGTAAATCAGCAAAAAAATGACCAAATTCAGGAGCCAAATGTACACCTGGATACTTCTGACCGTTTTTTTCCCATGTCGACTATATCTCAATTATATATTCATTCATGTTGTTATTTCTTGGTCTTGAGATACCTTTTTCTATAAGCCGGTATCTAAATGAAACATCTAAATTGTACACTCATAAGGCACGGCGCTATTGAGGAACACCTGACATTCCACTAGAAATGGCACGTATGAGATGTTTTACTCCATCTTCTACAGAACCAACCCTAAAATAAGATGGTGTAGTTTCCTTCCGTACTCTAAAAACATGCACTTAGGTGAACCAACATCTCTAATCTACCCAGAGTGTGAGACTGCACATACAGGTGCCCTGCGACGGACTGGCATCCTGTCCGGGGTGTCCCCTGCCTTGTGCCCTGTGCCAAAGATCCCAGGCCACCAGGCCATGCAATACTGGGGGTTTTGAAGAAGGGTTTGTTTCTTCCCAAAAATCAACTTCACCAGAACTTTGGGTCGAGACGCATTCAACTCTACCAATTTGGACCCCGAACAGGTAGGTCGAGAAAAATCTAGCCGCAACTCGACCAAAAACTCAGAGCACAACAGAACGAAATACCTGCTAAAACTTGTACGGATGGAGAGGCGTCTCCCCTTCCAAACAGTAACCCCTCCATCCCTCCTTCTCTCCACCTGCCACTTCCAGTGCGCCGTCAACTCACCTCCATACAGGCGAAGTGCTCAAAAATGGTCATTTATTTCATGTTTATTGCTTCTGTATGTGTGCTTTTTCGTGTGTATTAGTTTTATACTGATTGTTAATGCTTTTTATCATTGAGGTGAGGTAGGTAGATCTGGGGGTCTGGAACAGAATAATTTACATCATTTCTTATGGGGAAATTCAACTTGGATCTCGACGAAATCGGTACTCAAACTAATTAAATTTGTGTTCCAAGGTTCCACTGTGTTTACAAGCAACACCTTCTGTATTTATGACCCGTGACTTTTGCAGTTCTGTTTGCAACTAAGAAAAATTGCCACCAAAATTTTGAACAACAATTTAATTCTAAGCGCATAACACTGTCGCTTTATGCCATTAAGGTCGTGGGTCCAAGGCTGGATGGTGCATTTGCAGTACACACATGTAGCACTTTTATAAAATAACATTTTATTATAAAACAATATTCTTCAACATTAATTGCATTCAGTTCAGCTAATACTGTTATTCCTCTGACATTGACAGAACCTTTGTTAAAATATAACGAGGAAATAACGTCCCATGAACCTTACAGTAAGAATGTTCTCTGTCAACTTTGGGTAGACCTTCACATAATGCTGCCTAAAGTTCTGGTAATGTTCCTTGTTAGCTGGGGTCAACTAGTCCGCAGCTTAGCCTGAGAGGTACTGGGAGAGTGGTTATGGAGGAGAGAGAGATGGAACACCTTACTGATACCCGGATCTCGCCGCCTTACCTGTGAAGTGGTGCTGCTTGGTGGAGACCCGGTTGGTTCCCTGGACGGTGCAGCAGAGGTGAAGCATAGCCAGCATAGTGACGATCATCACCATGCTCTGAATCAGCAGCGTCAGCTCGAACTGCTTTCCAATCCTGCGGGCACACGAGCAGCACACAGTCACGCACGGGCCAGGCCTCCCGCACGGCTCTGAGGTCAAATCACCATGAAATTTAGCTGAGTTACGTCGTTAAGCCGATGCTGCGAGATAGTTCTACACTAAACTAAACTCAGTCTTAAGCTAATCAAGCAGAGACATAAAATTTCTCCCCCAAGAAAGTGCAGGTATAATAAAAATTGCAAATGGAGAGTGATACAAAAATATATATTGAAGGTAATGCTGTGAAGGCATTTTTCATGAATTCCAATGAAGATGGCAAACCTAGCCAACTGACTGACAGTTGTAATGCAACAACACTGTAATTCATAAACACAGCTGCAAAAACAGTCAGGTTATGTCTCCTATAACAGAAAGTTTAATAATCTCCTCTTTCCCGCCACCTAATTAAAAGCCCAGCTTCGAGAGATTTTCCAAACATAGATTGACAGAATAACATCTTCGCTTTCAACACAGCCTGAAACTGTGGGATTTTCTTGGAGATTTACTTGGGATTTGATTAAATTCCCCATATCCGACTCTGAGGGATGAAGGGGATGAAATTGACCTGCTTTCCAACAGTTTATCTACCATGTCACTCTGTGAAGACACGCCCTCTGGTTGAGCCCACATGGAGTGGTCTGTGGCTCAACGGGTTAGGATGCTGTGCCTGGGAGCAGAAGGTTCTTAGGTCAGGTCCCATTCTTGACAGAAATGGTCACATCATTGCTGGCCTCTTAAACAGAGCCCTAAGTCCCTGGAAAAAATACTCTTAGGGTGCCAGATAAATGGTCAAGTTCAAGCATCTCTCTTCCCTCATCTGACAATGAAGACTCTTCCAAAATGCACGAAGCAAACAGACACCTTAAGTTGGTGCAGCTCTACTACTGGGGCCTCTGACACTCATTCCACTGTAACTGCAGAACATTCAAAATGGAATTACTAAATGTGTTAGGCCCTATATGTAGCTCTTCAGTTCTTCCTTCTTTCAGGGAAATTTCATGAAAGGAGATCGCTGGTTCCTGATTGTCCCCTTTCACAATGATCTCTTTCCTACTTTTATCTGGGCAGCCATTAGCTAACACAGGTATTTTCCATCACCTTGTTTGTTGACACACACTATACGTTCATTCAGAATGAAATGACTATGTTTTCCTAACATGGCTATGCCAGTTCATAATACCACACTTGAGGCTCATTCCACTAAAACACACACACAACATGAGAACTACTAGCAGAGGAACTCTGAGGGTCATGCAGTGTTCACATATGTGTTGAGTTTCTTGGGTACTCTGCACAACTGTATGTTTTTCTGTGCATCAATCCTAGCCCCTTTCCTTTGTCTGTGTATGTATGTATGTATGTATGTATGTATGTATCCAAGCCGTAAGTACTGCGTAGCCAAGGACCCCGCGCTGTAGCTAAAGTCATAGGCTGACATGCTCCCTAGAAATGTAACTACACATTGCAGCAATGCAAACTGAAAGAACTATGATTGGTCCGCTTGGTAGCATTAATTCTTTATGGGAGTGAAGAAAGCATGCATCCCAGGTGTACTTATACCACTGAATGAAACTGCAGTGCAATTTATATCTAGCATTAAATGAACCACCTTAGGCATCGTAGCAACAGGTCTACAAAACACTCAGGATGACGGCGCCAATTTCAGTTACTTTCATTAAGAATATTCGTGCTTAAAAAAAAAGTACAAAGTAGTATCGACACTTTAGAAGGGAAAATGCATTAAAAGTGAGTTTGTAGCGGCTTTGAAATTTTTCCAAATTTGTCTGCAGGAAATTTGGAGCAGTGCAAATATAACCAGGACTCGATACATGCTTTCAGATATTCAGATTCAACACTTGCATATATCGCAGGGGGGGAAGACAATAAATGCACCATCCAATAATATGTATCGCCTAGCGTTTTGCTGGTGTAATTGCTGTGCGAAACGGACACATCAGTGCACAAGTAGAAATGCTTGCAACAGCGTAGGCCACTTGTGCAGGTCACTGCGTAAGTCACTGCGTAAGTCACTGCGTAGGCTCGACGCAGAAGTATAAACCAGCCTTTACTCTTTTCTCTCAGTCCCACATCTAGGCCTGTACACAATAATTGTACATTATTGTACATTATCGACATTATTGTACGTTATCGACATTATTGTACGTTATCGACATTATTGTACGTTATCGACTTACCGCACAATATATGGACATAACCTCGATAACTTTTTCTGATCTCGATATTGGCAAATGGTGTTTACATAAGAAAGAATTGCCCCTAACATTTTAGGTAGTCGTGCCGTTTCTGCTCTCTGTGTCTAAAGTGCTGCTCAGGGCTGATTCATACCTCACGTGAAAGCATGCGTGCCCCAGCACACCCGACGCAGCGCCGGACCGTCTGCGGTCATGGATGTTCAGACTTCTAGCACCAACTCGCCAGGGAGGCTGTTCTTAAAAGTCATGCTTATGAAGCGTGGTATGGATGCTATAAGAATAAATAAGAATTCTACTAAAACTAACCGTGCACTCGTGCACTGTACTCTTAAAGTATGCAAGGCAGGGTTATAATTGTTAATGACAGCATTTCCATAAACTGAAATACCATAAGAACTACAACTTAATGACAACTATAAATATTGGTTCCAAAACCAACTGAGATAAAATAAACTCAAATGTCAAATATTCCCTGTTACTGTTTATAAATACCATTCAGCTGAAGTAATGATTTATCTTCGGGCCTCAAGTGCAATGAACTTGAACCATAGACATATCCAGCATGCAACCCTACATCATGGCTTTCCCAAGCAAAGTCCTACAGCTTTCCATCTATCCCTAGAAATATAATTACTAAAATCCACAGCAAAATATATAATAACTAAATAGGTTAACATCTTTAAAATAAAAATTAATGAAACCAGACCTTAAAGTAAACTAGATTTCATAAGATAATAAAAAATAAAAACTCAAATAAAAAAAAATCAAAACCATAATAATACTGACACCAAAAAATACAGGGGTGTATAGTGTTGCAGTACAAATGTATTTTATTTTGGTTTGCAGCCATGTGGGAGTCTATAATCCTGTAGAGAGGAATCATATAAATGCTGGTATTTCTCAGTCAAACTTGCTTCAAATCCGCTATCCATTTTTGTTATCATTCTGATCATAGAGGGTAGACACGGTATATATACAATCTTTGGTCTGACTTATTTCTGACTTGCTGCTACCCTTCCCTTGGCCAATGAACAATCGAGGTTTGTTTGCATTTGAGCAGAACTTCCCCAGAACTGGGTTGGCAGCATATTGCCTGCAAAGGAACAAATGACTCTCTATACCCCTGTGCCAAATGTTAAACATATAATGCATTTTTTTGTTAACAGAGCCTGAGAGTCCATTTATCTGTTTTTTTTCGGTTGTGTTGCTTTATTAATGTTTTATTTATTTAGGATATTTAAATTTTTTTTGTCTGAATATGCTTAGGAATTAAAAGTTCATTGCTCTTTCAAATAGTGTACTTGTGTTATCGCGCTATTGTATTATCATTATACCGGTGGCATAAAATAATCAATTAAAATGACAGTTATATGGTTTATCGCAGTTATTTCTGGGGCAATATATCGTCCAGCTGAAGCAGTTTTTAATGACAGTCCTACCCACATTCCAGACCTTGCTCACCAGAAGAAGATACGGAGGATGTTGGCAATGAGCAGCACCAAACATACACGTGTGGAGAAGCCTTCTGTATTGCTAGTCCTATGGATCTCCAGATACTGCGGGATGTAGGGGACCACACCACCAAACACCATCACGCAGGACGCCACCCAGGACAACAGGGACCATGACCTCCCTAGGTCCTCCTTCATTTCCACTTCCATGTCCGTCCTCAGCAACGAGACGCCATCATTCTGGGTGCTCTGGAAAACAGCAGAAGACCAACCCGTGAGTTAGGTAAACTTGAAAGAGCATTAAAAGTGGCTACTGTTGAAATGATGAACAATAGACCGAATAAAGGATTGAGGCTTGTGACCTAATCTTTGATGATTTCCGGCAGATCATGCTAATTAACTGCAGGAGCTCAGCTGGATCTCATAATCACAACTTCTTTTTAGCTTATTTCTATTGATTTCATGATAACGACACTCTGTTATCTTCAGATAAAAGCTGATTAACACACGTCACAAGATCACCGAGAAACAAACACTGCTCTAATTAGCAACAAGCATCTGATAGCACAACATGCAATCATCTCAAAAAGCTGCAGTGCAGACATAACCTAGTCAGCTAAGAAAAAACACATATTTGCTTGAAAGCATATCTATAACTACAACAATATTTTCAGTAAAAAATATAAAATCTGTCAATTAAAACAAAATCCAAGGTACAGCTTTTAAAGTGACAAGCACAATGAGAGGACAGTAACACAAAACTACAACATAACAGGATTCAATCAAAAAGGAAAGACCTTTTATTTTATATTTATTTTTGATGGTTCTTTAGTTCCGAGCGAATACCCGCAGGAAGAGAAACCAGTGTTTTCCACTTAATCACATTCATTAAGGACTAATTTCCATGTGATGAGAAAAAAATAGAACAGAGACGAGGATCCGGAAAAGCAGCAGGGAAGTTGATGTGTGTGATGCAAAAGTATCTTCCGAAACCTCCAGTCACAAGTGCTGTGTCAGAACTGAGGGTATGTAGCAATTATTGAGCAAGACAGAAGCTGATTTTGTTACTTGATACAGTTTATTGCTCTCCATACCTTCAACTGCTCTTTTGTGACGAGCCTCACGCCTTCAGCTCTGCTCATCCGTCTCTCCGCTGTAAACCCTCATTCCCTCGGCATTTTTGTCTGTTCACAGCACCATTATAAATTCGATTGGCTCAATGTTTTTAGGGAGCAAAAGCAACACGATGCATATATAAGGAGATATACTAATGCAATCCATTTCACTATCAATTATTAACAGAAGCAAGCTCATTATCAATTATCAATACAAGCAATCTCTTTATCTCCCTCGTGGTATCATCTCAGCAAATGTGATTTATACCATTGTTGCAGAGGGGTTCCAATTTTGACTTTTCTCCAATCAGGAATCTGTCAAAATGGCAGAACACTCATTTTCATTTGACTACAGTCATGTTCTTCAAATGAACATTTCAGGCCGTTTTTTTCTTAGGCAAGCCCTTTAATGGAATCTATTTTTTAAAAAGTTTGACTGATAAGAATTCCTCCTTGATGTGGATCACTGATTTCATTCTTTTATACCACTGACATGACTAATCTCTCTGCCATTACAAAAAATATTTTTCCCCAAATGTGAATTTATGATGTTACGCAATCATTGTGACTGACATACATTTATTATGTAGGCCTGTATCTACCCCGATCAGTCATAACATTAAAACCACTGACAGCTGAAGTGAATAACGTTTATTATCTCAGTATAATGGCACCTGTCAAGGGGCCATTATATATTAGGAGAGGGAACAGTCAGCTCTTGAAGTCAATGTATTGGAAGCAGGAAAAATGGGTAAGTGTAAGGATCTGTTGCGAATTTCACAAGGGCCAAATTGTGATGGCTAGATGACTGGGTCAAAGAATCTCCAAAATAGCAGGTCTTTTGGGGTGTTTGGTACCTACCAAAAGTGGTCCAAGGAAGGCCAACGGGTGAACTGATGATAGGGTCACGTGCGCCCAAGGCTCATTGTTGCAAATGCTAGCCCATCTGGTCCGATCCCACAGGATAGCTACTGTAGCACAAATTGCTGGAAAAGTTAATGCTGGCTATGACAGAATGTGTTAGAATGCACGAGGCATCGCAGCTGGTGGCTTATAGGGCTGCATAGCCACAGACCAGCCAGAGCGCCCATGCTGACCCCTGTCTACCGCCAAAAGCGCCTACAATGGGCACGTGAGCATCAGAATTGGACCATGAAGCAATGGAAGAAGGTTGCCTCGTCTGATGAGCTATTTTTTCTGTTACATCATGTGGGTGACCAAGTGCATGTGCATCCTTTACCTGGGAAAGGGGTGACACCAGAATCTACGTCAGGAAGGCAATGTGATGCTCTGGGCAATGTCTTGCCGGGAACCCTTCGATCCTGGCATTCATGTGGATTTTAAGTTGACAAGGACCACCTACCTAAACATTGTTGCAGACAATATTTACTCCTTCATGGCAACGGTAATCCCCAATGGCCGTTGTTCAGGAATGGTTTGAGGAACATGAAAAAATGTTCAAGGTGTTGACTTAGCCTCCAAATTCCCTACATCTCAATCCAATCAAGCATCTGTGGGACGTGAAGGACAAACCAATCTGATCCATGGAGACCCCACTTCGTAGTTTACAAGATTTAAAGGATCTGCTGCTAACGTCTTGATGCCAGAGACCACACAACATTTTCAGAGGTCTTGAGGAGTTCATCCCTCGACGGATCAGAACTGTTTTGGTAGCACGAAGGAGCCCTACACAATATTAAGCAAGTGGTTTTAATGTTATGGCCAATCAGTGTAGATGTTCAGGAGAAGACATGGATAAAGTTAATCAGAAGGAAATGAGGTCCTTCTGAGGTTGCTGCAAGATTACTTGAACCTTTCAGCATTGCTATCGCAAGATTGTTTTCCTGTTTAGACACTTAGAAATGTAATGAATAGGTAAGACTGCTCTGCGTGCACTATTTAATTTTCTGGTTAAAATTCTTAACAGTTTAAGATGATTAATGTGGGGCATTCGCGCAACCCAGTTTATGCAGCAGCATAGCGTTTTGCTTTCAAGATACAACATGCAGCGCAACCCAAAGGCAGGAATTCCTTAAGTGCGTATGACGTCAGCAGCCTACGTTTAAATTACTGTGTGACTAATATAATACCTGGATTGCAAATATTCCATATTCCACGTGATGGTATACTGTCTTGACCTGTCACATCCATAAAATGGCTTCCATTTAGCTATGACCATATCGTAAGACATTGATGGCTTGCTCTGAATGAGAGCTTACATTGCCAAAGAAGAATTATTTATTGATGTTTATTAAGTAGCGGTCCATTCAAATGATCGAATGTTCGACCTGTCAAATGACCAAAACGTAGGATTCGCATGTTTTACCTGCTTAGCTGATCTATTTAGACTACAGTAGTAATTTATTTTCACGTCTAATAAACAGTTAAATACATGATAGTATATGAGGTTGTTAATAAACGATGAACGTAACCAATGGTTATCACAGAAAAATGAAAACGAATAGTTCGTTTTAAGAAGAAAAATACAGACTGCATTCTTTTCACCAGTCTCACAACTGGAAATGCCGCGATTCAAGGTTTGACGCGATTTGCGCTGGCACTTTAGTCACAAACGAAATCAAGATTAATAAATTAATTGCTTTTAAAAACTCGCCAATAAGAAAAGAATATTCTTCATATTAAACTTCCGCATTTCATCTAATCTAATAGCATTTGCCACTGAAGTGACTGATACGTGAAATGACCACCTGCCCGAAACACAGTGCCTGCAAAACACCATTTCGATCTTAAACGATCCAAAACCCAAGACTGATGTGATCTTTTATTGAGTTTATACACCACCTTTTCATTTCGATGTAAGCTTGGCAATTTCTTTCAGCTGACATTATCGATGGTTATCGATGGATCTTTCCAAAATAATACTTCTGAACTGTCTTCGTATTCGAATTATGATCATTCAACAGCTTGTACGACTGTTTAAAACTTCTACATTTTTAGAAAAACTAAATAAGCGTTTTTAAGTTTAACTTAAGTACTAAATCCAATCCGACAGTACTCAGCTTATAATGACAGTATGGGCTTAGGAACTAAACCAACACACCATTAACGCTAACTTTTTTATTTTACCGGCGTTTTACTTACTTTTACCTTGAAAGTTCTCTTGGCTTGTGTCACTGTTTCGGTCGTTCTTTTACTGCACAGTAAACATTATATTCTTTTCATGTCATTGCCTTCGTATGAAAGAAATAATAGGAAGTTTTAAAGAAGCAACTCCTATCCCCCGGAGCTGCCGCGACAAAGTGGCAGACAGTCTGCAGTTTGCAGTCTGCAATGTACAGTCTGCAGTTTGCTGAACGCAGCGTTCACGCACTGCATCAGACTCATGGTTCCAGCTAAAGCCTATAAACACAGTTTCACGATGACATTTGGACGTGGTACCACAACTACTAACATACACACCACTTTTTCTAAGCTGCAATAATGCAAACTTCAATTCAAAAATATACGGAGCTACAGCAGCCAAACGGAACTAAAACAAAACTGCAAGTGGTTTATTTTGAAAAGCAGAAATATTTAGTAAAGCATTAATATATTTGAAAGGAAATTATATGTTCGCTCGTGTTTTGTTTTTTTTTTGTTAAGCGTGACTAAGTGTGGTAACATTTCAACGCAAATAGCATTTTATATGGATTATTGAAAAGGAGAAAGAACAAACAGGATACCTCTGCAAATAAATTCATATATAACCGAAAAAAAACAACAAATTGCAAATTATTCGCCTCTGAATGTATTATGAACAATATCGCGATACCTATAAGTGTGTCGTGAAAGGGCTGAGATTCAGCCTTGCGCGACAACTGCGCTGTCCAGAGACGCTGTCCTCACCGCCTTTGACACTTTCCTTCTGCTCAAGTCCAGTAGACATGTGGTGTGCAGAATGGAAAGTTGCAGTGGAATTTGAGAGTTAAATTTGAAGGGGTTTGCCCCAGAACATCTTTTCAGTCATTACTCAGTAACAGTCAGGACACTTATACGTCTACAACAAAGTTAAGCCTTTAGATAATTAGTAAGGTCAGCTTGTGTTACTCCATACTTGGTGTGCATCGGGGTTGCAGACGGCTTACTCTGCATCGCTGTACAGGCACTGTGGCGTGGGAGGAAAGTGTGGGTTAGTGCTGATACTGATCTGTGATGGCCATTGGTCAAGATGAAGTGTACTTCCCCATTTCTAACTGGAAAAAATACATTAAGATTAGCTAAACTGAGATAGTACAATTGAATGCTTAGATGAAAGCTTTTTTTTGGGGGGGGGGGTCTTTCCTTACATTGCCTGGCTGCCTGGTCCTTCTGCTATGGCTGAAAGAAACCTGCAACATGTGCAACTAGAGATTATGACCAGGACTCTACACATTAAAATGGAATGAAAAAGTGATATAAAGCCTGGGGCGGCACGGTGGTGCAGTTAGCACTATTGCCTCACACTTCTGGGACCTGGGTTTGAGCCTTTGCCATGCCTCCATGCATGTGGAGTTTGCATGTTCTCCCCATGTCGTTGTGGGATTTCCTCCTAGTACTCTGGTTTCCCCCCACAGCTCAAAAACATGCTGAAATGGAGTTACCAAAATTGCCCATAGGTGTGAATGGTGTGTGTGAGAGTGTGCCTTGCAATGGGTTTGTGCCCCATCCTGGGTTGTTCCCTGCCTTGCACCTGTAGCCTCCAGTACTCCTTCATGGCAACGGTAATCCCCAATGGCCGTTGTTCAGGAATGGTTTGAGGAACATGAAAAAATGTTCAAGGTGTTGATTTAGCCTCCAAATTCCCTACGTCTCAATCCAATCAAGCATCTGTGGGACGTGCTGGACAAACATCTGATCCACGGAGACCCCACTTCGTACTTTACAAGACTTAAAGGATCTGCTGCTAACGTCTTGATGCCTAAGGGGGCCTTTGTAGAAGTATGAGAACAGCTACAACAGGGGGACTAAGGGCCCAATGGAGATTTAGCTACTCTGCTGAGCACGGCATTAGAACTGGCAACCTTCCAATCACAAGCATATCGGTCTGACCTGCGGAGCCAGACACCACCTGCTGCAAAAATAGCTGCGTGTCAGGAGTGGGATTCAAGTCCATAGCAGCAGAGGAGACTGCAACTTGAACACAGTATCTCAGACCATTCAGCCATCCTGAGAGCTACTTTAGTCACCTCCTTTAGGTATATAGAAGTTTGAGAAAAATTTTAAAGCCCGGTCTAAGCTTCAAAGTGACCTGTTTTTCCATTTTTTTCCCTTCAGATTACAGGCATTCAGAATTCACTGTATGGCAAAGAGTTTGCCATTAATGTACCTGTAAGTGTGGCATCGATAACATGGCAAGTGCTTAACAGTGTGCATTTTCAGGTTTGCTATAACTGGGAGGAAATTTTAGTGTACTGAGGTCTCAAGAACATGAAAATGGGAGGCGTATCTGTAGAACATGGTCACTCGTACAGAAGTATTAATAAAAAAAAAAAAGGTTTGAAATGGAACAAATATGAGCCTCTGTTGGACTGTCTCTAGGGGTGAAGTCACCTAACCCACAAAATTAGGAGTGAAATTTTAACATGAGGCTGAAAGTTCTGTCTGTTCTTCTAATGAAGAATTACTGTTACAGACGTAGAAAAATGCCACACAATCTGAGCTTTCAGTTTTGTACTTTCCAAATAGAGTAAGTGTATACGCTGCCAGAATGCCCTTACATGAATATATGGCCTCAGCTTCCAGGGGGACGATGGACGTGCTTTGAAGACTCCTGCGGTAGCAAATTATACTCCTCTTTTGGTTTGACTGGTTTGGTTGTGTGACTTTCATATGAGCGTTTATAATGAACACTGGCCCTAATTTACTGTACGGTTTTAGTTTAGTTTAGTTTGAATATGGTTTCAGCTTAAAAATTGAAAGTTTGGAACAGCAGCTAAACCCAGCAATACTGCATGTTTACCTTCTTTCCTAAATATGTCCTATACAGATTTCTAAAAAACGGCAGAAACCAATTGTAAGTCCTGTTTGTATTCAGTCCTCATAGACTTTATGCAGAAAGGGAGAATAACGTTGAATATTATCAGTGAGTAAAAAAGGTTGAAATCCCCAGAGTAATAAGACAATAAGGGTGTTGTTTCTGAGCACATCTAAGTAGTGATGCACCGCTAAGGAAATTTTTGTCCAACACCAATAGCCGATTCTTTCGAAAACTGACACCGATACCAATACCTACTGTTTGGGAGGTTCTGCCTAAATACGTTTAAAGTGACATTCCACCCAAAAATTAATTATATTACTAAACTTTGAAAATATTTATTTTTTGGTAAGAAAACAGCAACTCTAGCATACAACAGTCCCATAGCACTGTATTTTATAACTGTATACACCTTATACATTTGAAACATATCAGAGAAGGGCTTCTCATCAAGTGTGATTTACCCTCCATAATTTTCTGAGCAATACCTTTTGATTTCTCACGGTCTGCACTAAATTTTCTTTTGCTATCAAACACCTGTTTTATTGACGTTATTCCGCAGCACTGCAGCCTTCTTTATTGGAACGGATTTGCTTTTCGGAAACTCTTCATACTCACTTTAAGGTGAGCGGTCACGTTTGCTGTGCTTGCTGTACTTTATTAGTAGATATTCCTCATGAAATTTTAGCAGAACAATGTTTGCAAAATGCATTTCTAACAACGTTAAAATAATTCCACACAGCTGTATCGCGCACGGCTGTGCAAAGCAATATGAGCATCATTTTAAAGGGCGTTATTGGCGGTAAATATCGGCTCATTTTTAACTGACAGCCAATGGCCGACTGCTGCTGTACTGGTCAATACCTTCGGTGCACCTCTACATCTAAGAACTTCGGTACTTTTAAAACTGGAGCCTGCCATTATTGTACAGAAGTAGCAAATGCTCTGGACTGATGTTAAATTAGTAAAAATAAAAAATATGACAATTTTATGAACCTTTGACGGTCTGGGGGAAGACTCAAGTACAACGCAATATCCTGAACTGCAGTGTAAATATTTAAAAATAATATGTGCAAATTTGCAGGGTAGTGAATATTTTAGAATACAGGGTCTCTGACACTCAGATAAGCGTTCGTTTCACTATAGGTCTACAATGACAACCTATCGATACAATATTCATGACTTCAATAACAGACTTTATTAGAAATTTAAAAGGAATATTTTCATATTATAAAAAATTCATGAAATTTAAAAAATAAATAAAAATGTAATAAAACTAGAAATAGTGTAACGTGCATGGAAGATGTGACCACTGAGCACATGGACATGCAAGGAGGGTCTTCAGAACTCAAAGTCAGCTTCGGTCATGTCCACAGCCCAGACAAACTTCTCTCTGTAGGTTTTGTTGTAGATTTTCTCCAAGGGCACGTCCATGTTCTTGCACCTGAGAGAAGATATGAGTGAGGGAGGAGTGAAATAAAATATCCCAAAAACAGGAGCGTGACTCTTGCATCTGTGTGTGCCGTGCTCACCAGTTTTAATGCGCAGTCCGCAGACTTGTAACTCACCAGGCAACGCTGATGCGTGGGTCCAGGTAGTTGAGCTTGGACGTGCTCAGGGCTATCTGCTTATTCTCTTCCCTGTCGGTGGCCTGCACCTCCATCCTCAACAGCTGCTCCTCGCATCGTTGAACTGCCCTCTTCTTCTTCCCCACCACACTAATACACACATGGACCATATCGTACTTTAAAGTGGGTGCAGCACCCTCAAACTCAAACAGGTACCACATCTTAAAAAAAAAAAACTGCTCCTTACAGGGCAATCATGGGCAAATTCCTACACATACAATTGTTGCACATTTCCACAAAAAGTATTGGGGAAGAAAGATTTTAATTGCACTGTATAGTAGAAATTCTCCCAGGTTAAGGTAGAATTGTGCTTTAAGACTATTTCAAATCGGAAAAGCTCTAATGGTGCTTCCTTAAAAATGGTCGGTCTTAGTCTAAATGCTTGCATAGGTGTGCACCAGACACCAGAAAAGCCTTGGAGCTCATGATCTTCCAAGGCCTCTCTGGTGTCATACCCTCCCCTCCACCCAGCCACCCCCCTAAGTAACACCCACACCAGCAGCTTCTTATCTGGGTTCTCCTTGGCTTTCTTCTTAGCCTGCTTCAGCTCACTCTTGGCCTGGGCCAGCTGCTCCTTCCTGCTGTCAATCTGCAAAAGAGAGATCATGTGGTAAGTGATACAGGACCTGAAGGACATACCATAAAATACAGGCAGGTTTAAGCACCGGATCACTTTCAACACTGGGGCTTATTTTAGGCAGCTGTCAGCATGTCACCCACATTCACGGCTTCTGACTTTTTTCCCTTTAAGCTTTTTTCTGGATCATTCCACAATACCCACCTCACCATCTGGCCCCTTTTTCTCTACTTTCTGTCTGTGATCAATCTCACCTTGGCCTGCAGATTGGCCATGGACTGCTCGAAAGTCTTTGGCGGCGCCCGCTGGTGGTTGCAGAGAACTGCAACCGATCGGTTCGCCCTGTTGTAGCAGAGCAGCTTCTGGGCTTGATTGTCCGATGCTGGGAGATGTGTTGGGGGCGTGGTAGTGAACGAGGCAGAAAAAGAGATAGAAAGAATAACTGACAGTCAGAATTGACAGTGTTGCTGCCTCAGGAGCAAAACCCATCAGGAATCAGCATAAGGTGACGGCAGGAATATGGAAAAAAATCAGATTAGGTTTCACCTAAGAGTAATGAAACAATGAAAAGCTGACTGAAAATGTTTGACGGCAGCAACTGGAAGCTTCATCACAGTCAGAAGCTGTAAGCCTTCACGTTATATTCCTCTCTAACGGTGATACAAATGAAATGTCACCAAGGGAGAGGACCAGCCGTCGCTGTGGGGGACACGGAGCTCGGCTCGGAGACGCTGACGGCGACAACACGTCAGGCAGAGATGGAGATGTAGCGAGTGGAGGCGGAAGAGCCGCCGAAGAGGACAGTGACATTAGTGGCACATAATTAGGCGGCGGAAACCTACATGAATCTCATGCAGGCATTTGCTGTGCCAAACCTGACTGACCTATGGATTAACACACTGTTAAGACAGTTGTTATACAACCCGACGCAGAAAAAAAAAAAAAGGTTTTACTTCTCATTATAAGCTTTCACTTCAATATCTCCTTTTCCAGGCGAGAGCTCTTACTGGCTTGCACTGAGCATTGTATGGAAGTTACTGGTTCATACTGGGCATTGTATGGTCCTGATAAGGTGACATTTCCAAATCACGGCGCTAGGGGCACTGAGGGAGTTGGCTTTAGTTTCTCTGAAGCTCAATTAGCCAGCCTTAACTAAGCTCCTACAAAATGCTTATCGGGATGCTGCATTGACCAGGAATCAGCAAAACGCATTGTGTGCTAATGCATAGGGTAAGCAAAAAATATTTATAAGTTTGCATGCCAGCAAAATTACCTAGCATAAATTGCCAACAACTGAGAAATCATTTCTATGTATTTGAAAATGTCATTAGCCCACTGAGCCTTATTAAAGCGCACTTACAAAAAACCTAACAATTGTGTCAATTTACGGCTCCTATTTCAGCTGAATAACACAGTATTCCAACCAAAAAATGTTGCGCAGTGCCCACTACTGGTCAGTCACTGAAGCTTTTCTGGCAGTATTTTTACACTTTGAAAAGAAAATGGGCAGGTGAATGATAACATACTAGAGGTAATTAGCATTTAAGAAGACAACTGGCAATACAATTGAGCTGCTTGCTTAAAAAAAAAAGCATCATTAAAATGTACTGTGTGTAGAGTCTGTAGCAGAGTGAACCTTAAGGGTCATCTGTCTGGTTAAGTAATAAGCATGATGCATACATCCATGATTTCTCCACTTGCCAACTGTTGACTCAGCCATTAACCTGGAATACCTTATGTGGTAGCTTGCCTCTTCATGCACATACTTGACGTCTGCTCTTACCCTGGATTCCAACATATACCGCAGCTGTGCGGGATAACAGATTTGTTTAACCAGCGGCAGAGGTGGCTCTTGCTCGAGAAGCCTGGATCGGTCAACTGACTTCTCGAATATCAGCATACTACTAGCCAAAGGAGATCAGCATTGTTAGGCCAAATTTGTCGTGGTCTTCACTTGTACAAACAAATCATGGTTTTTCCAGATAAATAGTCCTACTTATTGCTTCAATCCAACTTAGAATAGAGAATATGCTAAATCCTTTCAATAGAGTGGCCCTACTGTCTGTTATTTATCATTATTCACCATTGACTTCTGTACTTGTATGCCATGATAAATATTTGGTACTATGTTCCATAGCAAGTAAGAATCTCATTGCTTTATGTGCATGACCTACACTGCGTTTTCCATATTGGTACCTTGTTTTGTACAGTTCCCTTATATATTCTTTATTACTTTATGTTTATTACTGATTTCATTTATGCATTTATTGCCTTTTTACATACATTATCCTTTGTTGGGATAATGTTTGGGAATCAGTAAAGTTCCATCTCACCTAAAAAAAAAAAAAAAAAAAAAATTAAAAACCCTGAGCCTTGTTATGCCCAACAAGAAGAAAAAAAGGGTTCATATACAATTTTTTGTTTATAGGGGATTATTTTGCTTATAGAGGATTCTTCACAAGTGATGCACTTGCGTGAAGGTTCTCCCTCAATCTCTAAGCGGTCAGTGTGGAAATATCACTGGGCAGATGGTCCTGAAACGACAAATGAGGAAGGTGCGCCTGGCTGTCCCACCTGCGAGTGGGCACGCCGCCACCGTGATGTCATCCTCTCTCCCGGTTTCATGCATCATTAGCTGGGCTGCAATGCAGGGCAGGACTGCGACAACCACACGCACGTGCCGACAACCCACACGTCTGCAGAGGCTTTTTAGAGGTGCAGCCACACGCATGGGATTTCCCTCCTGCCCTATAACCCCAACCTCTTACCCCCCTACCCAACAAAAATGGCAGCAGGTAGCATAGAGCAGGCATGTTGCCCTCCACCATAAGCCACGCCCCCTCTCATTTGAGCACCTGGTCCTAAAGTCTGTGCACGGCCCTGGCAAACACACGCAACTTTGTAAAATATACTACAGTACAACATGCAGAAATTACGATAAAGATAAACTGTGTGCGTATAAACAAGCCAGAGTGCGATGAAACGAAGACACTGACCGTTTGAGAGCTCCCGAAGCTGCTGCTGCAGCGTGATTGAGGCATTGTAGGTTCGGAAGACCTTGGCGGTCAGCCCGGGCATCAGAGAGCTGAGGTGCTTGTTCAGTTCTGAAGTCTGTATGAAGGGGACAGAAGGGGGGGGCACCTCAGTTTCCCATGTTGCAGAGGGGGTCAGGAGTTTAAGTGTGAGGAGTTGTAAAGTTTAAGTGTGAGACCTTACTTTGTCTATTTACTTGATAATGACTGAAAACTACATTTTTTAAATCTCAGCCCACCATCAAAGGAAGATGTCAATGAGCAACCGGAACACTAGATGGCAGTGTGGCACTGGAAACAACATTCCTTTCTCTCCCCACTGGAGGGAAAGAGACAACTAAATACCCTTTCCATATTTGTTATTATTATCATTATTTAAAATGAGAAGCGGATTAAAAAGCATATTACACTTTTTGCGAATCGCTTTCTTGATTTTAATGAACATCGCAAAACGGCAGGCTGGGCGTAGGTTTCTTAGGACTGGGATTTGCATGCATCAACCTTCCTTTGCAGCGTCTAGCTTTAATTACCAGAGGCACTCAGAGGGAGACGAAAAAATGACGATGGAAATAAATAAAACAAACACGGGGACAAAAGGCCGTGGCTCTGGCGTGAAATAAGATCCCGGCACCGAAGCCTTAAAATAAAGTGATCCGAAGGAAATTCAGGCGCCCAGACGGCCACCTAACAAAGCAGTTAGGCCTCTTAATGCAGCCTCTGGTGAGAGCTGCGAGCCAACCTCGGCCCCTTTAACGAGACCTGAAACCCCATCAAAAAACCGAACACGGTCTCGTACATTTAATTCGTGGATTACGGACACGTTACCATTCGTCCTTCCGCCCACCGCCCGTCCTGAGGAGCCAAACCGACATCTCTGCTCAGAACCATAATCTCCCCGCTTCCTCACTCCCTGGCACTGGGAAATATGCCACTGCAGGCAGACACAGTCCCACGCCGGTGTAGGCCCAAAGGCCCAGCCCTCGATGCCAGTGATGCATAGGTGCGCATCCCGAGCAGGGTCTCTCCGAAGCCGTGAATTTGAAAGAGGTCAAGGAGAGAGGGGTGAATGGGTACATTAGCATGCTTTGCCTGGCTGTCTCTCCGGCAGGGTTTCCTGAGACCTAGGTTGGGTTTTATCTGCAGGGGCACATGTCGACTGTGGCACTGAGACCTTGTGAAACTTTGGATGACCGCATTGGACGGCATGCGTACTGGGTGCCTGCCACCCGGACTAGAGGCATGGCAATGTGCCCGATCCCCTCTGCTCTAGGGTTCAACAATCCCACAGTATCAGAACAGACAGGGAGGAAAGCTAGGACCCAGTACCATGGCAATCTGAGGGTTTTTAAAAAGAAAAGCAAACACAGAAAACGACCCCAGGAAAGAAGGAGTCTATAGATGTCTATAGAAGCCTGCAAAGTGCAGAGTGCATTTAAAAGCAGGAGAGATGGAAGGTGGGGTGAGGTCTGAGGGCGTTGGGTTTGGGGGTGCTGCTCAAAAGTAAACCTTTCTAAAGTCTCTCCATGACATTTAACTTCCTACTCTCTTAAACAGCAAAGCAGCGGCCTGAGCTGAGGCTGGCGTTGAAAAAGCAGAGGGAAGAGTGACGTTTTGCATCTTTAATCCACCTGTACGATCCGACTGGGCTAGCAAGGCTGTTTTGTCAGAAGAGGCAGTGCAGATAAACTGATGGGCATGCCCAGCAAATTCAGAGCCAAGGGGCATCAAGCCATCCTACTGCCAATATCTTCCAGGTGACCCAGTAGCCCCCGTACCACCAACACGTTCCAGGTGATCCAGTAGCCCCCATACCACCAATACCTTCCAAGTGAACTAGTAGCCTCTGTACCACCAATACCATGCCCAAACTACAGATCATTCACAAACTGAAAATGATACACCTCCATTCAGAAACACACTGCTGACCATTTACTCGTTTTCTCAGCAGAAGTAGGCCAGGAGCTGCTAATCCTGCCACTGCTGTGTGTCGAGGGTAACTCCTCGGAGCTACAACGTGCATCAGCGACACTACATGCGTGACTGATAACATACACGAGAGTGTTGAGACAAGCGATCCCAAAGTCCTTCACGTCATCTCCACCGCGCTGCCCGCCTGATGGTCAGTCATAGACCAATCCTTTAGGAAATTCTTTGAGAATTCCCAACAGAGCCCTACAATGGTGCAATGAATGATGGACCTGCATGCATCCCATTGCCAAAGAGTTTTGGCGCACAAGATGGCAAAATGATGACCCATAATTCCTAGTTAATTAGACAAAAGGGTAATACATATTAAACACTGTGTAAAAATGGCAACAGCAACAGCAAGATTATGTTCCTCCCCGAGTAAATAATGGGAACTGCATTCCCAGGGGTATTCTGCATGGAACCCAGTAAGCTCTACCAACTGGTCAACACATATTCAAAGGTCTGCATTATTCACCATCAGATTAAAAACAGGGTTTTCATCATCTATACATGTTACATGTAGCTGCATGAATCATGTGACTCACTGCAGGACGCTACAGCGCATCAGTCATTGGAAATATCCAGAACAGGAACCCGGAAAATGCAAACATTGCTCTTTTTATTACTCATATTGTGCATGTTTACATTTTTGCTCTAAGAGATCCTCTGCATTTACTGCAATATTCCGGAGTTTCACTGATCAGCTAAAACCACAGCAATTTAATGATGGTGAACCTAATTACATGCATACATTTAGCAGATGCTGTTCTGCTAAGTGACATACAAGTGAGGCAAAAAGCACTTTGCAGACATACGCACTGCATGCACAAGTTACGTGGCTCACGACTGAACATTAGAAGACAACATGCAAAATTACTTAGCTGCGCCAATGTGATGCGTTTCCACTCTAAATTCACAACAGCAAAACTTGTAGGCAATTAACAACTGCAAAAAAAATCGGGCAGGGACACTGTGCTGAAACGTTAACAAATTAAACTGGCTCATTTCATCCAAAGTTTAAGTGACAAGAGGTGGAGGATCAAAAGAGTATGATGACCTACATCAGCTACCACATCTCCACATCTTTTTTTTACCAGATCTTGAGAAGAGAATGAACACTTCAAATAAGCAAACATCAAGGTTCAATGAAGAAAACAGCTTTGAAAATCATGATAAATTTTCAGGAGACGTAGATGGTCCACAGGGAATTTCATTCACGTTTGACTCGTGACAAAATAAAAATAAATAAATAAATAACTTGATATGCATGAAGATGCCTTCCTAGAAATCTATGTGCCATTAAACTTGAAGCTGTCAGACTTGTCAAGCAGCTCCTAACAGCTCTTACTCAATTTCCACTCACACTGGCAGACAGTGCTGTTATTTGCCAATACTTCCACCGCAGAGTTACAAGCGCGCCCGACTATCTGCAGATGGAGATAACCGATTTGCAAAGCAAACAAGCGACCGATGCCAAACCACGAGGGCATCCAACATATCCCAAATTACTTCCCCAAAAACCGGCACCGCTTTCTGGCAATACAGTCTGTTTGGAAGCACTTAAGGTATGTAAACAGCTTCTCTGTGCGATTGGCTGGCACACAGCACCGAATGGGCCACACTCTCAGTATCTTCAACAAGGCAGCATGTAGATACAGCTGTGCGTGTCTGCCAGCAGCCTTGGTTCGTAAAAGACAGTTTAGTTTGTTAATGCAAGAAGGAAAGTATGCGACAGTCCTTCCTTCCCTGATGCAATGACAGTATTCAGCGCATATGTGCAAGTCATCAGAAGTTCTCCCTTTTATCAGACTGAGTTGTTGACAAGAGCGGCCCCCAGGCTACACACTTTGTGACCCATAATCACCATGTACTATTTCCATTTATTTCACACTCTAGTCCATAGTGATGTATTTTTACATGTTTGGAGAATTCTGATGAGCCACAAAAATGCTGATTCATCATACTACATATGCCTCATAAACAGCTGATATAATCCCTACCCAAGTGTATAGCCAAGTTTAGCAGTATTCAGTGCTGTGGGAGACATGTTAATATAGCCCCATTACCTTCAGTATTGTGTGCATGAATGGAGAAAAGGTTAGCACTCCCCTAGACAAGCATCAAAGAGACCCTAGTGACCTTCAACACATTTATATATATGGTTAAGACACCACCATCTTTATCATGGCATCTCTAACCAAGTTTTTCGGGGGGCGATGTGAGGCTCAGTAAGTTAAGATACTGTCTCTGTGATCAGAAGGTCACTTGTTAATGGGCAGACTTACTTCTGACTGACTTCACTGTTGGGCCCATGAACAAGGCCTTTAACCCCCAATTGCTTCAGGGCCCATCAGACCCTGCTTTCTGAAATGTATGTCACTTTGGCCAAATCAAAAAAATAAGTAGATGGCTGGTCACATATCCTTTTGAATCAAAGTGAGATGAGTATTTTTACACACACTGTTCAGCACTCTCTACCTGAATATTTTTATCTGCATGCCAGCTGCCATAGGCCCATCTCCTGCACTGCGTAATGAAAGTTAAGCAAGCCTATTACTCATTTCGTTGTACAGGTTGAAGCACTATGAGTCAATGGACATATTATATTAGCATTAAGTGATGAAGCAGTCTGCTGAGTTACACAATACGCTTGTGCATGCGGAGAGAGGAATTACCCCCAAACACCAACTAACTACTCCATGTCATTTCATCTATAACCAAAACTCTGATTAGCTCGTATTTGTTTTTTTTTTTGAAAACTTGAAAAACGCATAGTGCAGTCAAGTGGCCAACAGTAGAATTCAGTCACAATATTTATTTGCTTGTTTGTTTATTTGATGGGTCATACTGAGCAAAAGACCCATTAAAACAGGTATCAAATATATTGCACCGAAATTCTGTCTGATAAACAAACAGGGCTCAGAGGCCTAATAACCAATATGATCTATGTATTGACCTGCACATTCAAATTATATTTTTTCTGCTAGTGAGACAATTTAACTAGTTGTTAACTTGGTCCAGTAAAAATGTTTTATGTCACATAAAACCATGTTTAAAGTATGACCGTGGAAGGCACTATTAAAACGGTACATTATGGCTACTGTTATTTGTCTTGAAGGATTACTCTGTCATTTAGTGTTTAAGATTGACCTATAAACCAACAGCACAGGAGTAAAATTTGGGAAGGCATTGGGATGGAGAAAACCACCCTGATTTTTGCTGTAGGTCACAGATGCTGGCCTACATAAGCCAAGCACTGAGGACAGTGGCCTCTTAATGAGGAGCAAACTGACTGGGAGGGCACCTCGGACCTGCCATGCGGCTGCGTGGAATGTTTCAGGTTGCATACATACATTTTCATTTAGCAGCAGCTTTTATCCAAAGCGACGTACGATTGAGAAAGTAGGGTGAGCCAGTACCTGGAACAACTAGGGGTTAAGGGCCTTGCGCAGGGGCCCAATTGTAAAATGACTCTTCTGACCCTGAGATTAGAACTGGCAACCTTCTGATCACTAACACAGCATCGTAACCTGCCGAGTAGCACGCTGGCCACGTTTAAATGCAGATCTGGGCCTAATCTACTCATTACCCCACGCCTATTGACCCCCGAACCTAACCACGGCCAACGCTGATGAAGGCGCCAATGTGACAGACTCACGCTGAGGCGATCAAACAGGTCATCTCCCTCCTGTTTATTCCCCATGAAAAGCTTCAGATTTTTGAAGACCTGTGGGGAAAAAAAAAGTCATGTCTGCATTAGAAAAGGTCATTTCACATTGGGGATCCCAGATGCTGGCTATCAGACCTGGTCTCACCATCTCTCATCTGTTTTCCGGACTCAGAGAGAGATAAAAAAAAAAAACTCCTCAATTATTCCTTCAATTATATGTGACATTTCAAAGACATCCTGTTTCCTTCGTCTCCGAGTAAACCAGACAAAACATTCCAGGGAACTAATTAATCTTACCTGATGTGTTGCTTTTAAATAATCTAATTTGAATAACAATTAGACTTTGGTGGGGGGGGCAGCTGAAAATGCTTTCTGGTAGAAGCTAGCTGATATGGTTTTGTCTCGATTCATATGAATTTGTACTTTATATAGACGCCTCAATACTAACCATGTGTACTAGCAACACAAACGTAAAGATTAATTCCAATAATTCAATCTTCCAGCTGTTTATCCAGTGCAGGGTCAGGGGGTGGGAGGGTCAGTGTTGAGCAAAAGGCCGGGGCTGCATTCCGGTTGGGATGCCAGGGCGCACACACCATGGGAAATTTAAAGACACCAAGTAGTCTAATTGCACGTCTTTGGACCTCTGGAAGATGAGAAATCCCATCCCTGGAGGTGTGAGGAATTAGCCCCATCACGGAGTCAACATGATGCTCGACTTGTAATTCCAGTAATTTAAAAAAGCACACGTTACTGCAGACAACCAAAAATATGTTACACCAGGGCAATCTTATCCGCAAAGGGCCAGTGTGTATGGAGGTTTTTGGGATAACCTTTAGGTCTGCTGTTCAAACCCAGGAGTGAGGACTCTTCAGCCAATCAGTCCTCTAATTAGTAATCTAATTAGGCAGTTGCAGTGAAAACCTGCATACACAGCGGCCCTTTGCGGATAAGATTGCCCACCCCTGGTCTAGAGGCATATCCGTAGTGTTACTGACCATGGCTCCAATGTAGCCCAAGACACAACTAGCGCACTGGGCAGGCCTCCCCGGGTCTGTATGCACTGCGGGTTCACAGGGTCCCGCAAACAGGCTGCCCTCTGTCTAGAACGAACATGCGGACCAGACAGATCCAAACACACCAGCCGAACTCACCCGGCCTGAGCTGCCTCACGAAAAAGATGTTCATTAACGGCATCAAAACAGGCGTTCATTTCTACTCACTCATCAAGACCGGAATTAAGATGCTCTCAATTATATTTGACATTTCCGAGCAGTCGTATTTTCCTTTCTCCAAATAAACCTGCTAAAATACCCTGGGAACTAATTAATTTTATCCATTGTCTTGCTTTTAAATAGTCTAATTTGAATAACAATTAAACCTTGAGCCAAGAAAACTAAACGGCACAGGAAAACATGCCTGTCAAGTAAGGGCGTATCAGGCTTCATTTCGGAAATCATTTCAGATGGATTAAATGCACCCATCCCTAGTTAAAAACTAGAAAGGGAACTCCCGCCAGCGATAGGTGTTAGAGACACAGAGTGTCTTCCGATGTGTACAGGTGGTGGATGTGGAGAACGTGTCGGCCAGTATGCTCTTGCCGGGGAGATCCATGCTGTTTGCCATCTCCACAGAGCAAACACACGTGGCTCCTTACTGTTTACACACAAGTGTGGGCGGGGCGTGCTGCCTCGATGAGAACAAAGTTAATGCGGCATAATTAATTTCTGCTTTCGGGTGTATAATAAAATGAATTGAAATTTGCTATTTGTACAAATATTTTGTACAGGTACAATGGAATGCTTCGTTTCGCATATCCCATCAGGCTCTCTTTTTGAGACACACATACAGATGAAAGCGAATCTTGGGGTCAGCTATTTATTAGGCGGGGGCCCCACTATTGTACACGATAGCGGTACTAGCGTCTCGTTAGCGTTATCCGATCCAGCAATGCGGTCTCACCTTCTTGGCGACGGGCACCTTGTTATAGTAGCGGATGCAATCTTTACCCAGGAAGTCGAACTCTACCACGTGCCGGTCGCCATCCAGCCGCTCGTGGAGGGTGATGTGCTCCACGCGCAGCGAGCAGCAGCCCACCGTGTCCGCCGTCTCTCCTTCCTCCTTCTCGTTACCCGCTCTCAGGGCCAGCTGCACGAGGCAGGGGTGGGGAGGGGAATGGGGGGTGGGGGGGCAAGGCCACGGGACTTGACAGGCACTCCCAGAAAAAAAAAACTCCCCCATGAGCCCACACACACAGACCCAAAGACGCACCTCGCTCGCACACATAAAACCCCTACACCAGAGCACGTTTTCATTCGACACATCACCCACAGCTGATAAACAAAAAGCAAGTACATACAGGCAGTCCTACCAGGCATAATTACCAGCCCAAAATTACTTCGATCAAGCCCCTCTTGCCCCTAGGCCCTCTCCAGGACCCCCTCCCTCTCAGGCCCAGGAGAACTTCCCCATTTGTTCCCCCTGAGTCAGCATGCTAGCATAGAGATCTTTTCTATACAGTTAACAAGTCAAGGAGCTACCTGACATATGGTCACTGCTGCCCTTGCTGTCTCCGTTAAGCCAAAGCAGTTATCCCAGCATCCTATTGTGTTGACCCATGCAAGTGTTCTCTCACATTTATAGACCAATTCAGAAGAATAAGGGCTTCCTGCCCCCCCTCCGGGCCAGGTCCCCCACAATCTCTAAGGCACCATTTCCCAACCCAGTCCTCGAGGACCCACAGAGTTTTCACATTTTTGCCCCCTCCCAGGTCCCAGTACACCAGCACCAGAGATTTGGTGTTCTTGACTGATTGGATGAGGTGTGTTGGGAGGTTGGAGGGACCAAAAATGTGACCTGCCTGGGGGTTCCCGAGATCTGGGTTGGGAAACACTGCACTGAGGTGTCGTTTGTCTCAGTACGTTTGGCATAATATCCTCCTAACGCGAGTTCAGCTTGTTCTGGCCTTGGATGCAGTGGCGTGTAAGCACTGTATTTCGGCTAAGGAACAGGAATACAGAAGTGACTGTTTCTATACTTTGCACGTTGGATGTCCATTTGGTACGATCAGTCTCTTTCAAAGGTCCTAAGGCAGGAGACACACAGCCCCCCAGGTCCGTCTACACCTGACCGGGTACCGAGGTGGGCATTCCCAGCAGTACGCCCTCACCTTGTCGATGAAGTAGAGTGCCACAGCCCGTTGTCGTGTTTTCATCTGTTTGGACTTCAGGTCTTGCTGGTATTGGGAACGGATTGAGTCCACACAGGTCTTCAGCTTCCGGGCCACCTCGTACTTCTCCCAGTCCTTCTCACCCTGTGGGGCCCATGACATCACTAAAAATGTTTGCATACAATCAACCACATGTGTTTTCTATTGCCTAATTGACATCAAACGACATTCAAAAGAACATCAGTCGCCTTTATCCGTCTGAGATGTTCATCAGAGATAAACATCCACCCCCTCCTCTCCACTGTTTACCATGGAAGCACATCAGTCACTTTTCTAATGCCTAATTACTGCTTTTGATCGAAATAGTATGTTCCTGTCACGGCAACCAGAGCTGTGACAGGTGGCCACAGGCTCAGCCAGCAGTAACACGCCTCCATGTCTAATATGAAGGCGAATTTGTCAAGGTATGGACACTGAAGGTTACTTATTAATCAAAACATTTCATCAAGGGCAGCTCCTGCCTTAACAGCTTGTAGGCAGCAACGCTACGGTGCCCCCGCCTAACGTCCACACCTGGCTCACCGGCACCATCTCTTTACGTCGCAGTCACGGCTCTTGTTAAAAGGCGTCCGTCTCAGACGGGCTGCCAAACTGTGCTGCCTCTTAACAATCTGTCATTGTTACAGCCCCAGCAGGCAAAAGAATGGCCGCCTTTATGGGACGACAAGACGGGAAGGACCTGGAAATAGCCCCGCGTGCCCTGGCTTGCTGGTCACTTCAACTCATTTTCAGATGGCTTCTCCGGACGTGACCTTCACAGATGGCAGCGCTGACACGCTGGGAGCGTTCCAGTTCAGTGGCGCTGTAGCTGAAGGTGCCGGCCTCTCATAGGACGATCCCCGCAGCATTCCGGAAGCTGCCACCAGAGCGCTTTCGCCCTTTCATGTACAAATGCCCACTGGAGTAAACCATGCAGGGCATTAAAGCAGACAATTCATACGCTTGCTGTGGGTGGGTACAGGATCTCCCGGATCATTCATCAAGGGTTCGTATGTAATAATGAGAGAGGGTGAGGATGGGGGTGCCGTGAACGCTCCATCACTGCCTGGTTTAGTCTAAAGGAAGGCCAGTTAGACCAATCACTGGCTAACAGTCCACAAATAGCCCACCCAGGATATTACCCCCCCCCCACCCCTCCATGAGCAAGAGTGACCTCTACCTACCCCTCCCAATGCATTATACTGCCATTATTAATATTCCACTTCTGCATTATATCAATTTTTTTTGTCTAAACCGTGGTACACATATTTACTGCTTCTTATGATGCACTGTCTTGTCTTGCACTGCACTGCTGTCTGCCCAGCACTGTCTTGTCTTGCACTGCACTGCTGTCTGCCCTGCACTGTCTTGTCTTGTCTTGCACTGCACTGCTGTCTGCCCTGCACTGTCTTGTCTTGCACTGCACTGCTGTCTGCCC
>JAAGVU020000019.1:24919981-24940499 GCA_011763525.2 Mormyrus iriodes
AGGCATGTCAGTATTTATCAGATGTATAAACAAAACACATTTTACTGGCCACAACGCTTCGCGTCACAGGAGAAAACGGAAGAAAATAAAACTCCATCGATTTCGTAAAGTCAATAGTTTCCCTGGAAAACGATATCCTAAATATTTTTAGCTATTTGTAATTTAAATATAGTATATTCACACAGCTTCTGTTAGTGTCATCCTTAACGGATGTCCAGATTCACCCACCTGAATTTCAATGTAAGGAGACATCGAAGACCAGAATCTCTCACATATACTGTTACGCCCACACACACATGCACGCACACACACACACAGCTGTGCACATTCATCTCACTCATGTTTAAGTAACCTAACCCATGCAGCGAAGCAGCTTGAAGCACAAGCGGGGCTTCAAATTACCGCGTATTTTTGGGGATGCCAAAAATAATTATGGGCCGCATTAAAAATAATTGCTGTTATGCAGCAGCCCCTCTGCTGATAAATAAGTGTATCTATGTAGCATAAACGCAGACAGCTGCATAATTAAGCGGAAGCGGCGAGGCTCCTGGGGGGACGGACGGCAGTGTCCTCGGCTCCCACGCGGCAGCATGTCGCACCTGGATGCGGAGCCAATTACGGCTCGGCACAATGCTGCAATTAGGGTGGTTCCTACACGAGGTTACTTCTGAACTTGGCAGCACGTTGACCAAGTGGTTAACAGTCACCCCCTCTCCCCACAGAGGAGTACCACGTCCGGAGGGAAGTGCACACAAGTGATTGCCCTGCACGACTTGCGGCGAGACGCACGCTCCTTTGATGGATGCTAGAAGGAGCAGACTCGCTCATACGCACTCTTTAAATACCATGATATTAACACCTCTATATCGGGGTGTCACCGCAAAAGCGACGGGGGGCTGCCAAAGTCTGCCGGTGATCTCATCTCCATCTCAGCCAACAGAGGCATGCAGTAAAACTCTCGGCGAGACTGACGGCTAGTTTAAACAAGTACGGCAGATAGCACATTACGGATATACGCGTGGTCGCCGAGTCGCATTGCCGTAAGTGTGGCTAGGGCTGAGCTTCCAGTGAATACCCAGCTACTAGTATAAGCAGGACTGGAGCAGGAGCTACACAACAACTTCTAACAAAGCAGGAACCTAACAAAACACTTTTACACCCTGGTGTAGCCATCATCTTAAGACCAAAACATACTCACTAAACATCAAAAAATGACATGAGTTATAACAAATCATTTAAATAGTAGATCCAAAATGAGAGCAGACCTCGTTGCTGTAACTGACCACCTCCCGGCAGAGAAAAAAAACACACACACACACACACACACACACACACACACACACACACACCAGCAGGGGTGCCACTTCCGATTTTGTGCCCCATGAAACGAACCCAAAATCAATCATATTATGTTCCAAATGTTTCATGGCCAGAGGCCCTTGGAATAGTTCCAACTTCCAACTTTTACAGCACCCCAGCACACCAGTAACGTGGGGCTAGCACCCGTCAAAGCCCATCTGGCGCCCTAGGCAAGCTTCATCGCCCGCGCCCCCATCCAAGACAAAATGAAATCGACTTAAGTAAGCGTCCCCTCAGAAGATGGAGCCCAAGGCAGCACCTATGTCACCTAATGGGTCGACCAGCACTGCACACCAGTCAAGGCTCTAATTAGGTCATTTCATTGACCAGCCACACTACGCAAATTAAAACATTTCATTATAATTTGCCTAGCTTTTTTTTTTTTAAATTCAATAGATAAATGAACAACAAATGCAATAAGGCAAAAAATATCTATAGATTTTCATAGGCAGATATTCATTAGTTACACCAGTGTGGGTCAGAGCCTCTGTACTCTGAAGTTAATGTAGATCAACAGAGCACAAACGCAACGCAAGGTCCAATTTAAAGACAGGATCCAGACCCCAAGTGAACAGCAGCTTTTAGCTATTTTCTAAGTAGTATATATTCAGTATATATTCAGCTTTAAAGACTAATATATTTCTCTTAGATGTTACAATATAAAATGAAACAAAATATTAAATTTGTGACAATTTCATCTTTTAGATCATAGGCATATTTACAAAAGAAAAAAAAAAAACAAAGAACATCAACCATGTCGCACAAGATGACATATTAAAAATAGCAAACGGGCGTGACATGTTGGGAATGGTCCTATGAAAATGGTCAGACATCACCAGGAGGATCAGGTCACACCATCCAGCTCTGAGCACCACATGGTGATTAGCAGCACCACCCAAAGCTCATCACGGTGAAATACTGAGCGCTACAAGCTGAACTGCATGTCTGCTGGACAACAAAACAAAAGGAACTAAGAAACCTGAGAGGATGATACTTGGATTAGTGCTGCACCCAGTAAAAATAGCAAGGGTGCTGAGGGGACTCCCACTGTAGATATCAGTCCCATCCTCACGGCAGTGGTCATTATTGAGTTATAGGGCAGCCCCGAGTCATTCTTTTGGCCTGCACTGTCGGGCAGACAGTGAGCAGAGGGCTGACGCAGTCAGGCGAGGAAAGGGTTCCTTGTCACAATAAAATTCTTTAATTGGATTTGTTCATATGCAGGGAGCTAGTTGTCTGGATTAGCATATCAATGCTTTTACACAAATCGTATTTTCAAGTGCGCTGAGCACTAAGCAGCAAGAAATTAATTCTGCATGATATGCCTCCAGGCTTTGTGGGATGCCTCTCCCAAAACCTCAATTTAACAATATTCCCATACCCCCCCCCCCCCCACCACCACCAGCGGGCATTTAGGGTCCCGACCCCAACCTGTACTGCGATCTGAACAGCTCTGCAGAAGAGAAATATATTGTAAAAAGTTTAAAGTATGTGGTGCATCTTAAAGTGAAACGGCAACAGGTAGGCCAATCAATGCTTGTTGCCTTAGGATAACTGTAGGACCTGCCACAAGTATCCACCCTGCTTATAAGATTAAGGTTCAGCACTGAAGTCAACATGAAGCAGGTGAGCTTTGTATTTTTCCTGTGTGTGGTGCGTGCGGTTTGAGAAACCATGGCCAACTCGCACAAGCAGAGTCCCATCCGGCTTCCTCTCTTAGACCTTGACTACCACCGTCTCTTACCTTCCTCCAGTCTTTGAAGAAGTTGTTGCGAAAAACGTCTTTGGTTGTATACTCATGGTCCAGCATCTGAGCAAAGAACAGTGCCACTTCTTCAGCTGCAGGGCTGAGCTTCACTGCTTTTCCTGTGGGGGAACATCAAGCCGTTAACTAACCGTAGTATAAACATACAACCATCATTCTCTTGGTAGTAGACAACCTACAGTCGCCCAGTGTTCTGTCTGAGAGGGGGACGTAAGCGTGAATCCAGGTTGAGCAGAAATGAGTGCCAGCTGAAGTCAGTATTTGGAAAAGTGTGGGAAATAATGATATAAGACTTAGCAAAAAGAGTACTGTGTTTGAGGTCATACAGGGGAGACCGCAATTGTTTGTTACTCCATAATTCAAAAGAACCCTAAAATTAGTCTTTACCATCTTCAAAACTGTTAAATAAAATAGGTAAACGTAACGAAACAAATGAGGACCGAATGCAGATAATCCAGTCATATATTCCTTGAGCCCATGCCAGCAGGCTCATGGCACACATTTTAATATCCATGGTTGGAGGACAGTAAGGGAGAAGCTCTCCCACCATTGTAGAAGAACCGGACGTCATCAGGGAGAGGCTGGTATTCTGGGGGAAAATAGGGTCCCTTGTGCTCCAGGAACTTCCACTTGATTCCATCAGGGTACTTCTCTTCCTCCCACCTGAGAGACACTGGCAGTCACTGGCAGGTAGGCGCCTATCACGGCAATTTTGTAAATAATTGCTAGAGAAGAAGGGAAACCCCTTTCATCACATGGCGCCTGTCGAGTGCTACCATCGCCATCGCTGCTGCTCCTCCTCCTCCTTCTTTTTCATCTTCAGTGCCTTGGCGGCCTCCAACTCCTCTTTGGTCTTTTTCCTCTTTACAGATACTGCTTGTTCAGCGTTCTCTTTCTTGGCCTTGGAAAGCAAATCGCACAGAATCAATCTAAAATCGAAAGCAAGGAACCTACACATGGATCAAGTCGTACGCATAATAAGGCGCCATTACTTTATAATTGATGGGTGACAAATGTAACTGTTTGGTAAAGGTTGGACTTATTTTGACGCTCTGTAATAGGATTCCGACTGCAGGAAAGGGTACATAGTGACTTTTTTGATAGGGGATGCGATCTCTGATGTGCTATGTGACATTAATAAAACAAATGCCAAAGCCTTAACACCCAGCCGCAAAACACAAAACTTCCCATCAACACCGAAACGGAATTTTAAGGGCATTCTATACCGACCCCTCCCAATATTACATCATACACTTAAGATAAAGGTTCAGATTTCTCTCTCTACACCATCATCCCAGTGCTAACCCTAGTCATGGTCAAAAAGGGCCTGAAACCGGTCCCAGGGGGCAGAGGGCAAAAGGCTGGGGTACACCCTGGATGGATTGATATTCCTTCATCAGGCACACACAGTACCGGTGCAAAATCTCACAAATTAGGGCTGCAAATATTTAATTTAGTAACACTTTATTTGGATAGTGTGTCTACAGAGATTATACTATAGAGTATTTGCAACATTTCAACAACTTATTGTGATTCAACAATACATCGGTTGAGTAATTAGTCAAATTCAATTAAATTATGCTAAGAATATGCAAGTTACATATAAATATTCTGATAAACGTCTACAGATACAGCGAAACAGCTGAATTGTTGAATCTCAACTAAGTTGTTGAAATGCTACAAATACTCTATAGGCGGACTATTTAAAATAAAGTGTTACCTTGAATATTTTCATAATTGAATATTCAGCTGGATTTTTTCTTAAATATTTGGATTCTGCACAACATTAGAGCTACCTTTGGAGCTTTGAGGGCATCTTGGGCAGCGCTGGGAGGGCCATCCTGACTCGGACCCACCATCTTTTCTGTTTGCTGTTATGTGTTTGCAACTTGAGAGAATTGTACTGGCACCACACCACAGTCAGAATATTTCGGTCATTAAACAGTTATTTGGATGGAGGATTTTTCTCCAAGTCTTTTCTTATATTCAAATTTTTGAATATCTCAAATATTTGTTGCAGCACTACACAGAGTCATAAACTATGGGTGATTGAGAATGACCAATTTGCCTATCTACACATCTTAGTACTGCAGTAAACCACAGTAAGTGATGGAAACTGGGGTAACTGGGAGAATATGCACACAGAGCAGAGGTGGGATTCAAACCCTCAACGACTGAGGTGTGAGGCAAGAGCATTACCCACGGAACCACCATGCCACCTCACAATCACAAGCCTGCTTCTTTGCCCCAACACTTCCCCTCTGCTTCCGATTCCATCCATCTTACCTGCTGAAACATCCTTTAAAGATATCTAGCAAGAACATGAAAAAATTGTCCACATTCAGCATTAAATGTTTCATGTCCTGTCCATCCTCATTCTAAAGGATATTCATACCTCTACAAAGTGTATTGTTCAGAGTGAAACAAATTGCATGATTGCCGCCTTTAAGCCATAAATCCACTGAAAACGTTTGCTAAAGCACTAATGTTTAAAAGCACAAGTACATTCTTACACATCCGATTTCCCAGCATGCGGCTTGACTTTTTCAGCTTTCTTCCAATAGCTAATTACAGACTCTGAAGGCAAACGGGAAGGTAAGGACGGAAGCCTGAAAATGTCGTTAGCTGATACGGACGTAAAGATCAGTCTGATAAAGGAAGACTGTCACTGGTTTATCCCCAAGACCAAAAGCCACGTACGGAATGATGTGAACCAATGAGAAGAACCCTTAAGGAACACTGTCTTCCACATGATGGTGGTCACCACATGATCACCAAGGTTCATTAAAGGCCTCTGTGCGTCTTTATCTGGAGACATACCTACCCATAATGCCTATCTAAAGCTAACGGCATGCCCTATGTTCACCATCAGCCCACCCACCTCCATGTCGATTTCACCCTTCACTCTCCTTTTCTTCTTCTTTTCAGGAGCCACATCCACTTGTTCCTCCTCCCTCTTTACTTTCTTTTTCAACCTGAGTAATAAGACTGAAGTTTTACCACCTAACCCAGTATAAAGGCAACATTTCATGTAGTGAGAATAGTCATTTGCACTGATGTTTACATTCATGCTTTTAAAGGGGCAGTTCACCCCAAAACTGCAAAAATATATGTTTTAGAAGGGCTTTAGTGCTTTCTATCCATCTAGGTCATTCTGCTGGGAGATGCCATATACATACAGTGGAGCCGAATGGCATTCTTTCTGATGTTATGTTAAAGTGCCAAAAAATATATATTTGAAAATTTTAAAAGCAATGTCTTGTACCAGAAATCATGACCCGGTCACCCAAGGTAATCCACAGACTTAATAGTGAGCGGTTTAATGCAGGGAGTATTTTCTTCTACTGAACTCCACACATCAATTGTGTTACCACGCAGAAGATACGAGCACTCCCAGCAGAACAACCTAGATGGATAGATAGCACTAAAGCCCCTCTATCTTCTTTCAGTTTTGGGGTGAACTGCCCGTTTAAAGCTCTCTCACTACTAAACCGTGGTACCATGTTAGACAACGATTTTCTGGGCATGAAAGGAAAACTTAAAATCAAACCTGGTAGCTGATATTAGTAAATTTGTACAGTTCTTTTGGTGCCACTCACGTGGCTCTCTCTGCCAGGTCAGAGGGTCCCTCTGGCAGCTCACTGTCTCGCCGCCTCTTCTGACCCCTCCTCCTCTTCTCCACCTGGAAGTCAGCACCCTTCTCTTTCTTCCTCCCCTTCTTTTTCTCCACCTGGAAGTCATTATCCTCGGTCTCTGGTTGGCCAAGAGCTCTGAAAGAAAAAGTAGGGCATTTTTACCCAGTAAGCTTTGGTCATGTTAGCTTATAAAGCCCCACATGATAGAAAAGAGGAAGAAAACAAAAAGACAATACAATGAAGAGACCATTATTTCCAGGCATAATTTTCCAGGTACATGGCCTAGGACGTTAAGGCACTCAGAACCAGCGGTACCTTGTCAGGGGACCTAGGCAAAGCTTTACTTGAGAGCCCTGCCACCAGAAAAAACGACAATCATCCACTTTCTCTGCAACGCAGGTAATTCGAGGGCCCTAGGCAACTGCCTATTCTTCCTGCCTTGAGGGCACTCTGCCTTTAATCAGAAGGTCGATTGTTCAAATCCTAGGGTTGGCAGAGTAATTTCACCATTGGGCCCCCAACTGCTTCAAGGACCGTCTGACCCTGCCTTCTGAAAAATGTACGTCACTTCGGTTAAAAGCATCTGCTAAATAAACAAACATGCGAAATGTAAATGTACAAGAAGAGAGAAAGCAAATATGTTGACCCAGAGTAAAGAGTGATGAATTAATCATTAATGAGTAATGCATTTCAAACAACAATTGTCAACATATCTGGAAAATCCATGAACATAATCACCTAAAATAATTATATAAAAATTACAAGCAAAACTCACTTACACACATTGCTTTTCTTACAAAAACTCAACATGATTCCACTGCCCCATCATTATAGCCCCTAACAGTCATACAGACTCTGATCTGACCAGCTTGACTCCCTTGAATGGAGCAGTTGCCTTCCAGCTGTGGTTAAACACATGGCCAAGCTGCTAACACAGTGTCAGTCTTTAGATGCAGCGTGACTCAGTTCAAAAGGAAAAAAAAAGGCTGGCCAATGATAACAACATGATTACAGCAATTACGTACAATAATTACTGAATTGTGTCAGCAACTCCCCACAGAGTGTGGACTTCGGTGAAGGGTTCCAGCCAAATTAATAAATTACAATTATTATAATTAACCTGTTTGCCTT
This sequence comes from Mormyrus iriodes, assembly GCA_011763525.2. Lineage (NCBI taxonomy): Eukaryota > Metazoa > Chordata > Actinopteri > Osteoglossiformes > Mormyridae > Mormyrus > Mormyrus iriodes. The sequence continues at coordinate 24,927,872 of JAAGVU020000019.1, forward strand.
AATAATTATGACGCGTCTAAAACCGACAGATTACAGGCTGCAGAAAAAAAATATGGATAAAAATACCACAGAAAGACTCATGTAATTTGCCCGCGACACGGGGATCATGGGTAGCGGGGACAGCTCTGCGTGTTACACAAAAGGCTGCCTTCTTGCTCACACTCTTAGACGGCCTCGGCTGTACACGATCTCCTCCATCTCAGCATCATCAGCCTGCCTTACCTAGAGCTACCCCTTGGACTGCTTCCGGCATTTTGCTTTCAACCCCCTGCCTAGTTTGTTCTAACGACCTTTAGGCTGTTTTTCCTTTCCTTCTTTCCAAACCAATGCCGTCATGCCGCGACTCAGTACTGTTACCATGCTGAATCCCTCCACGTTGCCTTAAACGGGGAAGGACTTCAACAAACAAAGCAGATTCTGGCAATGCCCTTCTTTCCGCTGACATATTTCATTTTAAGCTGTCAAAACAGAAAGAAGACGAAACTCAGAGTGTAAGAGCACAGAGACTCGCTGTCCGAAAAAGCTAAAGTCATGAAAAGCCTGCGAGGAACTCGGCTGAGGTATGTGGGGCTACGAATAAGCAGCTAATGAGCATGCTACGTCCTTCTGGTGGACTGCTTAGAAGGCAGCCTTGGCGGACGTTCTATCACCTAATTCGTGAAAGGCAGATTACAGTAATGAAGACACCACAGGAACAAGGAATCATGCAGATTTTTTTTACAACCCTCCGAGACCCTAAACCCCATAACTCCTAACACACATACCCATTCACACCACAAAGACTGCGATATGACAAACACTCAGTTGCAACTGTCCCAACTTCAGTAGGTGGTGTCAAAGATTATGACACTAGAAAAGGACAAGATGTTGAGGAAGTTTTGAATCTGGCTAATACCCTTTCTCATTAAACTAACGGTAAACACTTTAAGGCACCAATCTCACTTTATCACAGTGATTCATAATAAAGATCTCGCCCCTTTTCATAAGTACACACATCATTGATGGGTTTACCACCATCAGCCTGTCAGTATCACACTTTGATTAGTCTAGGGGCAAAGTCGGCTACTCGACAATACACACAATATCTCAGTTTTTTTTTTTTATTACCTTTCTGTCAAAAGACAAACTTCCCAATGAATTGAGGGATCAATCAACTGACAGCTCTAGTGTTTGACAATAATAGATGAAATCCAGTAACTTGGAAGCACCTATCGTGAGAACGAGGTCGTCACCTCAGTAGAATTTGACTAGATATGAAAGGCGGCTCCCAATAACAAAGGGTTGATGTTCATGCAGCAATTTATGACATAGTCAGGACCGGCTCAGCCATGACCCAATAACTAAAGCATCGACGTAATCTTACACAGACAACCTCTCTCACACGTAACACCGTTCCTCACTTTCACATGCAAAGCCAAAGCGCACCTTTCAAAGTTCTCCTTTTTGATGTCAAGGACCTCATTTTCTGGGGTCTCTCCCTGTTTGAAGAAAACATTGGAACCAGTAAACGCAGTTATCATTAACAAGAGTTCGCTGTGATCCACTGTTGCAAGTGCTATAACCTTTCTGATGACTTCATGTTTTATGCATCTGTAATTTCATGGGGAAAACGCACATCTCATGTGACATTAAAACTTGTGCACAAAGCAAGCACAGCAAATTCAGGCTGATTTACATAGGCACGTGTTGGGGGGGTATTACCTTCTTAAGCGATTTTTCCATTTCTTCACTTTTAGGCCTCTTGTCAACTTTGCTTGTCTCGTTTAGTGTTTTTTTACTATGGATGAGGGGGGAGAGAGCGAGAAGTAAGACAACGCACCTACTGTGTCAAGCACCTTAACACCCTGGTTTTGATCAAAATATATTTACTGTCTAATTAATCATTCGTTCAATTCTTGAAGATTACAAGTGAGCAATCATTATTAATTTTCAATTAATCACACATTCATTGCATGAGTCAAAAGCAAATTTCCGGTCCAATTTTTCAACATTACAGTTATTACGCACAACAATTTGCTTTAACGCGGATGGAAAATTACAACATCTTCAGCTAGCACATTCGGATCAAAGCAATTTTCATTTAAATGTTTCAGATTTTAAATGTATGCAATTTATTCAATCAACAGTGCAATCAGACATAAGGGTTAGGGCTGGGACAGGTTTCAAATGCAGCACGCAGAAAACCCTCTGATCACTGCACTTCCAATCCCAGTACAGGTGTGTGCAGTTTTATTTAAAAGGCACAAAACACGGAGACGGGTAACCGACGTGAAGCAGCTCTTATGGAATATAAAACTCGCGTATTTCTTACAAAGATTGAAAACACTTTTATAAAATAGGAAAGTAGAATTTTAAATTGATGAACTGTTTCATTGTTTGATCTCGGCCAGTTATATTACTGCAATCTAATGTGAGGTCTTCAGCATAACAGGCCCAACCTCCCAACAAAACAGCTACCGATATAGCCTGTCCACTCGACATCGAACAGCCTCGCTTCTTGAAATAGCACTGACCATAAGAAACCAAGAAATACTGTGAACACCATGAAGCCATTAAGCCAATTCTAGATATTAAATACCCAAGATGATCGGTTTCAAGACTGGAAAATCTAAGTGCCTCAAAAACAATGCAGAATTCCATGCTGCATACACCCGCTATCCCACGTGCATTTTTAGCTCTTCTTATCAAACTACCTCCTTACCTAATTTCCATTTGTAGCCTTGCATTCAGGCTAACACTGAAGTGGTGATTAAGGCTGACCTTGTGTGTTTCCCTTTGAGATTTGGTACACTTAGATCACATTGCCTCCCTCAGTTACCTTCACAAAAGCCTACAGAGATTTAGGGTCTTATTAATGTATCCGTTTAAGTCTGGGAATCATTCCTAATGCTACTTGCTGAACTCAAACCACCTATGATATATCCCTTTTTGAAATGGGTTGACCAGATCCTATTTCCTGGCCATTATGGGACACGGTAATGAACAATAACTGCTAAGTGGCAAATTGCATTGCAGTTCACATATGGAAAAGAGACGACGATGACCTGAAATGTGGATCAGGACATAAAAAGAGGACAGAGACTGACTCTGTCAGCCAGATACAGTATCAGACAAAAGTCTGGACACACCTGCTTTTAATGTGCTTGTCTCCATTTCAGCTATGTCATTCTCCTTATAGTAAAAGGCCTTGAGGCAATGAAGTAATACACTCAATCAAATACATCTGTTAATCACAAATACATCTGTTAATCACAAATAGTAATTCATCAAATACTGCAACGACTAAGAGAAGTGTTCAACATCACATCAAAATTTTCTCCAATTTTATATTCTACAAAAAAGCCCCTTTTTAATGACAGTATTGCAGCCTCTTGGCATTCTTTAACCCAGCTTCCAAATGCAGCCAGCTGGAATCTTTTTCCAGTGGCCCTGAAGGTGTTTCCACAAGTTCTGGGAAGCAGTTGGCTGCCTTGCTCTTACCCTTCAATCCAACTCATCCCAGACCAGCCCTATAGAGCTTAGGTCGGGGGATTGGGAGGCCCAGATCATCAGTCACAGCACTCCATCTCCTTCCTTATTCACAAGATAATGCAGTACTTACATAACCGCCAGGTGTGCTTAGGGCCAGTATCTTGATGAAAAACAAATGATTTTCAGCAGGTATGTCAAGACTTTTGACTGGTACTGTATGTGCACACCAAGCCTGGACTATTGTGTGTAGAGAATTGGCTACTCCATCAGCAGGTGTTTAACCTTTTGGTGATGTCGCCCCTGGGCTGGTCACCATCATCAAGCCTCCTCGTCTTGGTCTTCCTCCTCCCATCTTTGTTCTGCTTTTCGCCACTCATACTGTTGAACAATTTCCAGAGAAGAAGCAGCACAGCAGCTACAGACAGCCCAGCGTGGTCCCTTTAAGAGGAAAGGAAAATTAAATTAATGGTACATGAGACAGAAGGTCAGGGGGGGGAGTACTATATCCTCCCTGGACACAAGCTAACATTCCACAGAGCCCCAGTAAACCAAGTTCAAAACAATGCTTCCTGCTTACCAAGCAACTAAAGGCTGTGGGTCACGTGGTTTGATGGACAATCAATCCTTCATCAGATCGCTAAAATGATTTAATTGAGGTTTTATAGTCTCTACATACTAAAAACCAGGCCTCCAGAATATACAGGTTTTCCACTTCTGAAACGAGCTCCCAAAAATCTGTTAGATGGACTAAAACGTTTCCTATATTTTCAAACGAAAAAACTCATCGCTTCAAGCTAACTCAAATCTCCTAATTAACATGTTAACACTTAAATGCACTTTATACCTTTATCATTACACGTTATTATGAACAGTATAATTATAGTTTTTATAATATAGCGGTACGCGTGTTTTTGTCCACTGTGACTTCCGAGTTCGGATATTAAGACAAACTAAATTTCACACTGCTTCGAAAATCGGAGTTCAAAATACCTCAACAATTTAAAGATATCCAATCCAAAATGTCACGTCTTCCTACGATTAACTGCAAAGACACTTCAAGCCTTCGCTTGAAAATAAACGTAAAGATAGTTCTCTTCCAACCTCTAGAAATCGGAAAATTTTAAAGTACTATTTTTAAATGGAAAACAGATGTCGGGGTAAAAAAGCAATTTATCAGCACTCATTTAACCTGTTCCTACCAGGATTACGCTTTATATTAGTCTCCGCCAATATAAGCCAAAAAAGCAGTTGTAAATGGAAAAAAAAACTAATTTTAATCAGCAATTACTATGTGCTAAATAACTATTTAGATGTAACAGGCCTGTTCTGTTTTGAGTACGTGCATGTGTGCATTATGATCTATATAAAAATATTACCTGTAGGTGTTAAAAACAGGAAATTATGCATATACACCGGGAAGAATAGGAGAGCAAAAAGCAAACGCTGTTACGCGCCAGTTTTGCTATTTACTATCCGGGTGTCAAGCCCATTGTCCATTACATCAGAGGCTGCATCGGGCGGCCGGTGTGAGGGCGGGGCCGGGGGGCAGGGCGGGGGCGCGGGCGCCTACCGGCTCATACGGTACGGACAGCAAAACCGCGGTCACGCACACTGATATATTTAAATGGACATAATCGCCTGCAGCTCGTGCACGGGCTTTTTGCTATTGTACTATTATTTTATTATGATTCATTAATAATACATGACAATTTAAAGTAAACATAATTAATTAACACTAAAGCTTGGCTGAACATGTCAGGATGGCCGAGCGGTCTAAGGCGCTGCGTTCAGGTCGCAGTCTCCTCTGGAGGCGTGGGTTCGAATCCCACTTCTGACAGATAGAGTTTTACGCTCATAAGGTTTCGTGTCGTTGTTGATCATCTCTAAATCTTCCTTGAACGCAATGAAACAAATACCTGACTTTTAAGGTATGACTAGTTTATTTTTATTTAGAAAAATACAGGAAATGTATCAGTCAATTATCCACAGAGAGCCCTGAAAAAGACCCATTTTATATCAAGAGAAAATGGAAAGTAATGAAGATTTTACCATGATAGAGAAATATATATATTTTAGTTCACCGACACAGATCGATGTTTGTCATCGGTAGATTACAAAGGTGTGTGTGGGAACTCTTGCATTCAGAGCCATTATGGTCTGGGGGTAAAAGTTGTCTGGTGGAAATAAATCAAAAGCCTTTGTAACCATTTGACAGTCAGAGAGGGAATGAAAAGCCTGAGGCTCTGGTGGGTAGGATTACTCACAGAGCTGTGAGCTTTCCCCTCACACCACTTGGGGTAAATGGCTTGTATTGCTAGGAGTGAGGATCTACTGATGAACTTGGCTGATTTTCCCACCCACCACAACATCTTACAGTCCAATACCAATGATACAGCAGAATATGCTCTCCATTGTACAATAATTTTTTTTTTATTGATCCCAAGGGGAAATTCTGGTCTATACAGCAGCAAGGTACGCAGAGTGCAGATAACCATCCTGAAAAAAATGACCAGCAAACCAGCACCAAAACACAACATATGCCACGACCACAACCAGCATAATGCCTGCTAGTCATGCTCGCAATACCAGCACATGTTGTGTTTTGGTGCTGCTCTGCAGGGAAACATCCACGTGCAATAAAATACAGTAAACACAATGTAGACGAGTAAACATGGTGTAAACTAATTTTAAAAGTGTGTAGTACACAAACAGAACGTCCTGATAAATGATATTAAAGAATTAATAAATTAATGGAAGCTATATTTGCAAACAGATAACACCAGACTTGAGCAACAGGTCAGCCTTCTCATAAAACTTCAAGTAGAGAAGTCATTGCTATGCCTTCTTGACCTGAGAAGAGTGGTGTCTGATCCTCAGGGATGTGAGCAACAAGAATCCTGACGCTGCCACCCTTCTCCGCAATTGTCCCATGATCGACAGCCCGAAATAATCTGAATATACCAAATAACCCTGGAAAATTATTCTCTCTTATTGATAAGTGCCTCGGTGAATTTCAGGCTTATTGCGGCACACACAAAAAAAAACCAAAATCGGTCAATTAACCGTGTTCAAAATAACGTGAAATAAGCGAAATGACAATTCACGTCATAAAGCCTTAAAACTTACTACAAAAAAAAAAAAAAAAAAAATCACGGAAAAAACAGACGCGTACGGCCTATCAATAAGATCATAATAAGGTACTGTTTCTTTAAGACACCGGAAAGGATCGCATAGCGCTCCCGGGTTATGCTGTTTATTTTTGTTAGGCTTCAGACCCAGAAAGTGCAATGACACCTTTGCACTTAGTTTGCACGCTGCGGAGCCGTGTCATAGCTTGGCGACAGTTAAGCGTCCTCAAGATAGCAATCAAGCCGCAGTATTTCACCACACACGCTTACGGCGGCCCGGCGAAGACCATGGACGAAATACTAAAGAGAACCGTGGGTCCGCTTCCCACGTACGAGACGAAAGATAAGTCCCCTCTACCCCCGGAATCGAACAACGTGGAGTTCATGCACTTTTACAGGAGTCTAGGGAATGAGCAGAAGTTAGAGTTCTTGGACAAGCTTTCTGTGGACTTCGGCGTGGACCATAAAAACGTGTTAGAGCTGGCGGGGAAAGTGCTGGAAACGCAGGCGAGGGACCTGGCGACAGTGCTGCAGGCGGAAGACCGGCTACGGTACAGCCTGACCCCCCGCTACAGGCAGCTGCTCAGTCATATAAGCAGGGTGGAGGGAGGCGTGAAGTTCTTAGTCGATCTCCGCGCCGACCTCATCGAAATCATGTCATCCAGAGGCAGCGACAGCCCGCATATAAGGGTAAATATTATTTGTTCTAGGCGGTACGGAAGCCGAGCGCACCCAGACGCGTTTCGGTAAACTCATCATCAGCACTGGTGGAAACCGGCTCTCGTAAATCTATAATCATTCTTGCAATAAAGTCGTAGCGTCGTTAATAATATTGCGGATTAATATTTAAGAAAAAAATAGAATGTGATTTTTAAGAGAGATTACGAATCATTCCCTTAAGTGTTTTTCTTTATAAGTACTGTTTACCTGTTTTGGAAGTGAGTGAGTTCTGATTAGTGGCCTATAAGTTTCTTTATACATTAGGATTTCAGCTCCATTCCACTTCACTGTTGAAAACCTGGAAGGTGCCGAAAACTGAAAAGGAGCACAGTGATATAGTGATAAAAGGTGAAAATATGTCTTTTAAACGAGTCCACCAGTGGCAGCAAATTTTGACGATATCTTGCCAGATCTGACAGCCCCACTGCCGCCCTCATACACACGGCCAGGGTTCTCCTATGAAGTCCATTTGGGCTCCTCGCAGCATGGGTGCCACTCAAGGTTACACCGCATGACGTTTCGCGTCTCCGGGATTCGCACGGAGGCACTGGGGCTGCCTCCCCTCATTCTGCGCCAGTTATTGCTTTTTCCCTAATGTCCTGTGACAAACTGCCCTGCAGGATTCCTCCAAGGACAGCTGCAAGAAAGGAAAATACAGGCGTTGGTTATTTTCAAGAGCATCTTAACTTGATATCAGATTTGAGCAAAAGAGTAATGATACATTAATATTGCTTGGGTTGGCAAATTCTCGCTGCTCGTAGGTGAGGTACTGCTTGATCAGCATTAATGTCGCTTCTTCGCTAACTGACCCCAAAAGCAGTTGGACACATTTATTTAAGGGCCTAGTGGAAAGCCTTTGTAGCTGTATTCTGGATTAGAAGGTGACGGGCGTAAGTTCCAGTTAGAAAAGCGTCTACAGAGCAAATGAACCTGTGATATATAGTGTGTCATTAAGTGCAAAATCATCAGCACCATTTCTGATGTATGCATTCTGCTCTCATTATTTTTATACCACTATAAATTAATCAGTTTAATAGAATCAGATGTCCTTTTGGCTATCGCTGCAGTTTTAATTGAAACGCAAATGGGAATGTTGTAAGAAGGTTAGGCAATTGAACAGACTTCATCTGGTTGTATGGAAAAAGACAACTAGTGAGGGTAGCAAAAAGTGACATAAATGCATGTAATATTAAGGTTAATGTAGCATGGTGAAGGTTGTGTATTTATATACACTGTTTATGTATGACATGGATTTGTAATAGACTTTGTGTCAGGTTTGTGTTAGTAAACAATCATTTGAATCATTATAAATTAGTGAAACTTATCTCACCAATTACTTATTAATTAGTGAAACTTATCTCACGCACACAATAATTAATAACGTCAAAACTCCCAGATTAACACTTGGTGTGTGACTGTATCATCACAATCCTTAACACTTATTATTCAACTAGACATTATAGAGGTCGATGCTACAAGTTTTCAGGGATTGAAGAGAAGTGCTTGATTTTGCTGGCAGAAACATAGGAATGTATTTTGGTTGAAAACAAAGCTAAAGCTGAGAGTTAGGTGAACGGGAGGGCTTTATACAGAGATGTTATACTTGAGGATAGCACCTATAGTTTAAAGATAGCATCATTTTATTTTTAAAGAATATCTGAAGGAGCCTTTTCTGTTGGATATTCCAGTTTCTTCCCACATTCGAAAGATTTTGCTCAGGTTCATGACTGTCATTGGTTAATGTGCATGCATGCAGGATTTACCCTAAAAATGACGTCTGCGGTGTTGACACCCTTTATCGCCCATGAAACCACTCTGCAGGTGAAGAAGTGGGTGGTGTTTGATCTTAAGAAGCTCTGTGTCCCCTGTTACTCTTCCTGGTTACAGTACATAATCACATCCACCTTTGTGTTTTAATGGTAAACATTATGCATGATGCTAGCCTTCACACACCCTGTTAGGTGACTGTTTTTGTCTTGTATATCTAATATGTTTTCTGACATGACATTTTTTGATATGGGTGGATGAATTTAGGCATGTTTTAGTATAAAAGAAATTTTGAAGAGTCTACAGGATCACAATTTCTGCTTCTCCACAGAGTTTGCAGCAAGCTTCACTGTATCTCATGCCCCGTTGTTGAGAACAGGCCAATGAATTTTTTTAAAGGAAGTCACATGTGGCATAGCTTGCGAAGCTCATCGATGACACATACTGACCACAATTCAGGTCAGAAGTCACACATGGTTGCCAGGAAAGTGTTTCCTCTTTGGGTGTGAGTGTGTGCCAAGGCCAGGCAGTAACCTCAATGGCTATACATACCCACTGAATGCCATCTACCTTGAACTCTACCCTACATACATAAATATAAGTTGTGGCAGCATTCTAGCAATGCTATAGTCACCATAATTAAAAAGACTTCAGTGTTTTGGTTATCCAGAATATCAGACAGGAGTTAAACATGGTTTATACATCATCACCCTGTGTTGTGTAAGTGCAGCAGTGTTATTGAGAAAGTATGATGATTAACAGAAAGCAAAAAATTGTGGAACAAACAAATATTGTGCAAAAGTCTCAGGCTGATCTGATTTTTTTTTCAGTTTATATCACATTTATGTTGGTGTGAAACTGTCAAAGTGTGTCAGCTAAGCTGCTTTAAGTCCTCTCCTCAGGTTATCCCTATATTTGTGGATACCATCTAATATACCCGTGAATTTGCTGAACTGGACCACTAGCACAACCTGTTTGTCTAATCAATGCTAATCAATGATGTTTAACAAATTAAGTTAATCAATGAAGTTAGAATGGCTGTGGAGGAGAGGTTTGGGACAAAAGCAGTCTTCCAACAAGGAATGAGTAAATGTTTGGAGATCAGAAGACATTCTTATTGTTTTTATTTGTGATGCCTATGTTTTATATATATTCCAGTGTTCAATAATGTTTTTCTGAGCAAATTTGCACTTACTGCCCAGATAGATAGCTTTAAACAATTTCCTGTGATGGCCTTTTGCCCAGTACTGTATGCGGTTCTGCAATGTTGCTTTTAATGGAAATTGTTCTGTTTTTATAGGAAACGTTTCCCGCTTGTCTCAAATAAAATGTGGACATGAATGGAAAGCTTGTAACATAATTTTTGATTTGGCCCATATTCCACCAGTCATTAGAGTCTCCAAAAGGAATCAACAGGCATCAGTTAAGAATAATCAATAACCATGTCGCTCACCGCACGCGGTGAAATGACATGAAATACGTGACATCGTTTCGTAAACGTTCTCATGGATGTCATTGTTGGGGCTAATTTAGCTGATTCTAGCACTATGCTGGTTTGAGCGCTTCCGTGAGTATGGCCCCACATAAATGATGTTCATCATAAAAAAGTTTAACATAAGAAAATGAGCAGTGTGGGACCACACTTCACCCTATCTCAACTGATTGATGGGCTCTGGGATTAAAAGAGGACTCCCAGTGGCTGCTTGCATGAAATGGTAATGTGGAATAGCATCATGTCAGCTGCTTCTCAAGCTCTCAGACCAACAGACTGTTTTTATCAAGCATGTGAATATATAATGGAAATAATTAAAATATGTGAATTCAAGAAAGACCACATATAAAAGGCTGTGAACCTCAGCACTGCGCTCACAAAAGCTGCCGGATTCCGCTTTATATTTTACCGACCAACAACATATCATTTCGCTGAATTTTTTCTGATTTACCTCTTAGGTGTTTCATTCTCCCGTGTCGTTACCCTGTGACCCCCCGTGGAGGGGATGTACGCGGCTTTCCTCCATTTACTATTATTTTTTCCTCTAGACCACGTTCCAGTGAGCCGTTTTTCACGGGGATGAAATGACTGTCATTTGTCACCTCACCGGGACGTCGCATTGCATCTTGGGCTTTTTGAGGAAGGTGGAAGGTGTACTCTCGGAAGGGATGCAACAAGGGAATGTTTAATTGTATAGTCTGCACCCTGTTGTACACCAGTGCGAATTTCCCTTGGAAAATCCCTTACCAAAATAGCATTTGGCTCTTTGACAATGTGAAACCAAATAATACACACCAATTTACTTTTTTTATGATTTTTTTTTCCCCCAACTCAAATTCTTTGAGTCATTTTGTGTGGTAGACTCATCTGCCATCTTCTGCCAAATTCTACTCTGTATTTCTCAGCGCTGCAGGTCTAGGACGTGGTGACTTTCACCTTCCAGACCTTTCGCTTGGTTTTGGGGTTACACCCAGCATCAGTTAGCCTAAAGAGTTCCATCTCTCCTCCTGAATCTGTCGGGATGGTGATCCATTTCACCCCGGAGGGGGGTTCCTGCTGATATGGAGTCTCTGTGGTGAATTACCTCCACGCCACTGATTCCAATGTTCGTCTTCTGTCTGTGTGGAGTGTTTTGCCTTTGTTTAATACTTAAAGTGTTGTTTTTTTTCTTCTTTTCCAGACTGGAAGGCTTTCTGGTAGCCAGCTGTTCTTAGAAATAAAAATTAAAGCTCTGATAATGAAAGAGAGCTGCACTTCATGGGTAATAGAGTCACGGTAGGGCACAGACATGCCTTATGTCACTTGCTCTGCTAAACACTGTTTAAGATTGTGGGAGGTATGAAAAAAGTACTTCAGTTTTCCTGAATAGGGATGTCACCAAGGCATGCTAATACTGGGCTGTCTGCTTCTGCAGAGCAAAACAGGATGACGATGAATGCAGGAGAATAGGGATAAAAGAGCGGAACAGTAGGCCAGACAGTGTGAATGATGTACAGGCAGCCGTCTTCTCCTTTTAACTGGAAATAAAGCCTGACTAAAGCGCAAAAACACAGACATACTTAAGGAGAAGTGGCTCACATCAGCAATCCAACCGCAGTGGGAAAGTCCATAGAAAAATGTAATGCAATAAATGTCAAAATTTTTGGACTTATCACGTTTATCTTGATATGCATTTTAAAGAAAGTAAAGAGGAATCATTTGGATCAACATTTACTGTTGTTAAACTATTTTCTTTATACTGGGGCTATCTGTAGATTTGATCAAAAATCGAGTAATTTACCGATTAATGTGATGATTCATCAGGTAATCATTATATAATATTATATAATGTAATATAGGGGCAGCACGATGGTGCAGTGGTTAGCGCTGTTGCCTCACACCTCTGGGATCAGGGTTCACGTCCCTGCGGAGTGTGTGGAGTTTGCATTTTCTCCCCGTGTCGTTGTGGGGTTTCCTCCGGGTACTCCGGTTTTCCCCCGCAGTCCAAAAACATGCTGAGGCTGATTGGAGTTGCCAAATTGCCCGTAGGTATGCATGTGTGTGTGAATGG
>JAAGVU020000019.1:24950361-24976545 GCA_011763525.2 Mormyrus iriodes
CGTAATAAAAAATAGAAAAAAAAAATATATATATATATATATATATATATATATATATATATATATATATATATTCCATGCATGGAAACGGGAGGGAGACTAGGCAGTGTGTGTCTATGTGACAGGCCAGATAATAGGGATTAACAGCATGTTCTCAGAAAAAGCACAACGGACTGAACATTTCACAATGGTCCCTGGAGGCCTTAGACCTTGGCATTATACCAGTTTCCCAATCCAGTGCTCAGGAATCCACAGACAGCCCATGTTTTTGCTTGTTTTTTAGTTCACGTTTTAGGAGCAAAAATGTGGGCTGTTTGGCAGGGACCTCGGAGGGAGCAAAAACATGAACCGGGTGTGGGTCCTTGAGAAATGTATTGGAAAACACTGCATTATACTTTTCCTTAGGAAAATGTACAGATTTTTCCTTTCCCTAAGGTTTTTTTCTGGAAGTGCACATAAAGAATTACAATGAATAATCAGCCAAAAAAATCTGTTACCTCAAAACAAATGACATAGATTGCTTTACAAGTTAATCTATGTGACCTTGATTTGTTCAAACACCTACCACATAAATATATACTTTATAATCCAGCTAAACTCTGCTGCCAACCATCTCACCATGATCAGCAGAGATTATAAAAAGATTAATTTTAATCGCATAAAACTGAAACGTAGTTTACAGGGTATTTTCTTTCCCAACTCACAAATGGGGGGGGTGCAGTGGTTAGCACTGTCACCTGACACCACTAGTACCAGGGTTTGAGTCTCCACAAGGGTATGTGGGGTTCTCATGTTCTCCCCATGTCATCATGGGGTTTATTCTGGGTACTCTGGCCCCCCACCCCCCAGCCCAAAAACATGCTGAGGTTAATCTGCCAAATTGCTCATAGGTGTGAATAGTGTGTGAGTGTGCCCTGAACCTGCCTTGTGCCTACAGGCTCTGGACCCTTAATAGGACAAGTGGTTACAGAAAGTGGATGGATAATTTCACTAGTATTTCACATGATTACACAGAATCCAACATGATTCGTTGAATCACAACACCAATTAAGAGCATTATCTGGATGAAGATTGAGCTGGTGAACATACATTTAAACTCACACTAATCAATTTCCAGTTTATAAATTGCCTAAATTGTGCAGAGGTTCCCAAACTGGGGGGCATGCTGCAACGGCTGCACCAACGTTAAGTTCATCAACGAAAACCTTGTCAAATTATTTGTAACAAAGATTTATGATTTTTTACAAATGAATATATGTTGCCAAAAACAAATGTTGAAATGTACTGACACTTTCTTCAAAAAAAAAAAAAAAATGGATCCAATCAGTAGTATCTTTACATAGTATTGATTGTAGTTGCGCACGTTTGGATAATGTTACTCTTAACTGGCTTCAAGCGCATAAACTATCTGACAAGTAGAAAGCTTGCAGTTTTGTCTGTGAAGTCTGTAAATTATTTTACCATTTTTTCTGTGCTACAGCCACCTTTAGGACGGGAAAAACGTACTGACATACAGATAAGTTCCACATTTAATGTGAAAGAGAACAAGCCTGTGGTAACCGTGTGGAACGGAGAGAACACTTAAAAACACCACCGACAGCAAAATGCTTTTCTGAAATGAATAGAAAAATAGTTGCTTTAATCTGTCTGAAAAGTTCACAATCATGAACTGAAATAGGTGCAGAAATAAGCACAACCTAGTTGGTTTTCACTAGTCTGTCTCTAAAGACTTGATGCCATGCCATAATAACAGCTTTACAGAAGGTTCCTTCCGGAATCTGGGGAGAGGATACAAGGAGACCAATCTGTGGGTTTGTGTGTGTTGGTGGGGGGGGGGACACGAAAATCTGGTTTTCCACAAAAGGAGGACTGGCAGACAATGTTTGGGAACCACTGCAGTAGTTTATATTCACATAGTTTGATGGATAATCTACTTTAGTGGCTCTCAAACTGTGGTACGTGTTCCACCAGTGGTACCCAGAGTGCCTCTTGGTGGTACAAGACAAGACTGTGGTAATTTTTTACTGTGATGTTGAATGTTCCTGCTTTGGTTTGATCCAAAGTGGTTATTGGTCCTAAAAGGCTGAGAATCACTCATCTACTTCCTTTAATATCTGCTCATTTCTTGTTTTCATGTTTAGCAAAAGTAATTATTTTTGAGTTACTACTGCTTGGATCTCACCTTAAACTCCTGTAAACTATGTTTTTGGTGACGGTTATGCCATTGAGGACATTCCCTTGCCTCGTGCCCTGCACTTCCTTGAACACGCTCCAGGATCACCATCACCCTTCACTGAAAAATAATGGATGGATAGATGGATGGCAGAGGTGCACATTTCAAGTCCTGAAAGTACAAAACCAGACTAAGATTTTATGACAACCCATCAGTTGAGTATAAAGAGTCACGCTCACAAAATACTCAACTGGTTGGTTGAAACAACATCTTGGTCTGAATTCTTACTTTCTGGACCTCAGCTGTCCACCTGTGATGGATGCAGTAATCTGGACGGATGGCTGATTTCTGAGTGCTGTGTGGGGTCACTGTTACCTGTCGCTGCATTTTAGCACCTCCGTATGAGGCCATGCTAACACGAGGCTTATAGCACTTACCGATTGTGTACACGCTAATGCTTTTTGCCTGTACTTCAGCACGCTTGTTACTTGTGCTAATAAGCCACTTTAGACAAAAGCATCTGCCAAGTACATGGATGCGGATGTCGACGTGTTTTCAGAGTTAGGCGAGAGGCCTTGGAAGGCAGCCTGCCTGAAAGTGCCTAGGAGATGGATGCTAGCAGAGATAAAGCTGGATTAAGATAGTGGCCCATGGGTATTAATCTCCAGGAAGCAGTGCACTTTGTTGCCCCAGTAGCAGATAAGCTTTAAAAGCCCCCTTTTTTTTGCCGGCAAGACCACAGATTTGTGAAAGCGACTCAAACCATCGCAAGCTGTGTGTTCCAAACTAACAAGGGGGTCCAGCATTACATCAATACTGCAGATATAAAACTTGAAAGGGCATGCACAGAGCAGATAGCACACATTTTCACCTTGGTCCTGATTGGATAAGAGAATTACAGAAAGAGTTTGGCGTGCACCCAGTAGCCCGACTCCAGTACACCACAGACTGTATTCCTGCTCTCCCTATGGCTCACCAGCACTGAAGCTACACATCCCAGAAGTCCAAGATCTGGTGTAACATTGGGTTAAGCATGTAAATGCGTGAATGACACTTTCCTGAATGAACTGAAAGTGCATGGCACCAACTCCATTTAGTCCCATTCAATTAACTACATCTCTCCTGATCACTGCTAGGCTGTAAAGTGCATATTGATGTAGACCATTTGATTTACATGTCCTTTTTTAAAGCTGGTATCTGCAATATTGTGTGTGAGCAGGACTGGCTTATAATCACTACAATCTGTCAAGCATCCAGCAATTCTGCTGACAGCTTTTGTAAAAAGGTGTTTCACTGGCTAATCAAGCCAGACATTACTTGCCAGCAGAAATTAATGTTTTTTTTTGCAAATTTGGACAGTTGCCCATCCACATCTGAATTTTTAAAATTTACATTAATTTGAAACTGTCTCCTCCCTTTTTTGTAAATAGGCCAAATGTCTCCCTGAATGATTCCCGGTAACATGCATTATTATAGGCTGACAGACATGTTGGTCTGCTTGCTAAGAAATGTTGCAACGCACATCATTATTGCTGCACTGATGAAGTAGGAGGCCCGTGATTGTTAAAGGCTGAAAACATTTGTTGCCTTTTTTGTGCCTGAGCAAAACTGCATTTGAGGATCCCTGAGCCTTCTAATCAAATGCCATCAGCACCAACATATATCACAATTCTTTAACTTTTTTTAGACCTGTTTTTGTGGACATCTCTCTAATATTTGGCAATCTGGCTCCCGGGAAGCAATTTCGTACAGGGGGCCCTGACTCAACATGGACACTTATGACAACGGAGTTTAGGATCAGGAGTGCATTTCAGCATTTTGTACCACTGAGGGGGAAGCGTGTGTCAGACCAGGCTGGCACAGAAACTCGGGGATCCAGAATGCGGAGCACAAAGGTTTTATTACGCAGATCAGGCAAACAGTACTTGAATTGACGGGCAATGCTCGTAGTCGCGGTCACAGGTCCAAACGGGTTGTAAGCCGGGGGGGGGGGGGGGATCAGTCCCCCCCAAGCAAGAAGAACAAGGGGTGAATGCATGGGGGGGGAAGGACAGGAACAGGTAAGGCAGGCAGGACCAGGACAGGTTTGAAATGTTCAGTTTGACTCATGGAGTAGCAACAATACCTTGCACTTGTGAGGGCAGAGGGGTCATTAAAGGGAGTGGGGCAGTTGTGGGTGCTTATTAGCACTAATTGGTCAGCCCCGCCCTGTGGGATGCGACAGCATGCACGTGAGAACAAGGCTATGACTGAATTCGGCTTTCTTCGATGTCTCTTCTCCCCTGTTTCTTCCAAACTGATCCACAGAGAAGCTGATCCATTGTCTTACTGCTGGTGTTGCTTTTAAGATGCATCAAAAACTGCAGAGGAAAGCAATTTTTTCTCACTTTTAAATCTGAGGGAGACCAGGATGAGCCCTACCCAATCCAGACCGGCCCATGGCCGAAGCAGAGACGCGTTTCTCGCATATGAAATTCTGGCAGGAACATTCTCTGGAAAGGGTCTTTTTTCAGCACAGACTGGACATTTGCAGGGTCTGTGGACTTCTCCCCTGCCCA
This sequence comes from Mormyrus iriodes, assembly GCA_011763525.2. Classification (NCBI taxonomy): domain Eukaryota; kingdom Metazoa; phylum Chordata; class Actinopteri; order Osteoglossiformes; family Mormyridae; genus Mormyrus; species Mormyrus iriodes. Next base: position 24,955,093 of record JAAGVU020000019.1, read on the forward strand.
GCAGGAAGCCAGCAGTGCTTAGTAAGACCTTCCTACCTATCACAGCTGAATGGGCAGCCTGACTCCAGAACTGAGGAAAAAAAAAAAACATCCAACTTCCTTAAAAGGGAAAAAGTGAGAATATTTGGGACCTTTAAAAATGGGCGCCAGCCAGATGGGCAACCTAAGTATCAGTAACGGCGCCGTGATGAACCTGCTTCGGCCGCCCGCCAAACGCACATTAACATTTTAAGATCCATTTGTTAATACGCAATTACAGCCAGGATTGATTAGGAAGCACTTGAGGCCGTTTTTAATGGCGATGAATGCGCCGTTAGAGCTCCGGCTGCCCGATGGTTTATGACGTGCCGTCATCTTTACGCCCTCTCCGCCGCGCCGCTGTAAATCCTCGCTGCACAAACTCTAGGCCTGTCACACTTTCACGAGGTCAGTCGTAACTTTTAAATAGAAATATGTGGAGCTGTTGGCGTTCACACCTCTTCTTAATGTGCAAAACCTGCCCTTTCCCACTGCCTTATTAATCACAGAAGAAGGCTTTCCGCCTCTTTCCTAACACGATCCACGGACATTTTCATTAAAAATATGTTCAATAAAGAATAATATAGCTGTGGTATAATACACTGTAAATAATCGAAGGTAACAGTTATGTAGGAATGTTTTACAAAGCAGAGAAATAATTGTATCCAAAATACAGAAAAAGAATATCAGTCATATATAAGGTGAGATACTGGAGTCAGCAAAGATGCTACTGTAATTCTGGCGTTCAGATATCAGGGTGATTTTCACAGATGCAGTTTTACTGGACCTCTACGGTATAGTACTACCCCGTAGCCGGCTGATCTATAGTATAGAGGAGTATTCCTCCCTATGTCAGCTTATATAACCGTCTTCTGGTGCCTCCCACTGAGATCCTGACCCCGGTTCATTGTGTTATATAATAAACAGAGGTCAAACCAAGGATGGACGAACACCTGATAGAAAATTTAAATAAAATAAAAGTTGCCATCCTTAACACGATGATGAAATAAGAACGGCAGCAAAATATGTAAAAGGATATGCAAATCATCTCCTGTTTAACTCTACTGGATTCTAGCTCTGCGTGAGCAGACAAAGTACTAAAGTCTTAAATTAAACGCATTTACTATTGTCTTCTGAAATATATCATCTTTGAGTTTTATCGGCAACCACAAGAAAACTCATACCTAGAATATCAAAACTGTTAAACTGTGAACCGCAGTAGGAATATTTCATTGTACTACGTTTTGCTGTATTAAATGTGACGAAGTAAACGGGGTGGCTGGGGGGGCGGATGGAAAATTCAAATATGGAAGTCGGGCGATTTTTATTATAAAATGTATAATGCTCTGTTGATTCTGCACAATACCATGCCGAGACAATGCACTGATTTAAAGGAAGAGAGAGAAACGCATAAACGCAGAGAAGCGCTGGTGACAGGTGAGTTTTGAATTAATCAGGTTACGGCTGGCTTATGCGATCAGCAGTAGGCAACATCTATCGTTAGTGTTGCGCAAAATGCCCGGCGTATGTGGACTCGGCAGAGATGCAGAGTGCCGAAATACAGCGACGATATGCATTAAATCGTAAACATCCCTTTTCTCTTTACGGGTAACTGCACAATTCCCTGCCGTAGCTTTCGGGTAGGGAATGAGAGCCGGATGTCGATGAGCCGGAAATACACAACCCTTGGGGTACAAACTGACCTCTAGCTAAGCACCGACGGAAATAAAACTTATATTTTGCACTCAGAACTCACCCCTGGCTCAGGTGTGGACAGAGCGGAGCTGTAATTGTTTGTCTCTGTCTTGATTCCAGAGTTTAATCAGTTAAAGTGGCATTTCAGTGTTGAAGGCATTGCTGTTGAATTTTCCCTCTGTCCTGGGTAATTAGGATCCAAACAAGGTCTGATAGTTGGCAGGCAGCAACAGCTGCTTTCCATGCAGGGTCAGAAGTCAGCGCAGTGATTTGCATAAGCTAATCAGGGTAAATGAAATGCTGATTTATTCATTTGGGATCTGAATTTGGTGTCTTGATAGAAAAGTCCCACCGGTTTTTCATATGCGATCAATGAAATTAATTAGCGATATACAGTGAGGTTATGCATCCACAGCTATCATAACAAACAAAATGGTTACAGAAGCTGACAGCAGCAGCACAGATTCCACAAGGTGAAGTTCGCACCTAAGTTTTCCAAGGGATGTTTTAGACCTTCCCTTAGAAGCTAAAATCTTGACAAATCGACTGGTTTCTAAAATATAAATAACATGCACATTCCTGTCCCATGTCAAACCCTCCCACCTCCAAACCATCTGTCAAGATATATATTGTAACCATTCACCTTCTCAGCCTCTCTACAGTTCCAATGAAATACCTGTGTTGTAAGTACACCAAGAGAGCTCTCAAAGCATCGACGTACGCTAGAGAGGGGGAAAGTGAAAATGCAGCTGATGTGTGCGAGGAAGATGTGTGTTTGTGTCAGTATGAGTGTGTCTTGATGTTTAAGAATGAGAAGCTTGCAAGCTCGTGTCAGTGTGAGTGTGCGGATGAAAGGGGGCTTGAGTCTGGCCAGGCTCGTGTGTGAGAGGGAGAGAGCAGGCTTGGATAGCTGAGCAATAGCTTCTCAGAAGCAGGTCTTCACAATGCAGGACTGTGCTACCATGTGATGTAAATTCCCTGTGGCGATTAGAGCGACTCAACATCACCAGGAGGTTTCATCGGCACTGGGGCCACTGTAGATTGTAAACAATGAACAGAGGCTATCATTTCTGGGAATAATTATTCCTGGGGGTGGGATTGAGGCTTGGTTACTGCATACTTTAACACCCAAGGTAAACATATTTCACGTGACCAAAAAGAAAAGGCTGACAGGGGAAAAAATGAAAAAAGTATGATGATGTTTACAGAAGGAAATCGACAGGAGACTTGCTATCATTAAATGACAGATCCGGGACTGAAATGCTCCACCGCTACGGGCACAAATGAATTGGCTGGATCGTCACTCCTACTGGGATTTACGGGGAGGTTTTTAATGCAATTCAGTTCAATTAAGTTTTATATAGCGCCTTTCACAACAGTGTCGCCCTAAGGCGCTTTGCACGTTTGTTGTAATACATGGCTACATAATTTATGCAGAATAATTCAAAAACAGGGAAAAGGGACGACAAATGGAAGAAAGAAAAAGCTAGAACACAACGGAGGAGAGGAACCAAAAACAACCTGCAGTGGTCCAAAGTCAATTGACTTCCCAACATGGGTCATTTTTTGACATGGGAATGCACTTTAGGTTCTGGTGACGTTTGGCTGTGGCTGGGAAATTTCACTTAATTTCGAAATAGCTGCCCCATTAAAACAGCGCAGCTCGATGGACCACGGGGGCGCGAACGCGACTCGCTGATTATCTTATGATTACGAGATGGCTTAGGGTGTCGAACCTTCACAACGGCGTCGCATCAATTTTCACATTTGTCTTGGCTTCGTCAGGCATCTAAAATTGCAGCATATGACCAAACTAGTTACATTTATGGGTAAAATTAATCTTAAAAGTTCTCTGGAGGGAAATGTGATGTGAATACATGTTCACATCTCTGTATTTAAGATTTGCTTCTGTTTTGTCACATCAGGTGATTTTTTTTTTCCCCGTCTTTGTTCTTCACTGGCAACCCTAAACCCACAGACTTAACAGGCCAGCCCTGACATCTCTCCAAGGTCAGAAAACAGCTTCCCGAGTGTGGAGATATGCACCAAAATGTGACTGGGGTTTTATTCTCTGAAAAAGATAAATATCCATCCATAAATATCCATTTTATGGTATAAAATTACACTGAAATTGGACGAAATTGAAACAGCCTGACTTTATTTTTGTCATTGCTGATGGTGATGTCAGTGTTGTGAGTGGATTGTGCCTTCCGCTACTCCTGCCAAGTCAGACGCTCAGCCTATTCCAAGCATCTACCTCGGAACCTGGGCATGCAGCTTGTTTATTCTACAGCTTCCTCTTCTTCCTGTAGTAATAACTACTTGTCGATAATACCTGATTTAATCCCCCGGGAGCCTGCCAACCCACAGGTTCCAAAGCCCTGTAAGAGAAGTTCCTTCTTCATCCAGAGCTTCTGATTGCTAGTGCTGTTTTTGAGCCATAAAGCAACACAAGCAACAGCATGGGCTACATCATGCTCTACCAGTGTTTCTCAGCCTGGTCCTTGGGGAGCCCCAGACAGTCCACATTTTTGCTCTCTTCCTGCCAATCAAAAACACCAAATACCTGGTACAGGCAAAAAAGGTGGACTGTCTGGGGGTCCCCTAGGACTACGTTAAGAAACACCCCTCTATCAAATGGCAGAGGTGGAAAGTTCAGGTCCAAAATGTAAAAATCCAGAGTACGATTTTGTTTCAACCAACCAGTTGAACATAGAGTCACAGTCACAAGGTACTCAGTTAGTTGGCTGAAATAACAACTTGGTCTGGATTTGTACTTTCTGGGCCTGAACTTTCCACCTCTGCCAAATGGCCCAGAGATCATCAAGGCAAAGCTTTATTCAACCCGGTTGGCTATATGCACTGTCTGAGTTTGGCTTTGGGGGCTGCTCATCACTTCTGTAGTTGGGGGTCCAGGTAAAACCTGCACCTCCATGATTCCTCCGCGCTGCACCTAAAAGCCACACCTATCGCCTTCATGCCCTTGTTTTACCGCCTCATATTTTGACTGACATCGACCTTAAAAATTTAGCTGCTGTTGTTTACAATCCATAGTTATACCCTTCTGTTTTGTTTATCTGTGTTTCTTGAAGTGTACAGACTTCCTCTACATCATCTAAAGTTAGTAAACAATCGTAAGTCTTTCTCAGGATTATAGCATAGGCTGTAACTACTTGCTTGCTGATTACTTCAAGAAGCTTATAAGTGGAATTAAATAACCTTGTAGGTCATTATAAAGACACTGAAGTCTAACTAGACAGATTAAAGCTAATGCACAATGATTCAGAGGGGCTTTGCTGTCACCACACAAACATACATATAAAAGGGCAAAGTGGGGAAGACAGTGGATGGACTTAGAGGCGGCGCGTGAATCGGCTCGCCCACGTCGTTCTCCATAAGTGCCGTATCATCTCATATTTCCAGCCCGCTTTTGATGTCGAATATTTATTACACACATGGCTGATTCGGCGAAGACGAAAAAATGGATTTGGCTTTATATCACAAGAATAGTCTTTGTGAAATAGTGAGTCAAAGAAAATTAAATGTGTTGAAGAAATAACAGATGCAACACATACGAAGAATTTTCATAAAACTATTCCGGAGCATTCTCCTAAGTATCTCCTGTGATACTGATGTATCAGGCAGACAGAGAACGGTCCTCCACACACTCTCATTACCTCAGTTATGCAAGACTTGTACACCCATTAGACATAAACGATTAAAATGGTGGTCTGAGTACCACGCAGCATGAGATGTCTTGTGAATAAAGACATCTTACATTCACAGATTTGCCCAGAACACTTGGAATTTCAGTTATGAGCCACATTTTACCGCATTGTTTCCAAACTGGGACAGTGCATGCTACTGTACGCCTCTGCATCGCTCCCCGAATGTGATAATACATGCAGGCATCCATGATTTAACTTTCATTGTCCTCTTCTGTAGAGAGGGCATAGAAATGGACCCACCGCGATAATTAAATGGGTTTAAGTAAGTATAATGTGCTCATCTGGGTTTCCCCACCCCGTCTGTCTGATGGGAGAAGAGCCGTAAAAAGCATGACATCCTGCCATGATCCCAAACATTGTTCTCATATGTCTCAGGCAGCAGAATTAGAGGAATTAACGACACCTTTTCACAACACTCAAGGTTACAGTGGACAAATAGCAGGACAGATATACTAAGTATTAGTGAGAGGGAGAGAGAGAGATGCCTTTTACGAGATGCCCAAGTTGGGGAGGAATACAAGATGGGGGGTGGGCGGGACAAGAAAAAATTAGACTGACAGTGCAAAAGTGAAAGAAGAAAACAAAGACCACTGGAAAATGGCAAATTCAGAGGGGAAGGAGAGATGATATATATGAACAGAGCATGACAGGGGGCAAGAGCATGAAAAGTGATGAGAATGCGGGAGCTGTAGCCTTTTCTGGGTGGGGGTCACGAGAAATTATAATGAGTACAAGTGGGGAGAAAACGAAGAGCTGACGAACAGATGGGGTGAGGAGAGTATGGAGACGCGGGGAGGAAATCAAACTCCGTGAATGTGTGTGTATGTTTTCCCCTTGCCATACTTCCATAATGTCATCCTTATGAAAGCATGAAAAACCCATTTTTATATCAGTGGGGAGATGTTTTTAATCTGAAGGAGAAGGTCCATGTGTTTTAATATAGCAGGTTACAGTGTGACACAGTGTGAATTATTGAATTATTTTGTACTTGCCTTTATTTTTTTTGTATTCGTTCTTTAGTTTTTAATTTTATTTTATACTGTGTATGAGACCATGACACAATATAGTATAATTGGTTGTGGATCAGTACACATGGGTCTGCTGTAATTAGGTATGCATATACCTTTAATGGTCAGCTTGGTTTCTTTGCTTATTCTGTTGCTGTTTTTTCCCTGGAGATTCATGCATGAATATGTGCTCCAGGGCCAGTTGCTGTAAATGAAGCTGGCTGGTCTTAAAAGCATTCATCTTCAAGGGAAAAAAAAAGAATTAAATTTGATGTTTTTCAATCCTGCTGTCTTATATTGAATAAAATTTTCTTCTACAGTACTTTGACGCTTGTATTTTTGGATTTTTTTTCCCATATCTAAATTGACTTCGGGTACACAGAATTGACAGAATCGCTCTAGGAGTGACATGCTCTGTTTATTTATGGGGTTTTGGGGTAAGAGCTGGGTAGATTTCAGTGCTGATGAAAATATTTAACTGCATTTATTTTCTTCTGAAACTTGTCATTCAAACCTTCACCTTTCAGTTCTCACAAAATCTAGAATCACTTAGCCAATGAAAATGCATAATGGAGATTTTCAGTAATTATCTAATAATTCACTAAACTGCTTGTTTAGTTGTATTTCCCCCTTTTGTTTTCTGACCCTTTTTTATACTGTGGCTGACTACTTTCACATAAAACAGAAGAGCAGTCCGATAGGATGATGACTGCAAACCTGCAAATTGAATTCTGAGCCACAGCAGGGAGCATGTCCTCAGCCCACTGCAAACATAACAGCTTTTTAAATCTAACTGTTTGACTAAAAGAAACCATAAAACTATTTTGCCTTTTTGGAGGGAAGTAGTAAATATTGAAATACCTTTACTTTCAAGTATAAAACTTTTACACATTAGAGGCTAACACCAGCAGTCAGTAGTCTTGTACAAAACTTTTCAAAGGTACATGGACGTTTTGGTTGTTGATAATTTTCTAGTGGTTTGAGTCAGGTAGCTGAAAGAAAGAGAGAAAAGTTTTGGATTTTATGAGCTTCTGTATTTTTACTCTACTTTAGTATCATGAGTTTTAGTCTCAAATTTTTGCTTGTTGCAAAAATAAATTAATAAACTTACTCTCCTCCACTATGCTAGCATGATCTTTAAGAAAACTACTCAGCCTGACAATGAACACATAAGGCCTCCCATCTACAATTTTTGGGCATACGAACATTCATACACTCGTATACAGGCACAGACACCTCGTGGCCACAAAAACAAAAGACCTCGTTTTGACAACGTGAAGAAAAAACTCAGGCATGGTTCCAAAAATAGCTGTTAAGCCACCAAAACACCGAAACGCTAAGTGCAAAAATATAGCCTTACCCAGACGTGTATCATCAGAAGACTGGTCGCTTGCTTTTCTGAGAATTCTTATTCTTTAAATTGGGCCAGCTGGGCCTCTTAATACCTAACAGCATAATTAATCTGCAGCGAGTTGGTCTTCATTAACTGGGGGGTTCTTCTGGCACAGGGCCGATGATCAATCACCATGGAAATGCAACCAAACACCTGCCAGCTGTTACCTGGCCTCCTGTCAACTCACAGCCTACAAACACATATTATTATATTAATTAATTACCACATGTATCGCTACTAAGTCCCAGTGCATGGGGGGAAAGGGCAGCTCTTCCATAACCGTATAATTTTACTCATCATGAAGTCTGTTCACAGCCACACAAACCATGTACCTGTGACTAAGGCTTTCTACAGGCTACTCCTCACAAGTGACCTCTTTGGGCACTTTAATGACATTAGAGCATCGTGTCCTTTAGAGAGAGGTGTTACATCAAAATTTTAACTGTAGTACAGAATAGATGGGTATGTATTAGGCTTGGTTCACTATGAAACATACATGAATATTGCCATGCAAAATACATGCACTCCAAATGGAAAATATATTTTAAATAAAAATATTTATATATTTTAGCGGAAATATTCAGCAAAAAAACAGTGTAATTAATCAACTCATTTATGCGGTATGGATCTGACAAAAACACACATTAACACAGGCACAGATTATACATTATACACAGTACATGATATTGGTACTATTTTTTAGTACATTATACTCGTACTAAAAAATATCAATATGAATTCATATTGTTGTTAGTCTATAACAGTGCTTCCCAATTTGGTCCTCGGGGACTTGCAGATAGTTCACATTTTGGGAGCAAAAATGTGGACTGTTTGGCAGGGAGGTGGGAGGGAGCAAAAACGTGTACCGGCTGGGGGTTCCCGGGGACCGGATTGGGAAACACTGTTTTATAATATTAGAGATACACAATGGGAAATGACACAAGGTTGGTCCAGTGGGGACCCTGAGTATGTTTTACCGTCCAGTGCTGATATAGTCACACACTGCCTCATTGATCGAGCCCGTCAGCTTCACTCCTCTGCTGTCCTCCTCGGCAGTTCCGATATAATCTGATATGGTGATGTCATAAGATCATATGAAAAACATGTAAGTAGTAATATTCATATATAAATACTTAAATACTGTATATTAGTATTTTTTACATTTCAATTACCTCGTAACTAAAAAATTGCTATACTCTAAAACAAGCACAAATTTGAGAGCAAAGACATTTCTTGATTAAAACCAATCTTTGTTCTCAATATTTAATTTGAGAAAACCTCTTTAGGTACCCCCCCCCCTACTGTAGAAAGGAACAATTGGGTGTCAGCATTCTGCTTTATTAGTCAGGTCTAGAGAGTAAGTTTCATCTGGAATCTGTCAATGGCCATTTACTCTTAATCATTGTCCCTGAGTTTCATAACCATCCACTCCAGTAGATGATGTTATAAAATCACCCAGCTAGACAGGGTTCCTCGCGTTACCTCAGAAACACCATAAATGCCTTTGGAGGACCTGTCTTTTTTTAGCCCTCTTCAGGTTTAGGTTCTGCTGTTTCATAGGAATATGTTTCACTGACAGGTTGACTTCATTTTAAGAATGGCTGTCTGGCTCTTTAGTCTCTACAGTGACCAAAACACCCTTTTCCACTTACTGAGATCATCACTGCTGAAACCATCTATTATCAGCTCAAAATTGCTTCACGAAATACAAAAAAAAAAAAGGGAAATTTTTTTGTAGAATCAAAATGCATTAAATGGATGCAACTCCCTGCATCTGAGTTGTTCCTTAGCTCCTGGTGATACGATGATCTATGATGTAATACCAGTGATCACTTTCTATCTGGTCTGTACTGTGCTGCTGGGCTAGCCTAAATCTGTAGATCTCCATAGCAACAAGGCTCTGTGTCAGCGGCCATATATATATCTGTCCAGATGGAAGGAGCAAATGCTTCCTCATGGCCTAGATGGTGAGAAACGACTCACAGATCTGCTAACAGTTACACCACAACTTTTTCTATTGTCACACGTTGCCACAACAGGAAAACGGCAGGGTTCAAACAGACTAAAGAACTTGTAAATATACACCTAATCATCTAGTAAATCATCTAGAAATTGTTTCTTATACCAGGCACACCCATCAAGTCAAATGCCTTGTATGTTTAATATACTTGGCTGATAAAGATCTTTCTGATATTTAAGAAACAGGGATTAAACCACTGTAGGTCTGTGCGAACCATAAACCAGTCCTGAAAACTGCAGGCCCCAAACTCACTTGCCAGCACACCCTAACATGATCATCAGCCCAGTCTGGATAAATTGGACTTTACTACTTAAGCATTTCGTAGACAGTGGGTTTGTGGTCAATTGCCATGGCGACGCAGATATCATCTAAATCCTGATCCTCACTGTTGGACTCCCTCATTCTGTTTTTGACCAATGATACATCTTAGTTTAATGGAAACCCTGGATTAACTTCCTCGGTTTACATTATCGACGTTTTGTAAAACATCAGCAGCTCAGTATTGGATTAACTAATTTAATATCAGATTAGATATGTTTGACTAGGGATTGTGGCTCCTCTGCAGGCAGGGAACCAATTTGAGGATTAGTCCTGATCCTCTTGGCGCTGTTCATGTCTGGTGACACCTTCATCAGGGACATATCTGTCATCCCTCTTCTTCCGTCAGTGGCTTCCATTTTTTGAGACACATCAGCAGAACCTTTGGGGATTCTCACTGCATTCTTAGTTACTGGGACATTATACCGCCCTTCCACTGCTTGGTTCCAGAACCTCTTACATGTCATTTTCATCTTAGCAGCTTGCCCTGATCATTATTGGAGACTGTTTTTGAGCATTCAAAAATACCTGATGCTGTTTAGATTAAATGACTGATCTATGTTTGACTGGCAGGAATCCTCCTCCTGACCTGTGTCTTAATCTGAGTCATTGAGTGATGCTGGAATGCAAGAAAATACCGTGTCTATATATTCTAGTTGTCATTTCAGACAAAACCTGGGTCTTGCTCTTATTTAACTCCACATATCAGGAGGAGAATGTATTTTCTTTGCTTGTTGACAATGGCAGCAAAGTCAATTATCTTCACTCAGTTCTGAGTTGCTGGTGATCTTCCGCCTTTTGGGTAGAGGTAATGAGTTAGCTATCTTTTAATCTCCCAGTTCAATTTCTGAATCCAACACCTGAATGACTGCTCTCTTTCTCCGTGCCTGAAAAAAATACCTAAAAAGAAAGATAAACCTTTTCAAATCTCTTGTCTGACCACAAAATCACAATGCCTGTCCCCTGGTGTGGGCCCAGCTTTACCAGTGGAAGGGTAAGCTAATACCTACCCAACGTCATTCTTTTCTTGATTTATTTCATAACCAAGGTGAAATTTATGCACAAGTATGTTTTTTTCTGCAGTATCGGCCACTTCGCGTGCAATACTTCCCCTAACGTCCCCTGATATGTCATTTCAGGTCCTTTTTCAAATTCAGGTACAACAAGCCACCAATATCATGAATAATATTAATGGCAGGGAACATTTTTCTGTGAAATAGCTGAAGGGTGGCAGACAAATAAAGGTACAGCGATGCTGAGAAAAACACCCATGCAATGCTTATCTTGGGTTTGTTTCAGCCAATGTAATAAAACTGCTGTGATAAAGAGGCACAAAAAATTAGGCAAAAGAAACACAAAATAAATAAAGGCTTCAAACCATCGCGGATATTTATCAAACAGCATCATTCTAATGGTGTTTTGTCTCTCAGCTACAGGGATAACCCCCAGTGAGAGCTGGAGCACAGACAGAGAGTGCAGCGCTGCTCAAACTTACAGCTTTGATGGCACTTACACGCCAGGACACAGTAAGAAGTGACTTCAGACAGCTTCAGTCTCACACGTCACGGCTCATTTGCACAGAAACGTCAAGTATCATTAGCAGTCATTCTGTGGATTGCTGGTAGGTAACTGGAATGAAAATGCATGCATTTATCTCGGGTCTAACAGAAGAAACCCTATTTACATTTTGGTTTTCCTAATGTTCTCATCAGACCCTATGCCATTAAGCTGGTCCTCACCACGCCCGGACCGTCTTAGCTCATGCCTCTGTTGCTTTGCTATGAAGTTAGAAAAAAATCCACAGTTCAAAACAAGATGTAACAGCCAAGATAATGTTACTCACAGTCATTCAATTGAGCCGCCTTGTGTATGTTAAGCGTGTTTTTAAGAAAACACTGTCAGAATTGCCTTCCCCAAAATTAATCTCTCCCCCCCCCACCAATTCCCTCGCCTAGCTGAATTTATATCAAATTAATATGTAACCTCTAAGGACTTTCATCCTCTATGCATATACAGCAGTCCTTCATCTAATCTGATCTCTTATGCTTTACATTACTTCATTGCACTCGCAATCACTATATGAGATATACTTATAGGCAAGCATACAAAAATCATTTGTAAATATTTAATGTGAGTCAATCCCAGTCGATGCAGCCCTCCAGAAGATTGTATCCTAGCCAGCTGCCCATGCTGCCTAATGAGTTGGCGGCACTGATATGAATTGCCTCTCACTCCCTGAATGAATACTTGTACTGGGCCTTAATGCATATGGTTAATAGTTAATCTTATTCAGACGTTGCATCTTTGAAATCAAGAGTTGGTGACTTCCATGATGTCCTCACTGGATTGCATGGTAGCCATCTTCACATCAGGCAGTGAAAGAAAGCCTTGAAGTTTGTGCCTGCGGGGATATGCTGGAGGAGATGGGGGGGGCGGGATAGTCCACTCAGTGTGCCTGCAGAAGCCCCTGGAAATAAGGACTACGCACCTCAGCCCAACGGACTTTCTCACCACAGAAGGCGGTTTATGTTGTTACCTTTAACAAAATGTGAAACCCTAATTATCCGTATGTGGCGGCGGCTGAATAAGCTGTGAGTGCTGCCATCGCTACTTAGCCTGAGTGACTGATTTATTTTATCGATTTCTTTTTGCCTGAAAGTGTAATGAAAATGCCACAGGGGTGTGTAAAGGGTGTAGAGTCATAATAATACACATCCACCTTCTGTCCTTTGGACTGAGAGCATGTAACTCTTATAAATAGCAGTCAGGTTTTATATGCATGCAGACACTTCGAAATGGTCAATAACTAAGGCCAGCTACCATCTGCGTTTAGCTTCCTGTCAATCTCACTTTTCAGCCACATGAATCATTTGCAATCAGGGTACATAACTGGGAGCACTAGGGATAAACAATCGGACATGCAAGCTTTATAAAACGCCCCTGTTTGTTTTCAGTCGCCCACACAGACAGACGCGTGCAAGAAAAATAGTGAGAAGGGCTGGCTTTGCATCACAGTGCGATCCTGTGCTTTGAAAAAACATCAGAGTTTATATGCATGTTTATACGGTTCACTCGCATGTCAAGGTATATGACTTTGCCTGCAGTGACCAAAAATCTCTAAATACTTCATGATATCGGATTCCTCAGAGAAACTTTCCTTGTTGCCCAAAATTATACTTTGTGCTCTGGCGTCTGATCTTGTCCACTGCTCTCAGGCATCACATGGATTTTTCTATAGCCAGTCAAGCGTCTGGTGCTGTATCTTTAGCTGATGGAATCAAGTCTTCTTCTGCCTGGGAATTGTGGGCTGAATGGATTGTTTTGACCTTGGTTGGTGATATATGACTGCGTTTTCGTTCAAAGTAATTCACCTTTCGGATGCCCAGCTGAACACTGCGAGTGTCTGACGAAAGTGGCAAATAATCCATCGAGAATAATCCATCGTTTGTCCCATCAAGGTCATTCCAGGGACCAGAATGGCACTGCTAAGAAGATGGAGCGATTGAGAATGGGGGAGTCAAGTAAGCAGATAAGGAGAGTGGAGGCTAAGATGAGACAGGAAAAAGTTGGGAAAGATCAGTTAAGCAGACACACAGTAACTGACACATATCGACATCTGTGGGCATATCTCCTCACATTCGCACACTTTAAAAGAGACACAGATTCACAGAACCATGCAGATCAATGCACAAACCCTCAAACTACAGGCCCAAATCATTATTCAATCCCCTCTGAATTGGACTCATGTAGACAGATCTGTGATGTGTGGGAATTTGGCTTCAGATTCTCCTGTCAGTACACAGGGTGTGCGGCATATTGCTGTAACCAGGGTTACCGGTGATCCTCGGACCAGACAATGGAGGCTGTCCACTAGATGGTTCCATGTGCTCGCATGTCATCCACGGCCTGCTGACATCTTGCCCGTATTTCCTCAGGCTACAGACGTGTCTTGTAGAAATGATACAATGCAAGAATTACAGAGTGTGTTGCACAGCGAGATGCAACAGGTCTCTACAGGCATTGCTGTCAGTAAAACAAAGCTTTGGGGGGGGGGCAATGAGGGGGGAGAGCACAAGATTCCTTCTAAAGGCCAACAATCAAGCTGAATTCCTTTTAGATACTTTTCTGGTATACTATCTCAGAGTGTAATTGTACAGCATGTGTTTCGTCATTCCAGAGATAATGAAGATGGTTGTTTTTTTTTTTTTTTACATTTTTCCATATGCAAGGTTTAAAGATATCTAAGGTCTACCGAAAGGCGTCTTCATCTTCACGCCAGTTGAGAGCACTTAGAAAACATTTCAGGGCTAAAAGAATTAAAGGGAAAAAACGATTTTCACAAAAGGTGGCGGAGATGTGTCACTAACGATGTGGCAGAGCGCTCAGTCTGTGTGTCAGAGTCACGGACAGAAGGGGCTAGTGCTGGTGCAGCCACACGCTCATGCCGCTGTTTGTGGGGGGGGGGGGGGGACACCCGAGCCCTGTAAGTGGATGGGTATGTTATTCAGGCATGTACTGAAGTATACTTTTACCTCTCCAGGAGATTCTGGTTCATGTTTCCAAGGTAACGGGAGGTGAGATGAAGGGCACTTTACCGACGGCACCAAACACGCTACAGAGATCCTGTTGTAAGTTGTGTGAGGCAGAAACAATTGGTCCTGGCCCTCCATCAGTATTTTCAATGTGCTGTGGGTCCATTTTTATTGATGGGGTACAATGGAAATGAAGACAGCAACTTTCTTAACGTACAGCTTAAAATGTTGACTATGGTGTACAAGAAAGAAGAGGAAGTATCGGATATGTATTGGCTATACAACAAAACGGTTTAAACATGTACAGTATGAAACAATGAAAAAAGTTTAACAAAAGAACAGGAAGAATATAATTACATGTTAATTTGGGGGAAAAAATTAAACATACGGAAGAAACAAAAAAAAGTCACTTTAAAAGAGTTATTCTAAAATTTTGACATCTATATAAAACAATTAATGAAAAATAACCCCGATTAATGTAGATAGTTCTTGGCGTCTCACAGAACACCGGTTGCAGATGTTTTTGGTGCTGTACCGGTATGATGACAGTTCCTTCTGATCCTAGACGAAATACGTACAAAAATGGGGAGATCTGCAGCTATTCCACACATTGACTGCTCGTCTTACTCTACCGTCATCCTGTGATTATGCATCCAGTGATATCTCGTCACGCTGGAGCTGCGAAGTTCTCCCCACCATTAGGTCTGCTGAATGTATAATCAAACAAATGCATTAAGCGGAGGAGCTTTGTCAAGCTTCTGTTGTGTTGCTTTAAAATTTGAAGGTGGACCAGCCTGTAGGTCTGTGATAACATGGGTGTCTTCGGCAAACCGCTTAGAGCCTGTCCCTCATCAGAGCGGAAAGGTCTGATGGGGGTTCAGGCCGACGTTGTTGACACACAGAGTCCTTCCCGTATCGTACCAGAGCGAAACGAACAGCAAAGGCGTATAAAACCAATCCAGAATATCAACAAAACAAAAGAGCACCAATCCTTTGTAGTTCTGCTCTGAGGTTTCTCAATTTTGCATCTCCTTTTGCCTGGCCAAGACCCTCTCTGATGAGGTTCCAGCCCCTTTGGCAGCATTGACCTCCTCCATGACTCAATGAATCCATCGACTTAAACTGTGCTGGCTTGTGCTTCTCGTGCTAAAACATTTATACAGTAGAAGTCTGTCTGGGATGAAAAATCTAATCTTATAGTCCTTGTTAGGGACAAATCAATATCAGCGATGACATGTTCATCCAATGACGCCGAACTCAAATCCAGCATCTATGATGTATGGATTAGTATTTTTCTGTTCTAAAGGCTTCTAAACATTTGTCATCATGGACTGTCAGCACGTTGCATGTTTTTTGTAATACTTTAATTAAATGTTCACGCTACTCCAGAACACCCCTAGAAGCATCTTCCCGCCTGTCTTCTCTATGTTCACCAGCGACATGATGGATCACACGCCTATGCAAAATCTATCCTTTGCCATCCAATTGTTCTTGCGTCGTGCATCAATCTGTGTGCCCATCACCAACCTCCCCGCCTACCCCACAACGCAATGGGCAGAATGAGCATGCCATCAAACTTATGGCTTGGCGGACAGGCAGCCTAGCCCTCCATTGTAACTCTGTTTGCAGCCGCAGGGATAAACCAGCATACTCTGCTGGGATCCTCCTGGTCCGAATCAGGCTATGAATATGTGCGATCCCGTCTCGCTATGAACCTGGGAACAGCACGCCCCGCTTCACAAACACATCCCTTTTGAGTCATCCTGCAGAGCTTAAGGAATAAGACAAGTATAAACACCTTCGCTAGGCAAAGCAGCCAAGGGCATGTTAACATTAATGAAACCTCAGCGTTATTACTCTTTGCATTATCATGCAGCCTCATTAATCCACCTGCGATTTGCTGAGGCACAGTTACCAGCCACTTTAACAGCGGACGCTGTTGTTATGGAAATGAATCCAAGGCAAGGCCGATCAGCCTGCTGGATGAGGCTGCAGCCTTCCTCGCATGTTTCCAGTCCCTCATCTACCACGACACACTGCGAATTCACACCGCTGGTGTATCGTGAGAATACTCAGCTTGGGGAACATCGTTTTTTTTTTTTTTTTTTTTTGTGAGAGTAAGAGGGGGGAGAGAAAATGACTCTGACTTTCATATCCATGGGACTCTTCCAGAAAATTCATGCACCACAAATTTGGAGCAGGACAGACAGAAGGGCAGCGCTGATTTCTCTGTCGCTCACCTTCTGTGCTCAGGACATTGAGCATGGCCAGGGAAATCCTGTCAAAGACAGGCAGACATGGGGGAAGTCCCAAGGATTTTATGGACAAAACATGTATTTTTGCAGTTTAGCAACAAGTGCTCCTTCGGGACTCAAATTGCACCAGTGAAAACAACTTACCTATCTCACTCAATGCAGGTCAACCCATTAGGCAACAAAGGCCACATCTTTTGAAAGAGTAGGGCTGGTACCCTGATCCCCTGGCTAAAATTGCACACTGTGGCCCTATCAAATCCAGCCTCCTAATCAACCCCTATATCTAATTGGTGGATTTGCTCCTGCCCCTTCACCACCTTAGCTACTGTGTGGAGAGCGTACTGGTGCAGAATGGCTGGCGTTGCAACTTCCAGGTGGGGGCTACACAGCGGTGGTTGAAGTGGCTCCCCATTGGTTCTGTAAAGCGCTTTGGGTGTCTTTAAAAGTGCTACAGAAACGTAACCTTCATTCATTCTTCTCCTGAGGGGAACCACCCTGAACCAGCAGTAAAGTTTGCCTAGGTCTCCAGCTGGGCTTTGACCGGCACTGTTTCACCTCCTGTTCCCAGCACTCCCCCCCCCAGAACTGTCCATCCCACTTGGAACCTTCTCACACCATTATCCCAAATGTAGCCAACCCCACTGCCTATTGTAGTCACACATATCTGTATATACTGCTCACAAACATTTAATATTTTTCAATATTTGGCAGGCATAAACCACATTCCAGCCTAGTTGCGCTCATTTCCAAGCTCTGTAAGAGAGAATCGTTACACTGCCCGATTCACAGCTCACACTCCCCTGTATTTATTTGTTCATACAGGAGTCCTGGTGAAACACCTGGCAGCTTAACCTTGTGACTTTTCAGGTGTGTGTTCCACGCCACCTCGCTGTATAGATGTGTGTCTAAATGCGGGCACCATATGGAAGAGAGCATGCAGGTAACATTAACGTGTCCATGTGTCTCCCTCTACCAGGACGCTGCCATGTTTTTAATGTCCTCCATATGGTTCAGACCCCACTGGGCTCGAGAGAAACAATATCTCCTTCATTTTTCATGCTGGCCACTTCATTCTGGCCAAATGCAATTTTTGGAGTCTACCCTGTGCCCCCATTTAGAGCTCAGGCTGGGAGAGTTTACATAATACAGGGCCAATTATCATCTTATTTCTGTCTAAAAAATGGAAAACAGAAGGTGCTGCACTGCGGTTACTGTTGTTATTTTTTTTTGCTATGAGTTAAATAGTTTGTATATTTCGGTTTTCATTTTGAAATGTCGTGAGTGACAATCTGCAGCTATTTCCCTCACAGAGTTGCTGAATTAAACAATAGGTGGCGTTCTTTATCTTCCGTTCGCAACACAAGGTCACCTTTCCGCTCCATTGTCAGTGCCTGGGCACTCGGCTTTTCTGTTGCCAAGACGATTAGCAGGTGAAGTCGATGCAATGCTGGATGTTCCCCTGCACAGTTTCTGTCAGCTCCTGAATGCCGCTAATATCATCCTGCCTGCAGCCTCACCCATGAAGGCACGCTGCCTTCCACACGCTTTCGGTCGCTGTAGTTTCCCTGCTGCCCCCAGCTGGCTCTCCTCTCACCCCACCTCTCTTCCTCCCTCTAAGCATGGCACAGATATTTCTCGGTTGAGCTTTAGCCTACTGCTAGTGTTACCCTGGTGTGCTCACGGTCTGTCTTTGATGCACCTTTGCTTTGGAATTAGCATATGTATCCCCTTAATTATCCAGTCAGATAACTTGAAAACGATGGGATTAAGCATGTTTCAAATGATACATCTTTGCATGCTGCTTTCTCAGCTCAGTGGGTAGCACTGTTTGCTCACAGCACCAGGGCTGCAGGTTTGAGTTTGCATGTTCTCCACGTGTCACACAGGTGCCTTCCGCCAGCTCCAGTTTCTTCTTGCATTCCAAAGAAATGCAAGCTAATTGCTGTGTCTAAGTTGACTGTAGCCTATAATTGTGTGTGTGTGTGTGTGTGTGTGTGTGTGTGTGTGTGTGTGTGTGTGTGCGCGCAATGGACTGGCATAGCATCCGGGGTGTACCCCAGTCTGGGGCCATGCGTTGGCCTCAAATGATTGAATGGATGGATCGATACCGTTTTCTTATTTCCAGACTTAAAAATTACCAGAGATGGGACAGTAAAATTAATTTTATAGGCCTATCTGCCCAAGTCTTCATGTTTAATCTTTATTACGGGACGAAACATCCATCCATCTTCTATCCAGGATAAAACATTTTATTGTAAATAGCAAGGTGCTGATTTTCAACATCATAACATTCAAATTAGTTTTCATTCTGAAACCTGTTTAATACATTAAAGGTAAAAAGGGAATATAACATAATCCCAAGAAAAAAAAATCAATAATCAGCACTGCAATCAAAGTGGAGAAGGGGATCTTTCATATTACTTATGAAAAAATGAAAGGTATGAGGCACCATCCATCCATCCATCCATCCTTGCTTGAATCCTCTGCACTCTTCGTTTATGCTGTCTGTGGCCATGGAATCGTTGTTTATGCTGGGTTTATCTTCCTCACAGGTACAGGTATACTAAACATGGGGGCTCAGTGGAGTTTCATTAATTGATTCCATTCGGATCCATTAGGAAAGCTTTATAATCCCTAACAAAGATCATCTTCCTATTGCCAAGGCACGAGCGTCGCCATGAACTGCCTCACAGGCCAGGAATTCAGTGAAAAATGTGCTCCTTTCTTCATTGACAATAATGAAACGTCACTCCCTTCTCAGTGCAATATGTAAATGTTTACACAGGCACTTATTTTTAAAAGCAGTTATGATTCCCAGCCGCGCATATTCATTTTCGCAAATTCAACACTCACCTTTTTAATTTATGTGCAGATTGATTGCGAGTCGTCGGCAACTGACGATAACGGCCCTGCCGCTTTAATCTGCAGGTGTTCTCCTCCACACCACTTGTACAAAACATAATTGAGAATCGGGATACCTCTCCCCACCCCCCCCCCCAAAATCACAGAGACGACACTTGCATATCAAGATGGCACTTGTGTTGGGAGGCGCCTCGATGGAGCGTTCACGGTAAATACCACATATCTCGGTGTCACCAAGAGAGACAGGAGGACTCTGCCTCTGTGACTCGCCAATTCTTCCCCGGCAAACAGTTTACATTTACATTTAAATGTATAGTTTATCCTGCCTTTGATGGGAAAATTAAGTTACCACAAAAGATGTAACCTGCTTGGTTCAAAACACTACACTCATGAGAAAACGTTGCCCAGACACAATAATTGCTACTGTAAATATCTCCGCTGAGTGAGAAATTATCTTGGTTTGCCCAGTGGAATGCGTGCCGCAGAATTTTTCACTGAGCAAACAATGCTTCTCTCAGACAGGTGGTGCAACCCTGACACCACCCGAAGGTGTGTTTGTGAATGAGTGTTTGTCTACACAAACTTATTGTGAAGCGTTCTAGAGGTGTGTGTGCACCTTATTTAGCACGATGTGTGTGTCGGTGGTCGTGTATGTGACTATCTAGGCCAATGTGTTTCTAGTATCCCACCTGTCAAAAATATTACAGGTAAGTGCAGGAATAAAATAGACTCATGTTTTTCCATGGCTTTGTCGGAGTTTGCCAAAAACTCCAGGGAGTGTGTCTGTGCTTGTGGAGGCACCGCGGTGTGTGTTTAAAAAGAAGCAGATATTAAAGGAGAGTCTGTCCTGCAATGCGCTTTTATTCGCGTGTCTGTCTGGTATCTCTAATATGGCTCTTCGCATCGGCTGGATATAAAGGGCTTTTTTAAACATTTTCCTTGCCTGATATGGCATGGAAGTGTGTGGTGCAGAAAGGTGCACGCCGATGAGCAGGAACCATATAGAGTTTGCTTTATTGAACAATATGATCACAATTTCTATTTATTATGGACAATCATTTTAGCTATAATTAAGGTAGAGTTGTAAGTGCATATGCTTGAGGTTGCTGTGAAGGAACTACTCTTGTAAGAAGCTTAGAGGGTGGGTAGGCTGGTATAAGAATTAGTGAGATGCTCGCTTTATATAAATTACAATTTGCTACTTGTAAACTATATATGTTGCACTGAGAGTTGGAACAATTACATTGTGCTGAACACAGCTACTATACATTTGCCTACACATCATTTTTAGAATCAAAATCAGAAGGATCTCTATTGGCCATTATGTTAAACATTCAAGGAATCTGTCTTGGTGAGTGGCTCCGGTTATAACATATAACATGCAAAACAATATCAGCTAAAAACAGGAAACTGAGGCTACAGTGGGCACAGGCTTACCAAAATTGGACAACGGAAGATTGGAAAAATGCTGCCTGGTCAGATGAATCTTGATCTTGGCTGAGATATTCAGATGGTAGGGATAGAATTTGACGTTAACAACATGAAAGAATGGATCTATCCTGCCTTTTATCAGCAATTAAGGCTGGTGGTGGTGTAATGGTGTGGGGGATCTTTTCTAGGCACAC
>JAAGVU020000019.1:24977113-25002311 GCA_011763525.2 Mormyrus iriodes
TGACAAATCTGCAGCAACTGCGTGATGCCATCATGTCAACATGGACCAAAATCTCTGAGGAATGTTTCAAGCACCTTGTGATTGAGAATTATTGCAGTTCTGAAGGCAAAAGGGGGTTCGGTCCGGTACTGTAAAGGTGTGCCTAATGGAGTGGCCAGTGAGCATAAGTGCAAACATAATAGGAAAGATTCAGTTGTAGGACTTTACAGGGACTTGAAGTTGGGCCATCACATTTAATTAAAGGTAGGAGCATGTCACCCGTCACCCCTGAGTCCCTGGTGTGCACCCCCCTAGAAAAGTGCAGCTCAATTAGACGGCAGATTAAGTAGCCAGCTGTGGACCAAGAGCGATTCGGCTGTCTGATAATGACCAAACCACGTGATGGCACCCCAACCTGAAGAAACGTGGGTACAGCCAAATGGAAGCAACTGGAAATTGGCACCCGCAGACAGGTCTATTAAGCGGGTGCCCGGTGAAAGCGTCGCCCCGGTGCTGCTGCCCCTTCGCGGGGTCACGGTTAATGACCACACTGGACGGTGTTTTTCTGGGAAATGCACTCCTTCAATGTCCAGCTTTAAATTTAGATGTCTTTCCATCTTCTGACTGTGCTTGACATTTCCCTGTTGCCACTCGTAATTTCTACAGGCTTTTTCTGACTCACTATCCGAAAGCCTTCGAAATCTCCTCCAGCCACAACCAGACCTGCTTCTGCAAGCGGAGATCACTTCATCAGATTTGAACCATTGCCGTTTCGCTGTGGAGTCCCTTTATGTTTTACTGCGTAAAACACTCACATGTTTACCAAATATGACCTGTAACTGATAGTACTACTGCATTCTTCCTGCCATACAAGACAAATCATCACTTGCTTTGGAACGTTTGAAGTAAAGCACAATGTAATCTAAGTCGGAGACGCTGAGGAGCCGACATCTACCTTCTACCGGCCCAGAAGACACACGAAAATTGAACATTGATAAATACAAAGTATAGAAATACATTTGTAAAATAGACTGTAAGTCAAGCAAGATATAAACCAGTTCTTAGGCTAAGATATATAACCAGAGAAGCCATAGACCTGGAATGTTACAGTAACATCACTTTGATACAAGATATGCACCTTGGAGATAGAATCTTCTCTCAGATACTGCTAAACTTACATATATTTCTTTCAGATCCAGCTTTAACAATTCTCAAAGATGATTTCTCACAACAAAAATCAGAGAAATATGAACCAAAGCAGTGGCTTTCCTATTCGCCATAACAATCTGATTTTTATGTATGAAACCAGGGGACAGAGCAGATTTCCGTACAATGTTTATTTCTATTAGATGCATAGGAGAATAGCCTCTGGCGTGTAAAATGCTGAGAAAGGATTACTGTGAAAAACAAAAAAGGAGAAATTATAGTCTGATCTCAGTTGTTCTGGTTTATTTGTCCTGGATAAAAACAAATATGGTGAAACAAAGATGAGGCTTGCTTCTTTGAGAGTTCCCATTACCCGTGAAAAGTTCATACTGTAAATAGGGATAGTTATGTCTTAAAAACTCCCTGTAGTATCTTACTTTACCTCAAAACTCATGAAAAAGTGGTAAAAAATGCATGAGATATGTAGCAAAACATGATATAAGCAAGAAACGATAGAGATGAATTACATAAATTAGTATAAAATCAGCATTCTTCTTTTTTTCTGACATCATGTAATTAATCAATATATCTTAAGTATCATGTGACTCACTGATATCTATTTTTTATTGAATATTTCTTTTACATTCTCAAATCTTGCTTTGGAAAAGTATTCAAACATTTTGATGACATGATATCCCAATAAAACTGAAGTCCCTAGCTAATTATACATATTCAGACCTTTTGAAAAATTATATCCCATTTGGCAAAATTACTGAAACTCTTTTTTGAAAAAATTCCAAAATGCATTTATGAATTCCCATAAGCTCTGAAGCCGATTGGACATTTTTGCACAACAGTTGTCCAGTATTTTCATATATTAATAAAAGTGACTCAAAACTTAGAGACATAAAGATATTTCCTTGTAGATTAAACCACTTGATTGTTTGTTTGACCTTGTGCTTCAGGTCTCTGTCCTGGTAAATTGTGTAAGCAAATGGGCATATGGAGTAAGTTTCTAAATGAAAATGTGTTTTTGCTGAGGAAATACTGACCAATGGCATTTGCAGAGTTTATTCTTCGCCATTCCAAAGATGCTTCCGTGGTCTTTCCCAGCTTCTCCTCAATGCCGCAATCACAATTAATTTCTATCATAGAGGACATTTCTTCCAGACTGCCTCTTTCACCTCAGTGAAAAAGAAAGAAAAGAATCACGAAAGCATCTCCTTTTCTTCCCTAGCTCTCACCCAAAGCACGGTTCCTGTCTGGTGAGTTCAGTCTGTGCCTTCAATTCAAGATGGAAGGGCTTTTAGAAGGTTTTTTATCACCTACACTTGATACATGATTTCCTCTTCTCCAGACTCTATAAAGTGTTTGTTGAGCTTATAGAACCAAGGGAGGGATCAACGCCAAAGACCAGCCCCCGGTGCTTCTGCCAGTCATGCTGAAAAAACAGCTCTGATTGATTTTATTGATTGTTTAAAGGGCGTTTAATTCAAACATAAGCAACGCTACATTTCAAACGTGAAATAAATCTATACAAATATGTATCACTAGAACTGATGAATGTATTCTGAATGTGTTTTTTATTTGAAAAGTCATGAAATCCTTCAGCAAAAATTCCCTAGAGAATTCACAGATGTCCTTGAGTTTAGAATGTGCCTGAGCATGAATTTTGAATGATGGAGGATGAGTGCTTTTAATATTTATTTGATCCAGACAGCATGAGTGTTTCAATCATATGGAATCAGGCAGCCCGAGAGGTCTATAGAAACAGAGAGACTGCAGGCAAATGCTGTAGCAAGGCGATGCACGAGAATATGAAGCTGAAATGCCTACTTCCTGCAGAATCCCATACTTTCAACATGCAAACTTGTCAGGTGAGATTTCCGATACCTGTTAAGAATATCTAGGCATTAATTTTCAGGGGGAAAACTAACCTACAAAGTGTCACCCTCTTAATGATCCGGCTGGTACACGAAACCATTCTGACAGCTTCAGAAGAAAGATCTACTATAGAAATGTCATAAACCAAAAAAATGTTACAAATTACATTGAGGTTATAGACGTACCATCTATTATTTAAGCATGCCAGACTACAAATGCATTGCTATAAAAGTTATTTGCAAATTTGGTTATGAAAAACCATTCTCCAGGGGTCTTCTTCAGACACCTGCACATTCGATATGATGCAATCTACCGCTAATATTAATTTTTCACACGGTATCATTGTCATGGCATGATGCCGGAAAGATTTCCCTTTCAATCAGTCATATAGGTTGGGACATCTCTGCTCAAAAGTGCTAGCTGCAAACGTCCACATGTGCAACAAATGATTGCTTACAGCTGTGACATTCAGGACGAGTAACAGCAGCTCTTACAGTGACCTCCAGGTAGATGCTTTACTGCGAAATGCCTCTTATGGGTGATCGACAGGCCAAATGGCTCCTTGGTTCACTCAATCTTCCCATACGAGCTAAATGTAGAAAGTACAGGATAGAGCACTTGTGGATAATTATCATGGAGATGCCAATAAGCTGTTAGGATGATTATTTTTGAATATTTAGTTAGCCAGCATGACGATGGATAAATACATATTTCACAGTAATCGGATCTGATCTCAACCCACCATTAAATCCTTCTAACAGTTGTATAAATGCATAAACACTTGGCCATGAATAGAGGTTATGTTTAAGAAGGGGCTCACTCTTCGTGTTTACAGCCGCTATTGGTCGGCTGAATCCCACCTGGAGGATTTCCTCATTACTCTGAGATGGCTGTCAGTTCCTTTTCAGAGAGGAGGCATTACAGGAGGTGTGTTTTTCCAGGGTTTTCAGAAACGTGACACATCTTTCTAAATGAGGTTTAGCTGAGGGTGATTATTACAGCAATACACACCAATTTAAAAAAAAAAATTATAATCTTTAGCTGTTGGGCTCTGCTGAAAATGTTTGTTTACTATCAGTATGTTAAATAAAGTCAAAATCCTTTTGTTCATGCATCATCTGTTCATTTTTCTAGCATTTATCCAGGAAACAGTAAAAATATTTGTATAACTTTACATTCATCTATGAAGCCCAACCTTTGTTTGCTCTCTTAAGCGTTTTAGTGTAAGTAAGTATAACAGACAAATCATTTTCAGAGCAACAACAAACTAGCTTAGCTGGGAAATGAGGAAATAAATGTAATAATAAGAGTATGTGTATTAGAGAAGATGTGTAGCAGATTTAGTTTGTGTGAAATTATGAGTTTTAGAACAATGTCCCGGATCAAGCCAGATTTGGTGGAGAGTAGATTTGTCTGAATTTCATACGGTGAGCTGGATGGAGGAGAAGCTGGATTAGGCTTGCTGAAAGGTAACCGGGTAGGAAGAGGTTATGATAATGGTTAGGTGGGACAGTAAGGTGCAGCCTTATTTAAAACTAGTTTAGATGGTAAAATCCAGCAAACTATGATTTTCTGACAACCTTGTATCTGAGGGGAATCGGCCAACAAATTGCCTGATAGATGAAAAATATATATTTTACCAATATAAACTGGAAATGAATAGGACTGCTTCAGTCGCTGGGGCCGCAGCCAAACACAGACATTAACTAGATTTAACGAAGAGTTTAAATAATTTACCACAAGTGATTATTTTGGAGCCATCTTGATATTCTCTCCGTATCCAACTCTGCTAGTAGCTACACATTTAAGGCACCTTCTAAAAATTATTCTTTTTGAATGACAGTACAGCTCTCAGCTTCGACAATAACCTGTTTTAATGCTTGAATTACAGACCTAGACTTTAATGATCCAATTTAGCTCACTCACAAGCCCTGGAAATAAGCGTATTATTTAAATTTCATGACCTTGAAAACAAACTCCGATGGCGTTCTGCCAGCACGAGCGTACAGGGAGGAGGCTGGTGGTGAGTCTTCCTGACTGTAAAGCAATTTGGGTTTGGCAAATTGGGACCATTTGCTGTCCAACAACATGCATGTAAACAGATACTAATATTACCTTTCTGCTCTTGAAAGCATTTATTTATGAGTTATGAATGTTGGCGTGAGTAATGGGTTTTCATGATGGGACTTTCCATGACTTCCATGAATCCCATCTATCGGTGATGAAATTAAGCTGGACCATGATTGAGTTGCTTATTTGGTTGCAGAAGTTCAGTTGCTTGTGCAGTCAGAGTGGGGCATCTGCTCGCTGTACAAATGTGTTTTAGCTACCAATTGAACTTCTGGTTGCGTTTGATCCATGCTTCCATGACGGCCCGCTGGCTCGCTTGGTCAGAACACAAGCTGAACCCATACCTGCCAGGAAATAAGCCACAGAGACGTCATTTATTTCCCTTTGTTGTCATCCAACTGTGTGTTTTTTTTCCCCAAGAACATCCCATATCACATTGCAAATGCAGCAATGATGCTAGAGATCAGTGAAGGAAAATATTACTTTGGTGGCTTTCTTGGCACAGTTCAAATCATTGGCCACACTGAAGGGCCTTCATCCTAACCTTCTTCTCAACCAAATCTAAATAAATGCTACCATTCTCATATGCCAGGACTCTGCAGAGCTCCTGAAGCCTAAAACTGGCTTTAAAAGAAGAGGACACAGGAGAGACATACTGATATTTTCCAAGGTAAAGACTAGGGTTTGACTGCTAAAAAGCACATTGATGTTTTGATGAATCTGATCTTGTTTCAAACACAGCAGTACAGAGTATGCAAATCAAGTCTGGGATTCAGACAATAGGCATACTTTATATAACCATAATCACAGAGGTTTTCAAATCCTGAGCCATCCATGACCGTTTATTCAGTACAAGGTCACAACAAGCCTAGGGCCTATACCAGGACGCACAGGGCACACCGTGGGTGTGATGCCACACCACACACTCACACACTACAGACAATTTAGACAGTCCTATTGCCTAACGACATGTTGTCGGACGGAGGTTTGGAATCAGAGTACCCAGCGGAGACCTGCAGGAACACAGGGAGAATACACAAACTGCACAGACACACAGATCCGGGGCTGCAGTCACAGCCACGGGACTCTGAGACTATTGTGCTACCCACCGAGCCGGCAATAACAATATCCTTAATTTGGCAACTAAAGCATTTTTTTTCAACTAGATTGCAATGGATATCTTTGTTAGATCATAATAGTGTAATGGGACAAAAGGCATTTATTGGCCAATATGCAGTTAGAAAATACTGGGCTTTAGCAAAAACACTATAAGAAATAAATATGTACTGAGCCCAAAACAGAGAAAGGGGAGAGGCTGAATTCATATGAGAGGTAAACAGACACTGAGAGAAACTCTGCTCAGTATTACAGCGATTTATTCAAACAATAAGCCACAAGAGGCCTTGTTTATTCGTGAATAAAGCCTGAGCTAAATTTCCCTGTGAGAAGCCAGGCACCACCAACTTATAAAAATAATAATAACAGCAATGGCATTGAGTGCCTTATTGGGTATATAATGTGATTACTGCTTATTAAACACAGTATTATTGCCGTTTCAGCTATCGGTTTGCATGTATATAATCACACATATCCATTTTCTCCTTCTTTCATGCATAAATATGACAATGTAACAGAAAAAAATGTCTATTGCGTTAGAATAGAAAATTATTTCTATCGAAACTTACAAGCATTTGATTTGATTTACATTCATTAAGTCATGAATGGAACAGTATTTGCTCTTGCATGTTTTCTCATTCGCCATTTTCTGTGAGAATGTCATTTCACGTCGCAGAACAAAGGGTTGAGTGGAATATTATCAGTTGCTGTGGTGATATTTGACACTATATAGCAGATGTGTCACACCGAGGAATAATACATGGCTTTAAACGTGATTAAGTCAATCAGCACGCAGGACAGGAAATATCTATAGTAGGTACTCAGTAGCGCATTCCCTTACCACACCTTTGGTTACTACAACCCGGCCAGAAATCTACAGTCAAATACAGGGGTGTTAAACTACAGTCAATTTGCTCATCATTTGCAGCAAACAGGCATCTCTTAGGAAATTGCTTCTATCTTAAGATAACTGTATTTGAAATTGGGCAGTGGGGAGAGAAAGAAATTAACTCTGAAAAAGACTAAAATAATTCCCATTTTGAAACATTTAATCCTTCATGAGAAGTACCTATATTGTGAAAATGACATGGAGATATATGTAAATATTCTGCTCATACTTTGCAGAACTCTTGGGTAAAATGTACTGCTAACAGGTTCATTATCACGACTACATGTATCCAACCTGTAAAAACTTCAGAAAGTTATGATACATTTGCAGTCTGCATTTGAACTCCCATCTTCGAATTGCTTGCCCCCCTGGACCTGGGTCACCAGGAGCCTATCCTAGGCAGCACGGGGCACATATACACATACTCTCATACTCCATGGGAAATTCAGAGACTCCAGTGAGCCTATCATCCACATGACACACCAACACTGTTCACCTGCTCACAACACAAGATTGTGGAGACTGGATTCGAACTCCCAACTCAACGTAACACGATTATTTTCACAGAGTCCCAGCCTCAGTCTCACTGCAGGGCTGTGGAAATTCACCCGGCATACATTTACTAGGCTTTTATTTGTTTGATGCCTTTCATTTATTTTCTGAAAACTAAAGCATTTGTTTTTCATTTGTCCTGATTTTGGATTATCAGTCCCCAAAAAACTGACATTCTTCTGCTACGTCGTATCTATATTACATCTATATTGTACAGACACAATTCAGGGACACTTTCAATGTCAAACAAAAAAAACGTAAATCTCCATGTCATTTTCAAACACACACACATGTTTGTGTTCATATCTTCGTGGGGACTGCCATAACCCTAATCCCAGCCATGACAACCTTAACCCCTACTCAGCCCTAACCTTAACCTTACCTAACCAAACAAAATACAAGACTTTTTGTCTTTTTTTGTTTTTTGATTGCATTTACAGGACCCCCCCCGCCCCAATATATATTCCAAATGCTGATTGCAATTCAGAGTAGTGCTTGTGTGCATAAGGTTCAGCACCTGTGGTCAACATTATGTCTCTGTGTCCCCCCCCCCACCACACACACGGTACTGTGCAAAAGACTTAGGCAGGCATGTTTTAGCTACCAATTGTCATGATCTTCATGTTGGTGTCAAATTGTGCTGTTATTCCTGTCAAAGTGTGTTAGCTTAGTCATTTCAAACCTCTGCTAAAATCACCTCATTTGCAGCACACATCCCATACAGCCATGAACTTTTTGACTCGACCACTAGCACACCTCGTATAACTAATCAATATCTTTTTGCTCTTACATTTGGCACAATGTTTACTTTTTAACTTAATCTAATTAAGTTTAATTAAGTGAGCTGGTAGTGAAATGTAATAAATACATGGAAAGGCTGGGGTGCCCCTGAGGAGAGGTTCGGGAACTGAAGTTGTGTTCAACTAGCCATTCATCATTAACTTTTTGGAGAACATAAGAAATTCTTACTAGTTTTTATTGTGTTAATTTGCATATATTCTAATGTTAAATTGTATTTTTTTTGTTCTGAGCAAATGTACATTGTACCCAGATAAATGGCTTTAAACATTTCTTTTGACTGCCTAAGACTGTTGCACAATAGTGGGTCTGTGTGTCTATCTGTCTATCTATCTATATATCTATATACAATCATACATAAATACATACATACATACATACATATACGCACACACACACTGAGGAGGGAGTAGCAGAGATAAATATGCTTTCAATAAGACCAGAGTAAATCACTCCACTGCCTCCTCAACAAGTCAAATTAAAAATGTAAATCTCCAAATGCAATTTGTTAGCATGCGCATGTAAACAGAGCTGCCGCCGACGACGGCGGTATTAGAGTGGGACCCGCAGCTGCCTGCGTTTTGCTTAACTGAGCGTTACGAAGCAGGGGATGGCTGCTTTCTGACCCGTCACACATGGCGGCGGCGGGACGCCGATTGCTCCCCTCTCTGGGGGGTGTGCCCGGCACCACAGGAAGCAGCACAGAGCTGGCGAGGAGGCCTGCTCCTCTACAGCGGCTAGGCTCTGATATTTTCCAGGGTGTAGCTTCAGACTGGGAAGGGAACGGGGCACTGTGGCCACTTCCAGATAGCCCAGGCCGGCTGCCTTTCCGGAAGCTACCGTACTGGAGCGCTGTGCACTTGAGCATGGAGGCCCGATTAACATGCATGGTGGGGTCCCGTCGGTTTACGCCATTTAACATGTTATCTGTGAAGTGATTGTAATTACTCTGTAATTCTTTGTGAGAGCCAAATCCAGCAGGACCCCACTGGTAATGAGACGAAGCGATTTGATCGCATCACCCGGAAAATGCCAGGGAAGGGCCCTGAATGGATGGCTGGGGCAGCTTGTTAGGTTGTAAGTGCTGCCCCGCTGTTGTGGCCATGCTGCCAGACATGTGCTGGGAAGGGAGCATGAGGCAGGTGTCCGGGGGGCAGGGGGGAGCAGGCAGAACAAGGTAGCAAGGAGGCAGTCACTGTTGTGCTTTTGTAATCAGTGTCTTTAGGGCCAGGCGAGGTTCTCGTCTGTCTGAATGGCACGGCCGGAACAGCAGGATCCCTAGGCATTAGTCGTGTTTCCACTAAAGTTCTGCAGAAATTATAAGTGAAGTGAAATTGTGAATAGGCCGTGTTTTCATTAATGGATGTCATGGAAATAATTCTTACCATTTATCTTCCTGTGAGAATAAGATCAATGTCTCATGCTTCAAAATGCAGAGGGCTTTCTACGAGTTAGTAGCTTTAGAAGAACTAATTATCATGTCCTACCCATCTACTAATTTGCAAATTCTGATTCCATCGTAGTTGTACAAATTGCTTCTTTTTTTGACTTGCCACAAAAAAACACTTCAACTGAACGTAAATAGTTTTTTTTGTGATTTTTGATGGGTTTTTTTTGCAATTTGTGTACTTTCATTAATGGTTTCTCAGTTCACATCTTCAAAGTGTGAAAAATTGAGGTTAATAAAAATGCCACTATTGACTTCAAAGTTTGTGGTTTGCAGTTACTCCAGAAAGAAACTGGTGAATATGAAGAACAGAGGCTTTCACAGATTAAAGAATGCAGGTTATAGAGTCATGGATTGCAGAATAAGGTCAGGGCATTCCTGGGGCAGTATGGGGGATGGACCCCCTGTAGGTCTAATAATCCCGCTTGTCATATTTTTTGAGTTTTTTTGAGTAATTAATCATCCTTAATTACCTGTCCTCCACCACCTCTGCCCTGCTCTTCTGGAAAACCTTAAGCAAGAAGCCCTTTGGGGGCATAGCAATGTTCACGATAATAAGGCAAGTCAGAGGAGTAAACATGTTAATGAAGAAGTTATTTAGGTTCGAAAAATTCTCAGCCGTGGCAGGGAACGGGTCACCAGGAAGGGGACATTCTGCCCGATTTGGCCCTGAGGCTACGTGGAGGATGGAGACTATCTGAAGAGTCGTGCAGCATCTACTATACAGAGCTTGCCAAAGCCATACCATCCCCATGGTGACCATGGTATTCTTCCTGCAAACTCAGCAAGGTGACAATTAGCCGGTTAGCTTTCAGCTCAGCAGACTGGGAATAATCCTATTGCCTGGAATCTGAACAGAGCAGCCATTTTATCACTTCTATATTATCTTGGTAGTGTGATGTAATCCCCACCTTCAGTATTAACTCATCCGGGTGTTAATAACTTCTTTATTCTGTCGTCTTAGCTGGGTGATAATGACCTACATCCCCGAGTGCCAAAATCACACCATCTAGTCTTACTTTGTTCCCACCCATGAGTGAGTATCCACCTATATATACAAAACTGATTAGAATAGCTAGACTTGCACATCAATGGATGTTAATGTCACATCATCCGTTTACTGCATGGTCTATATGGCACTAAGCTGACTGCAAGGGCATAGCAGCAATATTAATGCCTCAAGTGAGCCTGTCTGATAGATAAGGAATTTGGATTTGAACAAAAGAGTTTGATTGACCGATTCCACAAGCGGCTCCTGTCAATTGAATTACATTCTACTTGGGTTGCGTTTAATGGATCTGCAGGGAGCTCTTTGTAGGAGGCATGGAAACCACAGCCCTGTCAATTCAAAAACTGCCCAAATGCATATTATAAGACAAGACTCACAAACGGCGGGGGGGTGGAGTTAGGAAAATGTATAAAAAAAAATATGGAACATAATTGGATTGACCCGGGTTGGGGGTCTAATATGTCTCTAGCAGCACTCCTGCTTACAACACAAGATATATTCAACAGAAGAACAAATTACTTCTATTTAATCAAATACATCCTTTTAATAAACACAAGCAATTCTCAGCTAAGCAACTCTTCCCCTCAACAAGTCAGGATGAAAGTGTGTTTACAGTGCTCTCTAATCAAAATGGAATCGGAAACTTCACCACCATATTACCTCATATTAATAGATGGGTTTTATAAGGAAAACATTCTCTTCTTCTTCTTATGAAGAATTTTCATATTTTTATGTGCTTTCCTTTGTATCTTCTGTAACTCTATTCAATGAAAAAAAGGTGAAGTTCAGAAACTGTAGGCATACTTTAAGTGCGTGTTTTATTGAAAATCTATAATTAACTGTAAATCAAAGATGTATTTATACATCCCATGACCCTGACCAGGATAAGAAGCTTAAGATGGATACTAACATACTCCCAGTGTCAGGGTCGGTGGCCATCTGGCCCTGCCCCGTGTGCCCATTCCCCATTTGGCAAGCAGTTCCCACTGGCCTCCCTATTCTCTAGTACCAGTTAATTGCAATATACCCCACCTGTTCCCCCCGACTGCTTAGTGATTGGTTGGTTATAGTTCTCACCTGTCCTGCGTCATGTCTTGTTAGCAGTGTATTTAAGTCCCTGCTTTTGTTCTGTTCCTCAGTGGGTCTCTGTAGCTGTTGCCCTGTGTTTGCTGTGTGGTTGTTAATATGCTACATTGCCAAACGTATTGGGACAAACCCTCCAAATCATTGAATTCAGGTGTATAAAATCAAGCACCTAGGCATGCAGACTGCTTCTACAAACATTTGTGAAAGAATGGGTCACTCTCAGGAGCTCAATGAATTCAAGTGTGGTACCGTGATAGGATGCCACCTGTGAAATAAGTCCATTCGTGAAATTTCCTCGCTACTAAATATTCCATGGTCAACTGTTAGTGGTATTATAACAGAGTGGAAACAATTGGGAACAACAGCAACTCAGCCACGAAGTGGTAGGCCACGCAAAATCACAGAGCGGGGACAGCGCATGCTGAGGCGCACAGTGTGCAGAAGTCACCAACTTTCTGCAGAGTCAATAACTACAGACCTCCAAACTTCATGTGGCCTTCAGATTAGCTCAAGAACTGCGTAAGGAGCTTCATGGAATGGGTTTCCATGGCCGAGCAGCTGCATCCAAGCCTTACATCATCAAGTGCAATGCAAAGCATTGGATGCAGTGGTTTAAAGCACGCCGCCACTGGACTCTAGAGCAGTGGACATGTGTTCTCTGTAGTGATGAATCACGCTTCTCTGTCTGGGAATCTGAAGGATGAGTCTGGGTTTAGTGGTTTCCAGGAGAACTGAACTTGCCTGACTGCATTGTGCCAAATGTAAATTTTGGTGGAGGGGGGATTATGGTGTGAGGTTGTTTTTCAGGGGCTGGACTTGGCCCCTTAGTTCCAGTGAAGGGTACTCTTAATGCCTCAGCATACAAAGCCATTTTGGACAATATCATGCTCCCAAATTTGTGGGAACAGTTTGGGGATAGCCCCTTCCCGTTCCAACATGACTGCGCACCAGTGCACAAAGCAAGGTCTATAAAGACACGGATGAGTGAGTTTGGTGTGGAGGAACTTGACTGGCCTGCACAGAGCTCTGATCTTAACCCGACAGAACACCTTTGGGATGAATTAGAGGAGAGACTGCAAGCCAGGCCTTCTCATCCAACATCACTGCCTGACCTCAGAAATGCTCTCTTGGAGGAATGATAAAAAATTCCCATAAGCACACTCCTAAACCTTACGGAAAGCTTTCCCAGAAGAGTTGAAGCTGTTATAGCTGCAAAGGGTGGGCCAACTCCATATTAAAGCCTATGTATTAAGAATGGGGTGTCATTAATATCCATGTGTGTGTAAAGGCAGGCGTCCCAATACTTTTGGCAATATAGTGTATGTGTTTGTAGCTGTGGTAGTTTTCCTGTGTTATTGTAGTTTCCAGTGTTGCTCCCTGATTTATTTCTCTTTTATCTGTCCTATTTTGACCTCTTGCGGTCCGTTTGTTTTCTGGTGATCCCCTTGTGATCCATTTTTCCAAATAAAACCCTATTTGTTGGAGCTCCTATGTGGATCGTCTATCCCTCGCTATACCGCACCGTGACAGCCAGTGTCTTTTTAATTTCAGTATGGAGATTTAAAATGCATTATTTCACAGCGAATAATAAAGCTTCTTCATTTATCTCTTCATTTTTTTTACCCTATATGTATAATGTATATAATAAAAGTATATAATGTGTATATATTTTTCCCACACCAGGTGAAAATTTTTTTTCCCAGTCTCTAACACTTCATTTATACTAGTACAGTTTGTGCAAGTTATTAATCTGTGTTAATTAGCCAAAGAAATTACTATGTTATGTGAGGTAGGGAAATTATACAACAAAAATTTAATTAAACTGCATAAAAATCCTATGCTCATGTTGTAGTATAAAATATTTCTCACTGCTCTTAAAACGTGAAACGCACGCCGTGAATAACTAGATATATGTATTTCAGGAGCTATTTTTAACCATGGTATGAAAACAGGATCACGGAACTGATACAGATGTTTGCCATGACAGTGGTCTTACTGTCAGGTTGTATTTTGAACAATGTTTAGAATTACTCCACACAAACAAGTACAGTGACCCCGATATCTTCCATAATACACTCCACATCAAAACAGATTATGTAAAGAATGTATAAGACAAAGTTACTTGCAGGACAGCTGTACACACATTTAGACAATGGAAAACCACATAAAAAATAGCCAAATGTGCTTTTCCAACAGGTGCTGCTTGTGTGCCTAACGGTCCATGGCCAGCCACATATCCAGACACCTTTGTGATCCATGTTGAATATTTTTCTTTTTATTGTCTCTGAAACCAGCAGCAGCAGAAGAGAATTCACTGCTTTAACTGCCCACAAATAACAAAACAATAAGCGAAAAAGATATTGGGAAAAATGGTTTGCAATCTCAGAAAGCCCTGAACCTGTGAAACCACAGAAAAGCACTTACCTTGTTAAATAAAAGCAGAGAAATAAACCCTGTGAGTGCCCAGTAGCATTATCCCAATGATCTGCTAGCTTATCCACAAAGCATCCTTCTCCAGTGCTGAAATGAAGTTAGGAGAGAGAATGTGGACAATGGTGGTCAAAACAGAAAGATGGATTAAAACTCAATTACAGTTGGGGCAAAATGTTTTGATATAAATCCATTTTGTGATGGGACTGAACCAAATCTACTGACAGGGAGAGTCTAGAAAATCTAACAAATGTGATTCTGGCAATATGCAGTCCCTCTTCTCATAAAGTATCTGAAGACAGACAGACAGACAGAGCAATTGCTGCTATCTTTAAACAGCTAATCAATCAGCAAATCCTTGTTTAATAAGAGTGGATCTTGTCTATCTAGGGCCCACCTAGATGGAACTCAGACACACCCATTCAGCATTCACAGCAAGCGATACAGTGCGCTAAAACAATTATGTCTGACAGGTATGTGTGTGCGTGGTTCAATTAAATAGAGCAAATGTGCTGTTGAGAGGCAAATACATTTTTATCTTTGTTCACTGGGTCTTAGTAACGCCATGGGTCATTGAAAAACCGATTTAAAAAATATAGTTGAGTCTGTAGCGTGATTTTGCCACCAAATGAACTGGAATTGTCAATGTGTGACTACCTGAGAGTGTGTGCTTGGTTATTGATGCATTCACAGAATTAAGC
The DNA here is from genome assembly GCA_011763525.2 of Mormyrus iriodes. Taxonomy (NCBI): domain Eukaryota; kingdom Metazoa; phylum Chordata; class Actinopteri; order Osteoglossiformes; family Mormyridae; genus Mormyrus; species Mormyrus iriodes. The sequence goes on from JAAGVU020000019.1 coordinate 24,992,221, forward strand.
CTGGTGACGTCAGTGGACATACTTAGGGCTAACTATTCCTGGTAATAGCATTAGGACCCTGCAAGCTCAAGCATTAGTACACTTATTTTTCTGTGACAGTCAGGTGCACTTACAGGAGATAGAATCCATTACTGCTCTTAGACAGTGTCCAGGAGACACCGCCAACATCACTGGTAGGCGCTGCTTGGAGTGATGCTGTCTGCACCAAATTACAATAAGTAAACTGATACAAAGTTGACTGGCGAGTTAGATGCTCCAGTACCACATGGGTCGTCCTTGTTCTCCATTTTTAAAGTACAGGTGAGGGGTGTAATTTAATGACATTTTAATACAAGTCCCATTCAGTGCCATTATCAGGAGGAGAAAATGAAGCTGATAATTCCTTTGCACTTATAAACATTAATCAAAGTTCAGCAGAATTATCGTGGAGATAAAAATTGTTTGTGAAAATGTTGAATGTACAGTTTCTACCATCTCACATGAAACAGGCCACTCTGCTTCCAAATCCACCCTTAGATGAGTACTGGTGGTCCAGTCATGATCCCAACGTGTGTTATGGAATTTTGTTTTCCCTCTGGGCTTGAGAAGAACAGCTGTATACTTAACGACGACATGGCATTCCCAGCATTTCTAAGGTCAGTCTCTGAAACCAACCTAACCAAAGGCTAATTACCAAAAAAAAAAAATATGAGTGAAAGACATGTTAATTCAATGTCATGGAACAGGAACAGGAACAGGTGCGGTACGAATGCCTTAAGAGCCTGGTAAAAAGCTTAATGAAAAGAGTATGGCATACAGTATGGTAACTACGCCTACAGCCTTCCATCCATCGTGAAAACAAATGAGCTACATTCTTTCACTCAAACCTACTGTGATGCAAAGCACTGCTAGGCACAAGCCGTCTTCTGTTCTACCAAAGATCTGAGAGCAAATTAGCCCTCTGGGGTACAGAGAACCTTAGAAGGTGTGGAAACACTAGAGTCTCAAATGGAAAGTAGGAGCCTTTGATGTCCTGGGAGCAGTGAGGCAATAGCCACTCAGTCAGGGGCGGTACACACGGTGTCTGTATGTCCAGGGGCATTTACTGTCAGGCTAAAGACAGCGAGCCAGCGGGGAGGTTAATCCCTGTTACCTGCAAGATGTCACCATAGAACAAACTCCTGACCACTCACCATGGCCACAATGCCGACAGCACTTACCTGCACGTGCAAGTACGCACAGGCCTGTTGATACTGAATTGGCTTGATTACTTCAAGACATGCCAGGGGCACCTGTAGCATTTTCCGGTCGGCGGCTGTTGAGGAACAATTAGGTAGCTGACAGCTCTGTTTCTCAGCTTGACTGAGGATTCAGGGCCCATGGCCTTCATCTGTCATGTCAACACCTACCACTGTGTGGCTTCCAAGGGATATCAACAGCCTTCCTCTTGGAAGGAATCTGAAAGAAAAACACACACACCACAGGGAGCCAGAGGTCATACCTACATCAGCTTTGCTTCCAGGAACGACCTGCCTCTATTTATTCATCACCAGGCAAGAGAGGCAGATTTCCAGGAGAAGCCGCTGCATCAATCCTCCTGAAAGCCTTCTATACAGATATGTACTCTGCTGTTGGGGCTGCAAAAAGCCCAAGACATCCTAGCTTTACTCATCACAGATTTACAGCAATGAACGATTTCTAAAACGAATTAATTTCAGCGCAGAACAATCACGGACCGAAAGGCAGTACAAATAAATTGCAATGTCCGCAGCTGATTTTATGTATATTTAATGAGAATAACCCCTATGCATATCGACATCCTGTTCTGAGTTCTGGGAAAAGTTATCCATCAAAAACCCACAGTCATTCCTTTAAGGCATATTTGACAGCACATATTTTGAGTGGGAATGTGGCTTTAGTTAGTGGTTGTTTACCAGTGAATTTTTCAATTACTCATTAATTAAAAGATTTTATAAACGTTTGTCTGAAATCACCAAAAAAAACGCATTGGTGAAACCACAGTGAGGGTCATACTTTAAACCCTTTCCATGGTGAAATAAGCGTGTTGTTATGAGTGATGCTGATTATGGTGACTGCATGCCTTTGGGCTGGGAGGAGACAGCAGCGTACAGAAGTCACACACATGAAACTCCATAAGGACACACGCCAAGCCACAAATAAAGAATCAAGCTCCAAGTGGTGGGAGGTACAGTAACAGGTTTATTAAATCAGTGCAAAAGACAGACATTACTCACTCATAACATCATCCATATTTCTGTCTGTTCATGGGATCTTTTACACAAACCCACAGAAACTCACAATTGAAAAGAATGCAAAACCAGCCACCAAATCAACAGGCTTCTGTCTTTCCATTGAGTGATTTGGGAAGGGCTGTGCTCTAGGCAGAAATGAACGAAAACCATAAAGCACTGGGGCACAAAGACTGCCAGTCTGGAAATTAATCTAAGACCCCGAACCTAAAACACCCCCTATTCTCAAAAGACTGCAGTATGTATGTCAAAAAGAGAAACACATCAACAACATTAGAAACAGTGCCCTACATTTGCAAAAAGATTATTTTCCACTTTTTTTTTTTCTCTTGGCTGGGGGGGACGGGTCATAGATGGGGAGTTCAGCTGTCTGCAGTCAACGGCACACAACTTAATATATTGTTACAGTTGTAAAAAAAAAGAAAAAATATATAGTGTATTTCTGTCAAATTTCACACTGTTACTATAGAGGATATGCTATATTCCACTCAATTACAACTAATGCAGCAAAACAAAGTTGAAAAAAAAAACTAACCTTGCCCGAAAGACCCTTACTGCTGCAGACAGAATTGAATCTTTTTTTCTCTCCTTAAATAAGAAATGAGATCAAATATAGTTGTCTGTGGCACAAAAGAAAACTGGGGAAATAAAGGAAACGTCAGGTGCTCGCTCTCTCTCCTACCGCAAACTCAAGCTTTTGTGATGTTTCTATGCATTTCCCAGGAAAATAGAGAAACATCCAGACGAAACGCATGGAGGAAACAGAAACAGAACAGTCCATTCAGGGGAGAGGGGAGAGGAAACACACAGATGGGTCCATCTCAGAGACATATAGCTGACAGTGCTGGGGGGGGGTAAAGATAATGTGTGAAGGGGCAGGGTAGAGATACTGAGTGGTTGGAAGAAAAGGACAGAGAGGAAAAACTGGGGCAGGACAGAGGCACAGACTGAGACTGAGGAGGGCCTGGTTGGTACCGAGGCTGACGTAAGGCAGGTCAGAGGCAGAGACTGAGAGGCTGAGAGGGCTTGGTTGGTGGAGAGACGGATGTGGGGGAGGATAGAGGTAGAGACTGAGAATGAGGAGGGCCTGGTTGGTACAGTGACTGAAGTGGGCAGGGCAAAGTCAGAGACTGAGACTGAGGATGGCCTGGTTGGTAGAGAGACTGACATGGGAGAGAATTGTGACAGAGACTGAGACTGAGGACGGCCTGGTTGGTAGAGAGACTGACATGGGAGAGAATTGTGACAGAGACTGAGACAAAGGAGGTACTAGTTAGTACAGAGACTGACGTGGGGCAGGACAGAGACTGAAACTGAGAAGGGCCTGGTTGGTTGAGAGACTGACGTGGGGCAGGATAGAGGCAGAGACAGGGGGCAGCAGGTAGAAACTGAGAAGCATGGGGGGCAAGGGGTAGATCTATGTGCAGCATGAAGGGATGGACGCGGAGAGAAATCTAGATACATTTGAAAGGACCTTTTGAAAGAGATGGGCAATCATGATAATTTTTTTTTCGTATTTCAGGGGGTGAGAAATATTTTATCTCCTTGTGTTTTACTTCAATCTCAAAAGAGAAACACAAAAAAGCCAGGAACCAGCAGACTTCACAGATCTGAAAAGAAAGACCGGGAAAGAGAGAGAGAGACAATATCAGTTGGTTGAACAACATTGCTTCTTTCCTCTCTTGAAGGAACCGCCTTCTTTTCAACTATATAAAACACACACACACACGCGCGCACACACACGCGCGCGCACACACACGCGCGCGCACACACACACGCGCGCACACACACACGCAAACACACACACGCAAACACACACACACAATATTAGATTACATATCACAAATACAATATTCGATGATATTATTTCATATTGTCACTCTCTTTCTAACTGCCCCAGTTTCAGTCAAAGGTTCTGTAACATTTAACAAGCCCCTGCTGGATAATTACTGTTCAATGCACAAGCACTTAATGGAAATGTTTTACACAAATAACCCTTGAATGAAGTACAAAACAACTGTGTGGTGGCAACAACCACTGATACAGTCTCAGCCAATCCTTAAACACCCAGACACATTCAGCATTTGCAAACCCCATATATGCCCCCACATGTCTAAACTCTTGAAAAGAATAATCTCCTTTTGCCACAAAAAAGGTAACAAAAAAATAAAAAATAAATCGCCCATTATGGATTCTTCCTTTAAGCAGCTTAATAAAGGATTTGGAGTCGATACGTACTAATGACTTACCATTATTTTTTGTCATTCTTTTTCCTAATTCATACTCTTGTTTACAAATTTAGAATCATATCATAACAAATGATAGAGCCGTTGGATATGTATTTGTTTATTTCAGGACAGAGATACGACATGTCAGAAGATGGGTAGTGAAAAGCCTCACACACCAACACACCTTTGCACACACGCACCCTCACACATGGCCACACACACAGACACACCCTCACACACACAGAGCCTCGCAGGACAGCATGAAGCCTTATTGACTCGCTCTCCATCTTCCCTGCCGTGACATGTTTCCATTTCTCTGGCTCGTCGCTCCAGGCTACGTATGAAGCTGTTGCCTCTTGCTGCATTTTTTCACATCTCCTAGGCGTTGCTTCGTGAACTTCTCCAAATACCAGTGATTAGTTGTGGGCGGGGCTTTGGCTGGGGAAGGGGGCCCGGGGGGGCCGGGCGAGCTCTGGCTGCTAAGGGAGATGGGCTGGGATGGCTGGTGTTGGCAGCCTCTGAGATGGATCGCTGTGCATTTGTCAGTGTAACAAAGAACAATGAAAAGGGCAGGTATAAACGTAAGCACTTTCCACAGCTTCTGGAGGAACGCTTCATTGAATGAGGTTTTCTGTGATTCGTGATGGCTGAGTGACCTTCCTAAGGTCGTACATGAGGTGCACAGGGCTTGTTGAGATATGATAAAGCTCCCCGCCTCCCCCCAACCCCACTGGAACTATGTTACATCCAACTGGGAGAGTTATTCTGCTGGGTTTCCGTTGGACTGACCCACTTCCACTTTTTGTTTAAACCGATTCTGGTGCTATTGGGAGGCAGTCCCATGGCTTCCTGCGTTGAAAACAACCTCAAAAACATTTTTGTCAGAAATAGTACATTTCCACAAGTCCGTACAGCGTGGGGCACCATCTCTCCCCTGGCAAATGAGATTACGGGGCAGTTGTGACAAACGCAACGTGTAATTTCGGGAGACGTCTGAAAAGAGCAGCGAAGCCTGGAAATTCTGAGCATGTGTACGATCAAAACCAATCCGATTCCACGGCTGGAATGTCGAATAGGAAGAGGGATCGATTTAAGAAGAAAAAAAAAACAGCTGTTCTCTGTACTGTAAGTGATTCTGAAAGGAAGACAGAAAGTTCAGTAATCTTCAAGAGCTGAAGTGTGTAAGATGGGCTCTCGAGTTAGTGATGCACCCAGAAAACATAGTGAAACTACAGCTCCTTTTAGTCATGCTGGGGGGGGGGCTTTGGGCTCTGTAAACAAGCCAGGTTCTTCTCCCCCCTTACGCAAAGACATGGGGCGTAAAACACGAAACCGCACAACTAAATCCATTTGCTTCAGTTTATGGAAGGAAGTATAAAACTGAGGCGAGCATACAGATTAGTGTAAAAACCCCACAGCGGCCCACAGGGAGCGCTCTAGCGAGGCGGTGTGTGGAGAATGGGGGAGAAGGGGGTAAGAGGTGGAGGACGTTTGATCTAATTGCGATCATGCGGGCTGTCAGAAATAGCTTCTGACGGCTGGCATCTGGAGGTACCACAAACATGATAACTCATAGGCTTACTGCCTCCTCTCTAAGGCTCACACGCACACAGCTCAGAGCAGATGGAGAGCAGGCTCCAGTCTGTATCTCACAGAGGCTGAGAAAAATTCAAAAAAAAAAAAAAAGAGTACCCTTCTCCTCTAAATCCAATTGATCTCTGCCGCCGTCTTGCTGTCCTTCAGCAGATACGGTCCACTGTGGATCTGCCAATTCCCAACCCGCTGGTTTCCTCTTCCCCAGAAACCCAGCAAACATCTGAAGAGTTCGGTCACATTATTCACAATTTACCTAACTGGGACTGGAGGGGAAGAAAAACAAACCCCACGTGCACATACGTGCAAAACAACACAAAGTTTTTAAATGAGCGTTTTACAAAAGCCGAAACAGATCTACCTCTGCCTGTCAGAATCCCCAAACCCCATAGGTGAATTCAATTATGAAAAGGTGTGGAAGAGTACAGTACTGTGCAAAAGTCTTAGACAGTCAAAGAAAACAGTGTTTAAATGACCTTCATGTTTGTGTAAAACTATTATGTCTGTCACACTGTTAGCATTAGCCATTTCAAAACCTCTCCTACAGTCACTACATTATTTGCTGAAACCATTCAATACACCAATGTACTTTTTAACTTGACCACTAGCACACCTTGTTTGCCAAATTAATATTTCATTGTTATTTAACTAATTCATTCATTCACAGAGTTGGTGGAGAAATTGAATGAAAACATGGCTTAGGTGTCCCTGAGGAGAAGTTTGGGAACCAAAGCGATGTTCTTCTAGCCATCCAACAAGATGTTAGTAACTTTTTGTTTGTTTCTGTCAGTAACCTTTTAGTGTGTTACTCTTAGTTGGCATATATTCTGTTACATTGTGTTTTTTCTGAGCAAATATACACTCACTACCCAGTTCAATAGCTTTAAACATTTTCTTTGACTGTATATGACTTTTGCACAGTACTGTATATCACAATTTTGCAGCAGAACGAACCGGACCTTGTCAGGAATGAGGAAACCACACTGACGAAGGATCTCGTATTGATGGAATCTGTCATTGTTTAATTTGCTCTCTCCCCTCAGGATTTGCTATCCTTTGTAATTGATCTATGGTGACGTCCAGCTCCACGGACTCCCTTCCAATGAATGAAAAAGATTCTCCCTCAAAAATACACATTGCAACTGCTCAGAGTCAACACAGCTGGGAGTTCACCGATGTCCCTAATCTGCTTTTAAATAGCTGCATTTCCAGCCTGTTGTAACTAATATCTGTATCTCTGGGTGGGGGGGCCCTGAGTCCCCAATTATGACATGATGACTTACAGCAAATTCGCCGCGTACCACCAGGGGGCGATCAGCGCCATGTGGGTCAACAGAACATGACTGGTGATCAATAACTACCCCAACCAGGAGACATGGCAAGCATCCGCTACACAGGCCATGTCAGGAAGAGGCCTGGGGAGGAAAGGAAGAAGGAGAAGGAGAAGGTGGCAAGCAAGCAGTATTTATTTGTATTCCCCAGATGAATGTTGGAGGGCGAATACCTTAAAGACAACACTGCCCCTGTTGCAGATCGCCACAATTTTATATAATCAGAGCAATGAACTTGGCATCAGGATGGGAATTTTCGGGAAATATTGTCGATATGGTCATTAGGATACAACATCGCCTTAACGACAAGTAATGATATGTTCTACATTGTTCTACTGCAGTTAATCAGTGAGACAAATAACAGCTAACTAGTGACAGAAGCTTACATGGGAGTTTGTAGAATTTCCATATCCTATCTTATCTTCCTCTGCATTTTCACAGTCCCCTTTCATGAATACCAACTTCTCTGCAGGGGACAAATTATTATAGTTCGAATGAGTCACACACAGCGCTGTGGCCTGCATGAGCATAAGCTTTAACACAGAGGCCATAAATCCAGCTACTTTTTCCCATCTCTCCCTGCATGTGGTGTTTCAGGAGTCTGTGGCTACGTCCAAAATCACATACTTGCGCAGTACATACTGAATTTCGTCAGAAGCCTACTACTTGATCGTCAATGTAGTATGTACCGCACATGTGTATGAGATCAGTATGCATGCATTCAGACACACAAGGTCGCCGTCTTGCATATTACCTAGCCAGGATGTTCCCAATGATGTAGCTTGAGCCCCACGCAAGTTAAAAACTGTTAAAAACTATCAACAAAAAAATACATATTCGAGTCAACTTATGTAATTGGGTTTTGTTTTCTACTTATGTTTGTACAGAGACGGCACTTTCTCTGCCATCTTGACAAAAATGTCTGAGCAAGCGACATTCTTCGCCACTCCAGTTGCATTGTGGGATAGCGTAGCTCCATCGATTGCATACTTCAGAATTTCACGGAACGTGGTACATCGTCTGGGTACCGGTCGCCTACTGTCTCATCCGTACTGAAGATTCTGACATACTTCTCATGCCGCATACTATATCCATATACATTTTGCAGATATTGGATGCACCCTGTGTGCATGTGTTTGAGGTACTGTCCAGTTCCAATCTTGCCCAAAAATCCCTGCTCATGTCACTGGAAGGAAGCTTCTACCTATTATCACATGTCAGTATATGTGTATAAATGCATGCGAGGCTTCCTAAAGCTTTGAAAACGTACCTGCTTTTCACATAGTAGGTTGTTGTAAATTCTGTGTGTGCCTACATTAGAGCTTTGGGAATTTTTTCCCAAATTCATAACATTTTTAAAGTAATATGGTTTGCATATGTTTGATCCATCGCTAAAAAGAGTTAGCAAGTTTCTGAAAGAGAACTTCTCTCGGCAGACTGAGACCGAGAGAGAGACCAGACTGCTTTATCAGCAGGAAAAAAAAAACAGCACGGAAACTGAAATAGAGCAATTCCTTCTAAACAAATCACCATCTCAGTAAGCGGATGTTCCCAGTTCTGGTCTGTGTGGGGTGAGGGCAGAATTTCCCATATTCTCTTCAAATTTCTAACAAGATCAGTACAGAGAAAAATGAAGTCTTTAAATTACACTGCTAATTACTTCTGGAGGACGCGTAAATGTTAGGAACTGGCATGCATGCTATTCCTGGACTGGGAATTGCTGGTGGAACATTTCGCTCTCCGCTTGACGCCATGCCGCAGTGTAGTCACATCATTCTAGTTGCAAACCCTGTAAATAGCATTTTTTTTGGGCCATTTCCTCATTATTAAGCCACTAACAATGATGATATGATGGCATTAAATAACGTTCCTTACAGCCAATAACCATTCAATTGTCCAGGTATCTGTTTAGTACCCAGCCCCTGTGTCTTTCCGAGATGGTGGTGCCTGTGAGACCTTGCAGAGCAAGCAGAACCCAAGTTTTACTACACAGAATTGCAAGACTAAATCCAGTACTCACATCCTGTCTTGCCCCTGTGACCCCAAATACCGTCCCGTCCTGAGACAGGATGGCCACCAGGAGCAGACCAGCTAAACGTGGTGGGGTGTTGAGGGGTGTGGACCAGAGCTGCCTTACCAGTGTGCATCTCAAGCATGTCTTAAACTAAATTGGCTGGGGGCACGTTCAGCATCTCTGGAGGCAAGAGGCTCCTGAGGGGGTGGATGAAGGGGCTTTAACGACTGCCAGAGCTGCCCTGGGATTTACTCACAACAGCGACAGTGTAAACGCCGGGATTTATACGTGAACCCATTCACATCAGATCTGTTGCTAAAATCTGTGAAATTTTCATGCTTATTTGTAGATCTGAGACAGGTTCCTCGGTGGAGTGTTATCGCGGGAAGGCTAAGATAAAAAACAATAGTGATGCAGATTTTTCTGTAATTTTAACATTAAAGCAAAAAAAAAAAAAACTCAACATGGGACCAAAAGCAAAATGACAAAGATGGAGAGTGATACACACAGGACAATATGGAGATTCATCACCTTCTCCTAACATCAGCAAGTGTTTCCTGTGTACGCACAAGGTCACAAAAACAGCAAACACCAGAATAGCCTAGGTGTACCAGGAACCAATGACATATTGCGCAGATACCAATAGCCTAGGTGTACCAGGAACCAATGACATATC